>JAKSZT010053840.1:1212707-1576518 GCA_026826555.1 Tolypeutes matacus
GGGCATCAGGAATGGGCTTGAATCCCTCAGTCCTCCACCATCTAGCTGCACTTAGTCACCGCTGATTGTCCTGGGACAGATGCTGGGTGCTATGTGCTCCCATTCGCCTAGATCCCCTGTGTGTCAGATGGGGCTGGGCTCCATGAAAGCTCCTGGGGATCCCCAGGGTGACCCCCCCCCATTGGTGGGGGAGAGACAGTTAATTCATCAATCACACACTGCCTGTTACTGCTCTCCTGGAAGTCAAGTAATACCTCTCTGAGCCTTGATTTTCTTTCCTGGAAAACAAGGATAGGAACAAGTTTGCTGGTAAAACTAAATGAGGCACCATGAGCAAAGCACCAGGGGCAGCAGGTCCTGAGCCTGAGCGCCGGCTGTATCTTCCCCCCGACCATGGTGGCATGAGCTGCCAGCTGACCTGACCCAGTGAGCGCCAGGGCAGGAGGAGCCAACACTGTGCCGGGTGCCTCCTGGGATTCGCAGGGTGAGGTGAGGATGCAGGGCGTAGCCAGGGCCACTGCAACCTGCATATTCCCTGGGTCGGAGGCCAAGGAGTTGGCAGCCTGGAGGGCAGCCAGGGCAGTGGGAGAGCCTGGCCTGCAGCCAACTTGGAAAGAGAAAGCCGCTTCCTGGTAACCACCACTGTCTCTATCCAGGGGTCCCTGCAGGAAGGAGGGAGTGGGCCCAGCTGCAGCAGGACACTGTAATGGCTGTCCCTTATGCCTGTCCCAGAGCCGCAGGCCCCCTTCCCAATGCACACATGTGCACACACATGCATGTAGACAAAGGAACACACCTATGCACACATACATGCATACCCACATACTTGTACATGCACATATACTCACACATACATGGTCTTATGGGGCAGCCTCAGTGCCCCTGCATTTCCTGCTTGCAGGAGACCCGGCAGCCTCCCATTCATTCCTGTGTGTCTCCTGAATGGGAGGTGGCTGAGCTTCCTGCACGCATACCTCCTTTCTTTGCATTTCACACTCTCTGGGCCTTGGTGAAGTTGCATTAATCCTGAGCAGAACGATCTCTTGGCTCACAGCTGGGGGGTGGGTCTGGGCTCTGATGGCATTAAGTGACCCCTTCCATCACTCAGTAGGAGCAGGGTTGGGAGGAGGGGAACACCTGGGTGCTAGAGGCAGCCAGCATGCTCCTTCCTGGTTGTGCTATAAAGACCCGAAGTTAGTATCTGCTGAGCGCATGCAGCAGGCCCAGGGCTGTGTGTGTTTGCTAAAGTCCACCCATAAGCAAGGTGGAGGCAGGAGGACCCAGGCAGGGGCTGCCTGTGCACCCATCAGGGCTGGGCCAAGAGAACACCCAGCAGCTGTGCCGGGCCTTGACATCTCCTCCTCCTTGTGGTATTTTGCAGACAAAGCCCTGAATTGCCTGGGCTTCCATGTCTCATCTGTGAAATGGGCACAATAGCACCTCCCCTGGCTGCCTCGGGGCCTCCTGGGAGTGCAGCGCTCCATAGTATAGCAATAGCATAATCTGGTCTGCCTGGCCAAAGTGGAAGGAAAAAAAGAAAGGAAAGCCCTTTCTTAAACATTCCAGAACGTGAATTCCGCTTCCCTGCGAGCTGCCCCAGGATTCAGGAAACCCCAGTCAGTGGTGCCCAGTGTGTAAGTGGCCAGGGGTCCCACCCTCTGCCCTCGCCAGGCTTGTAGTGAGCTGAGAGCAACCCGGCCCATGCCCACTGCTGGTGAGTGGTGTGCTCACGGTTTGATTACGGGCTCCACATATTAGGGATATCTGTTGTCATCAGTAATAACATTTACGGAGTATGTCTTACTTGCACAGGCACTGGACTAAGAACTCCCTGGCAGAACTGTTTGTCTTCTTAGCAACCATGTTAGGTAGCTATGGACCTTCATTTCCAGATGGGCTAGCCGAGGCTAAGAAAGCTCAAGGAACTTTCTAAGAGCCATGCAGCCAGTAAATGGTGGGCTTGTGCCCGGGGTACCCAGCCGACCCCATCACGGCCACTGAGTTGTAGCTGGCATGCACAGCATAGCGTCCCTGGAGAACATGGCCTGGAGAGAGGTCCAGGGCAGCCGTTCCCACTGCCCCCCACTCCAGATGTGAGCGCTGGGGCCCAGAATCATGGGGCTGCTCGCCCACTTCCTCTCTGAGTCAGATTGTCAGGTCCAGGTTTGGCAAACTGACTTCATCAGGGTTGGAAGACTGGCTTTCTTTACCCCCAGTCCCCACGGAGGGTGTCAGCCTTGTGGAAACATGGAGAACACATTGAATATGCAAAAATTAACTTGAAACTTCTGGGGAGAGAAGTTCCCTCCTGTCAAGAACCCACAGCGTTTGCAGGACAGTGCCAGAATCTGTCTGTGCATTAACCGTTAGCATTATTTTTACGCGGTCATTAGGTTGGGCCTGGGGGTCGGCCGATCTGCACATGCGTAAGACACAACCGTCCGCATTTCTTGAAAATATTCAGAAACTCAGACCCCACGCAGTTTCTGTGGCCCTCAGACTGAGCGAGAGTTGTCTGGGAAACCTCCACTTCTGAACACTTTTCCCAGTCTAGCTACTTTTCAGAGAGCCTTGTTTTGCTATAGCCCATAATTACGTTTGCCTCCAGGGCGCCCAGGAGTTTTCTGTTAATAAGCAAAGAGCATCTGACAATTATCACGATGATCTGTTGGGAGCAGGCCAAGTGCAGGCATGAGGCTGGCTCTCTGGCAGCCGACGATCCCGCGCTCGCTTCCCCTCCCAGAGGACGCATCGTCCAACCCGCACGTGGTGGGCAGAGCCGGAGAATGCGTGGCTCCATGTGGGGTGCCCGCTTTACGCTGCCCATGAGCCCGAGCGGGCGGCTGGGTGGGCTTGGGTCCTGCTGAGGCCAGCCGCAGCAGGGGGAGCGGGGGCCAGTCACAGCAGAGGCTCCCAGGTGAGTGTTTCCAGCCTGCCCACACGGCGGCCTCGGGTCACCGTCCCCTGGACCACTGGGGCCCCACGCCGCCCAGGCCGGGCAGCGGCTCGTCGGCCCAGATTTGCGCGGGAAATCTGGTTCCCGCTGAAGCTGGTTCCCGCGGCCCTGCCTATAATCTCCCCGAGTTCAAAGAGCGCCTGGCTGCTTGTCTGTGTCAAGAGCGCAGTAGGGGCTCTTTTATGTGGAAGATGTAGGAGTCCTGGACGACTTTGATTATTTATTCATCCCCTCCGTGGCCTGGGCACCGCGGAGCCCCGTGTCCTGGGCTCTGAGATGCGCTCAGCTTTCAGAGCCCTTTGAAAGCACTTTAAGAGGGAGGGGGAAAGTGTTTTGAAGTCCTGTCTCTCTCTCCCTGCCCCTCCGCAGGGCCGCAGCACCTCCTGCCCTCGTTCCACGTGCCTTTGCCGGCTGACATGAGACACCAGGACGGCAGGTACCACTTCGAGCCTCACTCCGTTCACGGCGTGCCCGGGTAAGTCGTGTGCCCCGCCCGCTGTCCCCGCGGCAGTCCCTCTCTTGGTGTTCACCTGCACCCAGTCCTGGGGCCCTGGGGAGAATGTGGATGGACAGGGTCTGGGAGGGGAGCCGTCCTCACCTTTGCACGTCCCTACTTCTGAGTCCATGGGCTTTTCCCAGGGTACCACACGGGGCTTGAGGCTGTTTCCCCATCCCTGAAGTGGGAATCCCCTCCAGGTCAAAGGCCCCGAGTAAATAAGGTGACTTTTTAGTTGGGTCAATAAATGATATGGTCACCCTTATCAGGACCAGCCAGAAGCTGTGCCTTTGGGACCTCTTCCTCATCCCTGCTCTGAGATGCCCAAGGAGGAAAGGGACATCTATGGCTCAGACTCAGCCCCTCTCCGCCCATCTGTCCTATTTCCAGGGAGAGACTGAAATCTCTCCCACGAGCAGCATCTCCACCTCTCCCCACACGTATCTCAGAGAGGACCTAACATAAAGAGCCAGGCGGCCCCAGGCCCCCATGCCCTCACTCCTACCCCACCCCCAGCCACACTCCTGCCTGTGGCTGTCTGTGGTTCCCTCTCACCTGGCCCCCTGCCCCGAGTCCTCCAAGCCTCAGCTCAGGAGCCACCTCCTTCCGGGCACTGGGTCCCTACCCTGGCTGCCCCCCGCACTATTGCACCAGAATTACCCATTTCCACACCTGCCTCCCGGTAGGTTCTGCACTTCCCTCTCCTTTTCCTGTCCATGATGGCTGGCACGTGTCCAGGTGCACAGTCGCTGTTCGCCAAGTGGGGACATCCCTGCTCATTCCACCAGTTGAAGACAAATCCCGCAGTCACTCTGTTCAAGGCATGTGCTTGATCGGGAGGCAGGCGTGGTCGTGGCTTGGACAACTCCGACTGTAGGGCATCCATTGCCTTGCCGAGACCCGCACAACTGGGCCTTTTATTTTCTGCTTGAAAATCTTTATTTTTAAACCTCTAGCTTTGAAATAATTGCATACTTAAAATTTTTTTTTTGCAAAAATCAAACAAAGAATCCCTGTATATCCTTTACCGAGTGTCCTAACCTGTCTTCCATGACCATAGACGGAGACAATACTGCTAACTAATCTATGCATCTCATTCGGACATTGTCAATGCCCAGCAACGTCTTTTTCTCTGGTTCCCGATCCAGTCCAGGATTCCACTTTGCATTTGGTTGTCTTAGTTTCCTCAGCTGCTCAAAGCAGATACCGTGATGTGGTTCTGCTTGAACAATGGGAATGTATTAGCTTACGGTTGTGAAAACGTCCAAGTCAAGGCATCATCAAGGAGATGCTTTCTTCCCAAAGCCTGCTGCGGGCAATCCTTGGCTCCTCTGCCACATGGCAAGGCATGTGGCGGCATCTCCTGCTCTCCTCCTCTGTTCTGGGTTCCAGTTTAGCGTCTTCCTTCCTGTGACTCTTTTTTCCTCCTCTGTATTCATTCTCTTATAAAGGACTCCAGTAATATGACTAAGATTCATCCTGATTGAGGAGGACCACACCTTAGCTGAAGCAGCCTCATCAGAAGGTCCTTCTTACAATGGGTCCACGCCCACACGAGTGGACTAATTTAAAGAACGTCTTTGAGATCCATACAGCTTCAAACCATCACATCCTGTGTCCTTAATCTGGGACAGTTCCTCCTCCTTCTTTTATGACCTTGATGCTTTCCAAGAGTACAGGCCAGGGACTGGATAGATTGTCTCTCCACTGGGGTGTGCCTGTGTTTCCTGTTGATTAAATCCAGACAACACATTTTGGGAACTAATGCCGTCAAAGTGACGCTGTGCCCTCTTAAACACATCCATCAGGAGGCACATGCCATCCATGTGTCTCATCACTGGAGATGATCATTTCGTTTTATTTTATTTTTTATTGTGGTAAGACATTAATTTTGATCCCTCTATTAAGGTGCTATCTGCCGGGTTCCTCCACTGTAAAGATTTTCCCTTCATAATTAATAAATATCTAAATAGCTCATGGGAGACAAAACTTGGAGATTATGTGAATATCCTGTTTCTCATCATATTTTCACCCACTAATTTTAACCTCCATTGAAGATTCTTGCCAGAAATAGTCATTGCTAGTCTGCCACATGGAGATGTACTATTTCTACCACTCTTTCCCAATTTATCCTTTAGAATTCTACTGTAAGGAAGAGCTGTCCCTTCTCCCCCATTCATTTCTTCATCTGCTGATTGTTTTACTTCGGTATGGACACGCAGATATTTATTTTATTCAATGGGTTATAATGTACTATTATTACTACTTATTTTATTGTTCAGATCATCCCAGATTTGGCCTTCGGGAGGCCTCCAAGTTGTCTCCCATGTCCTTTGGTGTGTTGGGAGCTTCTAATTTTATTTAGGTCCTCCTCGACCAGGGCCTGCATCTGGGAACCTGTATCTGTGGATGGAGCAGGCAAGGAGGCTGTTACCACTCTCTGCCAGTCACGGGGGCAGGTGGGAGACCACAGTCTGGGCAGCCCCTGGGAGGTGCCTACAATTGGAACCAGAATTGCTCAGCTGATGGCATCTGAGAACCCTGGAGTGTCGAGAAAGCTCAGCCACCTTTGGGAGGGGATGAAGGCGCTGTTGTCTGCTCTTGAGAAATACCCCAGCTGGTTCTGTGGCACAGATCCTGGGCACGGCAGGGTCCCACGTGCCAGCAGGAGATGTGGGGAAAGCGCATGCAGGTTTGCGTCACCGTGCAGATGCATATCCTGGCTAATGTAGTATCCCCACACTCCAAAGGCCCTGGCGGGGGTAAAACGACCCCAACATCGAGGAACACTTGGTGCCATGATAACTTGGACCTGCTGAAAATACTTGGTGCGTTTCATCTCATCTCAACAGCCCTGTGAGACAGACATTTGCTGCCACCCCCGTTTTACAGATGGGGGAACTGAGGCAACACGGAGAGGTTGCATAACGAACCAGCTCAGGGCTGCCCACCCGGTGAGTGGGGCAGCGAGAAATCAGGGTCCGGCCCCTGCGCCCAGGCCTCTGGCCGCACACTGGCTTTCTCTCGGGGCTCGTGTTAGGAACCACAGGGTGCTGTATTGCGTCCAGCTGGTTCCTCTTTGAGAGCCCAGCTTAGGGCACCACCCCCTGGCTCAGTGGGTCCTGGACTCCGTTTCCCCTGGGAGCCTGTTGGCGAGGCACTCTGGCTGAGTCATGATGCGGTGGACTCACACTATGTTTATGGTGCAGGCTCGGGGAAGCCCTGGCTGCAGGCAGAGCCTCATCGCTGCAGGCTGAGGCAATGGGTGCCCGGAACCCTGGGGGCTGGAGAGCCGCGCCTGGGGCTTCCCCGTGCTTTGCCCCTCCCTGCTCTGGAGTGGACGCAGGTGGCTCCCCCTCTCTGGGCCTGCTTCCTTCCTAGTCTGTGGGGTGCGTGTGGGGTGGGTGTGCGCTGAGCAGTTGGGCAGGTAGAAAGCAGATGGTGACAGGCTGCAGGAGTGGTCAGGGCAGCCAGGGACTACGGATGTGGCAGGTAGGGGCAGGCAAGGCACAGCCTCCCTGTACCTTCGCTCATTGGCCTGCATGTCTCCTTTGCATATTAGTTCCCAGTGGTTGCTGTAACAAATTACTGCAAACGCAGCGGCTTAAACATTGTACTTTTATTCTCATATAGTCTGGAGGCCACATTTCTGAAATAAGGCTTGCAGGGTGGGTTCCTCCTGGGAACTTGGGGGAAGATCCATTTCCTTCACTCCCCTGGCTCCCGGAGGCCACCTGCTTTCCTTGACTCATGGCCCCTTCCCCACATCCCATCGCCCTTTCTTTCCTGCTTCCATCATCACATTGTCTTCCTGCCCTTCTGTAGTAGTTTCCACTCTCTGCCTCCCATCTTTTTAAAGAACATTATTTATTTTCAATTGAGGTAAAATACACATAACATAAAAATCATTTTAGCTATTTTAAGTGGACAGTTCTTTGGTGTTAAGTATGTTTGACAGTATGTGCTGCTTACACCACTCTCTATTTCCAAACTATCGTCATCATCCCAAACCCAAACTCGGACTCATTTAGCAATAACTCCCCATTCCCCCCTCCTCCCACCCCTGGTAACCACTATTCTGTTCTCTGTTCTTCTATAAATTTGCTCATTCTAAGTATTTCATATAAGAGAAATCATACAATATTTTTCTTTTTGTGTCTGGCTTATTTCATTCCAGTAATGTCTTCAAGGTCCATCCATGTTGTAGCCTGTACCACCACTTTCCTTCTCTGTATGGCTGAGTGATATTCCATTGGATGGATAGACCGCATTTTGTTTATCCTTTCATCTGTTGGGCACTTGGGTTGCTTCCACCTTTTGGATATCATAAATAATACCGCCATGAACATCAGTGTATAAATGCTCGTCCAAGTACTTGCTTTCATTTCTTTGAGGTATATTCCTAGGAGCAGAGTTGCTGGGTCAAATGGTAATGCTATGTTTAATTTTCTAGGAAACTGTTTTCCACAGTGGCTGCACCATTTTATGTCCTTGCCAATAATGTGCAAATGTTCCTATTTCTCTGCATCCTTGCCAACACTTGTTATTTTCAGATTATTTAAATAAGAGCCATCCTGATGGGTATGAAGTGCTATCTCATTGTAGTTTTAATTTGCAATTCTCTGCTGGCTAATGATGTTGAACATCTTCTCATAGACTTATTGGCCATTTGAATATCTTCTTTGGAGAAATGTCCATTCAAATCTTTGCCCATTTTTTAATTGGGTTGTCTTTTTGTTGTTGAGTTGTAGGAGTTCTTTGTGTATTCTGGATATTAAATCTTTATCTGATATATGGTTTCCAAATATTTTCTCCCTATCTGTAGGTTATCTTTTCACTTTCTTGCTATTGCCCTTTCATGCACAATTTTTTTTTAATTTTATGAAGTCTCATTTATCTATTTTCTTTTGTTGCTTGTGTTTTTGGTGTAAAATCTAACCATCAATTTCCTACTACAAGATCCTAAAGATATTTCCCTGTGTTTTCTTGTAAGAATTTTCTAGTATTAGCTCTTACATTTAGATCTTCGATCGATTTTGAATTAGTTTTTGTATATGGTGAGAGGTTGGGACCCACCTTCATCCTTTTGCATGTGGATTTCCAGTTGTCTCATCACCATTTTGTTGAAGAGACTGTTCTTACCCATTGAATGGACTTGACACTCTTGTCAAAAATCGATTGGCCAAAGATGTGTGGCTTCAACTCGACTCTCAGTTCTATTCCATTGGTCTATCCTTATGCCAGTATCATACTGTTTTAATTACTGTAGCTTTGTAGTAAGTTTTGAAATCAGGAAGTGTGAATAGTCTAACTTTGTTCTTTTTCAAGATTGTTTTTAGCAATGTTTTAGTTTTCAGTGTGCAAGTCTTTTACCTCTGTGGGTAAATTTATTCCTAGGTATATTAGTCTTTTATATGCTGTTGTGAATGGGTTTTCTTGATTTCCCTTCAGGTTGTTCATGACTGGTGTATACAAACCCAATTGACTTCTATGTGTTTATCTAGTATCCTGCAACTTTACTGAATTTGTTTAATAGATCTGGAAGCTTTCTTGTGGATTTGCGGGGGGTGGGGGATTTTCTATATATAGTATTATGTCATCTGCATACAGGCATAATTCAATTTATTCCTTTCCACTTCTTTCTCTTGCCCGATTGCTCTGGCCTAGACCATTTCAGTAAATATTGAATAATAGTGGGGTCCATAGGCATCTTGTTCCTGATTTTAGGGGGAAAGCTTTCAGTCTCACCACTAAGTATGATATTTGTTCTGGGTATTTCATGAATGCCCTTTACATGTTGAGAAAGTTTCCTTCTATTCTTAGCTCTCTGAGTATTTTTATCATGAATGGGTGTTGGGGTTTTTTCAAATACCTTTTCAGCATCAATGAAATGATCATGTGGATTTTTTTCTTCCTTTATTCTATTGATGGGGTGTATTATATTGATTGATTTTCTTATGTTGAACCATACTTGCATTCCTGGAATAAATTCCATTTGGCCATGGTATGTAATCCTTTTAATATACTGTTGTATTCAGTTTGCCAGTATTTTCTTGAGAATTTTTGTGTCTATATTCATAAGGATATTGGTCTGTGATTTTCTTTTCTTACGTATTGTCTTTATCTGGCTCTGGTCTCAGGGTAATGGTGGCCTCATAGAATGAATTAGGAAGTAATCCCTTCTCTTCCATTTTTTGGGAGAGTTTGAGAAGGCTTGCTGCTAAATCTTTCCATGTTTGGTTGGTTTCAGCTATGAAATCATCTGGTCTTGGACTTTCTTTGTTGGGAGGTTTTTGATTACTGATTCAATCAAAATCAGTACTTGTTATAGGTCTGTTGAGGTTTTCTATTTCTTGTGTCAGATAGGGTAATTTGTATGTTTTTATGAATTTATCAATTTCATCTAAGTTTTCTAATTTGTTGGCATAGTACCCTCTTATAATCCTTTTCATTTCTGGAAGGTCAATAGTAATGTCCCCACTTTAATTCCTGATTTTAGTTATTTGTGTCTTCTCTCTCTCTCTCTTTCTCTCTCTCTCTTTTGTCTATCTGGTTAAAGATTTTTCAGTTTTATTGATGTTTAAAAAAGACAACTTTTGGTTTTGTTGGTTTCCTCTATTGTTTTTTATTCTCTATTTCATTTATCTCTGCTCTAACCTTTACTGTTTCCTTTCTTCAAGCTTTGGATTTAGTTTGCTCTTGTTCTAGCTTCTTTAGGCATGAGGTTGATTTGGGATCTTTCTTCTTCTGTAAAGTAGGCTTTTTAGAGCTGTAATTCCCCTCTGAGAACTGCCTTCACTGCATCCTATAAGTTTTGAAATGTTGTGTTTTCATTCATCTCAGGATATTTCCTAATTTCCCTTTGATTTCTTCTTTGATCCATTGGTTGTTTAATAGTGTGTTGCTTAATTTCCACATATTTGTAAATTCTCCAGCTTTCCTTCTGTTACTGATTTATACTTTATTCCCGTGTAGTCTGAGAAGAGACTTTGTATGATTTCAATGTTTCTAAATTTATGAACATTTGATTTGTGGCCTAACATATGGCCTATCCTGGGAAATGTTCCGTATGCACTTGAGAAGAAGGCATGCTTTGCTGCTGTTGGGAGGGTTCTCTCAATGTCCATTAGGTCTGGTTGGATAATAGTGTTGTTTGCCTCCTCTTATACGGACCCATTTGGGCGCACCCGAGTCACCCAGGGTAATCTCCCCATCTCGGTTTCCTGAATTTAATCACACCTGCAGGTCTCCTTTGCCATGTTAGCACAGAGTCACAGGGGATTAGGACCAGGATATCCTCGGAGGTCACTGTTCAGCTTACACAGACAGGGACCACAGCAGGGGCCTCATGTGGGGACCCCCAAGCCGCAGTGGAGTGGCACCACACAACAGGTACACAATAAAGCCTGCTGGTAATCTGTGGGAGGCTTGCAGAGAGCTGGGCACCATGCTGAGTCCCGTGTGCCGTATTACTTAATCTTCCCACTTGCCCTGTGAGATAGGGCTATGGTCTTCCTCTTACAGATGAAGATACTGAGGGCCAAAGAGTCACACCACCTTCCATGTGACATCCCTGTGAGGCGGTGTGCTTATTTCTGTTCAAGGAATGAGAAGTCTGGGTCTCGGGCACAGACTCACCTACCCGGCAAGGACGGACGCGCCTGGTTAACACCCAGGGGTGGGAGAGTACCCTTGCATTCCCAGAGCCCCATGTCCTGCTGGGATGGGCTCTCAGGGCTCCATGTCAGTCTCAGGGGAAGCTGGTCCCTGCCCAGGCCAAAGGGAGATGTGTGCTTCAGGCCAGCCTGGGGCTCTGGAAAGCCTACTCTGCCCCCCATCCCTCCCCACCCCCAGCACCCAGGTGGAAAACAGGACAAAGCCTGGAGAAAAATGACATCCAAGGCTCTGGCTCCTGTGATTAATGTGGTTGGGCCATGATGGAGCACTCAATCCATCAAGCCCGTGTAGTAGCTCGTGCCTCCTCGCTGGTGCCAAATGCGCCTAATTATGCGAATGTTGCACAACAAATGAGGTGTGTTGTCATTGCCTGGAGTAGGAGCTTTGACCTCCTCGGTCCCCGTGCCCCGAGTGTGAGCATGCCTGCCCCCAGATATGCCTCACCGCCCCCCCCCTGCACACCTGCTCACCCTCCCACTGCATGCCCTGCCTCTGCCCTGCTCAGGCACCCATGTCTCCGCCCCATTTTGCGCTCAGGGTCCTGACGGCTCCTGTGATCAGCTGCTGCATGGTGCATGATCCCTGAAAGGTGCTCCACCCACATTCCCATACGTCCTCCCCACCCCCCCACATGGTGGTGCTCCAGGCATCACCGGGCAGCCTGCTGTGCTGGCATCTCGGCCCCACCGGACACCCAGGGCCGAATCCCAGCTCTGCATTCACCAGCCTTGGGAGAGTCCCTCCACGTTAATTAATAAACCTCAATTTCTGCATCTGATCCAAATTGGCCTCGTCTGAACTAAACACATCTTCAAAGATCCTGCTTCCAAATAGGAGGAATTCCAAACGTTCGTGAAACTGGGATTAGGACTTGAACATGTATTTGGGGAGGGGAGCACGATACAGTCCATAATACTACACAGTCTCTGGGGCTGTTTTGAGAATTAAATGAGGTAATGTCAGTAGAGCATTGAGGACGTGGTGAAAACTTTCCTCCACCGGTGCTATGGTTGTAATCGGCCCTACTGGTGTTCCACCCCCTGCCTATCAGAGGGGACTTCATTCAGGTCATGTGTGTCCTTGGAAGGGGAGAAGGCCCGGTGGCTGCAGGGTAGGGAAGAGGGAAGAGAGGCTGAAGGAGGACCACTGGGGGAGTGGAGGGTCTGTCTTTTCCTAGCTGGGGAATTTGGACTTCCTCCTTTTGGCGAGCAAGAGCCAGAGGACATGGTCAGGCTTGTTTTCAGGTCATTCTAGGAGCAGATAGAGGGGATTGGGTAGGAGAGGGGACACATGGCAAGGAGCCCTGCCCAAGCTGTCCCCGTGGCCCTGTGCAGAAGGGCGGCAGGGCCAGGGCTGACCCTACAGCACCCCAGACAGGCCCGACTGGACACCAGCCGGTGGCAGAGTAGACAGAAGCAGAGGGCAGTTTGGGGCAGGGACCTCCAGCCTGCACTGCCCAGCAGGACTGCGTCCTCTTAGACCTGAGCCCCACCGCACCCACCTGGCTACAGAGCCTCCCCTCTCGTCACCCAAGTCACGAGCCCGCAGCAGGGCTCGCAAGGCTCAGTGGCGATCAGGTGGTTCCGGAAGAGAGAACAGCGTGGCCCGTGGACTCCGAGCCTAGCAGCATCTTTCGTCTGTGAACCTCAGTGTGAGGGGGAGACAAAGGGCAGGGCGGTGCGCTCTCTGGGCTGGCGGGGTTCTCGTGTGAACCCCGTGGAGTTCAGAGAAGACCAATGCGTGGTCCCTCCACAGCCTCTCCACAGCCTGTGGCTGCAGCTGGGAAAGAGGCACACTTTGGAGCTCCCATCCCTGCTCCCTAAGAAACAGGCTTGCCCAGGAGCTGTGGGAAAGGGCACTGAGGTGTGGCTGGGTGGGGGGAGGAGGGTTCCCGCTGGAGCTCCCCACATCCTTCGTGGCTGTAGTCACCCCAGAAGAGTCCAGGCAGCTTCGGGCCTGGTGGGGAGGGTAGAAGCTTGCCTCTAAAGCTGGCCTGTCCTCCCTGTGTGCTCCACCCTGTGGTTTTGGGGTCTTTCCTGCCCCAGCCCCGCCTTGGGCCTCAGATGACCAATTCCAGCTGCTTCTAGACCATCTCGGGCAGCAGTCTGCACATCTGAATGCAAATCTGAACAACTGGGTTGTCCTTTAAAGGTGCACGTTCCTAGACCCCCAACTCTACAGGTTTTGGTTCAGTCTGCCGTGAGGCCTAGGATGCTGCTTGTTTGCAGGTGCCCTCGGGCCCGAGCTTGGGGACCACTCCAGACCTTCCTGCTCACTTTACACCCAGGAAACCTGGCCCAGAGCTAGCCGTTCAGGCAATGCCTCTGAAATATGTGGTGTTAAATATACCCTGGACTCCCTTGTAACCATTCTCAATCTAGTCTCTAGGGGTTACCTAACAGTTCTCAACCTGTTCATAGTCTCAGCAAACGAGGTGGGGACTATGACAAAGCTCAGCCTCTCTCTTGCTGGGCTCCATACCTGACCTCTGACTTCCGTGACCCCCGACACCCACTGCTGCCAATGCTCCTGTACAGTCCCCTCGCCCCTGAGCTGCACCTGCCAATCACTGCCCTGTGGTCACGCCAAAGGGGAAAGGATGGGGCTTTTGACTGAGGACAGATGGCTCTGGGTCTTGCCAGCAGTTCAGGTAGTTTGATGGCACACACCAGCCCAGATAGTTTAAAGGAAGAGGGAGCCGGCTGGTGGGTGTCAACCAGCCGTGGTTCACCTGGTTACACGTGCAAATTACCCAGAGCCCCCTCCGGAGCATTGGGAAGAATGTCAGAATCCCCTCTTGGCCCTCATCTTGCATGATAACGGGGTTTTTAGCCCTGAGGTTACAGTGCCTTCACTTAAGAAAGTAGTTTCTTTGCTGCTGCAGGGCCGAGCTCATGAATTTTCTGAGCCAAGGGGATTAGAAGATCGTTTGTCTCAAGGTCAGTGCTGCTTAAAGTCTCCTCCAGTTTGTCATGAGCCCATGACCCTAAACCTAACCTTAACCCCTATCTAACCCCATCCCCAACTCCAATCCTTATCCCAAATCCTAACCCAACGCATGACCCTAATCTTAACTTTAACCCCTACCCTAACCCCAAACTCCTAACCCTAACACTTAACCTCAAAACCTAACCCTAACCTCAAATACCTAACCCCTAAACTTAACCCTAACCCCAAACCCCCAACCCCTGACTTTAGCCCTAACACTAACCCTAACCCAGCCTGTGACTCACAAACTTCATCCTGAGCTCCTGATGACTCAGCCAATCTCCGAGGAGGGGGCAGAAAGAAACTGGGATATTTCCTTCTTTGATTCCTGGCCCGACATGCCAGGTTCGCCATTCATAGAGGATGGGCTTTGTTTGTGTTTCGCTGGGAAAGCGCCCCTCCCTTGGCAAACGCATGCATTTCTCTTCAAAGAGTTGTGGAAGCAGGAGGCTTCTCCAGGGCATGTTCACCTGCCCGCTGTTTCCTGAGCCGAGGAGGGTGGCCTACACCCTGGCCGGCCTCTTGGGCTGCCCTGCTGGCCTCTCGTGCCAGGAGATGCTGGACAGTCCCAGTGTCGCACGCCACGGGCCTCTGCCCCTCCCACCCATGTGTCCCTGCTGGGTCCTTTAAAACTGGCTGCACTGACTGTTTCTCAGAGCGACTGGGGGGTCTGGCCGACACAGAGCGCAGAAGATCCTGGGTCCAGGCCATGTGTAGGAGGAGTGAGAGACCAACAGAGTGGCGACCGCTAGCAATCTTACCACTCCTGGTTCCTAAATGGGGAAACCGAGGCAGAGAGTGGTCGACTGCCTTCACCTCCAACCTACTCCTGGTGAGTAGCACTGCCGGGATTTGAACCCAAGTGGTTTGACCCTAGAGAACCCTGCCGTGCCCTGACCCGTCTGCTCTGGCCTCCCCCAGCTCTGCGAGCTTCAGCGCCCTGGCGCCGAGCCCAGGCTCTGCAGCGAGGGACAGACAGCTCGTTCATGGTAGAATCTGGCCCGTAAAAGTTTCATGAGGAGCATGTTTGATAAGAAGGCCTGCTCTGTGGTCTTGACTGAGGGCCGGCTCCTGCAGAAAAGGTGCTGCCTGGCTCTGGGCTGTGCAGAGTGCCCGTGTGGTCAGCTGGAGGGGAGAGAGGGGCCACGGGGTGAAGCAAACCTTGACATGCAGAAATGAGATGGGGCGGTGCTGGGAGGGCGTGCAGAGCCGTGGGGAGGGGCTGCAGGGTAGGGAGGTAGTCTTCCAGGCCTCTCCTTCCCTGAGGTGCCCCCAACCCCATGGATGTTTCCCACCCCACACCCCTAGGGTGCAGGTAGAACAGGGGGGCCGGGGTTCCAATCCCAAGTGTGCCACAGTTTATGCCTGTTGCTTCCTTGGGCTGGCTGCCTATCCTCCACGAGCCTCGGTTTCCCCATCTCTGAAATAGGGCTGTCACAGCACCCCACCTGAGGTTGTCATGAGTTAGATGAGTGAGTTTGTGTGCAGCAGGGAGGGCAGCATTTGCTCCTATCACTCCTGTGAGGACCCCAGAAGGAAGCCTCATTTCATGTCAGGCATCCAGCTGGTCACTGGGCAGAGGGCATCACATTCAGTCCTCCCAGCACCCTGTGACATGGGCGATAGTCAGCTACCACGTGAGATTGGTCCCCGATCCTGAGCTCTTCTCTGTGCTGTGATTGTGCTCAGAGAGAAAGAGGAGGCTCGCTCCAGTTCTCAGAGCCAGAGTGTGTTATCACTGCTGGCAAGCATGGACACGGAACAGCCATCAACCCAAAAGAATTACTTTCTAACAGTAAAATTTCAGGTCTTGGTGGGATAGATTGGTCCTTGAGGTAGGAGTTTTCTCCCACTGCACATTACCAGGTTGTTCTGTCTGGTTGGAAGCTGAGGCCAGTGCCCTGAATTCATTGGTTTATTCGGCATAATTCGTTGTTGCTGGATTTTTCTGGGTCCCAGGTGGCATCAATCGGGCTCACTCTAGCAGAGGGCACGCAGGCGTGGTGCCTGGTGCTGAGTCCACGTGCTAGAAAATGCCGGTCATCTAACCTTCCGTTGCTGCAGCATCGATTGCGTGTCCCAGTACCCTTGGGGAACAGATACGTTGTCTGATTGGGAGCTCCTTCCTTCCAGCCTCTCCTTCCAGGAGCTGCGTTTCTGACATCTGAACTTGGCCTGTCCCCCCAAAGCAAAGTGGAAAAGTTTGGGTTGTTGCCCTAGTTCATTTGCTGACACTCACCCTGTGCCTCCAGGGTGCCAGCCTCAGGCCAGGCTTTGGGACACAGCCTATGGAGGGCATGGTCCTGTCGCCCACGTGAGCTCCTGGTGTGGTAGGGGAAAGTGGGAAGAGCTGGGCCCTTACAGGGCACTGTGCCAGAAGGGCCCGGGGAACCAGGTCACCAAGAATCCCAGAATGGAAGGTGTCTATCAACAGGAGGGCACCAGAGGCCTGGCACCTGATCCCACCCGCAGCCCCAGCCAGCCCCGCCTCCCAGGCAGATGCCAACGCCAGTGTGAAGGACGGGAGACTTTTGCAAAGTGCACACCAGTAGATTCCAATGCTTGGTAAAAATCGCCAGCATACCCGCCTCTAAGAAAGCATTTATCTAAACTTGTCCAGCATTCCCCATTTAGTTCTTAAAGGCTTCCAGGAAAGAAAATTCTGTACACTACTTAGGCAGTCCAGGCCTCATCGTGGAAGAGATTTCCTTGTGTCCAGCCCTCCCTCCACCAGCTTCTCTTCTCAGGGCCTCGAGCTCAGCAGAGAGAACCCAGGCCCTTCCCTCCAGCCTAGGAGAACCCCTCCTTTTACTGAAGCCCATCCTCCCTTTCTACCACTTCTTCTCCTTCCCCATCGAGGGCCTCCTCTGTCAGGCCCTCTCACATTTGCTGTGTGATAGGACAATTCCTCCCATAAAGTCTTGGCTTTCTAGAAGATTCCGCCCAGCTGCGCTCAGCCACGGGCAGCTCCTATTACAGCCGAGAGCCTCACTTACCCAGGGGTTAACCCCTGCCAATGGGTCATCGGCCTAATCTGGACCAGCCCCCCATGCCACCCCACCCCAGGGCCTCTTCCCCACATCCAGCTGTGTTCCTGACCCCAAATCCACACACACACACACCCTCCCACCCCTGGTTCTCCCCACTCTGTGCCACTCATCCCTCAGCTAGGAAAAAAGGCTCTTCTTAGTCCCCTCTTGTCTTTTAGGTTTTTTGATTTTTCCACTTGAGAAGGCTGATAACCTTCCCTTATCCTGCTCTGGAAGGGAAAAAAAAATGTTATTAAGGGCGGTGATGGAATTAACCACTGTTGACCGTTTCGGCTAGATCTTAACAAAGTCCATCTGTGTGACCGCCTTTGTAGGCGCAACTTTATAACCTAATTTCCCTACCAAAACATCAGTGTTTACTTAGTAAGAAATCTGCTCTTTGTCAAGTGAAAACAGTGATTTCTTTATTACGGCTCTGCGTGGGGAGTGATAGCTGAGAGCGGGCGCTGGGCTCCGTCTGGTGGACGTCCTGGGCCTGGTGTAGAGACAGGGTGAGTGGGGGGTCGAGGGGATAGGCCGCGTTGGTTCCAGAGCATGCCTGCTGTCCAGGGCGGGGGCTGGACTAGGTAGGGGGGGCCTGGGCAGCAGGCACATGGGGCAGCCAGGGTGAGCCCAATGGGCGATGAGAGGACAGTTGCAGGACTCCGAACACTTCCCGGAGGGCCACATGACCTGCCCTGAAGTCACTCAGCTCCCACCCCCGAGCCCTCGTCCATTCCACCAACTTCTAGCCCAAGTCCAGCTTTGGCCCAGCCATCCTACTTTTCTCAAAGATCACTCAATACTGGAAACATACAAAAGAATAATCAAAGCATAATTATGAGATAAATAATAGGGAGCAGCTGTGGTTCAAGCAGTTGAGCACCTGCCTCCCACATGGGAAGTCCCAGGTTCAGTTCCCTGGTGCCTCCTAAAAACAACAACAACAACAAGCAAAACAAAACAAAAAAAACAACTCAGAGGAAACTATGTAGCTCAGTGGTTGAGCACTGGCCTCCACATATGAGGTCCCGGGTTCAATCCCCAGCCCCCAGTACCTAAAAAAAAAAGGAAAAAAAAGAGTAATAATAGCACATCCACCTTGCCTCTGCCCAGCCTAAGGGCTGGGAACATTCTAGCACCTTTGAGGTCCCATGTGTCCTGCCTCTGTCCAGGCCTTCCCACCAGCACTCTCTGGGATTTGGAGTTTATCATCCCCTTGCATCTTATAACAGTTTACCCCATGCCTAAATCCCAGATGATGTTTAGTTTTGCTTCATTATGCTTTCTAGAAATGGAATCGCTCTCGGTGTATTTGGGAACTTGCTTTTTCCACTCCACATTATGTTTCTGAGATCCATCCTTGCTAATGCGTGTGGCCCTTCATTTCTTCTTGGGGTGTGTCTAGAACCTGCTATGAACACCCTTCTGGAGAGCTCTGGGCCTCTTGGATGGTGCTTTCTTTAGAGTAAATATATGTTGGGAATGGAATTGCTGAGTCACAAGCATTCACATTGCTACTGTCCTGGATGATGCCAAACATTCACCAAGTGGCTTGGCTGATACTCTGCCAGCAGGGCTTCCTCAGCTTCCTTGCCACCAGTGTGAAATCATCAACGTTTTTAATTTTTGCCAACATGGTATATCTCCCTGTGAGCCTAATTTTCTATTTCCCTTATTACTAACGAAGCTGAACATCCTTTTCTGTGTGTATTGGCTGTTAGTAATTCCCTCTTGTGTATCTTTAACTCAATCATTTTGCCTGTATTCTATGGGGTTGTCCTTTTTTTATTGATTTGAATAAGCACTTTATATATTCTGGCTACTCATTCTGTGGTCAGTTATGTGTTGCAAATATCTGCTCCTAGTTGGTGCCTGGTCTCTTCACTCCCTTTAATGGCAAGTTTGGATGAAAAGAAGTTCCTGTTATAACAGAGCTCAGTTTCTCACCATTTCCTTTATGGTTTTTCTTCCCACCCCACCCCCACCAAGTTCTCCTTACCCTAGCTCCCTGCTCATACCTTCAAGCCCCTGAATTCTACTAGCTCTTCCCTAGTGCGAACTGCCCTTCTTTTGGGCTCTTCTCCCATCTCAGAATACCAAGCCTCCACCACTCACCGCCCTTGTTCCATTCACCTGTAACAGTATGGGCCCAGCTTGGAAGCCACCTCCTACAGGAAGCCTTCTTAGATTGCTTCAGTAGGGTGAATGGCTTCTTTCCCTCCTGTTCTCCTTCCTGCTCCAGCCTGTTCACAGGCTACGATTTCCACTCTCCCTTCGGCACCCCTCCAGTGTGGGATTTGCCAAGGCACCCATGTCAGCTGTGGGCTCGGTGGGGCTGTGATTGTCTGAGCTCGTGGCAGGACCTGGGGCACACCCCCCTCCCAGCAGCCATGACCACCTTGCTATGCCACAGCCTCCTGGAGTAGCCATCGGCTCTGCTGACACCTGCCTATGTGCAGACAGTGCAGGGTGGACCCTGGGAATGGTGGGCTCGAGCAGCCCACCTCCAGAGCAGCACTGTCGGCTGAGTTTGCCACCACCTGCCCCACTCCAGTGGAAGCACCCACTGTATGGGGTCCTGGCCGAGGCTTCCTGGGTTCCCTGGCTCCCCCAGGTGACATCAGAGGACAGTGGTCACTAAGCGTCTGCTGGTGAGTAAGCGATGCACTAAGGCCCAAACAGATCTGGAAGCCAGGGTCCTGGCTCCTGTTCATGGTTTCCTTCTTGCTGGGCCTTGCAGAGCCTCCCCACATGGGGGTACCCCACAGCCAGCGGCCCCTGTAATGCAAACTGATACGGGAAATCACCCGGGCTCCAGGGTGGGGAGGGCACACTTCTCCAGGGGTTTCCGAAAGAATTGGCTGTACGTCTCCTTAAAAATGCAAACACCCCTCGTACATTTTGGAAAAGGATTTCGATTCTGGAACTTTTCAAATCAATTTATGGAAAATGTGGTAAGGAAGCTTGCCACTGTACAGTTTCACATACATTTGTTTTTTTTAAAGCAAAAAAACAAACCATTAAAACCAAACCACAAACAAAAAATCTTGGAGAGGAGATTGGATTGGATTCCATCTGGAGTTGCCTTCTGGAGCTTTGTTTCTTTTTGTTGGTGGGGCCAGGGCAGCAGCGGTCCTGCCCTAGCATCAGGGAGCCCCAATTTGGCAAGGAGACAAGTGGAGAGCGCCAGGGCTGCAGCCGGGGATCTGGCCCCTCTCTGGCCGATCAAGGGGGTGGCTGGCCCCGAGGGACCCTCTTGTGGTGACTAAGCAGTGGCTGGAGGGGCCGGCCTCCACGCTTCCAAGCCCCACTGACCCCACCCCATCCCTCTGATCCTGGTGGGTGGCAGGCATCTTGGCCCCAGGACGTTGGTGCGGCCCTGGGGCAGGAAGGGTTGGCATGTCGGGGCTGCGTGCCTATATAATCCCTGGTGGCGGGCAGGCAAGCACGCCCCAGAGCTGTGAGCGCCCGGCACGCCCTCCCCCTCCAGAAGTGCCCCTGCTTGGGGGGGTGGTGGCTAGGGCCGCCTCCCCTTCCCCACAACTGCCACTGAGGGAGAACCTCCTGAGGCTGGGGGAGCTGGGCTGTTCAAAGAGGTGGGTACCCAGACCCTGCTCCCTAATAGTTCACCGTCTCAGAAAAGCCACGGCCGTCGTATCACTGGTGACGTCTGCGCCTCCCTGGCCCCTCCATGCCTGTGCCATGTGCTCTACGTCCCATCTGATTTCCTATTGCCACTGAGACAAAGAACCACACACAGAATAACTCAAAACGACAGAAATGTATTCTCTCGCAGTTCTGGAGTCCAGAAGCCTGAAAGTCGGTATCACTGGGCCAAAATCAAAGGGCCTCCAGGGGAGAACCCGTTCCCAGTCTCTTCCGGCTGCCGGCATCCCTTGGTTTGTGGCCGCGTCCCTCCCACCTGCCTCTGTGGCCCCTTGTATCAGACCTCACTCTGCCTTCCTCTACTAGGATACTTGGGATAACCCAGGACAACCTCCTCATCTCAAGAGGCAGGCGGACTGGACCACACAGGTTTGGAGTATCCCCCTCTGGCCACTGAGACCCCAAGTCTCCCCAAAAAGCAGTCAGGGCATGAGGTTTGAAGACTCCAAAGCTCCGAGCATCCCTCTGTCCCTCTTCTATAAAGAACCCCAAGGGCCGGATGGGGACAGGGGGCTGCACTGCACTGTGGCCCCCAGTTCTCCAATCCTCCTGTGGCCACATCACTGCCTCCTCGGGTCTCAGTATTGCTGTCTGTGAAATAGGGCCTGGTGCCTGCACTTGCCTGGAAAGAGTCTCTAAAGCAGGACCATCCAAGGGATTGCCAAAGGTCCCCCTTCCGGCTCCCGTCTGCCAGCGTGGGCGAGCTCAACCTCAGATGGCTGAGTGAGGGTGAGTCATAGCCCTCAGCTCTGCCCTCATCTCCTTCCCCAAACCCGGCACCATGGGTGGGGTCTGGGGTCCCCACCCACCCAGAGCCCCTCCCCTCTCTCCCCACACGGAAAGGACATGTTGGTGCCTGCCCCTTGGCCTCTGTCCTGGCCGTGCTGTAGGTCGGCCTCCCTTCCCCATCCAGCAGTCTCCTGCTCACCCTGCAGCCCAGAACAGCCACACGCCCCCCTGGGAGCCCCCACCCACTCCTGTAGCCCCCAGTGTCGGGGACCCCCTCTGAAGGGCTGGCTGTGTTGGCTCAGACCCACCCATGGCAGCGCCCAGGTACACCTGGCAGGGCACGATTCTGATCGCCTGGGCTTCCACTTCATCTCCTTTCGGCAAACACATGCCCCCGGGTGGGAAAGCACCCAGGACTTGATGTTGGAAGGCATGGGACCTTCCACGCTCCCGTTTGCTCACCTGTTGAAGAGAAGAAGGGAGGCGGTGAGCACCTTCACAGTGCACCATGCAGCACTGCACGTTTTTCATGCTTGGCGCATTACATCTCACGACTCCCTTCCAGACAGGGTTTCTCACCCCGTCCTGCAGGCAGGGACCCCGAGGCTCGGGTAAACAGCACAACCGAGGTCCGCAACAAGTGGCAACGCTGCGGTTCAGACCCCGCTCTGTCTGGCCTAGACGTCTGGGCTCAGCCCACGCCCAGGGGCAGCTCTCCCCAGAGGGCCGAAGTGGCGTCTGCAAAAGGACCAAAGCTGCCCTGCCTGAGATCAGCGACGAGCCCAGGGCAGAAGCTCAGCCCTCGGGAGATGCCGAGAGAGGTCACCCAGGGAAGCCTGACCTCCTGGAGTGGGAAAGGCCCGGCTCCGTGCAACTCGGCCACTCCCAGCTCCGCCACCTCGGGCGAGTCGCTTAACACCCTCGAGCCTCAGTTTCCTCATCTGTAAAGTGGAGATGATTAAAAACATCCTTGCTGGGTTGTTTTGCGCGTATTGCGCGTGGTAGGTGTCCAGCAAACATGGACGCCCTCGGCAGCTGCAGCGGCTTCTAGTTGGGCCAGGACGGCCTCCTTCTGCTTAAAGTTCAGTTACCCTGTCCATCCTCCATCCTTCTCCTTCTCCTCCTCATTTCCTCCTCCAGCCAACACTCGGCCTGGCCCTGAGCTCCCTCCCAGGAGCAGGAGGGAGGAGGGGGAGGAGAGGCCCTGCTGAGAGACACCCTTTCCTGGCTGGGGAGGAGGAGCCCGTCCCAGCCGGGCAGGCCAGCGAGGACACCACAGGGTGTGGGACTCTGCCACGGCCCGGGCAGCCGGCCAGTGGTGCTTCTGCTCTAGGCCACACTGCTGGGCACTGACAAGTGTGCATGTGCACACACACCTATACACACTCACATACCCATAACCACACACATATGCCGGTAACTGCACACAAACACACACACCCATGGCTGCACACACCCATACACACACTCATATACTCAAGCCCACATACACACATAGTCACACCCCACACAGCCCACCGCCATCCCCACTCACACCCACACACTTACTTCCCCAGGGCCCCCTACCTGTGCATCATGCCCAGAAGCGGAAAGGCCTGCCCTCCCCAGCCTCAGTAGCTGTTGGCAGGACACCTAGGCCTCCCCTTCCTCCAAACCTGCAGGCAGGAGGGTGGGCCAGCCTGACCAAATGTCTCTGGGCTGCCTTGCAGGCTGCCAGGCCTGGGATCCCTCACCCTGGCAGTGGGAGGCTGCAATAGTGATGCCTTTTGCAGATACCTACAACAGAAAAACTCAGCTCAAACTGGTTTCAGCAAACTAACAAAAAAGTCTTGGTTCAAGTAACAAGAATGGTCAAGGGCGCTAGCTTCAGGCAAGGCTGGATCCAGACCCAGGATTTCAAATCAGAACACCAGTTCCACCCTTCTCAGCACCAATGTTCTCTGTATGATCGTCACTCATGGGCACTCCCTCTCAAGGCTCCCAGAAGCCCCATGCTTGCATCCTACCAGCTCAGCTTCCCATGGGGTCAGAGGGCACTTCTTTCCAAACAGTTTCAGCCAAAGCTGCTATCTTGGGCACATGCCCACCCCTAGAGCAGAAGAAGAAGAAGTGGGTCCACCACACCTCCAGCCCAAAGCACACCATGGGCTCTGCTTTCCCCACTCCAGGCAAAAACTTCACACACACACACATACACATCGGGATGCTCCAGCCCTTCTTTGCACATGCTGCTTCCTCTGATTTGAATGTACCTACTTAGGAACTCCTACTCATCCTGCAGGACCCAGGCCAAATGCTACCTCCTCTGAGAAGCATTCCCTCACACTTTCAGGCAGACTTCCGGACTTGCTCCTCTGCTGTACCCCTTATCAAACAGGCCAATTCTCACCTCGTTTGCAGGTCTGCCTCTTCCCCCTGGGCTCCCCAACAGCAAGTGCTCAGGACAGCTGTATCAGGAGTATGAACAGATGTAAGAAGGAACCACTGGTAGAATCAGGCTCGGAAAAACTCAGAGCTGGTCTGAAGGGAAGTCCAGGAGCAAGAGCAGTGTCCACCCTGAGCACCTCGCAGGAGGGATGACTCTGCTGGGCAGTTGATTATGACCTGAGCTTGTGTGCCCATGTGGGATGTAGACCATGGTGGGAGACCACGGCCACCTTTTAAAATGAGCTCACGCAGCTGGCCGCCTCCCGCCCTCAAGGCTCCCTCCTTGAGGACTGTCTGCCCAGTTGCTGAATTTGAGGCTTGACGGGTCATGACTCAGACCAGGGCCGGAGACCCACAGCTTGGGGGAGGAGACATGGAGGAAGAGAGGGGGGCTGTGGCTGAGATTTTGGCAGCCGTTGCTTGGATTCCCCTAACAGCCTGCTTTCCTGGGAGGTCATGCGGCACAGCCATCTGCCCACCACCACTGCCGGCACTAGAACTCACACAGGCTCTCAGTTAGGCCCTGGGATGAGGCCAAGCATCCAAGAAAGAGAAGCTCTGGTCCCTGAGTTGGTGCTGTGGAGGATGGCAGTCCCAGTATGATTTCAGGTGTTGGGAAAACCTCTGGTCCCCCAAATGCATTAATGATGCTTGAAATTCTGCCATTTGAGATTCATTCCTTTGGCTGTGTTTGGTGTGTCAAAATGATATCTTGAAGGACCTGTACCCTTGGATCCTTATCAGTCATTCACAACATGGCATGAGATTCCGATTCCTTCCTGAGACTGGACTGGATTGTGCTTGAGAAAGGGGTAAAGGATGAAGACAAAAGGGAGCTGAAGCAGGGTGGGGAGAAAGCTGTCCCCTCACTGTCCCTCCTGCCTCAGTTATTTCCCCAAGCCACCCTCCCCAATGCCCCAGCCCAGTGCCCTGCCCACAAAGGATGGACAGCCATCACAAGCACTCACTTCTCTGCCCAGGCACAGGCTCTGGGCCACACACACCTGGGTTGGAGTTGTGATCCCCCCACCTGCAATCTGAGTGACCTTGGGTGACAGCCTCTTTAGATGGGGTCAATCTGTAAAATGGGAATTAAGTACCTACTCTGTGAATTAATAAAGAAAATACGTGCACGCCACCCACCTGGATGGCTGGCAGAGTCAGTCCTATTTCAAGGAGATGCCAGGTAAGGGCACAACTATGGTGTAATTGGCCATGTGCAGAGGGGAAGTCTGAAGAGGCTTCCTGGAGGAGGTGTCTGGACAGTCGTAGCTCTGTTGACCGATGGACCCATTGTCATCTTAGGTACTGGGTGCCCTGGATACCCAAGTTAGCAGACACACCACATGCCACACTCACCTGTTGCTGCAAAGAGGGGGGAGGGGAGGGGAGGGGAGGGGAGGGGAGGGGAGAGGAGACGGGAGGTGGGAGGTGGGAGGAGGGGAGGAGAGAGAAAGAAATTGATAGGGGACCTTGGCAGTAGCTCTCAACCAGGTAGGCAGTCCCTGGGGTAAGGGCCCACCATCCTGAGAGCGAGGTTGCCCCAAGGTGAGCCCTGACCTCAGGTGTGGAGAAGACACCCCTTCCCCGGACACAGAGCCCCCTTGGGCAGAGGCCGGACGTCTGTGCTGGGTTGTTCCCAGCTGGAGTGAGGCTTGTCACGGACGCTCCAATGGACACACAGCCGAGCTCTGCTCCCAGGGCTGCTTTTGTGACGTAGCCTCGCTGCCCTGCTGGGTTTCCCTGGCCTCACCCCTGGGCCCAAGGGCTGAGAGAGGGGAGTGCACCTCAGAGGAAGCAGTCCCAGGGCCAGGGAGGCAGCACTCTTGGCTGTGGGGCTGGGGCAGGCTGCTGAGGACCGGTGGCCTCAGCGATGACAAGGCCAGCACCTTGCAGGCCCTGGGGAGCAGCCCTGCCTGGGCGGTCTGGAGGAGGCCGATGGGCTCTGAGGACAGTAAGGGCCACAGCTCTTCTCCCAGCCAGCTGGACTCCCTGCATTTTCCTGAACAACACAGCATTGTCCTCAGCACATAAGCCCAGCTCGGCCTGCCCCCGGCAAGAGGGTGAAGTGGCCTGGTTGTGTCCTTCTTGCCCAAGGACACGTGGCAGCCCCTGCCCGGGGTAGAGCCATCTTCAGCCCCTCACGCTAGTGCTGTTCCTTTGAGCAGGGCTGGCCTCGAAAGGCGGCCGGTGAAAGAGAGCGTCTTGGGGTGGCGAATCAAGCTCACTGCCTGGCTCACAGATGTGTGTCTGTCTCCTGCTGCAGGACACACTTCTGAACTACGGGGTGGCAGTTCTGGTGGTCTGCTCCCATGCCATGACCCGGCAAGTCCAAGATGGGAATGGTGCATGGGGCTCGGGCCGGAAGCTCAGGCCAGGCGTCACAGAGGAGGAGTCTGGATCAAGGATGGACATGGGCAAAAGCGCAGAAGCCTGAGAGGGGGCTGCAGCTCTGTTGAATGTGAACGTCCATGGCAGGCACATCCGCAAAGCCAGAAAATAACATAGCAAAATGCTTACCTCCAGACACGGGTGGTGGAGCCTCCAAGTGGGAAGTCTGTGAAATCCAGATGTGAACACATCTGGATGTCACCTGTTTGGGTCCTGGGTTTTTAGCATGTTGTAAGCACAGATTTCATGCACTATTGAATATAATTAGTAGTTGTCTCTGGTTTGCTTCAGCCAATGGACAAATCATTCTCTCTTAAGTAACCAGTTCTGTCTTTTCATGCAAGCAACATAAATCAGATGTGAAGGGTTTTTTTTTCTTCTTCTTCTTCTTAATAGACTTTATTTTTTGCAACAGTTTTAGGTTTAGAGTAAAATTGTTGAAAGTACAGAGTTCCCATATTACAGGACCCACCATACACACACTTCCTCTATTATTAAATCCTGCCTTAGTGTGGTACTTTTGCTACAGTTCATGAACCAATTATTTGATGAACTAATATACATTATTATTAACCTTAAGTTCACAGTTTACATTAGTGTTCTTTTTCCTTCCAAAATATTCTGTTTTTCTTACAGGAAGATGTGCATCTATGTTGTAAACAGTTTTTTAAAATTTGTGTATGGTTAAATATCTATACCTTAAAATTTACTTTTTGAGTGTATGATTCAGTGACATTAACAACCTTCACAATATTGTCTAACCATCACCAAAACTTTTTCATCATCCCAAGCAGAAACTCTGTGCCCATTAAGCAATAACTCCCAATTTCCTCCTCCCCACAGCCCTCTATACTATTTTCTGTCTCTATGAATCTACATATTCTAGATATCTCATATAACTGGAATCATAGAGTAGTTGTCCTTTCGTGTCTGGCTTATTTCACTTAGCATAATTTTTCATCCATGTTATATAGCATGTCTCAAGACTTTGATCATTTTTGTGGCCGAATAGTATTCCACTGTGTGTATACATCACATTTTGTCTATCCGTTCATCTGTTGATGAACAGTTGGGTAGATTCTACCTTTGGGCTCTTATGAATACTGATGCTATGAATATAGGTGTACAGGGATCTGTTTGAGTCCCTGTTTTCAACTCTTTGGGGTATATACCTAGAAGTGGGATTGCTGAGTTATATGGTAATTCTGTACTTTACTCTTTAGGGAACCTCCAAACCATTTACCACAGTGACTATGCCATTTTACACTCCCACCAGCACTGCATAAGAGTCCCCTTTTCTCCATATCCTTTCCAACAAGTGTAATTATGTCTTTTTTTTTTTTTTTTTTTCATTTGGGTGGGTATAAAATGGTATTTCATTGTGGTTTTGATTTGCATTTCCCTAATGACTAATGATGTTGAGTATCTTTTCATGTGTTTATTGGCCATTTGTATATCTTCTTTGGAGAAATGCTTGCTCAAGTCTTTTGCCCATGCCCATTTATTTTTTTAAGATTTTTTAAAATTTATTTATTTCTCCCCCATCCCCCACCCCTCGTTGTTTTACGCTTGTTTGTCTATTCTCTGTGTGTTCTTCTTTGCTTGTCTTCTCTTTAGGCGGCACCGGCAACCGAACCTGGGACCTTCTGGAGTGGGAGTGAGACGCTCAATCTCTTGCGCCACCTAGGCTCCCTGGTCTGCTGCATCTCTTACTGTCTCTCTTCTGTGTCTCTTCTTGTTGCATCATCTTGCTGCACTAGCTCTCCACTCAAGCCAGCACTCCGCGTGAGCCAGCTCCCTGCATGGGCCAGCACTCCTGCACAGGCCAGCACTCCGCGTGGGCCAGGTCTCTACACAGGCCAGCTTGCCTTTCACAAGGAAACCCCAGGAATCGAACCCTGGACCTCCTATATGGTAGACGGGAGCCTGATCGCTTGAGCCACATCCGTTTACCTCATTTTTTGATTTGGGTTTTTTGTTGTTGTTGTTGCTTTTGAATTGTAGGGGTTCTTTATATATTCTGGATATTAATCCCTTATCAGATATGCAATTTGCAAATATGTTTCTCATTCTGTGGGTTGTCTTTTCACTCTTTTGATGGTGTTCTGTGAAGCACAAAAGTCTTCTAATTTTGACAAAGTCCAGTTGATCTGTTTGTTGTTGTCTGTACACCGAGTTGTTTACTAAAGAAATACTTAAGTAAACCAAACTTCTAAGGTCAAGAATATTTTCCCATGTTTTCTTTTAAGAAAGTTATAGTTTTAGCTCTCAAATTTAGGTCTTTGATCCATTTTGAGTAAATTTTCATATTTTCAAAGGTAAGGTTCTTTCATTCTTTTGCATTTGGATATGCAGTTTTCCCAGCAGCATTTGTTGAAAATTCTGTCCTTTGCCCATTGAATTGTCTTGGCACCCTTGTCAAAAATCAGCTAACCATATATGTGAGGGTTCTAGTCTATTCCATTGGTCTGTCCTTGTGCCTGTATCACAGTTTCAATTACTGTAGCTTTGTAAGTAAGTTTTGAAATTTTCAAACTTTGTTCTTTTTCAAGATGTATGGATTATTTGTGGTCCCTTGAAATTCTATATGAATTTCAATATGGGCTTTTCTATTTCTTTATAAAAAAAAAATGTCACTGGGATTTTTGATAGGGATTGAATTGAATCTGTATATCACTATGGGTAGTATTGTTATCTTAACAGTATTTTGTTCCAATCTGTGAACATGGGATGTCTTCCCATTTATATAGGTCTTTAATTTCTTTCAGCAAATTTTTGTAGTTTTCAGAGTACAAGTCTTTCACCTCCTTGGACAAATTTAATCCTAGATATTTTATTCTTTTTGATGCTATTGTAAATGGGATTGTTTCCTTATTTTCCTTTTCAGCCAGTTAATTGCTAGTGCATAGAAATATAACTGAATTTTGAGTGTCCATTTAGTATACTGTAGCTTTGCTTAATTCATTTATTAGCTCTTTGCATGGATTCTTAGAGTTTTCTACATGTAAGATCATGTCTCATGTGAACAGAGATAATTTTCCTTCTTCCTTTCCAATTTGGATGCCTTTATTTCTTTTTCTTGCCTAATTGCTCAAGGTTCACTCATTGTGCTGTACAGTTCTATGGGTTTTGACAAATGCATCATGTCTTGTGTCCCCCTTTGCAGTATAACACAGAATGGTTTCACTGCCCTAAAAATGTCCCGTGTTCTACCTAATCATTCTGCTTCCCCCCTCCCCTGGAAGCCTTGGAAACCACTTTTCACATTCCTTTTTCCAGAATGTCATATAGCTGGAATCCTACAGTAAGCAACCCTTCTGGACTGGCTTCTGTGACTTAGCAATATGCACTTAAGGTTCTTCCGTGTCATTTCGTGGCTTGATAGCTTATTTCTTTCACCACTCAATAATAAATAGCCCATGTACAGATGTACCACAGTTTTTTCATTTACCTCCTGAAGGACATCTTGGTTGCTTCCAATTTGGGGCCATTTTGAATGAAGTGAAGATTTTTGATTCATGATTATCTGAGGGCTCCCGGACACTTCAGGGTTTTGCCCTCAGAGTGTGGTATTAATGATGGAATAGCAGCTATCATGTATTGATAGCCTGCTGTGTCTCAGCCCGTATCCTTTACTTTGCACTATGCCACATCATGGAGAGACCCTATCTTCTGAAAATTTTTAAATCTTGGTAAATTTGGTTCCTTGTGACTTAGCTGTGATTTCAAAGCTCCTTCCCCTCAATGTCTGGGTGAGGTAGAGTAGATGACCTTGAAGTACCCATTACAGCTGCTTCAACAACCCAAGCCAGCAGCGCCTGGAGTCACCGCTCCATTGTTGTGTTGAGCAAGGCTTGAGCATCCTGAGGCAAACCAGGGGCCAGATGGACAGATCTCCGACATACGAGGTCAGGCCTGAGAGACCAAGCAGGGTGCATGCCTGAGTGCTGGTGGGCATCTGAGGAGGAGGGCTCAGTTAGCATTGGACGGAGTTCCTCATAAGGAGAGCTCAGCCATGCTCCAGAATGTTAGTGACAGCTCACCATTTCAAACATGGTCTTGGATTTTTTTATCTGATTCCATGGTTGAGTGTTTCATGCCCCCCCCAACGTCCAACTGAAGCTAAAAATTCTCCACTTTTGGGAGCAGATGTGGCTCCCACCTCCCACATGGGAGCTCCCAGTTCAGTTCCCAGTGTCTCCTGAAAAAAACAAAAATGAACAACAAGCAAAACAAATGAAAAAAAAAAAAAAAAAAAAGCAAAACCAACTCAGGGGAGCTGATGTGGCTCAGTTGGTTGAGCACCAGCTTCCCACAGATGAGGTCCCAGGCCTGGGTACCTAAAAAAAAAAAAAAAAAAAAAAATTCTCCACTTTCTTAACATTTCCTAGTTCTCTTTTTTTCAATTCTGTTAGGAAGGCAAGCTCTTTGCGTGTCCATGCTGGTGTTGGTATATTCATGGTCTGTTTTTCATATATAACTCATTCATTTGTTCATTTAACCAATATTTATTGAGCCCTTGCTCTGTGCCCAGCTCTGAGCAGACTCTGGGGAAGCAGTGGTGTCCACATAGACCTGTGTGTAGTCTGACAAGCCCATGGTCCAGCAAGACCCAATCATCTCCACGAAGATTCTCATCCCCAACACGGGGCCAGCGGGCAGGCAACTGTGCCACTATGTAGGCACTTTAAATACGCCTTCATTCATGGATGGTGCTCAGATTCTCTGACCCAGGGACGTCAGTATACAACATAAAAATGTACAGGTCATTCCGGAAAGTCTTCGTGTGAGCGTCAAGGACCGCCCATGCCGGTTTGGGGTTCTTGGCGGGGTTCCCTGGGTGTCCCCCCAGCAGGTGGGCACTCCCTACTGAGAACTTTTCCCTTTGTCTCTGCAGGCCTCCCTCCCTGAGCGGCAGCCCCGTCATCTCCGACATCTCCTTGATCCGCCTTTCCCCGCACCCCGCCGGCCCTGGGGAGTCCCCCTTCAACGCCCCCCACCCCTACGTGAGCCCCCACATGGAGCACTACCTCCGTTCCGTGCACGGCAGCCCCACTCTCTCCATGATCTCGGCCGCCCGGGGCCTCAGCCCTGCTGACAGTGAGTAGGGACTGGGCACAGGGCGGGCAGCGGGCACTAGACAGAGCCCGGGGGACCCAGTGCCTCCGACTCTCAGTCCCCAGGCTGACTTTGCTTCCGACTGCCCCTGAAGAGGGGCCTTATGAGCAAATGAGTGGTGAGAGGGTCTCTTGGTTTTTGCACTCACTAGAAATTTGTTGTCGAGCACCGTTTTGCATGCAAACCATATGCGATTTACCATGGCAATAATGACCAGCTTCTTCCTGTTTATTCAGGTCGGTCCTATCTTAGGAGAGAACCTTTGGGTTGTAATAAGCCATAGTGTGCAGAGGCTGGTGTTAAGTAAAGGGGATGCTCGCGGCGGGCACCCACAGAGCACAAGGCAGGCAACGCGGACGTCATGGTGCAGGGGGCTATTAGCCACGAGGCTGGCTCTTTTTTGTCTCTCTCTGGGCTCCAGACTCTGTGCCTGCTTTCTGCTCCTCCTGCACATCCACACGGGAGCTGCAAAATGGGAGCCCCAAGTCTCAGGGCTCCGGGGATGGGTGCCAGCAGCTTCATGTCCTTCCATCCCGATGCTTGAGAGAGAGAGAACTGATTGGCCTGACTCCGAGAGCGGTTTTAGTTTGAGCCTGTGTAGCGCAGTGTTACATGGGACAAATGTGGCTTCCAGATTTAAACTGTATATTTCTAGCCCCCACCCCATCGACACACGCACACACACATCCCTACGACACACACGCCAGAGAGGAGTTGGCGCGTGAGAGCCTGCCCAGCCCATGCTTCTTCTTTAGGGCTTGAATCGCATCCCCCCAAAAAGTCACGTTCAAGTCCTAACCCCGAGTCCCGTGAATGGGATCCTGTTTGAGACAAGGCCGAACTGGGTTAGGGTGGGCCCTGAGCCCACGTGACCAGTGTCCTTATAAGAAGAGGACATCAGACCAAACAGAAAGAGGAGACAGCCATGCGACGGAAGCCAAACTCGAGTTCTACTGCCACAAGCCAAAGAAAGCCACGGAATGCCAGCAAGCCACCGTCTGAGCCCTACAGATGTCAGAGGAGCCCGACCCAGCTGACACCTCATTTTCAGACTTCCACTCTCCAGAACCACGAGACAATAAACTGCTGTTGTTTGGAGTTGTCCGATCTGTGGCACTTCGTTGCGGCAGCCCTAGAACACTACGCCCTCCACCGCCACGGTCGAGAAAGCACTCTCCACTGCCCGGGGCCGCCCCTGGCCGTGCTTCGTTAGCCTCTCGGTGTTCCCATCCCTGAAGGCCACTGAGCTCCATCTTCCCCAAAATAAACCACAGCCTTCCCTCTCAATCCGGCGTGGGCTCCGGGCTTGAGGACATGGACGAGGCGCCTTCACGGTCCCTTCCTGGCCAGCTCTGTTCCCACCCAGGCATGTCCCCTCCTGGCTCACAGGTGTGACCAAGGAAGTCCAGGCTGGAGTTGCACAATGAACTGCAGGAAGGCTCCCTCAAGCATCGCGCTCATTTTCCTGGCCGTGAGGAGCGCATTTAGCATGGTCCTCACCAAAGAGGAACCAGACAGGGTGAACAGTTCCCACGGAGGGCCCTAAAAATGCCAGGCTGAAAGGCCATGCCATTCTGAGATGGTCCCTGGGGTCAGAGCCTGGCCCTGAGCTCCAGCTGGGTGCCCATGAGTGGCCACGACAGAACCTTGGTGACCACTGAGTTCCAAGCTGGCAGGGAGCCACCGTCTCGTGTGAAATGGCCAGGCCTTCCCCACCCCTTGTGATCACCCAGCCGGCAGTGGGCTTACCTGAAGCATGAGAGGTGCAGGTTAGATTCAAGATGTCCCTCGGCCCTTAAGCTTACACACGGTGTCGTGGGCTCCGTGGCAGCTCCCAGAAGAGATAGGAGCACATTCTCATGCCTGCAACCTGGGGATGTGACCTGATTGGGGTAAAAAGATCTTTGCAGGTGCAATTACTGAAAGCTCTTAAGACAAGGAGATCGGCCTGCATTACCTGGGTGGGCCCTAAATCCAGTGACAATTTAACTCAGAGAAGACAGAGCGGAGGGTGGAGTGATGCTGCCACAAGTGAAAGAAGCCGGAAGAAGCAAGAACAGGTTATCCCCAAAGCCTTGGGAGGGAGCAACAAGGCCCTGCTCATGCCTTGATGGTGGACTTCTGGCCTCCAGAACTGTGAGAGAATACAATTCTGCTGTTTGCAGCCACCTGGTTGTGATGTTTATTGCAGCATCCCCCGGAACCTACTGCAGAAGGCCACCAGGTTACCAGGGGCGAGGTGGAGCAGCAGCTCTCCCTGTCTCTGCCAGAACAGGCTCTACGAGGTTCCAGAGGGCAAGAAAGGAACTGAGCGCCTCCTGGAGGACACTCCACTCTCAGCTGACTTCCGTAAGGAGCCAGCTGGTGAGACGGGTCTACCGTTGAAGGCTGGACGTTCTGTTTTGTGGAGCACCGACTTTATGCCTGCTTTCAGCATGAACATGGGTGTGGCTCAGTATAATCATGCAAGTTCCTGTAATGTCACGTAATACAGGATCTTGTATAATAATCACATATCACATAGTATATAATACCAACATAATCATACAACGTCCATCCTGTAAGCTGGGCAGCCCAGAACAGGGGCCTTGGCTCATCTCTGACTTGTGCAGGGGGTGGCCTTGCCAGCCTGCCATCTCAGGCCCTGCTGCTGTCCAGAGGTCTTGGACCAGCAACTTCTGTGTGCCCACCCTCTGCCAGGCCCTGGTACCACGCACGTGAGGCCCGGGACGTTCATCAGTGAACTGAGGCGGCACCCATCAGACAATGGACGAGGGAGAGGGTGGGCTAGGCCAGAAGAGTGGAAGGGGAGCGCATTGCAGACGGGGAAACGTCCACACAAAGGGCTTGGGCAGGGCCACGGGTGGTCAGCCTGGGATACAGTGAGGAGGGTGGCAGATTCCATTCTCTGCCGAGTGCACACAGGATCTCGTTTGGTATCTGCCGAGATTGATAGCAGAGCAGCTGGAGAGCACAGTGGTTAGGGTCCTGGGCCCTAGATGCAAACCACACATCCCCTCCCAGCTCCATCCCTTCTCAGCCTGTGGGCCTCGCATGAGCTATTTTCCTCTCCGAGCATCAGATTCCTTGTCTGCTAGGTGGGGACACATTGATGGTTGCTCTGAGCTCTTCACCTTGTGCTGCTTGATGGGACTAGAGGAGGACAGGAATTCCTTCAGTACTGTCCCAACACCCAGCAAGTGCCCCATGCAACACAAGCTGTTACGATCATTTGAGTGGTGGGTGCTCTTACACCCATTTCACAGCTGGAAAACTGAGCCAGCTCAGGAAAGTGGCTCACCTGGTAAAAACCAGGACTCTGCATGGGTAGGTTTGGTTTCCAAGCACTTGTTCCTTCCCTGATGCCGCATCTCCCCCACTCTGAGTGCGAGGGCCTGCAGGAGAACCCGAATTTCCTCCTACCTTGTCCTCAGCCCTGTGTGGAGCCCACCGCACGGTCAGAGGCAGGCAGCCCTGAGATTCTGCAGGCACGTTGTCAGGCCGGGGGGCTTTATCTAAAAGGCAGGCCCTGGTGAAATCCAGGCCCTGCTGGACTTGGATCGGGGCTTCAGCGGGGCCTGGAGCAGGAGGAGGGAGAGGCTGTCAGGGAATTTGAGGAAGTGGAGGAATGCGGGGGCCGGGAGCTGCTCTTGCTGGGAGGGGGAGCACGCTCTGCCCGTGCTGGCCTCGTGTGGACACGGGGCAGGGCGTGGGGGACCCGGGAGGCAGCGGCAGGACGACAGGCTGTGCGGGCCGGTCGTGTGCTTCCTGCCCTCCGGCGGGAAAGGAGCGCGGCCAGACCCGGCTTCGGCTTCTTTCTCTCTCCTCTGCCACAGTGGCCCACGAGCACCTTAAGGAGAGGGGACTGTTTGGCCTCCCGCCTCCAGGCACCAACCCTGCAGACTATTACCATCAGGTGGCTCTCATGGCGGGCCACCCCACGCCCTACGGGGACCTGCTGATGCAGAGTGGGGGTGCTGCCGGCACACCTCACCTCCACGACTACCTCAACCCAGTGGACGGTGAGTGCCGGGCAGGGTGGGGCTGCGGCGGGTGGGGAGGGCCCCAGAAGAGGGGCGGGCTGACGGTGACACCACCACCACCAGAGACTGACTCTTCCTTTTGGGGGTGCAGGGTACTAAGGAGAGGTCTGAGTTTTACCCCCATCCCGGCCCCAGCTGCCTCCCAAGGGGACCTTAAGACTTTCGGCGGCACTTCCGTGATCTTACTGAGTCTTCCTGGGCCAGGAAGGGTCGCAAGCCAGGCAGGCACCACCCTGCACAGAGCACACTCGTCTCCACCTTCGTGTAGCTGCCAGCGTCGTGGGGAGAAGCGGACAGGACAAGAAAACTAGGGCATCACATACAAAAAAGGCAATTCATAAATGTCACGGGGCAACAGCAAGCAGAAAATGGGAGTAGGGAGCATGAGGGTGCAGTGGCAGGGGAAAAATTTAAAATGAGGAAGCCAGAGAAAGCCTCACTGATACGATGATATTTGGGCAAAGAATTGAAAGAGGTGTGCTGTGCATAAATCTGGGGGGGAAGAATTCCAGGCCAAGGAAATGGCATGTGCAAGGGCCTGAAGGCAGCTGGTTGCCTGGGAGCTCAAGAAACACCCAGGAGGCCAGGGTAGGGGAGAGGTCAGAGTTTGCGGGACAGGTCTTGCAAGGCCTCTCTGGGACACAGGAGTGATGGGATCTGACTAACTAGAAAGAATCCTATTTGGGCTACTGGGCTGAGGTGAAATGTATGGGCAAGGTGGAAGCAGGGTTCAGGTGGTAGAGGTGGGAAGAAGTGGTCAGATTTCAAATGGATTTTTAAGGCAGAGCCACAAGGTTGGTTCCCAGATCAGATGTGGAGTTGGAAAGAGGCAGTGGCTTCAAGGACGACACTGGGGTCGTGGGCCCAAGCAACTGCAGACTGAGTTGCCAGTAACGGAGACGGGAAGGGGGCTGCAGAAGGGGCAGGCTGGGCCCAGAAGTGGGGAGAAGGACAGGTGAAGGTTTGGGTGCCCACCAGACACCCTGTGCTTCCCTCTCACCAAACACTGCTTTTCACAGCTGCTTTCACAAGGGCACCTACAGTCCCCGATTGCTAGCCCCTGGAGTCAGAGTGGAACCCCAGCCAAGGGGAGTGAGGTGGGATCCAAAGGCTCCCCTCCGCTCAGCAGTGCCACTCCCACCGTCTGGCCTGGAGCTCTGCTCAGAGCTACCCAGGCGTCCGGGCGGGCCGGGCTGAGGAGCTGACAACCACTCACCCAGGGCTGTGTGTCCATCCCAGCCCAGCAGCTTTGGCCTCCAAGTGCCCCGCCCAGTCAGCTTTTACACTCCCTAATGAGTGAGTGATGGGCCCACTGCAGCAGCAGATGGAGGCCTGGGGGACATCCCGGTGCCTGGAGTGGACCAGCAGGTGCATTGGCAGGTGCTCAGGTGTGGGCCAGGCCAGGCTGTCATTGAGAGTGGGCCTCACCTCCGCCCAACTCCCCAGGCATCTGCTCCTGGCCTCCCTGCCCCCACCAGACCCTGCAGCTCCTCCCCAGCAGCTTTGCTCCAGCAGAGCTCCGCCAGGCCTTCAGGCCCACTGAGCACTCACCTCCTCCAGGAAGCCTCTCTGGATGCCCACCACAATCACCCGCCTCTGGCCTCCTACCTGACTCTCTCTCAGCCTGCTCACCTCACACTTAGGGAGCCCCTCATGGGGCTCGTGGTCTTCTCCGGGAGACGGTCTTTTTTCCCTAGACAAGAGTTTTGCTGGGGAAGAGGCCTGAGTCCTACTGCAGCCAGTGTCCCTGGACAGCACCCCCTGGCATCTGCGCTGCAACCCTAGGATTGGGTCCCTGGGTATGCCACTCTCGCCCCCTGCTGCCTTCCTGGGGTGGTGGAGGTCCAGGGCTAAGACGCAGAGTGGGGTGTTAGTCTGTCGACAGGTGGTGACGCCCTCAATGCATGCGCTCGCCCCGTTGGCTCTCGCTGTGGTTCTCCCAGCACCCACTCGGTGTTCAGGTTACCCAGCGGGTCTCGGGCGGTCGTATGCCGTGCACATCACCTGCTGATATTAGAAACCAAACCACAACAACGTTCCAGTGCTTTTCTAGGCAGTGCGCACAGGTCACCAGAGTTGTCAGATTCCTCCAATCAGGACCCACCCTCTAAGGGCCAAGAGTGGCTCTAGCTGGCTGGAAAGTGGGAGAGGTCGAGAGCCCAAGCCAGGGTGGGTCAGGGGCAGTCAGGGAGGGCAGATACGTCCAGAGGGCAGGAGAGGCAGAGCCTGGCAGTCTTGCTTCGTACAGTCAGCAAACATAAGCACCTGCCATGCACATAGGGGTATGAGAGAACCAGAGTCCATGTAGCCCCCTGTTCGGTGCTAGACACTCTACAGCATACTCCTGGCTTAGCCCCACAGCATTCCAAGGCTGGAATTATTACCTGTACTTGTAAAATGAGCAAACCGGGGTTCTGAACATTTAGCCACTTGCCCCGGGCTGTGTGTTGGGGTGCCAGCCCAACTCTGTCACCAGATTACCTGTCATACTTCCCTGCAGGCCTTCTGCCTCCGGACAGGACAGTGCAGCCTGACGAGCCCAGGGGGCCAGGTCGAGGCCTGGAGCCTGGATGGGCAGGATGGGCCAGAGGTGCTGGGCTGGACCTGGGGGTGCAGGCAGGGCCACGGGGAGAGAAGAGGTTTGTGGGGAGCTGAGAAGGAGGGTGGAGCAGTCCTGGGCTCTGGATACCTGGCTGCGCCATGTCCTTGGAGATGGTTGGGTACCAAACAGTGCTCCCCAGCCCTGTGTGCTCTCCTGTGCTGTGTGCTCCCCAGTGCTCTGTGCTCCCCAGCACTGCGTGCTCCCCCATGCTGTGCTCCCCAGCACTGCATGCTCCTCCATGCTGTCTGCTCCCCCATGCTGCATGCTCCCCAGCACTGCATACTCCTCCATGCTGCATGCTCCCCAGCCCTGTATGTTCTCTGGCCCTGCATAACGGGTGAATTAAACACCTGAATGAAATCCCCTGTGTGAACTCAGCATGCCTGGATATAGTAGGAGGCCGATTAATGCTAGCTCCCTTTAGCTCCCTTCTCTTTCTACCACTATACTTTCCCTCTTTCAAACCTGCCTCCACTAAGGATTTTCACTCTCAATTGTCAGCACCACTGTCCCACTCCAGGGCTCAAGCCCATTGCCAGCAAATTTTCCTGGACACCAAATCCATTTGTCCCCCAGGCTTGCCAAGCCTGACTTACCAACCCCCTTGGACCATCCAGTTACTTGCAACCCACCCACCCCAGCCTCCTCTCCACCCACCCCAGCTCAGGCTCCCCTGCCTTGCTGCTTCCTCTGCATTGTCATCTTTTATCCCCCTGCCCTCTGCAGTTAGCCCAGTGTGGCTCCCCATCGCCCTCAGGATACATCCATACCTCATAGCATGGTGCACAAGGCCCTGCGAGTTCATCCAGACTTTTCCCCACTGGGACGCTGCCCTTCGGCCACACACCGCTCCACCTGCAGGCTTCCAGACAACTCCTGCACACTCTCTACATGTGGAGCCTTTGCATAGTGTGTTCCTGCTGCCAGGAAAACCGTTCCCTGCAGGTGTGCCTGGCTCATTCCTGCGTGCTCTCCTAGGACTTGAATCAGACACCCCTTTGTCTGTCTAGCCCCTGCCCCCCCCCAAACAGGTGGCATTAGATCCACTCCCGGGGCCCCTACAGCCTCTGAGCTCCACAGCAGGACCCCAAGGCTCTCCAATTGCAACCGGCTGGGTGCTCCTCCGTACGTGTGACCGAACAGTGGGGCTCCGTGGGGTCCAGGAGCAGGTCTGGCATGGAGCAGCCCTGTGTGGTAGTGGGGTGAGTGGTGAATGGCAGTTACAGAAGGACCTGGAATAGAAAGATGCAAACTAATTAGAAAAGAAAAACGGTGCTGGGGAAAGCAGCTGTGGGCTGGCTTTGTTCTCTGCACACTCTGCATTTGGCAGCATCTGGGGGGCCGAGCGTCTCCCTGAGAAATGGGGGCAGGCCAGGGGCAGGAGGAGGGTGAGCTCGGTGGCAGGCGTGAGGGGCTCCATCTTGCATCAGCTGCTGCTGCTGAAGTCATCACAGCTGCCCAGGAATCTTCCTCAGCCTGGGGGTAGACATGGGGTAAATTTGCTCAATCTGCTTCCAGCCTTGGGAATCGGGTGGGCTTCAGGGTGCCGTGGGAAACACCGTGAGATTTCAGAGCTGTTTCCCAGGCTGAGACGGGGGGTGCAGTGAGCTCACAACCCTGGTAGATTTCCCGAACAGGTTTCTTGTCCTTTGCTCCCCATCAGTGGCAATCCCAGAGCATTTAAGCAATAGCCCCATCTGTGGTGACTTGTTACCTGTTTTTCAAACGGTTGAAACTAGAAGCAGGACCTCTGCTTCAGCTTTTAGAAATGGTGCCGGCGTCTCCACTGAGCTCTGACGCCTGCATGGATGGGTTACTCATGTACCTCTTTGAGACCCTTGACCTAGGTGTAGTTAAAGGGACACGGTGCCAGTGACCCCAGCCCGGGCCCAGCTGCCCCCTCCCTCCCACGTGCCCCCAATGAAGGATGAGCCTGGATCTTTCCATGGCATTCTGTTTGCTTGGCATTCTCACAGTGAACACCGTGCTCTAGGGAGCACAGCTTAGAAGAGCTCCCCTGAGGAAGGGTCCTGGGGGTCTCTTAGGACTGTGGGTGTCCTCACCAGGAGGCCACCCATATGGGAGCTCTTTGCAGGGGCAGGGGAGGGGGCTCCAGAGCTCATGAGTAGTTAGGAGGCCGGGTCTTCCTTCTCCTTCTCTCTCTCTCTTCCATAAACATTTATTCCGCTGATATTTATTGAGCACCTACTATATGCCAGGCACCATCTAGGGACTGGGGATACAGCAGTGTCTGGATACCCAAGCCCTGCCCTGGCGGTGCCCACGTTGCAGTGGGGATGTTTCGTGTAAGCCGATCAGTGGGACCAGAAGGTCCACGCTCGCCTCCCCAACCCCCAAGGCGTATGCCCCACCTCCTTTCTCAGCACCCGCCTTCTTATTTCTATGCACAGGAGAAAAGGTAGAGCAACTGGGGGGAGAGAATGTTCCAGAAGCTTTGGCTGTCAAACTGAGGGACAGAAACAGATCTGCCAGGCAGTGAGGCAACCTGGGCAGAGCAGAGCACCTGGGGAGATGGCCACGTGAGTGTCCACGCCCCACAGAGCTGCGTCCCTAGCCCCACTCTGTTGCAAACCACATCAGAGTTTTTACTTTAGCCGAGGACCCTCCACCTGATTATTTATGTACTATCTTATTTTTAATAGGTTGCCTATTTGGGTGAAATTAATTGATCTTAAATGGAACTTTATATTTTTTCCTGAAATGGAAAACCAAATAATATCTGAAGAAATCTCTCTCTCTCTATCTGTGTCTCCATCAAGCCCCAAACAACATTTGGGAACATGCTACAGTGGTGGAAGCGAGGCGAGAAGGCAGAGAGGCAATTGTTAAATTGCAGTACCCTAAGCCCAGGCGTGCGTCCCTACGAGGGTGCCACGGCCAGAGCATGACCCGACAACAGGTATCCCCTGTGGCACTGGTGAAGGCTCGCCCTTCCCTGTACCTCCTGGTGGTCCCCAAGGGCCGTCTCCTAGCCTTCCTCGAGGAGGCCTGACTTATGGCAGGAGAAGCCAGCACTGATGCTGCGTTGGAATAATAGTAATCAGTCAGGTAATTCAAGGTCATCCTTCCACACAGTGGCTCTCTGGAGAGTAGAGGAGTCACCATTTGTCACCGGGGCCCTAAAATGGAAGTTTCCTGCCCGATGCTCTTGAATATCAGTGATTTAACAAGAGGCAGCCACAGCCCCCACCCCTCCCACTCCCACTCCTTTGAGAAGATTGAAACATTTCTGATTGAAATGTTATCTGTTTACTGCCCATATTTCCTCCGAGCTGTATATTTTATTGTCACAGTGACACTAATTTGACTTGGATGTCACCTCTGATGCCCGTTTTTTTTTGTTTGTTTGTTTTTATGCTGCCTGCAGCTCCAGGGGATTTTTCAGGAACGAGCAACATTGATTTCACCAAAAAGAGGCATAGAGGAGCTGGCCAAGGGGCGGGCGGCAGATGGGTGGGGAGACTGAGGCAGAGGAACAGGGCATGGGTTGTGGGTGGGGGCTGCTGTGTGCAGCCCCGGGCTGAAGGTTAGCCAGGTCATTCGCATAAACCTTCACCAAGCGCCCCACGAGAACGGCGTTTTGCAGATGACACTAAAGTCCAAGCCCTACGTTTGTCTACATCAAGTCACTAGGAAATGGGGCTGCTTGCCTCACCCCAAGCCTCTTGGGCTCCAGAGCCCAGGCTCTTGTCACCGCCCCAGGAAGCTACCATGGTGGAAGCAGGGGCCTGTGGACAGCTGGGTGGGAGCAGGTTCCGGTCGTCCTCCATGAGCCCAGGGAACGTCTCAGGGGGGAGCTGGGGCATGCAGGGAAGGCTCCTGCACCCAGGGTGCTTACCAAGCAGGGAGGATTTAGGGATGTGCCCACCAGCCCTAGGGAAGGTGTGCTGAGACCAGAGAGGCCTCTGGGACACCATGCTGGAACACAGCCCCCTGGGGGGCAGGCTCCGGGGCCACAGACCTGAGGTGGGTGCTGTTGGCCCATCCTCCGAGGAAGACCCAGCTCAGAGAGGTTAGGTGATCTGCCCCAAGCCACTCAGCTCTGAATGGAGGATCAGGGCCAGAGCCTGACTCTCCCTGTGTCCAGGGCCCATGCTTGGGTCTCCTGCCTTTCCCACCCCCTCCCCCGGCACTCCGGAAGTGCCACAGTAATCCCGCTCCCATGGCATCTGGGAATCCCACCTTGTGCCATGGGTGCCATTTTCCTCCCTCACCCTTGGCAGAGACTTGCATGAGGGCAGGACTCAGTGCCCTCCTTGCTTTAGTCCCCACAGTGTCCCCAGTACTGCACGATGGTCTGATGAATGAATGAACAAAAGAAAGAGCCAGTGGGGGAAATGGGGTCCAGGTGCCCCAGGTGAGCGGACGCAGCAGGTCCTGCCCCCACCTGCAGAGCCTGGCAGCTGATGGACACGAGGACAAGCGCACCCACAGACCCTGGTCATAAATCACCGGAGAAGCCATGGGAAATGAGTGCCAGGCTTTTCTTTCTATTTAGTCATTTATCAGGGGAAGAGGCACATTAATAAACATATTTCCCGGGAGGTGTGGGGATAACAGAGATAAATATCACTGTCAGATTTGGCCTGTTTCCTCTTGTTAGGGGCCCCCAAGAGGCGGGAATCCAAATATTTGCAGCAAAATCTTTTAAAAAGTGTTTGATTTCTTACTTTTTAGGTTTTTAAGTCTTCTACCCTCCCTCTTCATATTTCCCACACTTGCCACCCAGTTCATACATAATAGAGTCTTTGATAGGCTTCTTTTTGGTATCTGATTCTGGGTTCCCTTTAAAGTGAGGATTGACAAGGAGCTAACTCAGTAAATAAGAACTACAGGGTTCCTAGGAAGCCTGGATGGATGGATGGATGGATGGATGGATGGATGGATGGATGATGGATGGATGGATGGATGGATGGATGGATGGATGGATGGATGGGTGGGTGGATGAACAAACAAGCAGATGTCTAGTGACATGCTGCTGTGTGGCCCCAGCCATCCTATCTCCACTTACCATCTTTGACCCCATCACTAGCTCTGAGCTCACATTGCCCACCTATCCCCCATACCCCCATCAAAGCTGTCCTGCCCCATGGAAGTTGTGCTAATTAACAGCAGAATCTTGGGTTTTAGGCAAAGCCAGCCGCGCTCTGTCTCTTGAACCAAGGTGAAAAGGAGGCTTGGAGAGTTTGAGGGCTTGCTCCCAGGCCGCTGTCTGATGGGCCCCTGCCTTGCATCTGTCTGTCCACTGGGCTGCCCATCCTTCCCCCGCCCCAGGCACAGGCAGTGTGGACGGGCGATGTAGGCCCTCTGCCTGGCTTCCCAACCCAGTCTCATGCCTCCTCCTCGCCCTGCAGCCCTGGGCAGCTTAACGTCCCTGTGCCTTCATTTTGTCGTCTGTAAAATGCGGTTGGTCATAGCCTCTCCCTCATAGGGTGGTTGTGAAGATTAAATGATGTAACATTTTAAAGTTCTGAGAACCGTCCGTAGCACTGGGTGAGCAAGGCACCCAGTAAATACTGACTTTTAGTGGCTGTTATTCTGCTCTCCCTCAACACACTGTGTTTACGCCACTTGACCAGTCCTTGGCATATTAACCTTGAGGGCCTCACTGGGCCAGTTGTATTTGAGCCCTGGGGATATAAGGGTGAAGGAAGAAAAGGACTTGAGTCCCTGATTCACGAGGGCAGGCAGAAGCAATTGTGTAACCACACAAGCGAATGAAAATGTTGGGGAGTCTATGAGAGCATACAGGGAGAATCTCCTACTTGGGCAGATCAGGGAAGGCTTCCTGGAGGCAGTGATGGCTCAGTTGAGGTCTGAGTAGGAGGAAGCTAGAAAGGAGGGAAGAGCATTGTAGGCTGAGGAAGCTGCATGTGCAAAGGCCCTGCACGGGAGGGTAGACACGTGAAGGAGGGACTGGAAGGAGGCCAGTGTGGCCAGAGCAGAGTGGCCAGAACGTGGGCAGGATGAAGTGCATGGGGCACACTGTCAGGCCTTGTGGGCCACACTAAGGGCTTTGGCCTTCTTCCTAAGGAAGAAGCTTTGGCAAGGTTTTAGAAGGTTTCAGATCAATGACGTGATCTAATTTACAAGTTGAAACGCTCTCTCTGGCCGCAGCACGGAGCATGGATTGGATGGCAGGTAGTGAAGGCGTCTCCAGAACCATCCAGGCAAGTGCTGATGCTGGGCCGGGCCAGGCAAGGCTGGGCCGAGACCAAAAAAAAGGGGACTTGACGAGGCACTGGTGGGCAAGCATCAGCAGGCCTAGGGTGGGCTCTGTTCCTGGCGTCGGGCGGGCTCCAGGATTTGCGACTCTGCTGCTGCACAAGTGATGGGTACTCACTGAGCTGGGAGCCCTGCAGGGGTAGCCGGCCCAGGGACAGATGGAATGTGGAGCTCTATGTGCTGAACTGGAGCCACCGTTCCGATGCCCAGGATGCCAAGTGGGCAGCTGATGGGTAGGTGTTGCTAAGTTTTGGGGCAGAGCCGCTTAGGGGAGATAGTGCAAGGTTTTCTGTGACAAGGGACATCTTCCTGGCCCCTGCCCTCTCCCTACTCTCCAGATAGACAGTGAAGAGTCCACAGAAAATCCACACACCAGGACGTGGGTTCGAATCCTGCCTCTGGAGCTCGATGATCTCGAACAGGTCACCAACTTCCCCACACCTCATTTCCTGATCTGCCAAAGTGGGTTTGATGGGAGGGTCAATGCAATAGAAGGTACGCTGGTAAATGAAACGGTGGGTCTCAATGTTGCTGAACTGTGGCTGAAGCTCTGTTCTCGGTCACTCGAAAATTCAGAAGCAGACACTTCTCCAAATGCTGCACCAAAGGGACACCACCTGTGGTTGCTGACCAACAGGACATGTTTGTCATGCAGCATCCTCGTTCCAGATGGGTGGTGATACCCATCCAGTGGCTGGGGTGTGGGCAGCTCCATCGGGGCCCTCCACAAAGGGAGGACCAGTCTGCACTCCTTCTGGTGTGGGTGACAGGTTACCCGATGGCAGCAGAAAGGCAGCACTGTCTGGGTGATTTACTACTGGCCCAGGGTGTCCCATCTGTCCGAACCGCACCCCTAGGCCCCTCTATGAAGCAAAATGAGCCAGCATCACCCAGAGCATTTATGAAGCACTTTCTATGTACCCACCTCTGCTGGCTGAAAGATGTGGAAGCCCCAGTCCTCAGAACCCAATGAAATAGACAGCCAGCCAAAAATGTAAACTTCAGCTGGCAAGGATGTGCTGATGGACACCTTTTCTTCCAGCTGGGAGCTTTTCTACCAGCCCTTCCCCGGTTTTGCTGAAAACCCTGCCCAAAATACTTCGGTCGCATGAGCGTTTCGGTGGAAGGGCATCTTAGAATACACACACATGCCAACCTCACATCTGTCACCCCATTCAAATGCAACAACTCCAAAGCTGGCAGGGGGATGTTTTCATGCTTGGCTCATTGATGGAGTTTTGAGTCTCAGAGAGGTGAAGCGATTTGCCCAAAGTCACACAGCGCAGATCTTGGGCCCTAGCTCAGGTCTCCCTGTTCTGCCCCCAGCCCCTCCATCCCCTCTGCTGTCCACTCGGTGCGGATCATGGATAAGTCCCTCCCTCCTCTCTGCCACCTCAGGGGGGCTGTGAGGAGGGAAAACCCTGGAAGCATTTCCTACCTGAGCATGCTGGGACCACTTCACTCCTCTGCACAGCCACAGAAAGGAGTTTCTCCTGTGGCCCTTGCCGTCAAGAGGCTCCCAAGGGACTCCCAGGACTTTCCAGATTTGCTGCAGGGTGCTCAGGTGTTTCCTTCTAACCCTCGGGCTGAGCGTCAGGAAGCCAGCTGGGGCCTGGGAGGGCCTGGGGCTGGGATCCCCCTCCCTCTCCAGCAGGACCTGGGTCCCAGGAGACGGGGTAGCTGGAAGCTTCTTCAGTGGCCTGGGGTGGGCTCTGCAGGCTCACACATACCCACATGTGCCCAAGCCTTCCCTGCAGCCGGCAGGGAGCAGCATGGACCCTGAACAGGCTGTGGGGACTGAGGGGACGTCGGAGTATTTACAGATCAGGGCAGGCAGAAGGAGCCAAGTTGGGTACTAGCCAGGAGCAGCCTGAGCACAGGCATGGGGTGGACTGGGACAAGAGTGTGTTTGGGCAGCACCTCACTTCCTAGAAGAAAAGATCCAGCCTCTCTGTCCCCTAGGGGACCTGGAAGCTGCTGAAGTTGGGGTCAGGGGCCAGTGGGAGCAGAGCAAGGGGCTGCACCTGTTCCATGCAGGTATCCAGAAAGGCAAGGACACAGACCTGGTATTTATTTTGGCCTTGCCGTGTGCCAGGAGCTTTCTGCACATCCATTTACATAAAGCTCAAAATTAGGCAAAACGAAGCCGTGGTGCTGGCTATCAGGTTAGAAGCAGCCCCTGGGGTGGCCTTGGGGGGCTCAGGGGCGTCTAGCTGTGCCGTTTTTTGCCGGGGTGCTGGTTTCACTGCCTGGAAGGCCATGCACGTGTGCTCTGCCTGCGGCTCTGTCATGCCTGAGGCTTTGCTGGATTCCAGCCCTGGCCTTTTTGCTGGATTCCAGCCCTGGCCTCTGCACTCCGATAGCAAAAGCGCCGTCAGGCCTCGGTTCTCATCATCACTCGGCCTCTCACACCCCCGTCCCCCCTGCAAGGGCGGGGCCATTTTCCAGAGGAGCACCTGAGGCTGAGAGAGGCCACGCCCCTGCCCAGAGCTACTCCCCTCGGACTGGCTTCGCCCCTTCCCTTCGACCCCCCCACGCACACAGGTGATGCGAACATGCCCTGTGCTTGCCGCCCCCCCAGTGTCGCGTTTCTCCAGCCCGCGGGTGACCCCCCGCCTGAGCCGCAAGCGGGCGCTGTCCATCTCCCCGCTCTCGGATGCAAGCCTCGACCTGCAGCGCATGATCCGCACCTCGCCCAACTCCCTCGTGGCCTACATCAACAACTCCCGCAGCAGCTCAGCAGCCAGCGGCTCCTACGGACACCTGTCGGCTGGAGCACTCAGGTGAGCCACTCTGCAGCAGGGAGGCGGCGCGAGGCCGCCACAGCAGGGGCTGGGGTGGGCGCCAGGACAGGGCGGGGCCACCATGATGGGGCGGGGCTTGGGCCAGAGTTTGGGGGGCACCAGTGAGGACGGTGGAGTCTAGCTTTGTGCTTGGCACTGTCAATCTGAGAACAGAGACAGGACTTGCTGCATTTGTGATTCAGCATCCTCGCAACCTTTTCGTGAGTTCAAAATCACTAATGATAAAATTCAAGTGTGCTGGCAATTAAGTTTATCTTCATGTGCTTGTTATTTTTCCTCTGAACACAATTTCCGATGTGAAAAGTGATGCTTATCCTGTCACAAACATTCCGTATGAAATCAGAGGGTATTTGGACTTGAAGAGGGATTTCAGTGGTGTTGTGGAGCTGCCAGACTGTGGACCAGCATTGGGGCTACATGAGGTGTGATCTTGCCTGACCTTGACTTGGGCACCCGCTCTGAGCATGGCTTCGGGCTGGCAGCAGCCCCCCCACTGTGGTCAGGCACGGCTCACCGGACCCCACCCACGTGGTTAACCCTTAACTGTCCTAAGGACTCAAACCCCAGTTTGACTGAAACCTGTGCTCATCCTCTGACCTTCCAAGGAGGCTACAGATGTCGGGAGCCTTCCACCCCAGGACCCAGAGACAGAAGTAGTAACACGTATATTAGTTATCCGTTGCTGCATAACAAATGACTCCAAAACTTGCAGCTTAGAACAAGAATAAGCAATTACTACCCCACACAGCTTCAGAGGGTCAGGAATTTGGAAACAGCTTGTCTAGGTGGTTCTGGCTCTGCTTCTTTCGTGAGGTGGGGACTGAGAGACCCCTTCCAAGATGGCGCACTCATGGCTGTCAATAGGAGCTCCAGTTCCTCCCCACGCGGGCCTCTCTCCACAGCTGTTTGAGCAACTTCATGATATGGTGGCTGCCTTCCCCCTGAAGCAAGTGCTCTAAGAGAGCGAGGAGGAAGCTGCTGTGTTTTTTTATTTCCTCGGTATACTGTTGTGGAAAGAGTGGCTCATAGGCAGATGGTCTGGTAGAAAGACCAGAAATGCAATAGAATGTCAAAGAAGAGAGCAGAGGATGTGAGCCAGAGGGTTCGGGGATGCTTCCTAGAGGACGTAGCATGAGAACAGGCTTCAGAAGCCAAATGAAGTTCCAGATTGCCAGGGAGGAGGCATCTCAGTCTCCAGGACCTGGAAATAGAAGTCACAATGAGTGCATGCGTTATCTTTTGCTCCATAACAAATAACTACAAAACTTGGCAACTTAAAACAACATTCAGCATGGAGCAGTGGGAAGTGTCCAGGTGTGGGGGTGAGATAGAGTCTGGTACCTTCTAGGAGCCGACTGTCAGAGGAGAGTCCTGAGAGCTAAGCAGGGAAGGTGAAGCCTGAGATGGCAGGTAGTAGGGAGTCATTGTTGGTTCTTGAGTGAGGGAATACTATGGGATTAGCAACCTACCCACCTATTTTCCTGAGCAGGGTCCACTCTGTCCAGAAGTGTCAGCCTAACACAGCCCACCCCATCCCTACCCCCACTCCATTACCTTGTCCATTCTCCATTGCAGCCCAGCATTCACCTTCCCCCACCCCATCAACCCCGTGGCCTACCAGCAGATCCTGAACCAGCAGAGAGGCCTGGGCTCAGCCTTCGGACACACACCACCCCTGATCCAGCCCTCGCCCACCTTCCTGGCGCAGCAGCCCATGGCCCTCACCTCCCTCAACGCTACACCCTCCCAGCTCAGCGGCCCCAGCAACTGTCTGAGTGACACCAACCAGGTCAGCAGGCCCAGGGAGCGGGCGGACCACCAGGTACTCAGCTGGGCCCCACGGGGCCGTCCAGTCCCATCTCCTAGAAGATGTAGAAGGGTCTGGGCTGGAGTCAGGCCTTCAGGTGCCCTCTGGGCAGAGGCATATGGTTGAAAGAGCTTCGGGCTAGGTCACGGGGCCCAGGCTCCATGCCGAAACTGCCCTCACCACGGGGCCCACAGCCCCTCTCGGAGCTCAGCTCATGTGAGGGATGGATGAAACAGATGGACTAGTGGATAGTAATTACTATCATTTAGAGCCTGAGGTACCAAGGGCTTTCCCATACCTTATTTGACCCAACAGCCACCCCCGATGTGCCTGGGCATCCTTGCACATCTGGCACACACGAGGCAAGGGCACCGAGTCCTCTCTGCAGCAGAGGAAGCAGATCTATAGAGACAGGATTGTCTGATGGAAAGCGCACATGCTTTGGAATCCGTCAGCCCCATTTTGGATCCTGCCTTGAAACCAGGCACATCTCCTTACTCCCTGAGCCTCAGCTCACTCGTCCTCCAAGGGCAGGTCCTCCCTCTGCACCTGGTCACCGTGCATCTAAATGAGCTTGGGTAGACCCTGATCATGGTGGGTACCCGCAGGACAGTTCTAGAGGGGCCAGCAGGTGGCAGGGCCTGGAAGTGACCGCATCCTGGTGAGAAAGACCAGGCGCTGCCTCTCCTCCAGGGTGTCCCCCCACCCCACCCCATCACGGGGTCTGCTTTTCATCTCCCTGATGTCTTGGGGAGGGGAAGGGGGACTACCTGGTGGAGAGAAAGGGGCTGGCAGGCCGTGGCTGTGCTCCTGGCAGGAGGACCGCTCTGGAGGACTCGGTTTCCCCTACTTGAAATGTATATGGTCTGTGTGGGGAGGGCCCCAGGATTTGGGATGACGAGCTCTCCCCTGCACCCTGCCCTCCAGAGCAAGCCGAGCAGCGAGTCGGCCGTGAGCAGCACCGTCAACCCCGTCGCCATCCACAAGCGCAGCAAGGTCAAGACCGAAGCCGAGGGCCTACGGTCCGCCTCGCCACCACCGCTGACACAGGTGCACCATAGGCTGCCCTTGCCGTCCTGTGCTCGGCCGAACCAGGGCCCCAAGCCTGTGGGCAAGTAGAGGAACGGTTGACTGCAGGCTTGAAGGAGTGAGGGAGTAGTGAGAAGGGCAGGTTGGCACGGCGGGGAGCTCAGGGAGGACCAGAGCTGGGCCCCAGCACCCACTCATAAATGCACACAGGATCCAACAACAGATGAATCGACTTCCTCCCACCTGCCACCTGTTCTCAGGTGCAGCTGTCTCTCTGCCCTCCCAGCACAAGCCCCCACCCTACTGAGGTGCTCACGTGCCCTAGAACTCAGTTCCCCACTCAGGTCGCCAGGGTTTGCACGGAGCGTGGCGTGTAGTAGCCACAAGCTCTTATCGAGTGAGTGCGTTTGAGTGAGTGGCATGGGGAGGGGGCAGGGATGGAGGACAGTCAGGGGCGGCGCATGAGGAGCAGAGCTCACCTGGGAAGGGTCTTTGCTGGAGCCCTGTGGCTTGTGGTGTGGCCGAGACCCCTTTGGCAATCCTCCCACTTACACCAGCTATGGGGCAGAGGGCAGGTGGGGGGTGGCGGGGGCTGCACAGCAAGCCTCCCTGCCCCTCAGCCCTGCCCGGTGGCGGTCACCCATTCCCAGTCTGTTACGGCAGAATCACCGGCACAGGATGCTGGGGCCTCTTGTCCCCGTCTCCCCTGCATCTGCTGGACTATCCTTTATCAAAACTGTCAGCCATCAGGCATGCCCTGGGCACTTAATTTTCATGAAATATCAGGTCCTGTTATTGTCAGGCAAACGGGTTGATGACAAATTCTTCTCCCCTCATGGTCGTGCCAGAGCTGGTTGTGGCATGATGCATGGTTTCCAGGCGGCCGGCCGTCATCGGGGCTGTGGAAATTGATGAGGGCGGCACACATCCCGGGAAGATAAACATACCGGAGCAGCGAGGACTAGGCTGGGTGGGGGGAGTTGAGCACCTGGAGCCCATGCCCCACCCGCCAGCGGGATCTCCATCCTCAGACCCTGGAGAAGGCCACACAAGAGCCAAGTCTTCCTTCCTGCCCAGCTCGGGAAGGAAAGCTGTTTATCATGGGGGGTTGTCACCATGTCACTCGGTGTCCTGATTCCATGAGCGAGCCTCCTGTGGGCAGAAATGCAGTGTGGCGCAGCCCCTTTCTGCTTCAGCCCTCAAACCCTGGAGCTGGGATGGTCCCCAGCCTCGGAGGCCTGAGCGCACCCCCTGCTTCTGCGCTTTCCTTCATGATGCACACCAAGTCTGGCAGCTTCTTCTGGTCTGCTTTGAAATACGCAGGGCAGGCAGCTTGTGAAACTATAAATTCATCTCCAGTTGTTCAAGTGCGGAGAGGGCAGTTGTCCACTCTCCCCAATGGCCTCCCTGCAGCAGCCCCCACGCACAATCCGGTCGCTAAAGATTTGGCGCCAGGCTCTCCTGCACCTTCCCTGGAACGTGGCCCCGGTGCCTTGCAGCCACGCAGAGTCGTTTTGCACAAAACATGGTCATTTTCCTTTTTGGAACAAGGGGGTTCGTTGAAATAGCCAGGAATCCCTCTTGGAAAAGCCCTTTGCGGCTCCAGTTGAAAACCAAGTCAGGTGTGAGTCTGGGGCCAACAGAGGCCGCTCTCTGCCCTCTCAGGAATGGGTTCGGCATCTAGGCCAAGCCTGGGACCTGGGCCGCTGCAGCCTTAGCCTCCTTGAACCCCTGGAGGTGGCAGGGGTGTGGCTCTTGACTACAGGACAAAGGCTTCCTGCTTCCCCCTGAGCTATAAATGCTTTTTCCAGAAGCTCTTTTGGAAGACAGTCTTCTCCCCTTGTTTTCTGGCAGCAGTTTCACACGTGAAGCAAGTCTTTCTAACTTCTATCCCTTTGCTTGGCCTTGCCTCGAGCTCTGCAGAGCGTTTCGCCGTCCTTAGCTCTGTCCTGGTGTGAGTCCAGTGCCTTGTGTGCCCCTGGGTAGAAAGGCCTTCAGGAAGTCACCATTCTGCAGGGCCAGGTGGGGTACATGTTGGGCTTTCCTCCTGCCTCCAGGCCAGAGCAGACCCTGTCCATGCTATACATAAAAACACTCCCAGCCCCACTGTGGGGCCCACCCCAGCTCCCCACAGAGGGACAAAACCAAATAAACCAAAGCAGTGATCCCCTATCCCCCATCTCCTTGCCATGTCAGTAGGCCCAGGATGTGACGGCACCTTGGTAATGACAGGCAGGCATTAAGATGGAGGAGAGCCATGCTGGAGAAAGGGGCTCATTGGGTGTACGTGTACATGTGCATGTGTGTGTGTGTGTTTGTGTGTGTGCAAATCTTTACCAGTTCAGGGTCCTTGGCAGCACAGGGACTCCCAGTGGCCTCTGCTTAGCCCTGCCCTCAGGGCCAGCTGGCTGGGTGTAGCTCACATGGGTGTGCTCTGCTCCTCCCCCCAGGAGCAGCTGGCTGACCTCAAGGAAGATCTGGACAGGGACGACTGTAAACAGGAGGCCGAGGTGGTCATCTATGAGACCAACTGTCACTGGGAGGACTGCCTCAAAGAGTACGACACCCAGGAGCAGCTGGTGCACGTAAGTCCCCAAGCGTCCTTAACCTGCCTCCCAGGGGCAGAGCTAGAGCTAGGCTAGGCTAGTCTTCCTTCCTGCCCAGCTCAGGGTCAGGACCTTGCAGGCCCTCTGCTGGAGAAAAAGGGCTGGAGGAGGAGGCCCAGGAGATGCCTTCTCGGCTTCTTCCTAAAAGGAACTTATAAATATATACGTTTTTCTTCCGAGCTTCCTAGCAACCATTGCAAAGAGGGAAATAAGATTGATTAAAACAGCCAGCATCCACAAGATAATAAACCTGGCTCAGGGGTCTGAAAGAAGTTTCTCCCATAGAGGAAGGAATTGGCAATTTTCTCTTAGAGACCACTCATGGGTTCCCAGTGTATAAGGGGGCATGTGGGTATGTACAGCCAAGTCAGGGAGGGGGCTGCTGAAAATGTGAAACTGACAGATTAGGTGACTAGAGAAGGCCATGGTATGTCCCCTCCAGTATATGCCTCTTGATCCCCACTCAAAACTTTTCTACAGAAGCATCCAAAGGTGTGGCTGTCAGGGGCTAAATATGGTGGGGAGGGGTCCTGTTGTGGGAGGTGCCTCAGTCTGGCTCCACCACAGCTACCTGAGCAAATGGCTTGACAGCGGTGAGCCTGTTTTTCCTCTGTAAAGGGGGTGAGGTGAGGATTGACTATGATGCCACACGTGAAGCACTTGGCAGAGAGCAGACATTCCAGGGATGTGGTCCCCTCCCTCCTCCTCTCCTCTGCTCCCCATGCCAACCTTGTGTGATTCTCTCTTCTCCCCTGCAGAAAAGAACTTAAATTGAGGAATAAGTCCCACCCCCTACTCCCTAGTAACTGAGTGTAAAGATGAACCCTCACTCAGTTAGTACTTGGCTGTCAGGTAGAGTAGGCACATGCACATGTGCACACCACACACACACACATGCACATTCCTCCCGCTCACATTTGCCCTGTGAATTCAAGCATTCAGGACGCTGCCAACTCCCTCTGCCTTCCTCCATTCCTGAGACTTGCTCCCCCAGACTGTGGGTTTCTTTGCCTTTGGGCACATCTCCCAGAATCCTCACCCAGAGGACTGGGATTTCCCAGCAAGCTCAGGGGCACTGCCGCGGAAACTGTGAGCCAGGGTGTTATCTAATCTCTTCTTGGATTCGAACATACATTTTCAACCCGGACCACCTCTTGGAGGTAAACCCGCCCCAGATGGAGAAGGGGCGATTTGAGCTTTAGGTTGTAGAACAGACCAGATGAGATGAAAAGAGAAGACAGGAGACAATAGCAGCTCACACCCGGGAAGCATCTAAGCAAAACTGTGGAGGTGAGGATGCAAAGCATGTGTGCAGTGATAAATGGGTGAGCCCCAAAGAGCCGGGCAGGAATTCATAAAACAAAGGCAGGTGGGGCCACACCTGGAGGGAGGGCTTTGACTTCTGCCCTGCCCAGGTCCGCCCCAGAGGTGATCACCCCCTCCCTGGCTTGGGCAGAGAAGGCTCTTTCGCCCCGCTCTTTCTCTCTGCTCCCTAGGACAATGTACAGCAACAGGCACACAGGCGAGTCAGCAGCCCCGGCCAGTTATTAACAATTGGTTGCTAAGTAAACCAATGAGAAAAAAAAATGAACGGCATTGTCAGGAAGCATTTTTATCATGTGAAAGCCTTTAAACATGGAAAGTGAGGCTAACAGGATAAGATTTCCCTAGAAGTTCAACTAGCTGTTGCTTTCACCAGCTCTGGTGTCAGTATTTGTATGCATGGTGTAGAGGCCACTTTTGCAGGGTGAGAGGGCCTTTCAGTTTCCTTTCTTCTGGGGTGAGGTGCTGCAGGTGAGTAAACGCTCAGCTCCTTAGGAAGCCTTGCCGGGTGCAAAGATCTGGGGGAGCACTCCCCGATTGAAACAGAACACAAGGCACAAATGCCAGCTACAGGTGAAATTTTACATTTCCTAGGAGCACAGTTTTTTTAAAGTTCAAAGAAACAGGTGATGTTCATTTTAATATTATATTTTATTTAACCCCATGGAGCCAAAATACTATCATGTCAGCAGGAATTCAATGTAAAATAAAAGGATCGAGATGGTTTACATCCTGTTTTTTATTCTGAGTCTTTGGAGCCAGTGTGGATTTTACCCTTAGAGCACATCTCTGTTTGGACCAGCCACATTTTCAAGTGCTCAGGAGCCACGGATAGCAAGTGGCTACTGCATTGGACAATGCAGGTTTAGAAGTTGTGGAAGTTGGGCAGGGGAAAGTGAAAGCTGGGAGAGAGCCCTGAAAACAGAGAGGAGGAAAGGTTTGTGCCCTCCCTGGCAATCTGGGGGAAGCAAGCCCAGCCTGGCTTGTACTCCAGGCAGGACATAGCCTTCAAACTAAGAGTGAGATGGAAGGGGAGGGACCGGGCACTGATGGGGCCCAGAGAGGCCCCCTGGTAGTCTTTAGAGAGAAGCCCCAGAGGGAAGCAGGAGGACCAGTATGCTTTTTCTCACTACTGTGTAAATGACTAGCACCACCTAGTCCTCAATTCTCATTTAAATAAGCAAACCAAAGGACTGCAGCCTTCAGTTAAATAACCAAAGCAAATGCCTAAAAGGATCTGCTTCTTTGGTGCCACACTCACTCCCTGCCACAGAAGAAGCCATTTCCAGGAGGGCGCATGATCAAGCCCAGGGCAGAGGCCCAGCTGGGTGGGCGTGGGGACAGGAAAAAGAGAGAAGCAGACCCCACGCTGGGTGCTGGGTGGGACAGGTGTGGGGACCACTGCTCCAAGGAAGGCTTCTAGCTCCTGTGCTCCCCAGACGGGCCCCAGCTGGCCTGTCTGCCCAGGAGTAGATCCCCTCACGGGACTTGCACCTGGCCACGTGGGGTAGCTGGGAGGTCTGCGACTGCCAGGCTTTCCTGGGCCACCACGTCCTGGGGCCACCACACAGTGCCCAGAACTTACCCTCAGCGTCACAACCAGCCACCCCTTCCTGCCAGCGGGCCCCAGGCAGACCCCTGAACCTCTCTGGGCCTCTGCAGAAAGGGGACAAAGACATCCTCTCATGGGGTCACTGTCAAAAATAGAGATGAGGATTGGTTTGCTTCTTTAACAACAAAAAAATGTTTATTTTAAAATCTCCATAAGAGCAGGGGCAAGCTCGGGAGGGGCACCTCGTGCCTCACCTGTGCACAGCCGGCTTGCGGCAGCTCCTTAGCACCCACTCTTGGCACATCCTAAACGCCCTGGCCCTATGGGCCCGAGCCCCGAGGCCAGCCGAGGGCAAGCAGGACGCCCCGGCCTTAGATGGTCACTCCAATGCCTAGTTGGAAAATGCCGGCGAGACAAGAGCATGCAGTAGGCTCTCATCTCATAGAGCAAACAGCCATTCATGAGGAGTCCTATTATTGGGGAAAATGGAGGGAGGGCTGGCACGTAGTTAAGTGGGGTAGCAGGTAGGGTGGGTGCTCGGCGCACAGTAGGTGGGTGGCGTGGCAGCCAGGCGGCTCACCCCCCTCCGTTGGCTTGTCCCGGCAGCACATCAACAACGACCACATCCACGGGGAGAAGAAGGAGTTCGTGTGCCGCTGGCAGGCCTGCACGAGGGAGCAGAAGCCCTTCAAGGCGCAGTACATGCTGGTGGTGCACATGCGCCGGCACACGGGCGAGAAGCCGCACAAGTGCACGGTGAGTGGCTGGGCTGCCCGCCCGGGGTCCTTTCGGCTTCGATTTTCCTTCTCAGGGCACGTGCCTCTTGGCAACGGGGGAGGGCTGTGCAAGCACCTCTGGCAGTGTCGGCATGAGGGTGAGCCCGGGGGGCTCGGCTGGCACACACACCCCCACCACCATTTGCTTGGCTGGGGATGTCCTGGATCCGTCACTCCCCTGTGTCTGGCTGCTACCTAGAGGAAAGCGCCACGGGTGAGTCAAGTCTTGGGCAGTGGCGGGTTAAAAATCACTTTGGTTGAGATTTTTTTTTAAAAGTGAGTTCAGAACTAAGACCTTTCACGCAGCCTTCCTTATGAAGTCCACAGAATGCGTGGCTCACACTGGTGAGCCTGCTTTCAACACAGGGGAACTGCTTCCCCTTCAAGGGGAAGGTGGTCCAATGGCACCACGAAGGCAGCTTTGGGAATGACCGGGTTTTACAAATTCTGAGACATGCATTTTGTTCTCATGTCATATCTCTGAAATCAGGCTGTGTCTCAAAATTGATGATGCCCAGATTCAGTGAAATATGGTAACTTTGTTGGCAGGAGCTTTTTTTTTTTAAAACTGAGTTACAGTCCAGGTATCATAAAATCATCCTTTTCAAGTGTACAATTTAGCAGCTTTTAATCCATTCACTCAGTGGCACAGCCATTACCACTAGCTAACTGCAGGACATTTTTGTCACCCCAGAAATCAACCCCATACCCCATCCCACCCTCTGACCAGCCTCTGGCCAGCTCTGATCTACTTCCTCTCTCGATCCCAGATGTTTCATATAAAGGGCATCGTACAGTATGCAATCTTTCATGCCTGGCTTCTTTCACTTAGCCTAATGTTTTCAAGGCTCATCCATGTTGTAGCATGAATCAGTACTTCATTCCTTTTTGTGGCTACATAGTATTCCATTGTACAGATACAGCATCTTGCTTATCCATGAGCAGTTGATGGACACCGGGGTTGTTTCCACTTTTTGGCATGTTATGAAGAATGCTGCTATGAACATTCAAGGACAAGTTTTTGGGTGAACAAGTGTTTTCAGTTCTCTTGGGTATACCTCCAGGAGTGGAATTGCTGGGTTGTATGGCAATTCTATGTTTAACTTTTTGAGGAACTGCCAATGGCTGCACCATTCTACGTTCCTACCAGCAATTTGTGAAGGTCCCCATTTCTCTACGTCATCACCATTTTTTTTATTATAGCCATCCTGGTGGGTGTGAAATGGTTTTGATTTGCATTTTCCTAATAACTAATGATGTTGAGCATCTTTTCATGTACTTATTAGTCATTTGTGTATCTTCTTTGGAGAAACCTCTATTCAAATCCTTTGTTCATTTTATAATTGGGTTATTTGTCTTTTGATTGTTGAGTTGTAAGGGTTCTTTATTCTTGATATTAATCCCTTATCAGATATATGATTTGCAAATATTTTCTTTCACTCTGTGGGCTGTCTTTTAATTTTCTTGACAGTTTCCTTTGAAGCACAGAACTTTTTTATTTCGATGATGTCCTCTTTATCTATTTCTTTTGTTTCTCAGGCCTTTGGTGTTATCTCTAAAAAAACCATTGCCTAATCCAAGGTCACAAAGATATACACCTATGTTTTTTTTCCTAAGAGTTGTATAGCTTTAGCTTTCCCACTTTAGGTCTTTGATCCATTTTTTTAGTTCATTTTTGTGTAACTATGAGATAGAGTCCAACTTCATATTTTTGCATGTGGATATTCTGTTGCCCCAGCACCATTTGTTGGAAAGACTATTCTTTCCCCCACTGGATGGTCTTGGCACCCTTGTCACAAAACAATCAACTGTAAATGTCTCGGTTTATTTCCGGACTCTCGGTTCTGGGCCTCTGGTCTACATCCCTGTCCTTCTGCCAGTACCACTGTCCTGGTTGCTGTCGCCTTGTAGTCAAGTTTTGTGAGTCCTCCAACTTTGTCCTTTTCCAAGATTGTTTTGGCTCTTGGGGGTCCTTTGCAGCAGGTTATTTCCTTATTATTCCGAGCAGTCGTAAACCGTGACCCTTTGATGTGAGCTGTGACCTAAGGGAAGGAGGTAAAAGGCATCCAGAGTCAAGGTATCAAATAAGACAGGCAGGAATCTGGAAAGAGCTCCAGCACTGTGGTTCACAGTGGCAGCCCGAGGCCAGACTTCACGTCATGCACCTGCAGGGTCTTGGGAAGTGGGACAGAACCTGCTGCCTTGACCCAGCCTGCCTTTCTCCCTCCTGCCTTCCTTTCCAGCTGTTTCTCCAGTGCCCCCTTTGCATCAGGTGCCCTCACTAAGCTTGTGCTGTAGTGGGAAGGCCAAATCACAAAAAGATAAAGAGCATTCTCAGGTGCATAAAGGAAAAAGCCCTGAGTGCTGTGGCATAGAATATAAAGGAACTCTCGGAGGAGAAGACCGCGAAGGAGTGAGCCCCCCCAGGGCTGGGGAGGGTGGGTTGGAGGAGACACTAGCTTGAGGGGATGGCATGTGCAAAGACTGCAAGCCGGGAGGAACTTAGTAGGTTCAAGGAGCTGAAAGGAGGCCAGTGTGCCAGGAGGAGGGGGAGGCTGGAGTGAGCACAGTGGGCCACGTCATTCAAGGACTCGGAAGATTCTAGATTCTATTAGACTTGGAAGGTTGTGGATTCTATTCTCAGCACATTTAGATGCACAAGAACGTTCTAATCAAGGGAGTGACATTGCAGGAACAGTGAAGAATTTTGTTTGCAATGAGTTCTTAATGATATGGGAAGAGTCTCACCATGTGCTGTTTTGTTTTTAAAAACCAAGTGGTGGGAAGCAGATGTGGCTCAAGTGACTGAGCCACATGGGAGGCCCCGGGTTCAGTTCCTGGTGCCTCCTGAAAAAAAAAAAAAAAGGAAGAGGAACACACAGTGAACAGACAGCTAGCGCAAACAAGGGGGTGGGGAGAAATAAATTAATTAAATAAATCTTAAAAAAAAAAAAAAAAAACACATGTGGGAGGAATTTGGAAAATACCTGCACGTCGGCAGCAGCTGGCCGAGGTGGCCTGCGGTTTTCATTGTCCCTGGACAAAGTGTTCTAGAGTGATCATATGCCATTTTTATAATCGGCGAGACATTTAAACATGGTCGTTAAATGTGGGCTCTGGATGCAGCTGGGGCGAGGGGTGGCCCCTGAGGTGGGCTCCCCGCATGGGGTGGGCCCTCACCACCCCTTCTCTTTCCAGTTTGAGGGCTGCTCAAAGGCCTACTCCCGCCTGGAGAACCTGAAGACGCACCTGCGGTCCCACACCGGGGAGAAGCCGTACGTGTGTGAGCACGAGGGCTGCAACAAGGCCTTCTCCAACGCCTCCGACCGCGCCAAGCACCAGAACCGCACCCACTCCAACGAGGTAGCTGACTGCTGGCCAGGCCGGGCGGGTGCGCAGGAGCCACTGACTCTCGTGCAGCCGCCTGCCCCACCCCCTCGGCTTCTGGACGGCTCCAGGCCAGTGGGTGGCTCAGGGCTGCTGGAGGAAAGCACCTCAAACGTAGTGGCTTAAACCAACAGCAATGGACTGTGTCACCGTTCAGGAGGCTGAAAGGCCAAGGTCAAGGTGCTGGCAGGGCCAGGCTCCCTCCAAAGGCTGCAGGGAAGCATCCTTCCCTCCCTCTTCTTAGATTCTGGCTGCTTGCTCCCGGCAATCCTTAGCGTTCCTTGGCTGGTGGCCCTCTCTGCCTCCATCTTCCCAGGGCCATTTTCCCTGGGTGTCTCTGGATCTTCTCCCTCTTCTTGAATGCCCACCCTAATGTGGTCTGACCTCGTCATAGCTCATAACTTGGCTATATCTGCAAAGACCCTATTTCCCAGTAGGATCACATTCACAGGTAGTGGGGGCCTTCAACCTCTTTTTTGGGGGACACAGTTCAACCCATCATCCCAGATGACCCCCACATCCCTGGAAACAGAAGCAAGAACCCCCCTGGATGGGCTCCTGTGTGGCCAGCTCCCGCTGTGTGGGGTGGGGCAGGGGCTGACACGACTGCCTGTGAGCACTGTCCCCCACAAGCCTGCTCTGTCCCTCACCTCCTCACCTCTGTAATGGAGATAAGCATGCCCTCCTCCGAGGGGGCAGGAGGTCCAGCAGAGGTAGAGGCCGGGTGGGCTTGAGCCCTCTGCTCCCCTCAGGGCCTGCTGCGTGCCTCGACTCAGCTCTCTCCCCAATCCCCCGGAGCAGCAAGCTGCTTCCTGAGCACAGAGAGAATAAATCATTTCCTCAATGCCATGTGGTTTGTAAGCTGAGCCACAGGGTGGGAAGCCTGGAACGCTGGCCCTTGTGCTGTGCTGAGGGCCTTCTGGAACACTGCTTCCCCGCTGGAGCCGCCGGGAGGGAGAATGATGCTCTCACCAGCAAGCGGGCCCTGAGGTGTAGGGTGATGGCGGGGACGTCCAAGCTCAGCACGCATTGGCAGCCCCCTCCCCAGAGGCCCTGCAGTGTCACAGAGCAGCCTCTGTCAGCCCGGGCGCCAGAGCCCAGGAAGGGAGGGTGGCAGGTGGTGTCCGCTGCACCCACCCTAAGCCCCGGCCACACAGCTATCACTCAGGCAGACTCGGGAAAGGGCATTTCTAAAAGCTGAGATATATTTGGGGCCCCAAAGGGACTTTGTACCAATGCTTACAAGAAGTAAGAGAAATCCCCAGAGGCGTTTGAACCCCTCTACAGAAAGACCCAGATGTAGAGGGCTGTGTGTGTGTGTGTGTGTGTGTGTGTGTATATATATATGCGTGCATGAACGTATGCACGTGTGCTTATGTGCACATGTGTGTATGTGTTAATGTGTGATAAGGGTGCATAAGTATATGTATGTTTGGCTTGCATGTGCATGTGTGCACGCGCGCGAGAAAGAGCCCAGTACTGGGTGACCTTGACCCAGTTTCTTTGCCTCCCTGAGCCTCTCTTTCCCTTCCGGGCCACCAGGGAGTGCTAGCGCCATTTCACAGGCTACAATGAGGTCCCAGGGGAGGCATGCTGTGGTCACACCAGGCATGTTTGTCTTCCTCCCACAGCCTCTCTGACCCGTGTCCCCGAATGGTCGTGGAGCTCCATGAGCCTTACGCTTACCTGCACGTAAAGGTGGCAGCAGGGGGCAGGGGAGGGCCCTGCCGGGCATGGCCCCCTCCAGAGGGCTCTGGCTGCAGGTGGTGCAGCGGGAGTGTTCCTAGCAGAGTCCGCCTGCCATGTCCCCATCCCTGACACGTCCCTCTCCTCTTCCCAGAAACCCTACATCTGTAAGATTCCGGGCTGCAGCAAGAGATACACGGACCCCAGCTCTCTCCGGAAGCACGTGAAAACGGTCCACGGCCCCGAGGCCCACGTCACCAAGAAGCAACGGAACAACGCGCACCTCCGCGCCCCCCTGTTCAAGGAGAATGGGGACAATGAGGCCAGCGCCAAGGCGGGTGACCGGGGCTCTGAGGATGGTGCCGAGGCCAACAGCACCAGCCGGGCCGTGGAGGACTGCCTGCACATTAAAGCCATCAAGACGGAGAGCTCCGTGGTAAGTGGGCCCCGTCCGCGCCACGCCCCCCCCAGGGGGCTGAGCCCGGCTGGCACCGGGGCCATTAGGGCTGGCCCCGATCTGAGGGTGGGAAGGGGACCCTCCTCTCTCCAACTCGGCTTCCTCCCTTCACCCCGTCACATGGGGCCTGCCTTGTCCCAGATCCCTTTCTGCCTCTGATCCAGGCCCTGCTAGGCAGGTGCGGCAGGGCTAGGGGAGATGGGGACCCACCTCTCAGCCCCCCAGGTGGACTGTCTGCACAGGTTGGGGCATTCCTGCATGTCCACCTCCCCAGGCAGCACCGAGCACTACAAGTTGTGCCCGTCCCTCTGTCTTCCTGTATCCACGCCTCTCTGGCCCCTCTCCTTTTGTTCTAACCACCTGTTCTTTGTCTCCACCTTTTTTCCCTGACTGTACCTCCCCTAAGGATAGACGGTACTGAGGTGAGCAGAGAGCCTGGGCGGGAGTGTGTGGTTGGGCTGTGGCGTGAGCGAGGGCGGGGCGGGGTGCTGGTCCAGTGCTGCGGCACCTGATGGACACGTGGGTCAAGCCCTGAGACTCCTCTTGGGAAATCTCTTTGCAAGTGCCACGCCTGGTCCATGTGCTCACAGAGGCCTTCCAGGCTGTGGGAAAGTAGGTTTAGATAGGCAGATGGGAGGGCACGTCAGGAATGCCGATGGGGTGGGTGATGGCCAGCAGCAGGGAGCACAGACACCCAGCCAGCATGGGGGCCAGAGCAGATGGGGAGCTGCTAGGTCAGGCTGCAGAGGTGGGCTGGGCTGACCCACAGAGGGCCTCAAGGGCCGAGGAGAGGAAGGGGACGATCCCCTGGCTAGGAGGAGCATTCCTGCTTCCCCAGGAAATATCTGGAATTTAGGGTCAGGCAACCCAGGGAATCAGCCTGTAACTCAGGGATGTGCTGCAAGCGAGGGGGAGGGTCCCATTTGGGCCACCCAATTCCAGGTCACCATATAGCCCGAGCTCTGTGGAGTTCTGCCCTGGCATGTGTGCGCCATGAGCTCTCTGCTCTCCCTCCACCCTTCGCCGTACCTCTCAACCCCTCCAGCACCCAGGCTGGGAGCTCAGCTGACCTTCCCACCCAGAGTCAGGGCTGATTTGGGGTGGCCCTTTAGACCAGGACCATATCAGACAGTTGAACCCTTGCTGGCCACCTTCCCAGCCACCTGCCGCTGGCCAGCTAAGGTCTCCCTGCTTGGTGGAAGGCTCCAGGTGGACAGATCAGCCTTGCTTCTGACTTTTTAGGCTCTTCTTTCATGCCAACTTTCATCAGTGCAAACGTTTAAAGCTTCCCAGCCTGAGTCCTGGCCCAGATGTGGGCTGGGGAGGGGGTGGACGCTGAAGGAGTCCAGCGGAGCTCCTGTGGTGCCTTCTGCATGCCGGTGCTTTCCACCCACCCTTGAACCTGCAGTGCAGACAGGTCAGCTCCATCTTAGAGTTGAGGGAACCAGGGTCCTGGGATGTGACGAGTGCCTTGGTCATCTCAAGCAGATAGACAAGGGATGACTCAAAAGCTCCTCCATGTGTTCCTTCCCTCCCCTGGGGGAGCAGGTGCAGGCACAGGTGTGTGCAGGTGGATGGTGCAGGTGTGTCTAGGTGTGGGGACCCTCTCTGAGTCCCTGCCTCCTCGCCGCCCCTGCAGCTGTGTCAGTCCAGCCCTGGGGCCCAGTCATCCTGTAGCAGTGAGCCCTCTCCCCTGGGCAGTGCCCCCAACAACGACAGCGGCGTGGAGGTGCCGGGGCCCGGGAGTCTGGGAGACCTGACTGTGCTGGACGACATGGCCCCAGGGGCTGACGCCTCCCTGGCTGCCCCCTCCACTGGGGGCCTGCAGCTGCGCAAACACCTGACCACCGTGCATCGCTTCGAGCAGCTCAAGAAGGAGAAGCTCAAGTCGCTCAAGGATTCCTGCTCGTGGGCCGGGCCAGCTCCACACACCCGGAATGCCAAGCTGCCTCCCCTCCCGGGAAGTGGTGAGTAAGGGCCCGAGGCGTGGGGGTGGGCCTAGGGGAGGGAGCCTGGGATGGCACTCACGAGGTTCACCCCTGCCCAGCTCTGTGCACCGTCCCACTGAACACCCACCAAACAGGATTGGTCTTCCCAGCCCCACTGGGAAGGAAACTGAGGCTCAGAGAGTGAAAGTGCCTCATTCAAGCCAGCAGCAGCACCAAGCCGTAGCCAGGGTCTGCATGGCTCACGCTTTTTCAGGTGCATGCTGCTGCGCCCTGTAACCCCCTAAGAACAGGCAGCCCCTGCTCTCTTCATCCTCTTCCTTATCCCGTCACTCGGTCATGTAGAGGGCACCTGTTGTGGGGCACCATGGCAAAGAAAGAGTGGTATAACCCCAGTCCCACAAAGAACCCGCGTTTAGGAGGTCGTGCTACCACATGCACACACGAGACCGCAGAACCAGCCCCACAGCCCCGAACAAGCTAACAGAGCTCAAGTTAGAGCCGTTCAAAGGAGAGGGAAGCCACGTGCAGCTGGGGAAGAGCAGGGGGCACCTCTTGGAGGAGGCGGCACTGTGCTCATCCTTCGAGGGGTGAGGGCCAGCCTTGGAGATGAAGGTGTCTTCAGTGAGCATTTCCTGAGTGCTGGGCAGTGTCCTGGGCACTAGGCACATGGGGCACTCGGCCCCAGTCTGCCCTCCAGGGACCAAGGGCCCTTGAGGTGGACACAGTGGTGGGCCGCCCTGCTCTCCCTCTGGCTGAGGATGTGCTGTCCCAGCTGCTGGGAGGGCTGTTGACAGGCGGCCTTCAACTCACAGCTCCCATGGGGATCACCCAGGATTCAGAGAGCTGTGCCACCCAGTGTCGGGTCCCTCCCCAGGGTGGCCCATGTCCATGACTGATCTCCTATGACAACAGGCACGGTGGCAGTCCAGCTGCCTGGCCTCTCACTTCCCTGCCCCTCCTCCACCTTGCCCTTCCTTCCCATGAGTGTAGTACCAGGACACTCCCTGTTAAACCTCCTGCTCCTTAAATTTTGGCTGGAGGTAAGGGCACCTGGGGACAGGCCCCAACCCTCCTGGCTCCTCCCACCAGCCCAGCCCTTTGGAGAGGCCCATTTGATCTTCCCATTCCACAGTTGGAGAAACTGAGAGCCAGCCAGGAATGAAGATTTGTAGCCAGCCAGGCACTGGTGGAGCTAAAATTGGGGCTGGGCCCTCCTGACTTGCAGTCAAAAAGCATTTATTGAGGGCCAGCAGTGTGCCTGGCGCCAGTTCTCTGCGCAGTGCCGCTTGGCAGCCACCCCCCACCCGCGGGCCCCTGAGCTGACCCCTCTTCCCTCCCGCAGGCTCACTCCTGGAGAACTTGGGCGGCGGCGGGGGTGGCGGCGGGCCGGCAGGGCTGCTGCCCAACCCGCGACTCTGCGAGCTGGCGGCGGGCGAGGTGACCCTGCTGAGCCCACTGCAGGAGCGCCGCGACAGCGCGGCCAGCACGGTCAGCTCTGCGTATACCGTGAGCCGCCGCTCGTCCGGCGTCTCCCCCTACTTCTCCAGCCGCCGATCCAGCGAGGCCTCGCCGCTCGGCGCCGGCCGCCCGCAGCCCGCCAGCTCCGCGGACTCCTACGACCCCATCTCCACCGACGCGTCGCGGCGCTCGAGCGAGGCCAGCCAGGGTGGTGGCGTTGGCGCGGGGCCCCTGCACCTGACGCCCGCCCAGCAGTACAGTCTGCGCGCGCGCTACGCCGCGGCCACCGGCGGGCCCCCGCCCACGCCCCTACCGGGTCTGCGGGCCCGCCTGGCCCTGCTCGACGCCCCCGCGCAGCTCCCGGGCTGCCCGCGCGCCCTGGGCCCGCGGAGAGGCAGCGACGGCCCGGCCGGTGGCTACCCGGGCGCCTTCCCCAACGACCCCGGCGCCCGGCGCGCCAGCGACCCCGGGAGGAGACCCGAGCCCCTGGCGCCCCCGCGGGTGCAGCGCTTCCACAGCGCCAGCCACGTGGGCCCCGCTGCGTTGCTGCCGCCCGGCAGGGAGAGAATGGGCTTCAGCCTTCCCGGCTACTCGCGCCCCGACGGGGGCCTGGCCCGCGGCGCCTACTCGCCCCGGCCGCCCAGCATCAGCGAGAACGCCGTGATGGAGGCCATGGCGGCAGAGGCAGACGGCACGGGACCCGATGACGACCTCGTGCTGCCCGACGACGTGGTGCAGTACCTCAAGGCGCGGGCCAGTGGCGCCCTGGACGACAGCGCCCCCCAGGTGTATCCCGCCGAAAGCACGGGCTTCTCGGAGCAGCCCAAATTGCCCAGCCCTGGGCTGCACAGCCAGCGCAGGATGGTGGCTGCTGACTCCAACGCAGGCCCTGCAGTGCCCTTGTTGGGCAGCTGCCAGTTGGGCTACCGGGCCCCCTCGGGCCTTAGCAAAAACAACATGCCGGTGCAGTGGAACGAGGTGAGCTCGGGCACCGTGGACGTCCTGGCCGGCCAGGGGAAGCCTCTGCCCTTTCCCCAGGGCAACTTGGCTATCGCACAGCCGAAACAGGCCTTTGGCCAGTACCCAGGCTACGGTCAGCAAGACCCACAGCCTGGCCCCCGGGGCCCCGATGGCACGCTGCATCCCCGCAGTGGAGGCCCCTCTGGGCCCAGGGTTAACTACCTGCAGCCGCTGCGACATTCAGCTACAGGTGGTCAGTGTCCGTCTATGACTGCGGCTGTGAGTCCCTCCTCCAGCTATGGCCACGCCCACTCCCAGCTGAGCCCTGGCACCGCAGGAGGGACCCTGAGCCAGTTCTCTCCAGCATGCAGCAGTTTGGCAGGCAAATCTGGCCACCTGGGGCTCCCTCAGCAGATGGAAATTGCTCCCAGCCACACCAACATGGGCAGCAGCCATAGGGAACTCGGAGTCCCCAATCCCGCCCTGGCTGGAGTACCCCCACCTCCCCCTGCCCAGAGCTACTCACAGCCTAGCCATCCCCTGGGAGCCCCCATGAGCCAAGGGGGCTACAGCCAGAGCCCCAGCCTCCTGCCTTCCCACCCGCCTGGCTTCGTGGTCCCTCAGCAGAGCATGATGGCAGCTGGAACAAACTATGGCCTGGTACAACCCCGGCCACCCCCGGAGCCCAGCCCCGCTGGCCGCCACCGTGGGGTCCGTGCTGGGCAGCAGCTGGCGTACGCCAGGGTTGCCGGCCAGGCCATGGCAGCCGGGACAGCCAGCCAGCAGACAGCAGAGGCTGTGGCCGAGGGAAGCCTGGGCAGCCTGGCGTCACTGCCCCGCCAGCCATCCCTGCAGGACACAGCCGGCGTCCAGGACCACAGCCTGCTCTATTACTATGGCCAGATCCACATGTACGAGCAGAACGGAGGCATGGACAGCCACGTGGACTGTCAGGTCATGCCTCCCCAGCCCTTACCCTCGCCAGGGGTCAACCAGGTATCCAGCACCGTGGACTCCCAGCTCCTGGAGGCCCCCCAGATTGACTTCGACGCCATCATGGATGACGGCGACCACTCGAGCTTGCTCTCGGGCGCCCTCAGCCCCAGCCTCCTCCACAGCCTCTCCCAGAACTCCTCGCGCCTCACCACGCCCCGCAACTCCCTGACCCTGCCCTCCATCCCCGCCGGCACCAGCAACATGGCCGTCGGGGACATGAGCTCTATGCTCACCAGCCTGGCGGAGGAGAGCAAGTTCCTGCACACGATGACCTAAGGCCCTGGGCGCCGCATGTTCCCCGAGGAGCCGCCCCTCCCCAGAGCGTAGGGGTTGTGTCTGTCTTGTCTCCTCCCCAAGAAAAAAGAAGTGTTAAATAGGTCCGAGGGATTTTTGCTAATAGCTGGTTCAGACCACAGATGCTTTAAGGAAAGGTTTACATGCTGCCTCTGATCTTTGGATTATTTTTCTGGAACGCTGAAAAATATCTCAGTAGGAAAGGGAAGGCAGGAATGAAAAACTCACAGTGCTTTCCAGCCTTCGATGTTTATAGGATCGCTTTGTTCTGGCTTCTCCGCCTGTCATTTGGCTAACGAGGGATTATGTTGATCCCAGGGCTTTCCCAGTACACAGGAAAAAAAGGGTAGGGAACCACATTTGGGTTTGAACCTAAAGCCATATTGGATATTTGCTCCAGGAAGAGTAGCTTATTCCGGTATCTGCAAGGAAAAAAAATTTTCCTGGCCCACCAGAATTCTTCCCTGAAGCTGAATTTTTGAGGCCGCAGAGGAAAAAAGGGAAAAAGCTGATTATTCTCTCTGAATCATTAGGGTGACACATCCTGATTCCAGGTGTGGTAGAGCCGGCATCTTGAGCCCATAAAGCCAAGTTTGGGAGCAGTAGACTGTCTGAGTGTGTGTGAATGGATAAAGTATGGTAGCACCACCAGGAAAAGGACAGAAACAAATAGGCATGCTCTCGGGGCAAGTCCAGAAACGTCCCTGGCTTCTCCAGACCATGTTTACATGTTCCTGCATGCAGAATGTAGCCCTTCCTGAAAAGAACGCTTGTTTCTAAATACCTCGGGGCTGCTGGAGCTGCTGTGGGTGGGCTGAGACGTGCCTAAAGGACGAGGGTCCACGCGGGGCCTGGCCTCGCAGGCCTCCCTGACAGCTCCTGGTAGAAAGGAGAGGCCTCCTGTTTACCCAATCCTGTGTTTCTACAATGCCCAACCTGCTCACCCAGCTGTGGGAAACTCTTGGTCCTTGATGCCAGCAGCTCTCCAGGCAACTCGAGGTGCCACTACCTGGTGACGGGCAGCCCTATGCAGCCCACCTACACCCGGCTGTACCGTGCAGGCCCCAGCGTGTTCTGGATCTCCTTCCCTCTGCCCATCTCTGTTTGCTTGGCAGAGAACAATGACGTGCATGGTGTTTTGTGGTGGTGGTGGTAGGGGGTGAGGGGTTGATTCTTGGGACGCTAAGGGACCATCACTGAATATTCCTGATCCGTGTGACCAAGCCCGCCCAGAAATGGAATTTGGGACTTGGCCTCAACGGGTGAATGAGTGCATCCCCCTCACCATGCTTACGTGCAAGCACCCCAAACCTTTCCATGCTGGGTTTGTGCCAGCTCCGCCAAACCAGCTTCAACCCATCAAACCCTTTGTTAAAGTCCAAAGGCAAAACCAACTCCCGATGACCAGCCCTTGACCGTCTCGAAGGGTCCAGGGCTTTGCGATGGTGTCCTTTCCCTTCCTGAGATGTGATTTCACTAGCCATCCTCAACCTGTATGTGTTCTGTACAGAAGATGTCATTCCCGAAACTACTGTGGGCGCATCACCCAGCCAGATTTATAGCTCCAGAACATTTTTAGCTTTTTCTACATGCTATGAATTGAGATGACACGCTCAACCTGTAAATAAGTCTTTTTGTACATTAAAAAAAGTAATTTTTTTCATAATTTATTTTGTCTGTCCGCTCCTTCCCCGGCAGCAGTTAATGAGAACCTGAGCCGTAAATTTAGTACATCTGAACAGAAACTAGGCTGTATTTTTTCTTTACAGTGTCAAAATTTGACTACCCCGCCTTCGCCAAGAAATGTTTAATGCCGAGGCACTTACTGGCTGTTTGTTGTCTCTTTGGGGTCTGGGAGAGGGCGGTGGAAGGGAAGAGTTGGGCTGTTGACATGCTGCCCCCTTAGTCTGGGCATCTAAGTTGGTTTGCCAAGAACCTTGCCCTCTACGTCCATGTGTAAACCCAAACACTCATCACATCAGCACCCCCTCTTTGATGGGCATCTGACGGGGCACATTTGAGGTGGGGTGAGGGGGTGGGGTGGGGTGAGAAGACAGGAAGACCCCCAAGGCAAGGCAGGACCTGTGCTTCAGTGCAAGTGGGAGGAGAATCATGGCGGACAGGTGCAGCCCCAAGGATGCCCCTAGCAGGGTGCTCTGAGCTGTTAGAGGCTGCCCTGGCAGGAGGACAGGGAAGGCCCAGGTCTAGTGAGCCTGTGGTTAGCCATTGGCAGAGATCCACTGGCGCCCTGGGGGGTGAGTTGGCTTCTGGACCAGGACAGGGAGGGGAGGGCAAGGACTGGGTTCTAAGTGAGAGGGGTGTCTTCTGCAAGGGCCGGCACACTGTGCCTCCAGCAGCCTGGCCCAGTCCCCTTCTCTTCTCTTTATGAGAAAAGCTTTGGCAGGTGAGCTGGGCAGACGAGAAGCCAAGATGAACTGGTCAAAGAGCAGGGGTTCCCCAAGGCAAATGGAATCAAGCAGGTTTCCTCCCTGCAGAAGATCCCAACATCTTCAATGGGCATTAGGGGATCCGATCCCTTGGCCTTAGGTTTCCTGGTCCTGGCCTTGCCCTCATGCTAGCTGATTATTTGCTGGAGGAACTGAGCAAGCCTAGCTCCACTCTGCCCTCTCCCTCTCTCAAAGCGTCTTCAGGACTCACCCCTTCTCTGCTTTGCCCCACGGGGAGCCTGTTGAAACTGCTCTGCCCTGCTGGGGTGGGGGTGCCCTGAAGTGGTTCCACACTGCCTGAGGCTGGATGAGCCGTGGTATTAAGAAGACTTTCGGGACCATCCACCTAAGCCACAGCCTGTATCAGTTAGCTATGGCTACAATCATGTCACGTAACAAAAGGCCCAAAACCTCAGTGCCAAATAATTTCTTCACTCAAAAATCTGGGTCAACTGAAGGATCCCAGCCAGGCCAGGCAGTGCTACTGATGTAGCTGAGTGTGCTTCTGCACCTGGGGGTCAGCTGGGGTCAGCTAATCCAGATGGCCTAGCTGGAGCATCTCAGGTTTGCCCCAACATGTCTCTCATCTTCCTTCTGGGACTGGGAGGCTAAATCTGGACGTTGCCTTCCTGTGGCAGTGGCAGAAGCACAAGAGGGCAAGCAGAACATGCTAGTATTCTTTAGGCCTCTGCTCAGAGCCCAAAGACCATACCTTTCACCTCATTCTATTGGCCAAAGCAAGGGACTTGGCCACACCCATTTTCAGTGACATGGGAAAGAACTCTCCTGGGGAAGAGAGAGGGAGAGAGTGAATATTTCCCAGCTGTACCCCAGTCTGCCCTCTTAGGACAGTTATTCATATCCCTCCCACATGTAGAATATACTTGCCCCACATACACCCTCCAATCAGTCTTCAGGCTCAGAGCCCAGGATCTTGCACTTCACCTGCTTTCTGGATGTGGCTTTTCGTGATCCAGAGACTTACAAGGGTGCACACATACCCAACAACTATCTAGTTAATTCCAGCCTACTCTATATTCCAAAGCCACACCCATAACTCCTCTCAAGATATACGTCTTTCTACCTGTGATTGCTGGTGCCAGGGCACCCAGCTGTTCTGGTGCCATGACTTAAAGTTGCCCAGGCATCTGCCTTCCTGCTGCAAGATATTCTAGATGCAGCATTTCAAGACCTTTCAAAGGCAGCCAAGCAAAGGGTGTTCGAGCCACCCCCTTGATTTCCTATTTACTCCCTCCCAGTCCCTGTTTTACCCCTCAGGCCAAGTCTTAATTTGAGGAAATTTGACCAACTAGAGAAACTGGATATAAGAAATAATTTTCATTTCCATCCCTTCTAAATTCTGCCTGCAAACTGGCTAGTTCTTTTCTGAGCTCATCTCTTCTGTAAACTTCCTTATCATTTGCAGCTCCAAGAAGCTCAGGCTCACAACATTCCACCCAGAAACCATCCCACCTGATTCTGCAAATTCATTAGGTGCATTTTCTCTCTCCCAAATTACCACTGACAACTTTGCCGAAGATTCTTTCATGAGGTAACATGGTTCACCATTTTTCCTGCTATTTTTCTACCTCCGCTAAGTTTCCTCACTGCCCAGTTCCAAAACCAGGGCTGCATATTTTTGGCTTTTGCTCCCCAGCATCCCATTCTAGGTACCAGTTTCTGAATAAGTTCTGCAGCCCAATAATGCTGTCTAAAAAAAACCACAAAACCCCATCAGGTTATGACAGCAGGCATTTATTTAGCTCATGGTCTGTAAGTCAGTTTGGGGTGGGCTTAGCTAAGCTGGCTTGCTGAGGAGCTCAGCTTGGCCCCCAGTCTCCCTCCCCTGAGACACTTTCTAGTGGTGATGGCAGAAGAAGAGGGCAGGCAAAAACACATGAGGCCTCTTAAGGCATAGACTCAGAACAGGAAACAATCACACGATCTGGCCCCAGAACTCACAGTCTTCAGAAAGAAAGCATCTCCTAATCTCAAAACCATAAGCCAATAAATTCCTGTTGTCTAAGCCAACCCATTGTATGGTATTTGTTCTAGCAGCTGAGAAACTAAGACACAATTCCAACAAAAGACTTGTATACAGAATATATAAAGGACCCTCAAATCTCAACAATTCAATTTTAAAATGGGCAAAAGACTTGGAGGATTGATGGATGGCAAATAAGCACATGAAAAGCTGCTTAATATTGTTAGCCATTAGGGCAATATAAATTAAAACCATGGTGAGATGCAACCACAGACCTAATAGGATGGCTAAAATTAAAAAAAAAATAAAATACAACATCAAGTGTTGACAAGGATGCAGAGCAACTGGAACGCATGAACTGCAGGTGGGAATGCAAAATGGTAGAATCATTCTGAAAAACAGTTTGGTGGTTTCTAATAAAGTAAACATACTTACCATACAACCCAGTAATCCCACTCCTGGGCATTTACTTTAGAGAGGTAAATTAACCCCAAAACCTGTACAAGAATGTTTCTGCCACTTCTATTCATAATCATCAAAAACTGGAAATGATGCAAATGCCCATCCACAGAAGAATGGATACACAAACAGTGGCCTGCCCCCACAGTGGAATACTTCTCGGAAATGCAGAGGAAAGAACTATTGATCCATACAACAACTCATGTGACTCTCTTGGGCATTATACTGAGTAGGCCAAGCCAATCCCAAAAGATTATATACTGAATGCTACCATTGAGATGATATTCTCAAAAGAACAAAATGATGGTAATGGAGAACCAACCAGAGATTGCCAAGGCTTAGGAGTGGGGGAAGGCTGTCCTTACAAAGAGATAGCTAAAGGGAGTTTTCTGTAGTAAGGGCTGTTCTCAATCTAAATGTGGTGATTATGCAAATCTATACATGTATTACTATTCATATAACTGTACACACACACACACACACACACAAAAATGGAAGAAATAAAGAAGAAGCCTCATTCTTGAAAAATTGAGAACCATTGCTTTACATCCCACTCCCAGACGAGATGGGAAAGGGTTGACTAGACTGAAACCTTGGAGATGGAACTGGGATGGTGGGACAGCCCCTGGGTGGGAATTAGACATGGAAGAGGGAGCCTCTGCCCCCACAGAACTCTGCCCTGGTAAGGGAGAGCCGTCTAGGTGGGGAAACCTGTGCAATAATAATTAATTAGCAAGAACCATCCTAGCAGCCCTTCTGGGCTCCAGATCAGAGCCAAGGACAGTAAGTGCTCCAAGACCCTCAAAGGCTGGATGACATGGTGAGTCCATCTCCTGGTTCCTCTTCTTTGGCCTTCGTATCTCCAAGGGCCTCCCAGCCCAGATGAACCATGTACAGATGACCAAGAGCGTGGCTGCCTGCGGGTGCACAGGCAGGGATTGCTCAGCCTCTAGCTCCTCTGTATTAGCAGCTCAACAGAAAGAATCACCCAAACCAAGTCCTTCCCAAAAACCAGTCCTTCCACCACTGGCACCTCCCCAGCCGTTCTGCAGCCAACAGCTGGTTGCCTACTCAAGCCATCCCCTTTCCCCCTCCAACAGAACCTCAATTATGTTGGGGTGCAGTGTGCCATCTGAGCCTCTCAAGGCTGCCCTCCTCGCCCCAAACTGTGATAGGTTGAATTCTGTCCCCCAGCAAACATGTGTCCTTCATCTTACTCTGTGTCCCTGCAGGTGTGAATCCATTGTAAATGGAACCTTTTGAAGGTGTAGTTTTTAGTTAAGCTGGCGCCAACTGTATGAGGTTAGCTGCCAATCCAGATTACTGGAAGTACTAGCAGAACTCAGAAGTCAGAGAAGCCAGGAAGGCGAGACCATCACCAGGTGACAGGGAGCAGAGAGACAAGTGCAGGAGCCTCCAGGGCCACCGGCCACCAGCAGCAAAATGCTCCAGACTCTGGGAGAAAGACAGCCTGGCTGAGATCTCGACTTTGGACTTCTTCTGGCCTCAAACCCGTGAGCCAATCAATTCCAGGTCATTGTGTGGCCTTTGCCATAGCAGCTTGGCAGACTCAGACACCTGCCCCGGGAGCCCTGTGCCTCCCCTCCTGCGGCACCTCCTTCCAGGCTACCTGCTGTTTGTCTGGTCATCTCTATATGGTAAAGATAAAGCTCCACATCCCTTTGGCTCTCAAGCCCTGATGGTGGGATGGTAAGAGGCTGTGAGCCTCAACTTCCTCATCTCTTGGGTTTGGTAAATGGCCTACTTCGAGACCTGTTTTGAGAATTAAAGGAGACCACCAATGTACAATACCTGTCCCTTCAACAGGTTTTCCCTCCTTCTTCTCCATGTTCCTGATGTGTTGCTATTACAGAAAGATCTCTTCAGCTCCAAACACAAATAGTCTTCAAAAAGATGGTATTTCATCCCACCTTTGCAAGAACTCACATGACCAGTTCTTTTTGTACTAAAAATCAGTCTGGGGGTGGGTGTTGATGGAGTTTTGTAAGGCATCAACTTGGCGAATCTTCACGATGTCTTCCGGAATTCCCTTTCCTGTGTGTTCCTGGTTAGGGTGGGCTGTAAGACAGATTCTCAAGGGAGATTGGGGGGCGGGAGCAGTAGGAGGGAGGAGGTGTTAGGTCCACCACACACCTGAGACAGGCAGCACTGGATCAGGGCTGGTGTGGCCGGGTGGGGAGCAGTGCAGGGCAGGCAGGGGCGGCGGGAGTCTAGCTTTGGACACGCAGCACTCGACATGCATTTGAGACACCCTAGTGGAGAAGCCTAGGAGTCCTGGGCCAGCTTGTGAGTCAACAGCTTGGAAGCCGGAGCCAAGGGGCGCTTGGGAGAGGGGAGGGCCCGACAATGAGTCTTAAGGAATTCCAACCCTGGAGGGCGGGAGCGAGGAGGATGAGGCAGCTGAGGAGGAAGGACAAGAGAGGGAGGCGGGTGTGCACAGAAGCCAGGGAAAGGGCATTTCCGGGTGGAGCGACCACTGTGAGATTGAGGTGGCCTTTTTCTTGCTCTCCCACCCCACATCCAATCTGTCAGGAAATCCTCTTGGCCCTGGAACCACCAGGACAGGGTCATGAGAACTTGATTAGCTGATCATTCAACCCTGGGCAGCTTGCCCTCTGCCACAGTGGGGAGCATTGTCAGGTCAGGGCTTTCCTTCCCCCACTGGAAGAGCCGGCTTACCCCTCTGCTGCTGCCCCCAGCTTCTCTCCAGTCGGCTCCCACCCTGCTCTCTGCCAGACCGGTTCTCAATCTGACCATCTGAGCTATCCCCTCCTGTCGTGTCTCTCCTCCGTCTCACCCAGCACAGGTTGTCCACAGGGTCGTCTCAGACCTTCCTCCCCTCTCGTCACTCCACTTGGTCCATCTCGCCTCCTTGCTGTCCCGCGTGCACTGCTGCCTCTGAGCTTTGCACTGGCTGTTCCTGTTCCTGGAATGCTGTTCCCCATTATCCACAGGACACCCTCCTGCAGGCCTTTGCTCAAGTGTTGCGTTCTTAGTGAGGTCTATCATGACCACTCTACTGAAGACTGTAAGGCATTCCCCGTGCCACCTCATCTTCTCACCTGTTGTATCTTTTCCCTTCAGGCACACTGTGTAATTAACTCTTGCTGAGTGAGCTAGCTGGGAACAGGAGCAGGGGCCAGTCTGCAGAGAGGTGAGGGAAGGGGGAGGTGGGAAATGGGGAAGCCAAGGGAGACAAGTCCTCCAGGAAGCTTGCCAGAGGAGGGGAGAAAGAAGAGAACACCAGCTATAAAGGTTGTGTTTGTAGTTTGTTTTTTTATGGGAAAGACTTAAGCACATTCAAGAGCTATGGAGAAGGATCCAGGTGAGAGGGAGAGGCCAAACCAACCAAAGCAGGGGTGCTAACCACAGTGCACGGCTACCAGATAGTGAGAAGGCTGGGAGTGGGGTGCAGCGGGTGGGGAGGGCCAGCCTTACACAGTGAGGAGGTAGACAACTGCCCTGTTGAAACGAGAGGAGAGCGGGCAGGAGTAGGGCAGAGGGAGGGAGCTTTGTAGGACTGACACCAAGTTAAAAAAGAGAGCTTCTCTCCTTTCCAAAGAAATCGGAGTCGCAGTGGTCTGCTGGGACAAGGTGGCAGGGTGGGAGTGGAGGCTCAAGAAGAGTAAAGCAGGCTGGGGGTACTTCATCCCTAGCAAGGGGACTGTCCAAAGAAAATCTGAGGATGGGGGCATCATCCACCCCTGGGGCAAATCATTCCAGAAGGGCTCTGCTGCTCAGGGGTCTGGAGAGAGAAGCTGAGTCATCCCGGTGGAGACTGGCTTAGAAGGGATGAGAGGGGTGTTGAGGGACAGGGGGTTTGTGGGCACAGCGAGCCTCAGCAAAACCAGTCCCCAAAGCACCCCATGGGAAGATGCAGAGGAGCCAACGAAGGCATCTCCCTCCTGCTCAGGCATTTTGAATTCCAGTCCGGGTTGTGAATCAGGAACAGTTTTACTGCCTTGCCTCCTTCAGGGGCCTGCCTCTCTCTCTGCCTGAAATAGCTCTGGGCAGAGCGGCTGCTGGCGGGGCTCAAGGTGAGCTCCCGGCCTTTTGCTGCTGTATCTCCGTGGGAGCGACACCAGCCAGGCTTTACGAGCTGGCAGCCGGCTTCGACGAGCAGACCCCCGGTCGATAAGGGTTATGTTCTATATTACGGGCGGGATGGTTTATGGGCCAACCCTGCGCCCCGCAGACTGCCATTTGGCCCAGGAGGAAAATTACCTAACGGTTAAGAAATTTGGACATCAGAAAACAGCATGTGTGTGTGCATGTGTGTGAGTGTGAGCACGTGTGCGCATGTGTGCATGTGTTTGCATGGGTGTGTGCATATGTGCGTGTGTGCACATGGGTGTGTGCATATGTGAGCACGAGTGTGTGTTCGTGTGAGCACAGGTGCATGTGCAACACATACACACACACTCGTGTGGCTATGTCTGTGTCCACTCAACTCTGCCTGCTTGACTTACCAGGTATTAAGATCAGGAGCAGCTGCATTAAATATGTTAGCCATAAAAATAAAATGAAATAAAATGACTCATTTTATTCTGGGTGTGGCCTTGGCATCACGTACTGACAATGAGGTTTTTGGAAGAGGCAAAAGAGCAGGAAGCTCAGTTCCTGCCAAGTCAACCTGGATTCTTTCTCCGTAGGCAAGACTAGCGCTCAGCAGAACATATGATCAAGTCTCCCAGGAAAGAATTTGCCACGTTTTACCGAGACCTCTGCCTCAGGTCTCTCCTCCCTCTAGGCTCTGAGATCCTAGAAAACAGGATTTTGCATTCCTAGTTCCTCTCAGTGCTCCTGGCACACAGTAGGGGCCTAATCAGTGGTTGTTGAATTAATGCTTGATTAAACGTGCTTGTTACCTATGCCAGCACTGCAGTGGTCTGTTCACAAGCTGTCTGTCCATTGGACAATGAGCCTCTTGCTGGCGGCTGCCCTGCCTTTGTAGGTACAGGATCTGACGCACAGTAGGCCCACAAAAATGTGGATTTAGCCTACTTTGAGACTATGCAAATCCTTTTTCTCCTCAAACTTTAGGATTCATTGGTGAATCTTGTCTGCAACAATTATTTCTGTGGTGTGTGCCTAATGGGATTTCTCTGTTTCCCTCTTTTCTCCTATATTTATTCATTGGGATTCTACTATAAAGAAAAGCTGTCTCTTCTCTCTCGTTTATATATTCATTTATCTGGCTTTATTTATATCAATGCAGGCATAAGGATATTTATTTTATTTGGGGAGTTAAACTTTAACGCTATCATTATTTATTTTGTTGCTCAAATTGTTTCAGCTTTAGCTATTTGGAGCTCCTGGAAGTTGGCTACTGTGTTCTTTTGCTATTCCTCTCTCTCCCTCTCTCTCCCTCTCTCTCTCTCTCTCTCTTTCTCTCTAGGACTTGTTTCACTTTCTGGCACTACCAGACTGTTCTTGCATTTTCCCTGCCTCAGCCCTGGGATCAATGACTTCTCCGAGGATTCCTGGTTCCTTTTATTAGAGAATGGTGTTTAGAAACCAGAATCTGGGCTCTAGGTGAGCTCATTGCTACAGGGGTTGTCTTCTTCTAGGCCCTTTCAGAAATATATTTCTGTATACTCACCCATGCACACCTCTCTATTTATCTCTGTATCTGCCTATCTGTGTATATATTCACCTTAATATGGATATTAAATACCATGAGTTTCATGTGATTTTAATCCAATGTGACAGGGTCCATTTTAACCTTCTCCCTTTCCTTATTTCTCCAACGGTGGGGAACCCAGCTCTCATTATCTACAATATATTTACTTATTTGTTCAACTTTTGTGTACTCACAAAGTGTTTGAGAATTGCTAATCATACCTTTGTGAGAAACACACTGAATAACTAGTCTACGTCATTTACGTATACTTCTTGTTTTGTCTTCAACTTTATGCCATCCTGCCAAGAGACGCTTTTCTGTAGTTACCTGGGCGCTTTCTTTTTCTCCCCACACCTTATGCTCATTTCTAAATCAGCTAGATTCATACCATTTGCATTCCATTTTGGGTTCCCCCACACACATCCTAGTTGGGTTTAAGTATTTGTTTGTTTGGGGGGTATATGTGAGGCAAAGCATTATTGTGGTTCTACGAGTCAGAAGTATCACTCCCTCCTCTTACCTGCTGCCACATTCCCATCTCACCCTTCTTTCCGCCCCTAACCAACCCCTTTTCTCTCTCTCTTAATCAATCCCTTTAGTTTCTGGCTTATTCTTCCTCTATCGCTTTGACACAAATGAGCTGATGCTGGGTATTTTCTTATCTCCCTTTCTTTCTTTAGATGTTCTTGCATTTTGCTTTTTTCACTTATGGCATGTACTGGAAATGACTCCATATAAACTCATAAAGATCTTTCTCAGTCTTTTTCACAGCTACATCATATTCCACAAACTGCAGTCTTTTTCACAGCTGCATAAATTTCCATAGTGTTCATTCACAAACTGACCTTTCTTTTCCTCACACAAGCCAAATTTATTTCTGCCCTGGGCTATTAGCTCTTGTTCCCTCTGCCTGGGACACTCTGCCTAGTATTTCCCACCACTGCCTCCTGGCAGGGTGTCTTAGCTTGCCAAAGAGCTGCTGATGCAGTGTACTAGAAATGGGTTGGCCTTTTATTTTTTTTTAGGAGGTACTGGGGATTGAACCCTGGACCTCATACATGGGAAGCAGGAACTCAACCACTTGAGCTACCTCCACTCCCTGGGTTGGCTTTTATAATATATTTTATTGTAGTTCTGAAGCTGTGAAATGTCCAAATTGAGGCACCATCAGAGATGTTTTCTCACCAAAGTCAGCTAATGGTGATCCTGGTGTCCTGCCACATGGCAATCAGGCAAGATGGTGGGTCTGCCAGTCTCTACTTTCTCCTTGAACTCAGCTGTGGCCCATCAGTCATCTCTCCCTGAGCCTCAGATACTTGAGCCTCTCGGGGCTTCTCTCCTTGAGCTCAGCTGTGGGCGAACCTCAAATCCTTTCTCTGACATGGCTGGATCAAAATGGCAGAGCTCCCTTTTCTTGTGTGTCTCTCTCTGTGTCTCCATTTATATCAGACCCAGCAAGAGAGCAGAGACTCAACCTGAGTCAGACCTCACTGACGTGATCCAGTCAAAAAGGTCTCACACCCACAGGAATGGATTAGTTCAAAAACATAATCTTTTTCTTTTGGGGATTCATAAAATAATTTCAAACTGTCATGGGGGCAGTCTCAGTTCAAACTTCCCTCTTCAGAGAACCTGTCCCCACCACCCGGTCTAAATTAGTCACAGACCCCTTCCCCCAGTCACTATGTCTCCTAGCCCCGCTTGACTTTCTTTGTAGCTCTCCAGCTACACGACATCATCTTGGTTACTTGCGGGTTCACTCACTTATTACCTGTCACCTGTATCCCCACTAGAGGATAAACTCTGCATCCTATATACTGCATACCCAATCTTACGTGGCACGTAGGAAGCGTGCTGACTGTTACAGAGACTGTTGGGGTCCGTGAGGGCCCCCATAGACAGTTCCTGCACACGCAAGGGCTTCCGTGTCAACCCGAGGGCATTCTCTGGCCATGGGATGCATTGGGCCCACGTCAGGACAGGCTGGAAGCTGATGCCCCAGGAGTGGCCCTCAGCTGATGAGGGGCATCTTCTCAACCCCTGGGCAGTTCTGAAGCATGTTAGATGTAATGACCAAGCCCCTTGACTATGGCTGTCCCATTCATGAATTCACACTGTACCTGCTCTACTCCCCTCTCCATCTGACGTCCCCACGCCCTCAGCCTGTTTTCTCCCATTGCCTCCTACAAAACTGCCTGCCTCCCAACCCTTGTCTTGGGGTCTGCCCGGGGGGAACCCCAGCTAAGACTTTTCTGAAGGACTGCATGTCTTTCACAGCTCTGTGAAAACAGAGCTCCTCCCAAAGTCTCCTCTCCAGTCTGTATCTAAATCACTCAGATGTAAGACAGGACAGGTGAGCCCTTATACCTGCCGGGCCATAAATGGCCAATCCCCCGGGGTGAGAGGACTCACCTTGACAGTAGTCCATGGGGAAAGCTGAAGGGCCCAGCAGCCGAGGAGGCCACAGTTGCCGTGGGCTACATGACCACATGCAGGGGAACACCATGCCACGCAGTGGCGGTCCCCAAGACCCCAGCTAAAGAGAGGCATTAACAATGGAAAAGACCCAGAGGCCTTTGCGTGAGGTGAGCTGGGACCTGGAAAATCCAAGCAGTGAATGAGTGTGTGGGGGAGGTGGTGGGGAGAAGGGGAGTGGGGGCATGTGGTGGGCTCCATGGAAGAAGCTTCTAGCCCTCGCTGGTGGTAGGAGGCCTTGGGGACCATTTAAGGAAATACCCACTGGGAGGTGCTACCTCAAACCTATGGAACCAGAATCCCTTGGGGATGTGCTGGGGAGTACTTCCTTGAGGGGCTCAGTATGAGGAAAGGACTGGACTGTCTTCCTTTAGCCCCACCCTGGCTTTTCTTTTTCTAAGGAACCCAGACCCTCCATCTCCGTCCTGACCCCCACCCCTCCCCCATCCCCCAAAAGCTCCTCTCACTCCTCAAAGGGCTGTTGTGATGTCATCGAAACTGCTAGCTTGACCACCCACGCTGGCCCAGGGCTGGGCCAGGCTTGTCCCATGTGCCATTCTACTCAGTCCTCTCCACAAACTGCAAAGGGACGTAGCACGAGCTCCTCTCACAGGTGAGAAAACAGAGGCTCAGAAAGATAAATTTTTGCCCAAGGTTGGCTGGCGGAGGGTGGAAAAACCAGATCAAGCCCTCTCCATCCTGGCTTCTCAGCGTCAGCCACCTCGGGTTTGGGGGCAACCAATGGCCCTGCTAGGGTGATGGTTTCCACTCCCAGACAAAGAAACTGAGGCACAGAAAGGTCCCCTGACTGGCCCAAGGTCATATAGTGAGCTCGGCCTGATGGCAAAGAGGTGTGGAGTGCTGGATTTTTAGGTTGTAAGTGGTGTTCTGAGGGTGATGCCTGGCTGTCCATTTATTGTACCCCTCCTTGGACAGCAGATCCTTTCTAGTAATCATCATGCAGTGAAAAAATGTTCATGACCAGAAAAGAAACACCCACTGTGGACATTTTCCTTTCTTGAACATTATGTAGATATAAAATTATATATGATATAAAAACTAATCTTATATATATTTATTCATATATGTAATAAGTATATATAATGATTATGTTATAATCATTCAGCTAAAGAAAAGAAAGAAAAAATTTTTAAAAATACTACAGTATATAAAAGGAAAAAACTCAGCTATTTATTCAATACTTTTTATAGCTACCTAACCACATAAAATCTGATCTTTTAGTTTCAGTGTGAGGTAATATTATTTTAATTAAATAATTGTCTAGTCCCTAATGAGCACATTTTAATAAAACCAAAACATCTGCAAAATGGACGACTTAAGCAATTACTAAATCTTTCAATGACGTAATGTTTTATTTTCTTGATTTATTATTTAGTTTTAAAAGAACCCATTGACATTGAAAAAATATAAATTCAGATTTTTGGAAGGTTGTTCAAATTCCACCAAGTATGTCACGTATGAACTAAAGTTTGCACTTACCAGACAAAAACATTACACCTTGCGGTTTGGACTGCGTTACTGTATTTCAAATTTTAATGCAAATGATGACTTCGAATTCCATCCCCGTCCTTCTAATCACTATGTTCTCAAGGTTTCTGTCAGCTGGGGTTAGAACATAAACCAAGCTTAAAATGAGCATGAGAGATTCTGAATCCTTTGGAACTTACAGTCTAGCAGAGTCCCTGAGTCAGGGGCCAACTGTATAATTGGGAGTTCCCCCAAATTAATTTCCACATAGAACATAATGTCTATTAAATTATAAGCCATAGGGAAGCAGATGTGGCTCAACCACTCAAGCACCTGCCTACCACATGGGAGGTCCCGGGTTTGGGTCCCGATGCCTCTTAAAGAAAACGAGCAGATGCCGCCTCCCACTGCAACGAGCTAGAAATCTGCCCCCGCTGCAACAAGCAGGGGTCACAAGCCAGCTGACAAGCATCCCATAGGGAGCGGATGTGGCTCAGTCTGTTGGGCACTCACCTCTCATGTGGGAGGTCCTGGGTTCACTTCTTGGTGTCTCCTGGAGAAGGTGAGCAAACAATGAACAGACAGACGAGAGAATCATCTGGGGAAGGGGGGGGATAAATAAAAAGAAAAATAAAGAAAATGAAATAAATCTTTTAAATAATTATAAGCTAGAAAAGTTTGCTCAGTTGAAGCACATATATATATTTTTTAACTCAACAGGAACCACTGCAATTATTTAGAGCTTAATCCAACAAAAGACTTTTTCCAGGAGAACATTTTTATCATGGACATTGTTTAGAATTGCAGGTGCTTGGGTACGATAAAAGGCAGACCCACTTTAGTCTGTTCTGTTATGTTAAAATCCTTCCTTGCCCGCACCCAGAGTGGGTCCCAGCACCAGCCACCCCTGGTCCTGAGGAGGCCCAAATCTGAGGGAAGACACTTAACCTCTAAGCATCTACTGCTGAGAAGATACAACGAAAATAGGGGCCCCTTCCGGGCCCTCTGGAAACATCTGTTTTCTGTGTGAGTCCTGCTCCCCAGCCAGCTCATGCTCAGGGCCCTTTAGCCATTGGCTCAGAGCGTGGCCTTCCCCATGTTTTAAGGTCAGCTCCTGTCCCACTTTCTCCAAGAGGTCCCACCTAAGCTCATCCTGCTCTGCAATGTGGGGTGCCTACTGGTCATTCCTGGTGTGGTAGTTTGACACTGTGTGTACCCCAGAAAATCATGTCCTTAAAGCTAATCCATTCCTGTGGGTGTGAACCTATTGTGGGTGGGACCTTTTCATGAGGTTACTTCAGTTAGGGTCTGGCCCAGGGTGGGTCTTCATCCTTTTATTGGGGTCCTTTATAAATGGGATGAATTTGGAGACAGAAACAGAGAGAAAGCCACAGAAGCTTTTGTAAAAGCAACAAAACCTGAAAGAGAAGGGAGAGCCCAGCAGATGCCGCCGTGTGCCTTGCCAAGTGACAGAGGAGCTCAAGATCACCAGCAGTTAGTCTTTGGGGAGAACGCATCACCTGATTATGCCTTGATTTGGACATTTTCTCTGCCTCAGAACTGAAAGCTTGTAAGCTAATAAATCTGCATTGTAGAAGCCAACCCATTTCTGGTCTATTGCATTTCGGCAACCTAGTTGACTGAAACTCTGGGCTTCACCAGGGCCCTGCTTTCCCACCCCAGCACCCTGGAGGAGATGCTCAGCCCGCTCCGCCCCAGTTCCAGGTGTGTGTTCCAGAAGGCTGCTGAATGAGAAGGCGAAGGTGGCGGGAGGGACAGACAGCCTTCCAGAGAATCAGCCACCAGGCCCCAGCGCACCTCCCGGAACGAATGGATGCCAGGATGGCTGGCGGGGTCTGCTCATACTTCCAGGCATGAGTCTTGTTCCTCGGCCCCCACTTCTGGGCCGGGCGCCTTTACTGCTGACCCCGCGCTGGGCACTGGGTATCATCTGCCTCATTTCAATCTCACAGCCACCTTCCAGCCGTGGTGTGAGGGCCAGCACGCTCTGGTTCAAAAGGCCAGTCACACGCAGCAAGGAGGCTCTGAGAAAGAATATGAGGCTCTCCGAGGACCAGCGGCCAAGCTTGAGAGGCCTGGGATGGAGCCCCCGCCTTGCCCTCCTGCCGGTCAGCTCCCCTCCCACTGCACTTGAGGCCTTGTCCGCTGCCTGCTCAACAGCCTGCTGGAGCCCCCTGCAGGGTCCCAATGCAGCCTCTGGCTCAGGCAGTGAAGCCCCTGGAAGGTGGCACTTCCTGCTCTCTGGAAGGAGCACCCCCTGGTCAGCTGCCCCTGCCCTCTAAACCCAGGCGCCTCTCCCTGGTCCAGCGGTGGGGCCTGGGGCCAGACCAGCACAGGAACCCTCTTCTATACACGGGGGCCTTCAATGATGACATGATGTGGTTTTATCACTAGGAGGACGCTGCAGTTCAGAGAGGTGTGATAACCTGTACGACGGCCCACGACGGAAGCACCCTGAGACCCAGGCATCTGCCCAGACTGTGCTCGGCCAGCCCTGCCCTGCTCTCACCCCTGGCCCATTAAGTGAAGCCCCTGGAAGGCAGCACTCCCTGGTCCCCAGAAGGAGCACCCCCTGGAAAGGCCACGCCCTGGAGGGGGCACCTTTAGAAGAGACATCTTAGAAGGGGAAATGCCTGGAGGGGGCACTCCTGAAAGAGGCACCTCCTGAAAGGGGCACCCCTAGAATTGACACCCACTGGAAGGGGCACCCCCAAAGAAGGAGCCTCTCCTAGAAAGGTTATCCCCTGGAAGGGATGCCCCCTGGAAGATGGTCCCAGGGCATGGTGTCCCGGTCCCCCCAATGGAGTCTAAATGCACAGGGGTGTACTAACTCGTGAGAGTTATTAAGCTGCTTGAAGCTTGTAGCTGCTTGAACCTGCTACACATAAAAATCAGCTCCATTTGGAAAAACACCTGAAGTGGGATTTTATTTCTGCCAAGCATTATTATGGGTATTGATTTGGGAATTGGAAAATTCAATAAAACAGATTAAACCTCCCAAGGAGCGAGCGCAAGGGGCCATTACCCCCTCACCATTGGGGGTGGAGGCGGTGGACAGGTGGGAACCTGTGGGGCCCGGCGTCTCACCCACTCGGCTGTCTGTCCTCCACTGGCCTGATGGCCACTTAGCCACCCACCAGCTCCAGCCGGGTGCTGAGGACACAGAGAGACAAGCACAGCTCCTTCTGCAGGGCTCCCTGCCTGGCACCCAGGAAACCCACAGCGTGAGGAAGTGAGGGAGGGAATGTGCTGGGGATTCTAGAACAAAGAGGCAGCCACCAAAAGACCACCTGGTAAGGACAAACAGCTGCAAAACAGTCTTGGACCAGGGTGAACTACGAGAGTGGACAGGGTGTTAGACGATGTTAGAGAATTCCTGTTAGTTTTCCAGGTGCAACCATGGTTTTGTAGGAGAACATCCTCATTCTTAGAAGATGCGGGGATGTCAGGCTGTCTGCAAATGACTATCACCCGGTCAGTGAAAAGTCTGTGCACCCATCTATGTACCTGGGTTGATGAAGCAAACATGGCGAATTGGGAACAATAAAAAGTTTGAGAAACAGAAAGTTAGAATCCCTATCTGCAGGAAACTCATAGTCTAGAGGGTTCAGTTAAATAGTTATCCACACAACTAGGGACAGCTAACGGGCGAACGCAGCCCCCTGGGGCAGGGGGCTTCCAGGGGCAGGGGCTATGTGACTTCAGACACAGCGCTCTGTGGGCTGGTTCTGCTGTGATGTGCAGCAGGCCAGGAGGAAGGGACAGTGAAGGTCACAGCCTGGCCCCAAGGGAGGCTCCAGGGGCAGAGCCTCGGGCTCCTCTTGCAGTGCCCTGGGCTAGAGCTGAGCCTTAGCGAGAACCTGGGCACCTGTAAATGTCAGGAACTGGGAGACAAAGGGGCAGGGCAGAGGCGGGGTGTGCTGGGCAGATGCAGACCAGGCTGGCAGAGGGAGGTGGGCGTGCCAAGGGCCGCTGCTGAGCTCAGGGTGCCACTGTCCATCTGGAAGCCCATTTTATTGGAGTTGTTTTCATGAAGTTGCCCTGATATGCCCCTAAAACACAAACATGAAATTTGCAGCTTCTAAAAATATTAGCAAGCACGGTGTAAAACAGAGAGCACTAACTCACCCCCCCAGGTGACAGCCCACAGAGTAGGAATCAGATGTGGGGCCAGAAATGCGACAAGCTTCAGGGATGGAGGAGAGAGGTGAGGGGACAGTAGGGATTTGGGGCAGGGGCGGGAGAGGAAGCACGGTCAGGAGTAGATCCGGGATACTTCATGATACTGGACAGATTTTATAATCCTTGATTTTACATTTAGACACAGCTTTTATAAATATATATATATATAATAAAGCTGAATGAAAACAACCATGGCAGACCTCACGGGAAAAATAGCCAATTCCAAGGCTGGGGCAGGGAAGGGACAAGTTGAAGTGGAAATACCTTGTTTTGACAGAAAGTGAGGGATGCTAAATAACCCACAATGCACAGGGCAGCCCTCATCACCACCAACTATCTGGTCCAAATGTCAGCAGTGCCCAGGATGAGAAACCCTGTGTCTTAGTTTGCAACAGGGCTGCTGAGGCAAAGTACCAGAAATGGGCTGGCTTTTATAAAGGGACTTTCTTTGAGGTAAGAGCTTACAGTTCCAAGGTCAAGAAATGTCTCTATCAAGGCACCCTCAGATGCTTTCTCAACAAAGTCAGCTGCCACATGTTGAAGCAAGATGGCTGCCAATCTCTGCCAAGGACTCTGCCTTCCCCTCCAGAATCTACCATCTCCCAGAGCCTAGCTATGGGCAACCAGCACAGGGTTTGTCTATTTCCGGACCTCCTCTCTCGGTTTCGGCTGCTCTGCTTTCTTACTGAGTTCAGCTGTGAACTATCAGGCATATGGCTTGTCTCTTCAGCCTTGAGTTGCTCCATGTGTCCAGCCCCTGGGGGCCTCTTTCCATGCCTGGAGGTTCCAAACTCCAGGACCTCTTTCAGCCCTTAAGGTTTCTCTGCAGTCCTCTGTCTCACGTGGCAGAATCAATATGGTTGAGCTCCCTTTTCCTGTGTGTGTCTCTCTGTTTTTATCAGACCCAGCAAGAGGGTGGAGACTCAACCTGACTTAAGTCAATCGTAATCCAATCAAAAGGGTCTCACACCCACAGGAATGGATTAGTTCAAAAACATAATCTTTTTCCTTTTGGGATTCATAAAAGAACTTCAAACTGTCACACCCTAGTTTTCACTGAAGATAAAAAGATAAATAACTATTTATTTTATTAAAAGGGGAGAAGGGAGGGTCGTCCTTACAGTAGAATGCCAAAGGCCAACTGATAAATATAAATATAGAAGTGTGCCTTAGTTGGAAGATCCTCATTTTTCAACTCTCAGAATAAAGATTCCCTCAAGGGATGCTAAATCTAGGAGCAAGGTGTTTGCCTCATGTGAAAGAGTCTCCCATAGATTGCTTATTAGTTACAAAGGGGAAAAAAACTATACAGTATTAGAGTAGAGAAACTGGGCCACACCTCGGAGTGATAAAATACCTATCACAACCTCTTAAAATATATGTATATATATATATATATATATATATATATATATATATATATATATAAATAACATTTTTGTAAGCAAATACACATATATGCATATAAAAAAAAAAAAGAAGGTAATACAAACTAAATAAAAATTTTATGGGTACAAAATAATTTTATAGTCAAAACAATTGTATAGATGAATAAATATCAATATGTAAAAATGTCATATCTTGCAAATAAAGTATGTTTTATATACAAAAAAAAAAAAAAAAAAAAACCTATCACAGATGAGGGGCAGGTGGAGGTTGTGGGTCCCAGATGTGATGCCTTGTGGAGACTGCAGCATCATTTCTATCATATTCTGAATCTAAATAAAATAAGCAAGATTCTGTTTTTTAAAGACCCTGTATTTTTTTAAAAAGTCAACATCATAAAAGACAATGAGAAGCCAGGGATATCTTCCAAATTAAATGAGACATGGCAACTCAATGCAATGTATAATCCTCCACTGGATCTTGTACTGAAGGAAAAATAAATTTATAAAGAACATAATTGGACTGATTGACAAAATTAGAATGTAGACTGAAGGTTAAATAAAAGTATGGTATCTATTTAAAATGTCCTGAGTTGCTCATTATACTATAGCTATGTAAAACAAAAAAAGTCCTTATTCTTAGGCAATACATGTAGAAGCTGTTATGAGTAAAGGGACATGATATATGCAAAATTTACTACCAAACGTGTCAGTTTGAAGCTTTTGTGGACCCCAGAAAATCATTCCTGTGCATGTAAACCTATTGTAGGTGGGGCCTTTTGATTAAATTATATCAGTTCTGGGCCTTTGATTAGATTGCATGACCTAGGGTGGGTCTTAATCCTTGTACTGGAGTCCTTGATAAATGGAGGAATAAAAAGTCACAGATATAGAAAAAAAGCTGCAGAGACAGAGAAAAACTCCTAGATGCTGAGAGAGTAGGCCCTGGGAGCCAGAAGCTGAAATCAACAGAACACAAAAGCTGAGAAGAGGCCACTTTAGCCAGAAGCTGAAAACATTGAGGCCCAGAGGAAAGGGGAGAGACGAGCAGATGCCACAATGTACCTGATCACTCACAGCTGCAGCTAGGGGAGAAAGGATCTCCTGATGATGCCTTGATTTGGACAATTTCATGGCTTCAGAGCTGTAAGCTTATAAGTTAATAAATCCCCAATGTAAAAACCGAGCCATTTCTGGTATAATGCCACAGTCTCCTCTAGACTTTCTAGAAGGAAACAGTCCTGCTGACACTGTGGCTTTAGCCGAGGGAAACTGATTTTGGACTTCTGGCCTCCAGAATTGTCAGAGAATAGATTTGTGTTCTTAAGCCACCAAGTATATGGTAATTTGTTATAGCAGCTATAGGAAACTCATACAGACGTATAGGTGTGTGGATGGAGAATGAACAAATGCACAGGGAGGTGAATCTAGGTTAAGCATGTAAAGGTTTGCCTTGTATCATTCCTGCAACTTTGAAATTATTTCCAGATAAAATGTTAAAAAAGAAAGAGTGGTTGTGTCAAACAGTTGCATCCAAACAGCTCTCATATCAAATCAGTGTTGTTGACACTCCATGCTTTAAGCTCAATAAGATGCTGCTGTCAAGCCAGGGGCCTGGGTTGGCACTAGGGCAGGCCCCATGGGGAGCCGACAGGCAAGAGAAGGCAGAGCTGTCTACATGGTGACTGCACCAAAGTGAGTCGAGAGCAGCTGGTGGGAAGTGAGGGATCAGGGTCCAGACCTGAGCATTGGGGCTCCCCCATGAAACAGACCGGGGGAGGGGGGCGCCTGGAGCTGTATCTGTGCTAAAGGCAGCTGTGTAGGAGATGAGGGAAAAGCAGCCCAGGAATACTACTGTCCACACTTCCCTTGGGCAAGAGAGGGTCAGACAGCTCAGGGAGAGCCTGGCCATCTTTCTCCTTCTAAGTAAAGGGTCATCAGCCACTCAGCCACTGAGGTCAGAAACCTGGTGTATTAGTCAGCCAAAGGGGTGCTAATGTGAAATACCAAAAATGGGTTGGTCTTTATAAAGGGTATTTATTTGGGGTAGAAGTCCACAGATACCAGGCCATAAAGCATTAAGTTTCTTCTCTCATCACAGTCCATTGCCACGTGTTAGAGCAAGACAGCTGCTGGCTTTTGCCAGGGTTCAGGCTTCTGGGGTTCTTCTCTTCCCGGGGCTGCGTTTCTCTCTGGGCTTAGCTCCTGTTTCCTCCACAAGGTCAGCTGTAGACGATCAGGTGAACAGCTTGCTTCTCTTCTCCTGGGGCCTTCTCTCCAACATCAAAACTGCTTCTCAAAAGACTGCTTCAACTTTGTTCTTTGCCTTGCCTTTTATATTCGATTCCCCACCCACCAAGGGGTGGGGCTTAATGCCCTAATCATAACTAATCATGCCCAGATTAACAGATCAGTTTACAAGTATGATCCAATTATATTTTTGGAATTCATAATTACATCAAATTTGCCAACTGTTACACTTGGCCCCCACATCCAAGGACAAGCATCTCAATCCCTCCCATTTAGCTGACATCTTTACTTGGCCATCGCATCTCAAATACAATGTGTGCAAAGGTGAATTGTTAGTTTTCTCTCCCAGTTTTCCTCATCAATGTAAGTGGCATCATCATTCCCCTAGCTGCCCATGCCCCAAATTTTGGAATGATTCTCTGGTTTCTGTTTTTTGTTTTGTTTTGTTATTTTGCATTGTTTTGGTTTTGGGAAAATTTACTTACAGTAAAATGTACAGATCTTAAGTGTTACATTTGATAAGATTTGACCAGTGCATATACCTGTATAACCAAGATCTTAGTCAAGCTATAAAGTATTTTTATCACCTTGGAAAATGCCTTCATCCTCCCTTCCAGGACATTGTTTGATTGTCCAGAGTTAAACTATCCTTGCATTCCTAGATAAATTCCACTTAGTCATGATAATTATTACATTGTTAGATTCTATGTGTAAATATTTAGGTGAGGATTTTTGCATCTAAATTCATAAGAGAGATTGGTCTGTGATTTTCTTTTAATGTCTTTGTCAAGTTTTATATCAGGGTTATGCTGGCCTCGTTAAACAAGTTAGAATGTGTTTTGTGCTTCTCTATTTTCAAGAGTTTTTGTCAAAGTATCATTTCTTCCTTCACCATTTGACACAGGTTATCAGTTGTCTAGACCTGGGCTTTTCTTCATGGGAAGATGTTTAAATTATGAATATAATTTCTTTAGCAGACATAAAGCTATTCAGATTTTCTATTTCTCATCAAGTCATTTTTGGCCAGTTGTGTTTCTCAAAAAAATTTGTTCATTTCATCTAAGTTGTCAAATGTATTATCACAAAATTATTCATAATCTCTCTCTTTTTATCCTTTTAATGTCTGTAGGATGTGCAGTGTTGGTGCCCCTTTCATTTCCGATAGTAATCATTTTTGTTTGCTCTTTTTCTTGATCATTCTTGATAGTGGTTTAGTGATTTTATCAATCTTTTTTAAAAAACAACTTTTTTTTCTAGCTTCTTAAGGTAAAAACTTAGATCATTGATTTTAAGCCTTTCTCTTTTAAAATATAAATATTTAAAGCTATAAATTTACCTTTAAGCACTTTTTAATCTGCATCCCATAATTTTTGATGTGTTGTATTTTCATTATCGCACAGCTCAAAATGTTTTTTAATTTCCCTCATGAGTTCTTTGACCTATAGGTTATTTAGAAGTGTGTTGTTCAATATCCAAATACATGGAAATTTTTTTTTTTTTTTTTGCTTCCTAATTAAATTATCTTGTCAGGAAAAAAAATTTTTTTTTGAGATTTTAATCTTTTGAAATTGACTGGGACTTATTTCACGGTCTAACAAATGGTGTATCTTGGTGAACATTCTGTATACACTGGGAAAGAACATGTATTCTTCAAATTACCTGTGCTTGAAACCTGGTGGGCTATCAGCTGAGTGATGTCAGCATGTAACATAACTTCTCTGAGCCTCAGTTTCCCCACGTGTAAAATGGGAATGATGACATCAAAAGCTCCTAGCCCAGGGTGCCCAGTGGAAGCACAGTTCATGGGGGCTGCTCTGATTGTTATCATCACCACAACCATAATTGCTATTCTCGTGGTTATCACATGGTTGCAATCATCTTAATTGAACTTCTGAGGCTGCTGTTAAACTCTGCCCCAGGATAGAAGCTTCCCCAGGGTTCTTTTACTGTCAGGCAGGGGCTTATTCTCACCATGATGGAAAACCTTTAACTAAATTCCTTACTTTCCTTTGGGGATGTCTCAGGTGAGGTTTGCTGAGATGACAAGCCACCTGGAAACACACAGTGTTGGGTACTGTGGCTCTCTCATTCTTGAGTTCTTTGTTTTTCTACATTTGAGGTGGCCTGGAGCATGTGTCTTGGACTCATGGATCGGTCATTCTGGGATGCTTGCATATTAGGAGATGTCTTTTAATTGTCTTCATTTGGTGTCAGGTGTCTCAGGCTACAAACCTTTTTCAAAATTGCTTCTCCAAGGCTCCATTGCCTTCTGGCATATCAAGTGGCAGAAGAGAACTTGTGGCTAGCACAGTTATTGTTTGGATTGTAGCTCCTTTATTTTCCTTTCTAAGTGCTTCAGGAGTCTTTTCTTCATAATGTAATTCAAAAAGCGTTGTAGGATGTGAGGTTAAATGAGTCTTTCTTGATTGGTTTTTGCCTTTTAATGATCCTTTCTGAGCCATATACAAGTCTTAGCTGAGGAATCTTTTTTTAAAAAATAATATCTTTGATTATACTTCTACACTATTTCATTTGCTCACAAAATACCTATACAGAGAACCTATGTGGCCAGGCCTTGGGGGTACAGCAGTGCACAAGACAAGTTAACAGATCACTAAGAGAGCCAGCCAATAATCAAGTGAAAACAATAAGCAAGAATTCCAGGCAGGGATGGAGAATAATAAAGCAGAGAGGGCGGGTACAGAGTGCATTGGGGCTTGGGGGAGGCCTGATTTGGGGGAGGGGGCTGCTCCTTAGGATTATCTATTCTTGTTCATCATGACATTGGATCTGTTCACTGTCCTCAGTATGTAGCATATTAATTCCCATCATCTGCATCTAATTTTTTTTTCCTGTTTCTCAACGACCTGGGAGAACTCGCCAAGGTTGTCCCCTGCCTCATCAAGTCCATTTTCCACGGTCAGCGTCCCTCTCTCCTGTCTCTGCTGAGGATTTAGATTCTCTTGGCTTTGGTTCCCTCCTACGCCTCCCTCAGCTCCCCCAGCTCTGTTTTCCGACACGCCTCACAGGCCTCGCGGCTTCTCCTCTTCCTCAGGTTTCCTGTTCTCGTGCATGGTATGGTAAATTGAGTTCTGTACCCTGAGAAAGACATGTTCTTAATCTTAATCCATTCCTGTGGGTGCAAACCCATTGTAAATAGGACCTTTTAAGGATGTTGTTCTTAGTTAAGGTGTGGCCAGCTGAATCAGGGTGGGTCTTAATCCTAAACTGGAGGCCTGTAGAGAAAGCCATGGGAAAGAAGCCGCAGGGAGAAGCCGGAAGTCATCAGGAACCTGGAAGAGAAAGGAGAAGACACTGCCATGTGCACTGCTGTGGGACAGGAGAGCCAAGCAGCAAGGAATCCCTGGCAGCCAGCCCTAGAACGCTGCAGTCTTTGGGGACAAAGCATCACCTTGTTGACACCTCAGTTTTGGACTTACCCTACCCTCAAAACCTTGAACCAATAAATTCTCGTCTTTAGGTCAACCCATTGCATGCTAATTGTATGCAGCCTGGAAACTAAGACACATGGAGACCAGTCTCCTAGCAGCTTCCCGAGTCTACCAAAATAGTTCTCTGAGATTTTGTTCTGACTCTGGCCATGGACTGTTTTTAGGAGCCTCTTTGTCCTCTGAGTTGTCAAAAGGATTGCAGTATTTTTCCTTGGGTTGCATAGAGAAATGTGTTTTTCTCAGCTCACCCTTGGATGTGGGCTGTGAATCCCCCCTCCCATATCCCCTCTGGGGCTTGTCAGGGCAGGGTGCCCTCTGGGCTGCAGAGCTGGAGAAGTCCCCTTCAGGGTGGACGGCTGTACACGGGCCAATGGGTAGAGCTCCCAGCCCTACACTGGGGCACGGGGGCACCCAGGTGGCACCGATGTCCGGGACACATTGTCCCTCCCCCCAGCCCCCCATGGCGTTGGTCTCACTCATGCCTAGCAGATGGGGCATCTGAACACAGCTGGTCCCCAGAAGGCACTGCCCTGGCTTCTGGTCTCTGCCCTGCTTCTAGCACTTGACTCTCGGGAGAGAATTTGGAGGAGCAGATTATTCCACAAAACCACAGAATTCTCAGCCTTGAAGTTTCTCTTTGTAGAGCCTCCAGAAGTCCCACAGCTGGAGAGGTTATTTTTGTTAACCTCTTATTTAGAAATTAAGCTCCGATTCGGAAATTAAGGATTGTAATTTTGCATTAACCCAGATGTCACGACGTAATGAGACACACTGTGGGGGAAATTGAATTCCATATTGCCAAAGACCTGTTTTATTTATAATAACCAGGCACTCACATCCTGCCAATATTGATGGATCATATGTTTAAAATTTTGATAGCTCATTCATTTCTATAACTGCATTTATTTCAAATTAAATAAGCCTTGCACACCCTTGATATACAAAGAGACAAAATTAATTTGTGGATCCGAACTAACCTGCCATTCAACCCCTGGGACTGTCCTCTCTGGAAGCCCTTGGAGAGCTACATTCTGTCATTTCAGAGAAGGCCATCTGCATAGGAAAGGGTTTCATCCTTGGGCTTGGTGGGATGTGTCATTGCAGAGGTGACTGGGTCGGAGTGGGCTTGCACATCCACAGGCTCAGATCCACAGACAGGGCCAGCAGAACCGACCTGCTCAGAAAATGCCAGAAGCAATCTGGGAGCGGCCGCTTGGCGTTGAGGAGAGAGGGGTCGGCATTGGCATTTTTCCCCAGGCCACTGGTTACTAGGTGGCTGACCCAGAGCAAGATTCACTTGATGGTCAGTTTTATGTGACAACTTGACCAGGCTCTGGTACCCGGTCATCCAGTTGGACACGAAATTAGGTGCTGCTGGGGAAGTATTTCATAGATGGATTAGCATCTACCATCGGTTGACTCCCAAGTAAAGGAGATGGCCCTCCAGCTTGTGGGTGGGCCTTGTCTAATCAAGTGGAAGTCCTAGGAGCAAAACCTAGGTTTCCCAGAGGAAGGAGTTCTGCCTCAAGACTGAAGCATCAACTCCTGTGGGAGGGTTTCCATCCCCTGCAATTGTGTAAGTCAAGTCCTTGAAATCAATCTGTGTAATTTTTTTTTCCTAAATAAAATTTTCAATAAAATTTTATTGAAGTATATCATTCATATGTGAACATCCATAAACAATAAGTGTATAGGAAAAGTTGTGAACTTATAAAACAAACATGCATATCATCATACAGGACTCCTATAATCACCCACCACCAATACCCTGCATTGTTGTGAAACACTTGTTACAAAGTATAAAAGTGCATCGTCAAAGTATTACTACTTACCATAGCCCATATCTTACATATGGTGTATTTTCCCTCAACCCATCTGGTTATTAACACCCCGTATTAGTATGACACATTGGTTATAGTTCATGAGAGAACGTTATCATATCTGTCCTTTTAACCATGGTCCACCTTCCACCACTGGATCCCCTGTGATAGCCCCATGCTCTTCTGTGTGTTCTGTGGTTCTGCCTCACTGGAGAGCCCTGATGCAGATGGTGGATTCAGCTGCTGACTCGCTGCCTGCCCACACCCTCTCTGCCAGGGTCCCGTCTCCCAGCCACAGGTGGCTTGGACCAAGATGGGAGTTGTGAACATACATGGCCGATTGGGTGGGCACAGAACTGCTGGACAGTGCAGGTGGCATCTCAGGTTCAGGCACAGACAGACAGAAGTGCCCAGGAGATGGGAAAGGGCTGGCTCTACCCCAGAACTTTGCTGGGGCGGGCAGGGAGCACTGGCCGTGGCCTGACTTGAGACTGGACAGGACATGGTACATCTTGGTCCTAAGACATATGACCACTGCTGGGCATTTCCTAACCCCATCCTTCTTCTCCCAGACTCATTTGGCCCCAGGAGTGGGGGAATAGGGGGAGACAAGGGACATTCCGAATCAATAGCGTTTTCAACCCACAATGGCTAAGAAAGCGCTGAATCTGACTCCATTTACTGAGAGGTGACAAGGATTCCCTTTCTGTGTCAGAAGGAATGGGGGGTGGGGGCTCTGCATCAGAAATTAAAGCAAAGGAAGCAGATGTGGCTGGCAGTTGAGCTCCCACCTACTACATGGGAAGTCCCAGGTTCGGTTCCTGGTGCCTCCTAAAGAAGACGAGCAAGACAGTGAGGTGATGCAACGGGCTGGTGCGACGAGCTGATGCAAAAAGATGATGCAACAAAGAGACACAAGGAGGAAAACACAATGAAAGACACAACAAAGCAGAGAGCAGAGGTGGCTCAAGCAATTAGGCACCTCCCTCCCACATGGGACATCCCTGGTTCTGTTCCAGTGCCTTCTAAAAAGAAGATGAACATACAAAGAACTGACACAGAAAGCGCAAACAACGAGGGAGTGGTGGAGAAATAAATACATCTTAAAAAAAAAAAAGAAATTAAATTGAGTCTCGACTCTATGAGCCTGTGGAATTCAGCCCTGGAAGCTGCATTTGCACAAGCCCCAGGAAGATGAGGCATCACTCTGTTCTTGGAACCACATTTAGCGGGAGAGGCATCCAGAGCTGGCACAGGACAGAAGGAATTAGCCTCTGTGGAAGGGCCTCTTCTGAGCACATTCACCTCAGGCTGGGAAGGGGGTTTCCTGACCACATGCTTCTGTGGCTGGGCGGGGGGTCCACCCAAGGACCATTCCAGACGACCATGTGTCAGGATCTGGAAAGAAGAGACATGCCTCTATTAGGTTTGAGGTTGGTTCCCATCTAACTTAGAGATCCACAATTTCTTACAGTGGGCTCCTTGTGCAGCTCAAGAATGAAAAAGAGTGACTACAAATCCAAGGCCAGACCCTGGAGAGCCCCAGTTACAAATATGAAAACATGCAAACAACTGCACTTTGACAATTGACTTCCCCCCAGTTAGCTCATGTAATCTCTGCAGCAACCCAGTGACATCAGAATTATATCCTGATCTTACAGATGATGAAACAGCATCAACGAGAGCAATTAACCTTTCCAAGTTAATGTGGTTAATAAGTAACAGATTCGGAGCTAAAGCCCATCTCTCACGTGCTCCCCAAACACCCCAGAACTCTTCCCACAACTTTTACCCTCAGAGAGACATTTCCAGAAAACCAAAGCCTAAAAAATCTTGATTGCATTCTGTGGGCTTCAGAAGGAGTTCCATGCAGGAAAATCAGCTCAGATGAAGCTTCAACTGGCTACTCGCAAGCGTGAGATTGTTTCTGCGTAACTTTGCAACACCTGGCATCCGGGCCTCTTTGCTTTTCCACCCCCAGAAGCCTCCTGTCCCTGGTAGTGTATAAATATTTCAAAGCACAAGGGCCTGTGCAGGGAAGAGGGAAGAGAGTCCCCTTGATGTGCGAGGCCTGGGGCTCTGCGCGGGGAGCACTGGGAATTTCTTGCCGGTGTGGCGGCGACTGATCTGCCCGTCTTGCAGGGGGTGCCAGGATGTTCCGGCAGAACTGCATGGCTTCCTTACTGCTCAGGCACTTGGCGGCCGTTACTCAGAGATGCCATTTAAAAATCAGGGCCCACCGAGGGCTCCACGTTCCGCAGATTCTGGATAAACGCTGCTTATGTTTTCAGGAGGAAAAGAAGCGGTAGAACCTCAGCATGGATTGCCCTCAGGAGTCGGATGCAGACTCGCCTGCCTCTGGCCACCCCTCTGTCCAGTGGGGCCACCATTGCCGAGGACGCAGGCCCACCGGGGTCGTGGAACACAGTGGGGACAGTGAAGGGATGTGCTAGGTTGGGGGGCTCTGCAGATCAAGTGTTTCTTAGGGTCCCCTGGACCCACACTGTAGGGGAAACAGGCCTGTAGTTTCAAACAAAGAAAAAGCAAAACGCCTCTTCGATCGCTGATGGCACCAACTATTAAATGAGATTAAAACTGGGCCTTGGGGAAGCGGGTGTGACTCAACCAGTTGGGTGCCCGCCTCCCACACAGAAGGTCCCTGGTTCGGGTCCCGGTGACTCCTAAAGAAGAGCAGACACTGTACCTGCCGCAACAAGCTAGATGCCTAAACGAGCAGATGCCACAAGCCAACAGACGCCATAGCCTGTGGGGAGCTGATGTGCCTCAGGCCATTGGGCACTCGCCTCCCATGCAGGAGGTCCTGGGTTCAGGTCCTGGTGCCTCCTGGAGAAGGCAAGCCAAACAATAAGACAGACAAGAGAACCATCTCAGGGAGGGGGGTATAAATAATAAATAAATCAATCTTAAAAAAAAAACAAACACAAAACTGGGCCTCAAAGACATGCCTTCCTGAATGGCTGCATGGGAAGATTTGCATGACATTCCCACGGCAGATAGAAGTGGATAGGAGGCCTAAATAGAGGCCTGAGCAGGCAGAGGCCCAAGGAAGCAGCCCCTGCTGGGTCAAAGGAGGAGGGGTCTACAGTAATGGGGAGCTTGTCCCAGGCAGCTCAGTGCTTGCCTTGTGTGCTTATTTCTAACACTTCCCCTAAACACAGTACTTTAGAAACAACTTTCATTAGGGTATTTTCAGCTATGAGTAAGAGAAACTCCAACTCCACCTGGCCTAAACAATGGAGAAGAATGCATTGGCTCCTGTAAGTGAAAAGGCCCAGTAACGTGGCTTCAGGTAGGGCTTGGTCCAGGCGTTCACTGATGGCACCAAGAGCCCAGTTATCTCCATGATGATATTTGGCATCTCGTGGTGGCAGCTGCATCCTCATTCACTTATCCTTTCAGGAACAGGATGGCCGCCATAGCAACGGGGGATGCACGCTCCTCTTTACACCCTGCTCTCTTTCTCCTACTGTTGAACAAAAGCTGGAAGGTGGACATTGGGGGTGTTCCACCCAGATGCACTCAGATCCTTTTTACTGATGTACCTTTGCCATTAACTGCCTACTGGGAAAGCTCATGCAAAGAACTAGAAATACCTGAGAGTTTATATCCCCCCACCCCCAGCTCCCCCATGGAATCAGTTATTGTCTACAGGTATCTTACCTGAAACCACACTCTGCTTTGGTTGGCTGCCCCCTTCCCTGACCAGCCTCCACCTTTCCCTCACTGGTCTCCCCTGGGAGCACTTCCTTAATAAGGCACTTAAATGGGAATCCTTATTTCGGGGTCTGCTTCTTGGTAGGATTGCCAGATTTAGCAAAGAAAAATACAGGATGCCCAGTTACATTTGAATTTCAAATAAACAACAAATAATTTTTTTTCAGTATATGTCCCATGCAATATTCAGGACACACGTACTAAAAAATATTTGTTGTTTATCTAAAACTCAAATCTTACTGGTGTTCTGTATTTTATTTGGCAATCCTACTTCTGGGAAAGCAAATTTAAGATGAACTTTACTCTGATGGGACCAACTTAGAACATGATCCTGTCCCTGAACTGGATCAGCTTAGCGAGGCGGAGGAAATAACAAAGATGTGCTTTGACCGATCACGTCCAACCCTGGATTTGGGGGTGCCTTCAGGTCCACCTAGTCAGGGCAGGTGGCATGGATGTTGGCAGATGTTATTAAATATAACTAACTACCTGTAAAAGCCAATAGGTGCAAATAGTGAGTGTACCTAGTTTCAAGTTCACGCCTCACATCACGTTTACATTTCACAGAACCTTCTACCATGAAATACAGAAAGGTGGACAGCTCGCCTCTTACAAGAACTCTGTTTGCACAGCTCTCATTATGCAGCCTTCCTTACTGTGTAGCAATAGTAGCTGGCTGTGTATTTACAGTGTTAACACAAATAACTTCACACGAGGTTCATATTTGCTTGGCTCTTAGTACCTGTGTAATGTGAAATTCCTCAACTCGGCTGGCCGCAGAGCTGCGTCATCTGTAAACAGAGTGCTTGCTTTTTAAAGAACCTGTGGAGCCCAGGAAAAGTCCCCCACTAAGCCACTTTACAGGCGGCTGCTATTATTTACACAGCAATCTACTATCAGCTCCTTTAACACATCCCCTATGTGGGACTTTTTAAACAAAAGTGGTTATTTTTTTATTTTAAGTGTTTGAAAAGGATCATCCACCAAAGCCTTTATTTACCTCTTGAAAAGATTTTCCTTTCAGGTTGACTGTTTGCCTCAAACAATTGAAACATTAAAAGATTTTCCTTGGCTAGAGCTGGCCATCTCCTCCCAGGAGAATCTGGCCAGCTATCCTTCAAAGTTTCCCAGGCAGGGGAGCAGATGTGGCTCAAGCAGTTGAGCACCTGCTTCCTACATGGGAGGTCCTGGGTTCGGTTCCCACTGCCTCCTAAAAACAAAGAACAAGCAAACAAACAAAAAAAAACCCACTCAGGAGAGCCAATGTGGCTCAGTGGTTGAGTGCCAGCTTTCTACATACGTGGTCTCGGTCTTGGTACCTCACCAAAAAAAAAAAAAAAATTCCCGGGTACCAGAAGAATAGTTTGGCACAACTGGATGGGGGAGTGGGTGGCATGGTTTGATATTGTCATGGCAGGCCTCCTACAATATAGCCTTATAAGTGTTCATTAGGAAAAATAGCCCCAATTTCTTATTTTAATTCATTTCACTGCTTTAATATTATTTTTCGCTTTTACCAAAATTATATAGTTTTTAAATCAAAAGGCTGATAGAGAAGTCCCCCAGCCCTTTCCCTTCCCCCTAGGAGGTGGCCACTTTTTGATTCTTTACTCTTTACTCTGTTTCTTCTGGTGTTATTAATCATATGGTCCACTTTGAGTTCATCAAAAGGGAGATGGTCTTCAGTGGGCCTGACTTAATCAGTTGGAAGCCTTAGACTTTCCTGAGCCCAGAGACTCCAAACAGCCACTGAGTCTGCAATGGCGCTCCCTCCCCTCTGATCTTCCCTCCTGGCTGCTGCTGGTGGACAACGAGCTTCAGCTCATGTCCAGCCTGCTCATTGTCTTTCCTGCCAGCCTGCCCTTGGATTTCAGACTTGCTTAACCAGCCCCCACAGTTCCATAAGTCAAATCCTTATAATATGCCCCTTAATATATATATATATCCCCTCCTGGTTCTGCTTCTTTATCTGATATGTCCACAAAAGCTAGACCTTCCTATGGGGAGACAGGGATTCTGATGAGACTCTGTATGACCTGGTCCTAAGGGGACCTCAGTGCGGGTGGCCTCCCTGGGCTAGGCTCAGCCATGGCCCAGGGCACTGATTCTCAAAGGGTGGTCCCCAGACCACCAGCTTCAGTATCACCTGGTGTGTTAGGGCTCTCCAGAGAAACAGAACCTACTGTGTATATAAACATACATATTTGGAGATTTATGGTAGGAATCGGCTCAGGTGAAGGTGCAGATTGGCCAGTGGATTCCCTAGGGCAGGTCGCCAGTTGGAAACTCCAATAGAGGTGATGCTACATTCCCCAGGAGAAGAGGGCTGGCTGAAGTAGAGATAAAAATGCTCTGAATACTGAAATTCTGTTCTCACTTTTAGGCCTCCACCTGATGAGGAGATGCCTCTCATTGGTGAAGACAATCTCCTCTGTTAATTGTAGATGAAACCAAGTGTAGATGCAATCAGTTGACCAATGGTTTAAATCCATCTACAAAATACCCTCACCGAAACAATCAGGCCAGGGCTTGCTTGGCCAAACAACTGGACACTGAAACCTAGCCAAGTCGACACATGAAATTAACCATCACACTTGGGTACTTGTTAGAAATGCACATTCTTGACCCATCCTCTAAAACTCAGTGATTCTGATGCAAGTTTGAAGATGATTGAGGACCTGGGTCACCTGCCCTCTGACGCTGGTCGGGCTAGATACATTCTTGTGCCCTCCTTCCCTATCCAGGCACCAGCCCATGTTCCTGGCCCCCGAACCTTGCCCTTAGGTCACAAAATAGCAAATGGAGCTCAGGCTTTGGCATTCAAATCTGATCCTGCCTCTTCCTGTATGCCCAGGGCCTGCGTCAGCCCATGGATCCCAGAGTAAGGGCCTGTGTGATCTGGCCCCGCCAGCCTCGCAGCTTCCTCTCTCCCCATCCACCCCCTCTCTGGTCACGCATCCTCCTTGTAGCTCCTAGACCACCCCCAACTCCTTCTACCCAGCAGCCTCCACAGCACTGTCTCCACTCCAGCCCCCTCAGCTTTCCTTCTCAGCCCAAATACCACTTCCTCAGGACACTCTTAGATCCTCACAGATTCCCATGCATGGTCATAGCATGGAATTATAGATTCACTCATTTGATGGTTGAGTAACAGCCATCTTCCCCATCAACTGTCACTGAAGATTGTCTCTTTGCCCTCTGGGATGGCCCTGGCTCTCGCGAGAAAGTTTTGTCCAATGTATCCACGCCCCTGAGCAAGTCCCTCAACAGCTCTGAGAACTGGTTTTCTAGGGAGGGAAATGGGGCCTACTCTGTAGAGCAGTTCTGGGGGCCAGCTGCCGGGGGCAGGCCCTGTCCCACGTGTGGCCAGCAGTTGTTGCCGGCAGCTGACTGACCACCTCATGCTGGAGGGGCCCAGCCTGCCCGCCTGCCCTCAGCTCCCCACACAGTCTGCGCAAGATCACTTCTTCATCCCCTCGCTGGGCATGGGGCTGGCACAGCGGGGGCGCTCCACGTCTGACCTGTCCAGACGCAAAGTCCCTGAGCAGGGGGCTCACTAAGGAAGTGCTCCCCGGGCCAACCAGCCAGGAAGCCGGGCAGGGAAGGACAGGGAGGGGGATGTGCCAGGGGAGAGCTCAAGCACAGTCCCACATGGGTCGAGTCAGCCTGACCACAGAGGAGTCCAGGGTAAGCTGCCTCGGACTTGCCCCACCTGAAGCCAAAGAGCTGGCAAGGGTGAAAGGGCAGGGACTCCAGCTGAGACAGGTTAGTTTAGGAAAACGGCAGGCGAGCCTAAGACCTGGCAGAAAAACATGGTGGTAAAACACAAGGCCCTGGAAAACTGCCTGGAAACATCCTGAGGGGAAGACCCCACCAAGGGGGCTGCCGGAAGGACCCCATGAGAACCCCATTTGGAACAAGATCTCCTTCGGGGTCAAGGAAAAGCCCTGGATATCCTCAAGGGGCCTCATCACTGGGCCCCCTGGGGAACTGACAGGTGGGGTAACCCCAGCAAACAGCTGGGGCCCCTCCCTGAACATTAGCCAGGGGAGAAATAATTAATAGCTTAAAAGGTGACCACACAAGTCAAATCTCAGGCTCTCTGCCTAGAGGAACCCACATCAAGACTCGGTGCGAGTTTCCGTCCTTCTCTCCCATTTCTCAGCAAGCTCTGTTCTTTCCCATTTCCCAATAAATTCTTTTTACTGGTCTAACTAAACGGGCATGTTCTTAAATTCTTTTTTACGACATGGCCAAGAACCTGGAGGAATCCAACACTTGCCCCGGCTTCACAGTGACCTGGGGGCAGGCCGTCCTCCAGAGAGCTGCAGGTGCTGGGTGGGGATGAAATGGGTCAAAGGACTCAGAGAGGGCCCTGAGGGGCATGTACCTCATCCACTCCCAGCAGCAAACTTCTCCACACTTCTGGAAGTTCTCCACACTTCTGGAGCGATTGTCCCTTCAGGGTTGTGCTGGGGGTGGGTTGGGGGGTGTCCCTTGAGGGCTGCAAAGGAAGGCTCTATTTTGGGCATTTCTGCCAACGTGGCAGGACCAACCTCCTGTGGGGACACCTGCCAACCCGGCTGGCCCTGAGGCTGCGCTGGCTTCTGGTGACTCCGGGCCCCTGGCAGGAGGGCGGGGAGACGGGCAGAGAAGCCGGGCCTTCCCCTTGCAGCTGGGAAGTGACTAGGGGCGCTTGGCAGACGCCCCTCCAAGAAGAGGGTGGAATAAGCCAGATGGAAAATCTTGACTTGGCCAATTAATACAAGCAGCAGGAAAATCCCTAAATTGGTTCTGTAACAACCAATCTCTGTTCCCAAGTCCATGGGAAGGCAGAACAAAAATGCATTCCACGTGAAGGAAAATTGAAGTGTGCCCAAAAGTTCATCAATACTTTTTCTGTCTCCCCTCTGCCAGGTTCCCATCCAAACTTGTTAGAACATGCCTCTCCCTGCCTAAGCCCGGTAATTTGATCCCAGCAATAATCAACATAAATATTCATGGTTTTGCCTTAATATTAGGATAACATCTGCTTCCAAACATCTGCAATCTGTTTTCAATGCTTCAGTAAAATGTAAATTAGCTATACCTAATACAATAAAGCACTAATGGGGATAATGATAATGGAAGACGCCCATTAAGGCTAGAGGCCAGCTCCCAGTGCCCATGGCCAGTTTTCTAGAAGTTCTAGGGGACCTTTGATTGCCGCCCTTGCAGATTTTCCCCAAATAAAAATGGCTCTGAAAAGCCTCCATCTGCTGGCGTCTATCAAGCATTTCACAGGCCAGGGCCTCCCTTCTGTGTCTCTCCCTTCTCCAGAGGCTGCACACCCATCCTTCTAGAAGTCAATTCTGCCTGGGCGGCTCCCCTGCAGAGGACACTCCACCACCTCTGCTTCCTGCGAGCTCCTCACCCCTAGCTCTTGCCACCGCTCCCTCTGCCCACCGCAGTTCCTTATAGGTCCCCCACCCTCCATGCCCTTTCCTGCCTCCGGCTGAGAAGACAGGTGATCGTGCTATCTTTTCCACCTGGGCTCTCGTTCTTTCTCCTCTCTTTAGTTACCTCTCACCTGCCCTTGACAGCGCAGTGCCTGGCAATATAGAGTCCTGCCAACATGGTCGGGAAAGGACGAACTGGTCAACTATAGAATGGGTGCGAGGCGTGAGCAGGGCACTCACCAGAGAGCGATAAATAATAAATTCATAAAAAAAAATTTCACTCTCACCAAGGATGAAAAAGCAAAGGAAAACAATGACACATATACAATGCTGTAATTTTATGTCACTAGGTGAAATAGCTAAGTTGTGAGGAAAAAATTTGTGTAACATGATATTGCTTTTCATTATTTTCCAGATGTGTATACCTATTGGAGGGAAACTGGAAAAAATGTAGATACCCACGAAATTGTTGTTTAGAGTTACCTTTGTGACAGGGTTGGGGAAGGTGAGTTTGAATTATTTTTTGAATCTGGTACAAGGAAGATGTTTGTTCTTGTTTTTTGTTTGTTTTTAACACATCCTCTTGTTAATTCCAGAGGGGGGAAATAGTAACTTTATAGTGAAGAAATCTGTAAGAAACCAGCTTAACAAAGTTATCGAAATTAACACCACCATTAATGGGGCAATCTGATATCATGAGCATCCTGATACTGTGCACTGAGAAGGACACAAAAATTAGAAACCTGGCTCTAAAATGAGTGAGGAAATATCAGACAAGCCCAAAGTGAGGAACATTCTACCACATAAATGGCTTGTGCTCTTCAAAGATGAAATGCAAAGAGAGCCCCGTGTAACTCTTCCAAGTTAAAGTGGACCAAAGAGAAGGGACAACTGAACCAGCCCACGATCCTGAATTTTTGTTTGCTTTAAGGGACATTATTGGGACCATTGGCAAAATCTAAATAAGGTCTGTGGGTAAGATAATAATATTATATCACTGTTAATTTCCTGATTTCGATTATGAAAATGATTGTAAAGAATGTTTTCAGGAATATACCTTGAAGTATTTAGGCCTAAAAGAGCATCCTGTCCACAACTTTTTTGTAAATGGCTCAGAAAAAAATTACATGCATACATACAAAGAGACAGAGAGAGAGGGAGGAAAGAACAAATGCGGTTAGGATTTGGGGAATTCGGTTGAAGGATATAAGGGAATTTTCTTACTATTTTTGCAACTTTTCTCTAAGTCTGAAACTATGTTAAAATAGGATGTAAAAAAAAAATGAACAGAATCATTGCAGAGTGTCATCCTCCAGTAAGCCCTCTGGGATTCCCCTACGGTGGCCTCCAGCTGTAACTGTCAGTTCACTCCTTGACTCCCTTTGCAGACTGGGAGCTTCTACGATGCCCAGTCCAGGGGCCGCCTCCACGGAGCATGTTTGTTGAATGAATGAATGAATGCGACTTACCAAGTTCATCCCAGGGTGGAGGGCCCAAGGCACAGAGTAGCATCCGGGACAGATGGAGAAGGGTGTGGTCTGCAGCAGCTACCCCTCTTCATGATCTGCTGTACTGAGAGGGACCCCTCACCATAGACGACAACCTAGCGGGGGCGGTGGGGGAGCCAGGCCATTGACTGCCCTTTAGTTCCCCTGCAGGTAACTGGAGAGACCACCTGGGCGGGGGGGGGGGGGGCTGGCAAAAAGAAATGGCTCTCCCCACCGTGCACAAATACCCAAGGCCAACAGGTGGCCATGGAAGAGACATCTGGACATGGGACCACTGCCCCAAATGCCGGAGAACGACCCAGTGTGGCGTCTGGAAAACAGCAGTGTCTGTTGTTGGCTTGCTCATAGCTCTGGAGTTAGCACTTCCAAGGGCTACCCGGAAGACACGCCCTTCTTTCCTTCCCTGCTGACCTGTCGCAGGTGACTTTCCTCCCTGCCTTCCTTAGGGACAGGCCCCCAATAGATACGCCTAGAGTGGCAGGTCCCAGCCCAGCCCTGCGTGGACCTCGGAAGGCTCCCCCACTCTTTCCATTATTGGGGGATCCAAGGAACAGTAACAGGCTAAAGGGTCCCACCCCCTTGGGCCCCACCTCTGGTTCCAGACCGATGCAACATCGTCCCGTTGGCTTAGCGGGGCAACATGTGAGTGTTTTACAGCCTGGCTGCTGCTTGGGAAATACGCCTGACCCATAAATATTTTGTTCAGTTTTATAGGGAAGCCCTGGGCCTGCAGGGAACCAGCAGTTCTGGGCCCTAGACTCTGCCTCTCAAAGAGCTGCCTCTGTTGTATTACTTCTCCTGCGCCAACTTTCTGTGTCTGCATTGAACCCTTTTAAAATGGGGGTTTAAAAGAAATATGCCTGCTCAACCCAACCTGACAGTGCAATCATGAGGACTTGAGGAATCCCAGGACCCCAGAGTGCCAGGGAGGACCTGAGGACCCCATGCCCCCAGCTGCTGGCTTTCTTCGTTCCTGGGGCAGGATCTGAGAATCTTGTTGAGGCACCAGGCTCCCCAGCACTGGGACACTGCTGTCTCTATTTTCACCAAGCCCAAGGTGGACGGGACAATGGTGCCAGGCCATGCCCCCCCAGGACAGTGGGCAGTTGTTTTCAAGTGCACAGCAGTTAGTCTCCCCACCTGCACCCCGGCTTTCCTTCTTTCCTTGTCGGGGGACTCAGGGCCCCCTGGCAAAGGGTGGCCTGCAAGCACACATGCTGGACCCACAGAACCCTCTGCAAAGGTTCAACTGGGATCCAGTGTTCTCTGCTAGGAAACTGTGTCCAACTGCAGACATGCTTTGCCAGCCTCCCATGCGGGCACCATAAACCGCCATCTGCAGAGGGGGCTGAGCAAGCAGGAGAACCTCCGATTCTCCTCCCAGGGTCCTCTTGGGCTTGCCTTGCCCTGCCTTCTCTGACAGCTCAGCAAGGGGCTTCTGCTCTGACCCAGGGCTCTGGGGTGGGGGGTGGGGGGTACTTGAGGGCTGAGGCTGGGCTCTGAGGGGCTTTGGAGGATCTGGGAGATGAGGTGGGGCTCTGGGGGAATTTGGGGACTAAGGCAGGTCTCTGGGGGTGGGGGCAGGTTGGGCTCTGGAAGACTTGGGGGCTGGGGGGGATGGTTCTGGGGAAACTGGGGGTGAGGTAGGGCTTTGGAGGGTCTGAGGGCTCAGTGGGCACTTGGGTACAGAGGGCCCCTGACCAGCCAAGTTCTATTAAGTGGTTGGGGTCAGCAGAGGAAGGTAGATGCTGAAGATGAGCCAGACAAGTGCGGTTCAAGTCTTGACTTTGGCACCAACAGCTGAGTATCTTGGGGCAGGTTCCTGAACCTCTCTGGGCCTCCCTTTCCTCGCAGGGTAGCTGAGTGCCAATCCTCTGAGTGAAGGCCAATCAAGGGGCCCTGCACAGTACCTGGCACATTCTAGAGGCTCAACAGCAGGAGTGTACCCCTCACCTCACCTCCTGCTCTAGTCAACGTGCCCTGTGGTGGTTTGAGACTGTGTGTACCCAAGAAAATCATGTTCTGAAAGCTGGTCCCTTCCTGCGGATGTGAACCTATTGTGGGTGGGAACTTTTGATGAGGTTACTCCAGTAGGCGTGGCCCAGGGTGGGTCTTAATCCTTTTACTGGAGTCCTTTATAAGAGAATGAAATTCAGACAGAGAGAAAAGAAAGCCAGGGAAGCAGGAAGCTGACAGCAACAAAACCTGGGGGAGAAAGGAGAGACCATTGGATGCCGCCACATGCCTTGTTAAGTGACAGAGGAGCCCAGGATCTCCTGCAGCCAATCTCTGGGGAGAAAGCATCACCTGATGATGCCTAGATGTGGACATTTTCACAGTCTCAGAACCGTAAGCAATTTAGCAGGCTAGCATGTTTTAGTCTTAAAACATGACCCAAAGTGGTAAAGATAAGTCCAAGAGAGACAGCCTTTTCTCTTGGTTTCAGTGATTTTTAATAAAGGAAAATACATCTGCTTTCTGTCCATCATGGTGTATGTCTTAGTTTGCTAAAGGCTGCCAATGCAAAATTATCAGAAATGGGTTGGTTTTTATAAAGGGAATTTGTTTGGGGTAAAAGCTTACAGCTCTGAGGCCATGAAATGTCCAAATCAAAGCACCATCAGAGATGCTTTCTCACCAAAGGTCATCTGCTGACAGATCCTGGACTCCTGCTGCATGGAGAGGCTGGATGGTGGCCAGTCTCTGCTGTACCTGAAGTCCTTGCTTGCACATGGCAAGGCCCAAATGGTGGCCCTTTTTCTTTCTGTGTTTCTGCTCCCAGTTCTTAGTTTATATAAGACCCCAGCAAAAGAACTGAGACCCAACCTGTGCCATACTTCACTGACGTAGTCCAGTCAAAAGCCATCTAAGGGGAGCAGATGTGGCTCAAACTCTTGAGCCCCTGCTTCCCACATGGGAGGTCCCGGATTCAGTTCCTGGTGCCTCCTAAAAACAAAAGCAAAACAAACAAAAAAACAACTCAGGGGAGCCAATGTGGCTCAATGGTTGAACACTGGTTTCCTATATAAAAGGTCCCAGGTTCAATCCCCAGTGCCCGGTACCTAAAAAAAAAAAAAAAAAAAAAAAAAAAAAAAAAGCAATCTAATCAAGAGATCTAATCAAGATCCCTTAAATGAATCTAATCAAAAGGCCCCATCTACACTGCATTTACAGGCACAGGTATGGGTTAGCTTCAGAACATAATTTTCTGGGGTCTACAAAAGACAAACCGGGAGAGTGTGTTTGAATTTTAAGTGCTTTAAATTGTTTTTTTAAACTTTTAGTTACTAAGGATAGTTCTTTAAAAACAGTAGGGAGACGTAGTTCAGCGATCGCTCATGTTGGAATGCCAGCACGCCACAAGGTGCGTAGACCTAAATCAGCCCATAGTTGCTATCCAGGTATGGGGTGGAAGAGGTCTGTGTCTATCTCCCTGATTGAGAATGAAATATAACCTGACTCTCCTAAATCTAAACTCAATTCTGTTTTGAGCCCTTGCTTCACCATGGGAGTAAACTTAATTGCAGTTGTTTCCAGATCCTCTACCTCTTTCCCTGAGAAACCATCTAGATTCCAGGGGGCAGGAAGTGACCACCTGTCCAGTCTGGTACCATGAGGCTCATCTTAATCATGGCCATTGTTGGCTTGTCACATTGTTCTCTGCCCAGCCTCTCTGAGTTGACTCTCTATCACCTTTCCTCCAGCACCAGGAAACCGCTGCTGCTCCTGGGCCCCGGGAAACTCCATGGGCTCATCGCAGGCTCAGCTGCCTGAACAGGCCTCCACGTCACCACATCTTCCCTGGAGCCTTGCCAACTCCCTGGAGCTCTATCTGTGAAGGGGCCATGGTGGTCACCCAATGCTTCCACTTCTCCTTCCAGGCATGGGGTAGGATTGTGTGTTTCTCTGTCCCTTGATGTTAGGTGTGGCTTGTGACTTGCTTTGGCCAAGGACCCGTGATGAGTGGCACCTCCTAGCGAAGTTTAAGAGCCAGTATGCAATTTGCCATGGTTCTCTCATTCTCTGTTGGTGAATAGTGATCTTTGGATGGTGGCCACTCCGTCAGCCTGGGCCCGAGAGTGAGGCTATGTGGGATGGAGCCCCCAACCTAGGCCCAAATAAGGAGACATAGGGTGGAGGAGCCCCCATATACATGCAATCAATGTGTCATGTCAGAGAGAAATTAACCTCACTTGTTAAGCTACTGAGATTTGGGGTTATTTGTTACCACAGCAAAGCATACTTATCCTAACTGCTACAGAGATGTACTCGGCCTTCCAAACCAACCTAAGGTCTAACATGCCCCCATTGCTTAGCCAAGGGGGCAGGGGCGGGGTGGGGGGGCTCTGTTCAGGGGCCTTGGTATCTCATCCTCCTGGCTTCCCTTGGGACTTCTGTCTCCCAACATGGGAGGGGTGTTCTTTTATGACACCCCACTTCCTCCTTGCTGGTTTTTCCTCCCTGGCCTTCTGTCCATTTCCTGAAATTTGGCTTTTGGAACTTAAAAGGCAAGAAATGAGTCCATTCTCTCTGCTGTCCTGCTGTGTCATCCCTTCCCTGAGGCAATGATGTATAAGTGATTGGTGGAAGGAAAGGGAGAGGAAGGTCAGGGCTAAGGGTAGAATGGAGGGAGGTGGTCTTGGTGAGGCAGGTTGAGTCATGCCTCCCCCCAAAGTCGTCGACAGCCTAATCCTTGTAACCTCATGACTATGTCGCCTGACATGGCAAAAGAGTTATTGCAGTTATGATGACGTTAAGGGTTTTCAGATGGGGACATTATAAGAGCCAGAGCAGAGACACAATGACAGGGGCAGTGGTTGGTGTGATGGAGGAACTTGCCAGAAGCCAGGGAATATAGGTATCCTCTAGAAGCTGTAGAAGGCAAGGAAACAGATCGTCCCCTAGAGCTTCCAGAAGGAATACAGCCCTGCCAAGTGAGATCTGCATTTTTGCTTCTAACCAACTGAACTGCAAGATCATAAATCTGTGCTGTTAGAGCCATCAAGTTTGTGGTCATTTGTTACAACAGCAAATGGGAAACTAATACACTTATTTACTAGTTAAAATATTATCCTGTCACATATGCAGGCCAGGAAGGGTCACCACGGTTTCCTAAAGTGCCTCCTAAAGTGCATCGTTGATTTCAAAGCTCAGATGTGGTTGGCCTGGACACTGTTCCCACCAGGCCACATCACTCACTTTTCCCCAATTTCTTCTCCCAGCTTTCAGCCTCCCGGACCCCAGGATCTTCTTCAGAATGAGTACCCACCTACTTGTTTTGAAAACTCAAATGACCTACTTCTTTCAATTCTGCCTCCTCCCCCAGGGTAAACCCATACCTCTTCTCACTCATGCCAACCCCACCCAGAAAGAGTGGTCCCTTCTGCCACCCCTGCCAGCACTGCCTCAGGAGTGCCACTTCCTCTTCAGGTGGCCTCACCACCTCTGCTGTCTTCTTCCTATGAGCATTTCCAAACTGTCAGACCCAGCCTTTGATGGTGCCAGGAAGTCAGGGTACATGGCTTTCTCTTTCTAGGCTACTCTAAGTAAGCTGCTCAATATGGACGCCACTAGCCATGTGTGGTTACGTACACTTAAATTTAATTTTTAATAAGGTTAAAGTCACCTGACATAGAAGTAACCATTTTATTTATTTATTTATTTTTATTTATTTTTTTTAAAGATTTTTATTTATTTCTTCATTTATCCCCCCCTTGCTGCTTGTGCTCGCCGGTCCAGCCAACCACGCCGTGCGGGCGGGCCCGCCCTCACCAGGAGGCCCCGGGAACCGAACCCGGGGCCTCCCATATGGTAAACGGGAGCCCCACTGATGGAGCCACAGCCGCTTCCCAGAAGTAACCATTTTAAAGAGCACAATTTAGTGACATTTAGAACATTCACAAAGTGGTCCATCCATCACCTCCATCTAATTCTAAAACACTTTCATCACCTCAGAATGAAACCTTATTCCCATGAAGCAGTCATGCACATTTAAATTTAAATTAATGACCATTAAAAATTAGGTTACCCAGGCACAGGTGCCACATTTCAAGTGCTTGACAGCCACATGTGGCTAGTGGTTGTTGAGCTGGACAGTACCCGTGTGAAACCTTTCCTCCATCTGAGAGTTCCCTGGCACAGTACTGCTCTCAGACCTTCTTTCTTCTGCCCTTAGAGGTCTGCCCGCCTTCGAGAAAGAAGCTCCTATATACATTTCATTTGCCTGTAAGGGAGCTTTAGTGGTTGTATTCTCTCTCCTTGGAGCATTTGTATTTTTTGTCTCATCTCTGTCTAATGAAAGGTTGTATCTGGCCAGTGATAAAGGAATCCCAATATGTAGGAAGTGACCACAGGTCTCCACATCCATTTCTTCTTCCACTAGAGTGCTTCCCTCCTGCAGAGATGCCAAAGCTTAAAGCTACATTTCCCAGACTTCCTTGCAGCTAGGGTCCTGGACACAAAATAGATTTCACCAAATAGAAGCACTTGCTTGGGGGAAGGAGACAGAAGGGAGGTGGAGACCACCTTCCTAAAGCTTTGGGAGGTTTTCTCCTGGCTGACAAGGCACACCAGTGTCCGGCCACCAGCTTTGCAGATCAAGAGGCCATTGTCTCCATGACAATTCAGGCAGTAGGAGTGCAAGCAGCACCCAAACCCTCACTTCCTGATCCCTGGATGGCAACTATGATGGGGTGTTCTTGAATTTAATATTTCCCATTCTTCAGTGTCTGCAGACCTTCCTGGAGACCAAGCTGGAACCTACCCCACCTCTAATTCCCTATATTAAATACCTTTCTGCTTCAAATACCCAGTGTGACTCTTTCAGCAAGGAACCAGAGAATGCCAAGACAGACAAATTCTAAATCAGGGTGACCATCTGGGCATATCTGAAATATAGATCGCCCCATGTCTGAGGCCCCTGAAAAGGTCCAGATTAGTTGTCCTGGAAATGGAAGTTTCCATCCTCAGTAGCTAATGCTCTGCCTTTATTTGATGTAATGTTCCTTATCCCCCAGCTGTGCCATTAAAGGGTTTAAGGCACTTAAATCACTTCCAACACCACAGCTGGTTAAAAATAACAGCTTTTATTTTTAAGGCTAGATTCAAAAAAGTACAGTTCCCAGGTCAGATGTTATATCAGGAATGTGATTGAACTGTCAAGAGTACATGAAATCAGCCATGTAAAACTGCAAAACATGGTAGCAGTTATAGTTGCTCTGCGGAAGAATAAAAGCCACAGGTATTTTCATCAAGATGGAAGAAGAACAACAAAATAATAACAACAAACACCAACAAAAAGACAGGGAGTGCTGTGGCCTAGCTCACCAGCAGGCTTCCACTGATTCCCTGCTTCCGAATTTCTTCCAGTCATATTGGATTCAGTCAATTCGGCTCCATCTTCTTAGGATCTTTAGAGATTCTATAAATGAGACCAGGGTTAAGACTGGAGGACGCCTTGTGGAGGCCATGATTCAATCGCCAACCTCCACCATTACGAGAGCACTGCTTTTAGGAAGTTGCCTCAGCGTCCTAAAAGGCTGTGCCCCCTCCAGCCTCACATCACACTACGGAAAACGTTTTGATCAGGAGAGCAAAATATGCTGAAGAACCCACTTGCTCCTCACTGGTCAGAACTGCACAGCTGCAAGGGATTCTGGGAAAGCGAGCATTTTTAGCAGTAGGTCAGACGTGAGGAAGGATGGGAGAGAATGAGTCCTGGGGGCTACCTCCATTGTGTGTGGGCGTTTGGGTGGACTGGAGGGAGGGTCCTGGGGAGAGCCTAGGGTGGGAAATCTGCATAATTAGGGTAGGAGGAGGTCAAAGGAGTCTGAAAGGAAATCTCTGACATTCAGAAGTTGGGTGAATCTGTCTCCAGTGCTTTCTGGAGGGCCTGCTAACCACCCCAGATACTGAATTCACGGTGGGCCTGTCCTCCCTCTCCCTGCTGTGGTGTCATCAGGATGACAGGGAGCCTCCACCACCTTTGGGCTCTTTCACACAAAAAGAAAAAATTAAGTCATTGGAGATGAGCTGCTTTCTTATCAGATATGAAACAATAAGATTAAAATTATTTTGCTTTGACTTTCTTCCACCCTACTTCCCTTCACCCCATTCTGCAGCCCCCTTCCCCCTCCCTCACTGACACCAAGAAATCTCACAGGTTAAAGAGGTGGGTTGAGAGACTCACCCTGCTCCAGGGCGGAAGGCACGGTTGGGGGTGGGGTGGGGGAGAGTTAAAAGCCGGGAATCTGGGCCACTGGATGCTTTCCAGGCCCTCTGAATGACTCATGGCATCTGTCTGGCAGGGAAGTTTATGGTCCCAATTTTACAGATAAAGATACTGATGTTCAGAGTGACTCGGATTCCTGAGTTTGCCCAGATAAGGAGTAGCAGAGCTAGACATCAGATGGAGCTGGAGCATTCCAAAGGGAGGGCATCTTCAGGGGGTGGCGGTGAGGCAGCGGTGGCAGAGTCTGGGGCAGGTGGCAAGGGAGCTGCTTCTAGTAAGTGACCCAGGTAAGAAATGCCTTTCTCCCTCCCGCATGCCCCCCAAGATGTTCAAGTGGAGTCTAGGCCAGGGCTGGGTTCCTGGGGAGATCTGCACATGTCTGGAATAGAGAACGAGAAAGAAGGGTGCTTGGCAGTGGGGCTGGAGGAAGGCGCATCCATTGGGTGTGGACTCCTGATGCTTGCAGTTCTTAGGGAACTATAGAACCCAAATAAATCAGCACGTCATGCACAAAAACAGTAAAAGCAGTCACCACATACATGTTTTTCTGCACCTCGATTCTGAGTTGCTGTGTGGGTGGGGTCCTGGGGGTGGGGCCCGGCTGCTCCCGAGTTGTGAATCCTGTGAAGGCAGAAGTCCTTCCACATTTCCCTTCCAAAACCCTGCCCCATGGTGCCTCTCGGCTCTCGGGCTGCACACAGCCCTCGGGCCTGGGCCCCTCAGCCAGCCCTCTAAGTGTACGTTTTTTTCTTATTAGCCCGTGACAATTAAAGCTGTGTCTCTTAAAACCAAAGCACCATTCACGCCAGCAGAAGCATGGCCACCCAGATCTCCAGGCGATACTCGGCTCTGAGGATGGCCCGCACGATAGAGAACACACGACCCCCAGAAAGTTCTGCCATTTCAGTATGATGAGGTCCCTTCATCTGGCCCCACACACTCCATTCCAGAGCCCCCACACCTGGCCCCCCAGGACAGCACCATCCCATAGAACGTTCTGCCGTGACGGACATGCTCTGCATCTGTGCGGTCCAAAACAGTAGCCACTAGCCACGGGGGGCTACTACTGAGCCCTCAGATTGTGTTTAGTGGCCCTGAGGAACTGGTTTCCAATTACATTTTACTTTAATTAATTTAAATTTAGATAACCACATGTGGCTACACCTTGCTGGGCAGCACAGCACATCATTTTCCTTAAAGAGACGGGCCTTTCAGTCCTCGCTGAGAACTTGCGGGCTACTGAGGGTTCTGCAGACCCACCCAGGTGGAAAGGGATCCTGTGCCAATACAGTTTGCTCTCTTTCTGGCCCTGTGTGCATCCGGTTTTGTGGTGGTGGTTGCCCTTTTCTGATCAGCATTGTCTTCCAGCTTGGCCATGTGCTCCCAGCACTCTGACAGGTCCCTTAAAGAGAGCAGGGACTGAACAATTTACTGTTTGTGCACAGCTGTGTGGGGTTCTGGGATCCAGAGGCAGATACCGGGGGCTTCTGCACTGAGGTGGGGCCCCAGGCAAGGGCAGGAGGAGATGAAGAAACAGGGTGAGAGTGAGATGCTAGGGGAAGACTATTTACAGGGAATGAGTGTCCTGGCTGGGGAGGGGCGGGGGGGCCAGGAGGTGGTGAGCCCTGAGATGATGGTGGCAAGGAGATGGGAGCAAGGGAAGGATGCGGGGAGATGGTACCAAGCCTGAGCGGGTGAAACCCCAGGGTGGGCATCGAGGAAGAAGGGGTGGGGGTGAGCTGGGCCCCACTGGTCTGCAGAGGGCCTGAGAGCTGGTTGTCTTGGGCTCCCGGGGCTTGGCAGTTATCCTCTGGGTGCTATGGAGTCCTGGGACCAGGTTTCCATTTAGACGGGTGGCGCTGACAGTGACGTGGAGGGCAGCAAGGTGGGAGCTTAGTGCAATGACTGGATGTCTGGGGTGGGGTAGGTTGGGGTAGTGGGTGCCAGGCTGATCCCAGGGGAGAGGCCTGGTCTGGGAATCTCGTGGGCAGTGTCAGCGTTGGTGGGTCAGGACAGCTGGGCTTTCCATCAGAACCCAGCCTGGGCACAGAGGATGGCAGGCTGCAGAGAATCCCAACATATAGGACCTGGCAGACAAGTTCCCCAAAATAGAGGAACAGGGAGCGAGAAAGAGCAGTGGGGTTCCAGAGGATGCAATGCTGGGGCTGGCCTGGGGACCCAGCCCAGGGCTCAGAGCTGCCCGCAGACGGGAACATCCGGCCCTGACACCTCCACGGGCTGCAGCCGAGCCTTTGCTCGTTGGCTCTTGGGGAGAAGGGGTGGACCCCAGTGCCAGGGATGGGCTCCAGCCCAAAGGAAGCAGATGCCCACCTTCCCAAGCCTGTTTTTCATTCCGGTGCCACCATAAATTGCCTGGAGCCGCCCTCACCCTCCCCCGGCTGCCATTTTGCAGTTGGGGAGTATCTGTCATGATAAGACATTACTTAAAGCAGTGGTGACAGGGCCTAATCAGTCTTGTGAAATATAGACTTCTCCCCACACCGCGGGCAGGGCCACCATTAATACACATTTATGCAAAGCAAGAGCTGTAGCTGTCGGGGGCTAATCTTTACAAGTATGATAAATGATGTTTATTTTCAATGATGGAACGAAACACCCCAGCCGACAGTAATTGTAATAAAAAGGACAGATCAACTTCTATAAAGTGATTGAATTACCCAACGATTGCATTAATGGCCACACTCCACTGTGTCCCGGGCACCCTCCAGGTTCCGAGGACAAACCTGCAGGACCATTTCCCCTGCTAATCAACCCTTGCCCTTTGCTGGGATCTGGGGGGGCATCTCCTCCAGCCCAGATCTTTTCCTCCTTTTGGGGGACGCACTGAAGCCAGGGTGAACGTGGTCACTGTAGCCTGGGCAGCGTGGACCTGGCCAGGTGGGACAGGAGGGGTTGAGTAGGGGCCGGCCTGGGCACCAGCCAGCCTTTTGGAGCAGAAAACAGGTGTTTGATTGAATTCTCCCCATCATCCCGAGGGCTGCATGCTCTTGTTGTTCTCTTTGTGGGCAAGGAAGTAGAGGCTCAGAAAGGTCAAGTGACTCTTCCAAGGCTGCCAGTGCTCACACCCAGAGGCATTTACCAGGCTGCTCTGCAAGCTCCCAGCTCATCCTCTGATGAGTGACCAGGTACTTCCCAGCCCCGAGAGCAACCCAGAGGACCTGAGAGCCTGACTGCCTCACTGTCGAGGCACAGGCCTGGGTACCGGGAGTCTGGACTGGGGATGCGGGGCAGAAGTGCCTGAGGCTTGCAGGCAGATGGGCCTGGGTTTGAATCAGCCCCATGGGGCCTCTGGCTCCTTATCCGTAGAGTGGGGACTGAGCAGAACCCACCCCATCAAGCCATGGTCAGTTGAGGGCAATGAGGGCCCCACCCCAGCCTCCGCTGGCTCCTCCTCCCTCAGGAAGTCCAGAGGCCTGGTGGGGTGGGGGCTGCCAGTGACTGGAGCAGGGGCACTCCTGGCCTATTATCCCCCACAGAAGCAGAAGGATCTTTTAACAAGTAAATCGACTATTGTCCCTCACTTGCCTAAAGTCCTCCGATGGCTTCGGTTCAGTTCAGTATAAAACCCAGATCCCTTAATTTGCACAAGTTTGTCCCGGTGTGCATTCACCTTTGTTTAAGGTACGAACATGGTGATTTCATATGGCTCCACCAAACAGTAGCTTCTATTTATTGAGCCCCAGCCTGGTACTCTGTATTTATTGCAGCCCTTTTGTCACTGGGACTGAGGCTTAGAGAGTTTAGGTGGTCACAAAGAGCTAGTTGTGCATCAAAGGGCATTATCAAGAAAGTAAAAAGACAAGTTACAGAATGGGAGAAAATATTTGGAAATCAATTATCTTCTACATGTTTGATATCCAGACTACCTAAAGGGCTCCTTACAACTAAACAACAAAAAGGCAAACAGCTGGATTTTAAAAATGGGCAAATAATTTGAAGAGACATCTCTCCCAAGATGATATACAAATGGCCAAGAAGCACATGGAAAGATACTCGATATCATTAGCCACTAGGGAAATGCAAATCAAAGCCACAATGAGATACCACTTCACACCCACTAGGATGGCTATTATTTAAAACCCTGAAAATAACAAGTGTTGATGAGGCTTCAGAGAAACAGAAACCCTCGTGCATTGTTGGTGAGGATGTAAAATGGTGCAGCTGCTGTGGAAGATGGTTTAAGTATAGAATCACCACCTGACCCAGCAAGCTCACTTCTAGGTATATACCGCAGGGAATCGAAAGTAGGAACTCAGACGGATATTTGCACACCAATGTTCATGGAAGCATTATCCAAAAAAGCCAAAAGGTAGAAGCAACCCAAGTGTCTATCAACAGATGAATGGATAATACAAGGGAATATGATTCAGCTGTAAAAAGGAATGAAGTTCTGATCCATGCGACAACATGGATGAGCCTCAAAGACATCATGTTGAGTGAAATAAGCCAGGCACAAAAGGACAGATGTATGATTCCAATGACAGGAAATACCCAGAATGCATAGAGACAGAATGCAGATCAGTGGCTGCCAGGGCCTGGAGGTAGGGGAAATGGAAGAAACTGCTTAAAGGGCAAGGGGTTTCCTTTTAGGGTGACGGAACTGGATAGTGGTGGTGTCTGCAGGACACTGAATGTGCTCAATGCCACTGACTCGTTCTCTTTAAAGTGGCTGGTTTCACGTTAAATGAATGTCATCTAAATTAAAAAAAACAACAACAAAAAGCAGACTGCTAGGTCCCATCCCCAGAGTCTCCAATTCAGGAGGTCGGGGGTAGAGCCTAAGAATCTGCATTTCCAACAGGTTCCCAGGCGCTGTCCGGGGCCCACACTTTGGGGACCACAGCTGTGGTACAGCAGTTCTCAAACCTGGCTGGGCCTCAACATCGCCGGGAGAGCTAGTAACCGCCCAGGATGCCCGGCTGGTGGAAGCAGCAGAGGGCCTGGGGCACGGCATTTCCATCCAGACTGAGAACTGCTGCCGTGGGGCATCACCTGGGCATGAAGCCGGGACGTCCAGGTGGCCCAGGGCCTGGGTTCCCCCTCCACCCCCAAGACTAGAGCCGTCTGCTCCCAGGAGGAGGCTGTGAGAGGGCCCAGGTGGCAGTACGTTCATGGGGAGTCCTGGCTAGGTTTTATTCCCCTTTCAAGTTCTCACTCCTTGTTTGTGTTCATAGTTTGCTCCTTGTTGGCAGTGACCTTCATATTTTAGCTAAAAAAGGAATCTTCTATATAAGTGTTCTGTAAAGAGGATGCCTTGTTTTTTAAACTGGTGTACAATATGCTCCTTTCTCTTCCCATGTCCCAGCTCCTCCCGGAGGTCAGCAGGAGGGGGCGGTGATGCTCCAGAGTGGTGGAGCCAGGGCCAGGGAAGAAGGGGTGGATCTGGAGCCCAGGGCAGTGGTCACATCCCCGGCCCTCCACTGACCCCTCCCCCAGCTTCAATTCCAGTCACTCTGGGCAATACCACATGGCCTCCTGGCCCTTGGCCGAGATGACCAAACACTCAAGCTTCTCCTCGAACCTGCCTGGGGTTTCCCACCCAGTGAATAGCCCATCCATCCCTTCGTGCAGGTCAGAAAACCAGGGGCAGCCTTTTCTCAGGCCTCCCCAGCGCCTCCATGAGCACTTCCGTGCTAGTTTACTCACCAGCCTCGCCTCTCCCCAGGGCTGATAGCCCCCTCGGTGCCCTCTGCACCTGCTCATGCCCTCCACTGGGGTTCTCTACTCTGTAACCAGCAAATCTCATCTCGGGATAGAGGCCAACATCCTGGGTGTCACCCGTAGGCCTGCATCCCTCCCTACCACCGTACTGGCTGTCTCCATTTCCTTATTCTCCAACCGGCCCCAGGGCCTTTGCCCAGGCAGTTCTTCATTCAGGGGAGCTCACTTCCTAGTCCCACTTCCCATTCCCTGGACCTAGATGACCCTCGGCTATTAGTTTAAAAGTCTCGCTGCCAGCTTGAACCCAGCCAAGGATGGACCCCTCCTGAGCCCTCCCATAGCATCTAGCATTTTCCTTCATTGTGCATCAGTCCCAGCCTGGCCCCTGGAAGGGCAGACACCCAGGCAGGGGTTTACCGCAGAATACTGTGGAGCACTGAAAAATGTTCTTAGTTCCCGAGTCCTTGCTACACTTTGCAGGGCACATGCTTTTCCACTGACCCTTGGACAGAGACGGCAAGAGCAAAACTCCCTGGCCCCCTGTGCCTGGACACATTGTCCTGGGAAGGACAGAGCTGGTGAAGCCTCCTGCTCCCATCATTCCATGGGGGAAGACCCACGTCCAACTGGGGCCAGTCTGGCCCCTTGGTCTGACCATCTGGCAAGGCTTTCAGAGACACTGTTGTCTCCGAATTCCGGGACGCAAGCACCCAAACAGAGAAAACCCTCTCAAGACTCTCTCCATCGCCCTCCTGTGGGGCAGGAAACTTTAACTGGCCTGTGGCTGCCGTGGTGTCAGTGCCAAGCCTTTAGCCAGGTCCCCGCAGGTGTGAAGCCCAAGTGGGGCGTACATTTGAGAGCCAAATCTCAAGCCCGCTAATTCCTTGAGTAAACTTCATAATTGTGACCATTTATCTCAGAGGAAGATAATAAGCACACGTTAAAGTTCTGTTTATTTCTGACACTTCTCCTGCCATCCTGTCTCTCACATGCATTTATCAACAAACCTGTACTGAGGCCAACTCACTGCCTGGCCCAGTGCTTGGCAAAGGGGTTACAGAGGCGAGTGAGCCCCCCTCCCAGAAAGACAGACAAGGGAACAGACGAATTCTGAGAACTCCGTCTGAGCCACCCTGCCATGGCGCAGTCCCAGGGCCAGAGAGGAGCTGACCGGGTGAGTGGGTGGGGTGGAAAGGAAGGGCATTCCTGGGAGAAGAACGTGTGAGCACAGGGGCACAGAGGCCGTCTGCGGCTTTCTGGAGGAGAGGTGGTCGCCGTGTTGGGTTTCTGCCTCTACCACTGCCAACCCTCCTCTCCCAAAGTCCTTGAACTCACAGGAGCCACCAGCAGATGTTCGTTAGTGGATAGGGAGCTGGAGGACTGGAGCTATTTTGCCAGGGCTGTCTGCTCAGAATAAATCCTGGGGGTTCGTGGCAGGGGCCAGAACTTCTGGTCCCAGCTTGGACGGAACTGTGGTGATGGGGGGAGTGGAGGGGCAGGGGAAATGGAGCCTAATCGGTTATTCTTAATTAATATTACTACTTTTTATTAGACATCCCGACTGCCCAGACCATAAGGACCAGGGCCCCTCCCTCTGCTGCAACATAATTAGGGAAAATATTTGGGTGAGAAAATGAGGCCAGTTCAGGGAAGGAAGACATACAGGGGAACAGGGTTGGTTGGTGCGGAGGGGCTTCGGGCCACTCTCTGATTTTGCCGTGGCATCCTGCTGCTGGCTGAGCTTCTTGTCACCGTGCCCAGTGCCTCTTGGCTTTGGGGGCCGAAGGGTTACAGTTTGTTGTGATTGCCAGGGCCACAGTGCAGGGAGGCTGCCTGGAATTTCCACCCTGATAAGGAGGAAGCCTGGGCTTCCTAGGCTTGGTATGGGGGCAGCGTTTCCCCTCAGCTGTGCCGGAGAAGCATGGCCCTGACCTCGGGGAGCCCGCCTGTCTCTGGGTCTCCTTGGAGATCCACGTGGAATGCAGGTGGGGTCTTGGCCGGGCTCTGTATAGGCAAAGAGCCAGGTCCTTCTGCAGGCTTTGCCAGAGCCTGCTCTCCTCTCTGTGGGGCTGAGCCCCAGACCTCTGTCCAAACAGAGCATCCACCCAGCCCCTCCGGCATATCCAGAGAAAAGAAACTATGGTCCGGGATGAAGATTTAAGCAGCCTTAGAGACAGCTCCAGCACCACCTCCTACAGGAAGCCTTCCCTGATCACATGAACCTCTATCCTCTGTTCTGTGTATCTGTGTGGACTGCAGTTCTTGACATACACTAGTGTCAGTTTCTTGTCACATGACAGTCTCTCCCACAGCTGTGAAGGCCCAGAGAGCAGGGGAGGTATCAGGATATCCCCAGTGCCCACAGCCCATAGCTCATAGCAGATTTCCCAAAGATATTTGTTTAGTGGAATTGACTTGAGCCTGGGGGCACTCACATATTGCTGCCCAAGGGTGAGAGTCCCTGGGGACAGAGACTGAGGAGCAGAGCCAAAGAAGAGACTGAGGGTCAGGCAGGCTTTAGAGGTCCAAGTGAGCATGCTGGACAAAGGCCCAGGGCCAGGGCCAGTGGATCAGAGCCTCCCTCACTTACACTCCCCAGACGTGGCCACAAGAGTTTCTGTGAGTTATCACCAACAAGCTGGGGGGCGAGGCCCATTGCAAATGTGTTGGCCACATGGGCAAGGGGTGGATGCTTCTCAAACCTGCTCTCCCTAACCAGGTCTGTGTGGCAGTGGGGGTGGGGGGCAGCAGGGAGCTTATGCCAAGGTGTACACCTCCACACCAGGTGCAGGCATCATTTTCTGACCTTGTTCTAAGCAGGGATGGGTACAGAACATTCTCTCTTTAATCAAAACAGAGACAAATATATTATGAAGGAAGGTGCAAATTTTGAGTATATTTTAGAAAAAGCATAAACCATTGAAGACATTTCACACTTCCAACTCCCTCACTGGGCCAACAAGGGCACAGGTTTGTTTGTTTTTTTCCTTTTCTGCCCATTTGGGTCGTGGGATAGGAATGGTTGGGAAGCCACATGGGGAGGAGAAATAAAACCAAAGACTTTGCCTGAGGCCAGAGGCGAGGGTCCTGTGAGGCGACATGCTGGGTAGAGATGGCCTCCGTGACCTGGTCAGAAACGCTCACCCTGTTTCCGGTTCCTTTTCTCCCTTCTCAGCAGACGTTCGCCCAGTGGTGAGCCGCCACTGGAGCTAGAGCAAGAAGCGATGAGCTCCAGCTCTGGGGGTGCTGGGGGCACAGCAGGAAGGGGGTGAACAAGGCTGCAAGGGGACGCGACTGCTGGATGGGGAAAGAGCAGGTGACTCTGGCAGAAGGAACTGGTGGGGGTTGAGAGGCACACTGGGGGAGCAGGGCAGCCCCCTGAGGGCTGGAATCTTTTGTTGGTACCCGAAATCCACCTTCAGCCCTGCTCTACCCTGCTCCCTGCCCAGCGCAGCCTATGGGGGTCTCCTACAATGGGCTCTGCCCCCAGTTTCATTTGGGTTCAGTCAAGGGGAGCCCAGGCGGAAAGTTGAGGGAAGTAGGGGGACAAAGCCAGCATGCCTAGTTCCTGCCTGCCTCCACCTGGAGCTGCTTCAGGCTGGCTAGGTTTCTTGCCCAAAGGTTCCCACTCCTTCCTAGGCTCTCCTTCCAGGTTTTTGCCCCTTCAGGCACAGAGGAAGTAATAGTTCTCCTGGCTATGCCTCACCTGCTCACACCTTTATAGTTAGTGCAATTATTCAAATCTCCTCAATTATCATAATGTGCATGTGCCATGAGACTGGTCAGTGGGAGAATGAGGTGAGGAAGGAGAGATAAACTTAGGCTGGGGGATGGGGACAGGATGTGAGGTGTCCACCTTCTGTCTGTTGTTTTGGGGGTGCCTGATACACTGAGCAGAAGAGAATTCAGAAGACAGACATATAGACTGCTGTGATCGATTAGTAATGTCTGGCATGGAACAGAGTCTGGTAGTAACGGCAGGTGTGCTGTGCATTCAGCCACCCCTGGGCTCCGCATCAAGGGCCTCGAGCAGCAGGGGAAGGGACCTGGATTGGATCCTATCAGCCTCAGTAGGAGGGAAGGAAAGCCCCATGAAAGCTTTTTTTTGAATAGAGAAGCAAAATGGCAGCCCTTTTCTCTTCTGTGGCATTACGGAAGGTAGATAGAGGGGAGAAAGGGAGACCAATGAGGAGGCCACTGCAATGGAGCTGAGGACGGTCAGAAATGGGAAAATGTAGGAAAAGGAGAGGCAGGAAAATATTGAGGAGGGCAAGAGAGAGAGAAGGCGGTCAAGTTCTCAGGACCCAATGCCTTTTGGCTCTCAGGGATGACAGGAAGACTGAGATGGATCCTGGATTTCTAATTGGCACCAGAGGAAGATGGCATGCCACTGTGGGGAAGACCGGAGAAGGACAAGGAAGAGATGGCTTAAGAAGAAACCCTGGGCTCTGAACACAGCTGGCAGATGGGGTGTGGGGCTGGTGGACATTGCCTGTTCTGAGTCTCTCAGGCTGGACAGGACACATGGCTCAGCGGCCAGCAGTGAGGGCACCTCTAATTGGGGAACCACGGGCACCATCTGGCCTCCGAGGTGAGTGACGGGGGGAGGGGGGACTGCAGCTGGCCAGGCTGGGAAGAGAGCTGTGTAGGCTCCATGTGGGGGCTTTGGGTCTCTCTGCATCCCCCACCACCCCTAGGGACCCCAGCCCTCCAGTAAGACTGCTCTGTCCTTGAACCCTTAAGTCTGGCATCTCCAGAGCTAGTTTTCCTGATGGTTTTCTCTTTTTTTTAATCCTTAATTTTAAAAATCTATACCTGCTCATGGCAGAAAATGAGAAAAATACAGCTCACTAATAAAAGAAGGAAAGAAAATTCACCATCACCCCACCTGCAGAGAGAGCTGCAGGTAAGAGCTGATGCCCATTGATTTTCAGCATTTTTCTGGGGATGCCTCTGGGTCCCCCCGCCCCCCGGGTCTGCAGGAAATGGGACATCACTTGGATCTTTTGGTTCTGAACTCATACAATGTCAAGGTGAATGCAAGAAGGGAACAGGGCCAAGGGCCCTGGGCCACCTGCCGTCTGTCCCTGGAGAGAGTCAGATGTTCGGCAGCTGCGTGGGGGTCTCTGTTGGAACACAGGGATCTCGGCAGAGGCCCATCCCCTGCAGCCCCCTTGCAGACTCTTTCCTTTCCCTGGGGCCTCTTGGGCCCTGACTTCCCCAGAGAACCTGTCCTCTGTCTGGGGAAAGCCCCTCCCCAGCTCCCCCATCTAAGTCTGCCTCTTCCCACCCCGTGGTTCTTGTCCTTTCCTGGTGGGCTGGGAAGGCCACGAAGTCTGAAAGCACTCATAAGCAGAAGCTAGCTCCTCTTACTCCACAGGTAGGGAGGGCTGATGTGAAAAACCATCCCACAGATGAAGGGAAATCTCTGGCAAAGGAGAAACAGAAGTCAGCTGTGCTCTGTCAAAAAGCAGTCTGGGTGGTGCTGTCCTGTGAACAGACAAACACCCAGACTTTCCTCACGAAGTGGAGATTGAAAAGCACCCACTCAGCATTACACCGTGAGCCTTTTCTCACGTCACTTGAAAAGGTGATTTCTTTTTTAAAAAACAGTCGCTTCTAGGGTTAATTTATTGAACGAACTGGAACCCGGGGGGGGGGGGGCGGGGACGGTTAAGTGGGTGAAAACTCAGGCATAGATGGGCACAAAGACTCTTACCAATAACCGACCTCCTTCCACTCTCTCCCTTTCCTCAGCTCATCCCCCACCCCTCCCACAGCTTCCATAGGTGACTTTCTTGCTCAAGAATCTGCCATGGCTCCCTATTTTTACCATGTCAAGTTTAACTCTGGCTTCCAAGCCCCTCCATCAATTGGCAGACCCCTTCTCCTCTCTGCAAGCTTGTCCACCTCCCATCTCTCTGCTGCTACAGGGGGCACCCAGCTCTCCTGAGGTCCCCCCACCTCTCCCCCTCCCTTGCTCTTGCCCCAGCAGCCCCCTCCCTACCAAAACAGCCTTCGCTGCTCTCTAGCCTTCCCGGATCTCCTTCTCCCTTGAGGGGCCTGCCCCACTTGGGGTCAGCAGGGGATGTGCTCCATATGAGTGTCAGCCTGGGTTAGTGGGCTTGCAGAGCTCAGCCTCGCTTCTGACCTCTTCCCTCCAACGAGAATCATCCAAAGCAGCCAGAATTCTGAGGAAAGGCATGGAGTGCCCTGGCATTTTGCAGACCTGGCATGGGCCCTTTCTCCCAGCTGTGCCATCCTGGGCAGCTCACACAATGTCCCCAAACCACAGCGGCCCCTCTCCAGGCTTAGAGAGAAGGTATACATAGCATTAGTAGAAGGGAGGGGCTCAATTAATAATTACAACAAGAACACTAGTAACGAAGAGGAGTGTGGGGTGCTGTCCCAAAGGTGCCGTATGTAACCTCATTTAATGCTCACAATGACCTCAGGGGATGGCTACAACTATTCTCCCATCTTACAGAGAGAAAGCTGAGCTTTAGTGCCTTGCCTAGTCCTGCAGGGGCCAGTGGTGATCTCAGGTCTCTAGGCCAGGGTTCGTCTGCCAAACCCTTTGCGTATCCCTCCTGGGATTCAAGGAGCATGGCTGGGGTGGGCAGCGGGGTGACACCCTCCCATGCTGGGAATCAGAAAACAGCCACCAGCTGCCCCTTCCTTTGAGACCTGCCTGCGGTTCTGGCGAATCCCCATTTTTCACTGAAGGTGGACTCTGCACCTGTGCCAGAATATTTCATTTTATGCAAACATTAAAGGGTTCCCACCTGGAGCGAAAACCCAAGACTGGGCCGACTGCATACCCTGGGGAAATTCACACAACACAGGAGATTAAAAACGGCAGGAAGATAAAACTGTGTCCAACTGATGAATAATATTTCTGGGTATTTACCTGAGAGTATGAAACCAAGGGGGAAGAAGACCCCTTTCTGCCAACCTGAGAGGTCCCATATTCCTGACAGCAGCCCTGGTAGTCCCCAGAGCTCACTACATTTTTCACCAAAACTCTCTTCCTGGCCCCAGTTGGGACTAGGGAAGACACACACATAGACATACACACAATGCTTCTGTGGTGGGTAACCTGCAGAAGTTGACACCTTCTTCATAGAGCTAAACACACAGCTGGCCCAGGGGTCAAGCAGGCAAAGGAGGGCACTGGAGCTGGAGGAGCAGGAGCAGCTGGAGGGGCTGGAGGGGCTGGTGGGGATAGAGGAGCTGGAGGGGCTGGAGGGGGGATGGAGGTCCCCTCCAGAGAGTGGAGGTGAAGCGGGTGGCGGGGACAGGCCACCGGGCTTTCTTGTGTCTGCCACACACCCTGGGTGGGCCCTCCAGCTGGCGGAGACTCACATTCCCATCTGGAAATGGGGCTGCTATGGCACGTTGTGGTCGTTGGGAGAATTCAAGACATACATGTGTACAAATATTGCCCATTACCCCTCCCAGTGTGTGCCATCCCTAAAATTGCCATTGCATTGGGAAAACACCCAGAGGCAGATGAGATTTCCTCTGTCTTCCCAAGAAAGGTCTCTCTTGAACATGGCAATTGCCAGGGTGCAGAGGAGGTGGGGCCCCAGGTTGGGGTCTGTGGCCAGAGCAGAGCCAGTGCCTGTGAGGCTGATGCCTGCTCCTGCCATCCGCCATGGCTTGCAGAAGAGACCAGGACTAATCTACCAGGCCCCATGGAATGTGGTCATCTTCTTTCTTTTAGCTGTTCCCTGGTGTAGCCAAATGCGTGCTGGGAAGCATGTTAGTTGCACACTTTAAAAACACTTAAAGGAGAAGCTGGGCCTAGAGCTGAGACTCCTTTCATGGACTTTTTCCAGCTGAGGGTGAGTATGCTAATTAGGATATAAAATAAATGGACTGTTTGAAATGCAAATGCACCGTTACCAGCAAGTCTTGTCACAGCCTTCCAGCTGCCTGTCTGCCAGCTAAATCTTACTTCTTCCAGCCACTTCCTGCCACCTCCTTCTAACCCAAAAAATGGAGGCTAATTCTTAAACTGAGATGCTCTGGGTCTAATTTTCTCCCGCCATCCCCTCCCCTTCTTCTTTTCCTAGGAACAGGGAGCCAGGAGGACAACAGTTTCCATCCTTCAGCATTTGGAGAGGCCCTAGTCAGAAAGCCAGCTGTGATGGTTTGAAGCAGTATGCAGCCCCCAGAGAATCATGTTAGTCCATGAATCTTAAAGTTAGTCCATTCCTGTGGACCTTTTGATGAGGTTACTTCCTTTAAGGCATGGCCCAGGGTGGCTCTTAATCCTCTTACTGGAGTCCTTTATAAATGGGATGAATACAGAGAAAGAGAGAGAGAGACAGAGAGCCACAGAAGTAAGAAGTGAAAGGAAAGACAAGCAGACGCTGCCATGTACCTTGTCATGTGACAGAGGAGTACAGGATCTCCGGCAGCTGGTCTTCAGGAAGAAAGCATGACCTGATGATGCCCTGATTTAGACATTTTTCTCAGCCTTGAAACTATAAGCTTATAAGATAAATTCCCATTGTCTAAAGCCAACCCAGGGGAGTGGATGTAGCTCAAGTGGTTGAGCGCCTGCTTCCCATGAATAAGGTCCCAGGTTCAATCCCTACTACCTCCTAAAAAATAAATAAATAAAATAAAGTCAACCCATTTTATGGTATTTGCTTTGAGCAGCTTTAGCAAACTAGAACACCAGTGAAGCCACACTCCACCCACCCTAGGCTCCCACCCAAGCCTGCACCCCATCCCCGACACCCCGACACCCCGTCTGGTAAGCGCTGCCTCCTTGACTTCTCTCCTGCCTGATCTCACCTCTCGTTTCCCTCAGCCTGGGATCAAGCCTCCATTGGGATTTCCCAGCTGGTCTCCCTGCCTTCCTTCTTTCTGCTTTAAGCCCTCTCCATTCTGCAGCCAGTGCGAGCCTCTGGACACCCATGAAACACCACCTGCGCTTAGTCTTCCTGATGCTTTCCATCCCCTCCCTGCTCAGCCCCCCAACCTAACAAACAAACCAAGCTGCAAGGCAACATAAGCATTTATTTAGGGCCCTAGAATTGCAATTCGGGGAGCACAGATTCTGCAGCAACCCCAACTGTGTCTTGTCTTGGCATTTCCAGGCAAGGGTTTTTAAAGAAAAATATTAGATAAGCTGTTTGTGTTTGGTGGATATTTGGGGCACTCCAAATGTCCTTCAGGTTAGATAGTTTACAGAGCTCTTTCTCACATGGTTTGTTTTAAGGTGTCCAGGTGGCCTTAGGGCTCCCCCCACCCAGATGGCTCCCTGTCTGCTCATTATTGTTTTTTTTTTTTTTTTGCTCGTTGCCTGCTTGTTGTTTTTGCTCATTGTCTACTCACTGTCTGTTTGTTTTTTCTTTAGGAGTCACCTGGAACCAAACCTGGGACCTTCCATGTGGGAGGCAAGCTCTAAATTGCTTGAGTCATATCCATTCCCTGCTTGTTTGTTTTTGCTCATTGTCTTCTCATTGTTTTTTGTCTTGTCTGCTCATTGTTGTTGCTCCTTATCTGCTCGTTGCTTTTTTTTGCTCCATGTCTACTCGTTTTTTGTCTTCTTTAGAAGGTACCAGAAACCGAACCCAGGACCTCCCATGTGGGAGGCTGGAACTCAACTGCTTTAGCCACATCCGCTCCCCGACCTTAGGGTTTTGAAGAACACTGTTGCCTGTGGCTTGGTGTACTTTGGCAGTTCGTGATACCTGGCAGAGAGCAACCTCCAGAATGCCCTCCCACCAGGAGCTGAAGGCCCACCAAGAACAAAAGACTGCAGCTTTCTAGCACCCGGGAAGCAGCAGATCTGCAGGTGACAACCCCTTCTCCTGGGGACACAGTGAGAGATTTGCCCAATGAGTTCCAATATTGGAAAAGACACCGTAAGCTTGCATGCTGCCTCCGCCCTTCTTCTACGCCTCATGACAGCAATGATAGCTTCTGTCTGATGTGTGCGTGGGATGTCTGCTGGTGGCACCGGGCAACCACGTGGTGGGATTTGGGGCCCATTTGCTGAACAGCTGAATAAGAGCGAGATGGCCCTGTGGTGGACTCCCCTGCTTGACTTCTCTTCTTCTCTCTCTCTTCTCCCCTCCCCGGTCCTGGCAGGCCCACCCCCTCCGTCCCTCTGATAAATGGCCAGTCCCCTCTGCAGAAGGAGCGGCAAGGAGCTGGTAGGGCCTTGCTCGGCTGCCACCTTTATTAATGGCTCGGCCAGGAAGATAAACGGCTTGTTAATTAAATTTGCAGATGTTGCGAAATTGGGAGGTGTTCTCATGGTCCTGTCCCTGGAAGATCGAAGGCTCCCACGTCAGGCCCGGGCTGGGGAACAGCGGTAATAACAGGGCCAGCATTTGTTGAGCACTTGTTGTTTACCGTGTGCCACCTGAGCCCAGGAATTGGGGCCTGGGCTCTAGCGACTCCCAGGCTGGGTACCTTGAGCCCATTTCCTCCCTTCTCTGGGCCTCGATTCGCTCCTCTGGGCAAGATGGGCTCCCTGGTGGCCAGGGCGTTCAAGGGCCTTTGCCACCTGGGAGGAGGGGTCTCGTTCTCCAACACAGAGGGAGGTGAGTGCCCGTTGTCTCGGCAAAAGCTCCCTGGGATGGGGGCAGGCAGGGAGCTGGGTCTTGGCGTGGGAGGGGTCTGATGGCTGGAGCTTTGTGGTGGTTTGTGGGGGTCTGTGAGAGAGGAGATTGGGGCTTCTGGAGGAATCTGTGTCTAAGGGCTCTAGAAGGGTCTGAAGACATGGGAGAGGACAGTTTGTAGGAGTTTGTAGGAGTTTGTAGAGCCTGGGAGCTGGAGGGACTGCAGGATATGGAGAGCCCAAGGATTGGGGTTCGGAAGTTTGGAGGTGATGGGGGTCTGAGGATATGGGGACCTGGGGGTCTTGGGAGCTCGAGACGATGAGATTGGAGGGTATTTGGGGGTCAGGCTTTTAAGGAACTGGGCTCTGAGATGGTTTGAGAATTTGGGAATCTGGGAACCAGAGGGTCTGGGGAATCTAATGTGGGGGCAGGGTGGGGGTGGAAGAGACAGATTCTTGGACTTGGGTGTAGGGGTGACTGGGAGTGGGGGTTCGGGGGTCTCCTTCTTGGACATCTGGGAAAGTTTGAAAGCTGAGTGTGGTCCCATAGCGCCACCTAGTGCCCATCTCCATATCACAGCCAGCTGCTGCGCCTCCAGTCTCCTGGAATCCCCTCTCCCCTTTTCAGGCCTGGAACTTTCGAGGCACTCAGAGCACCTCTGCCCAGAGAGGAAGGAAAGGAGCAGAATCTATAAGCTTGGAAACCACCAGTGTTAAGCCCATTCAGGAGAAAGGGAGCATGTCCATCTTGTTCACTGCTGGATCCCCAGTGCGTAGCTGAGCACCTGGCAGAGAGCGGACACGCATTGAACGCTTCTTGAATGAATGGACAAGGAACACGTCATCTCAAGGTAGTTCACCTGCTAGGGCAATGCTTAACACGTGTGCATGTGCACACACATGCGTGCACACACATCCCCACATGCATGCTCGCTCCAGCTAACAGTGAACGCTAATATGGATTATTTACTGCCCACATTCAAGTTGTGAAGTCAGCTCTATCATTGCCATCGTTTTCCAGAGCCTTGCGACCTGCATCCAGGGGAATTTCAGGGCTAACCCTATGGTAGCTACGTGCCTTTAGGTGGCTGCTGAGCTTTGAAATGTGGCTGGTCCAGAACCAGACATACTCAAAGGGTAAAATACACATCGGATATAAAGCTTCATATGCAGAAACAATATGTAAAACACCGAGAGACTTTTCATTTTTGTTGGTTACATGTTGAAGTGATAAACATTTTATATATGTTTGGTTAAATCAAATCTATTTCCAAAATTAATTTTACCAGCTTCTTTTTACTTGACTAGAAATTTTGTAATTACCTGTGTGGCCAGCATGATCTTTCTTTTGGACAATGATGGTTAGAGTGAATAACTAACTTATCACTGTGGACTCCCACTCAAGGGCTCTGGGGGGAAGCCGACTGGCTCCAGGAGGGCCTGGGGGCTGGGGGTTGATCTCCCTGTGTGTGTGTGGGGGGAGGTCAGTTCAGGGGATGAGGTCAGTCATGGAGGTTGTACAGTGTCCAGTCATTGAGGGACCGGATATGCAGGGCCCCGGAGGACATAGTACATCACATGTCCTTCTACACATAGTCCTTCTACACATGTCCTTCTACACATAGTACATCACATACCTTCCATCTACCTTCTCATCCTTTTCTCTGCCCCTCCCCTTCCTGGGCCTTGAGGATAAGCAGAGATGGATAAGGACAGGTTATTGCACGAGAAGATGGAAAACAGTGGGAGCAGGAACGAGTGTGACCCACCTCAGTGAAGAGTGACCCTGGGCAGCAGGCAATGGGAAGCCTTGGGTGGGGTAAGAAGGTCTGCATTTCGGGGCAAACAGTCTCCACGAAGCCCCCATCTGTGGAGGCTGCATTGCAGGCGCGCAAATGTGTGTTGGGTCTTAGCGCTTCCCTCTGTGGCATGGGTTTGGATTAGAGGTGAATGGAAGTCTGTCCCGGCTCACTCGGAGGAGTCTGTCTGCTGTGGAAGTCAAGCGGCTGCATTGGAAGGGGACTTTGGAAATGTTGTCCTAAGACTCTGCCCCACGTGAAAACTGCCCCTGAGGCAATGCCCATTCAGTGTCCCAGGGTGTTGGGGTCCCGGCTGAGCTCAGAGCTGGAGGGGTGGCCCCAGGTGGGTCTCACAGAGTCATCTGTCTGACACCATCCCGAGCCCACCCCTGTTCAGACCTGGCCCCCCCAGCGCCAAGGCGGAGGCCGGGTGGGCACCACCTGCGGAGAGCTCATCAGCTCCTGGAACCTCAGCTCAGGCCCAGCCCACAGCGAGATCTGGGAAGCAGGAGGGCCTCCTGAAAGGCCCAGAGGATAATTGGAAGAGAGGGGGCTGGGATTTGGGGGCACACCGAGAGAGCGGTTCCCTCGCAGAAGAGGCAAGGCTGTGAAATTCAAAGAGAAGGTGGTCAGATAGACAGGGATGGGTAGAGGCATGCTACAGTGAACAGTGCCTGCCAGGCCTGCCGGAAAGGCTGCAGGGCAGACTGGGGCTTCAGGGATCCACAAGAGGCTCAGAGAGACCAGAGTGGGAAATGGGGAGAGAACGAGAGGCAGGGGCCGGGGTGGGACAGGGTCAGATGTGAGTCTCAGACGGATCCCTTAGAAGGAGTTCTGTGGCTGCCAGGTGGAGAAGGGATGAGTAGGGAGGTGGGAGGCAGGGACCAGCGGGGGGCTGCTATGGTTGCCAGGAAGGGCCGATGAGAACAATAATCATTATAACGCTAACAATTACTGGGTGCTCCCCGAGTTCAGCATAGTAACTCATTTGAGCCTGGTGACAGCCCTGTCTACAGGCGCTGTGGTCACAGAAGCACCGAGCCAAGAAGCGTCTCGCCCAAGGAGCAGAATTTGAACCCAGAGCCCTCGAGCCCTCTGCAGAGCCTGCCATCTGTGGGCTGCCATCTCTGGCTGGGCTTCAGAGGCGTGCTTGGAAGATCTTCACTGTCTGTGGACACCACAAACCCCCTCCCCCCTAACCCTCACCCTGGGTTTACAGGGAAGGTGGCGTTTATAGAGGTGTGGGCAGGCTGTCAGCTTTCCGTCACGCAAGACAGCAGTGATTGAATTTCTATGGGTACTGCGGTGATTGAATTTCTATGGGTACGTAGTGTCAACTGCAAGTTAATTTCCTCCAGATAAGGAGAGGCTTGACCCTGCAGCCAGATGTTGAGTCGGAACTGTAAATCCCAGGGAGAGGAGGCGTGGAGCGTGGGAGGGACTGGCTGGCGTGTGAAGGTGAGCCTTTGCTACCTCAGAGCTAGGTCATGGCTCCAAACAGACTGTTCTGAAGGTGGGCGCACAGGTCGGCCGTTGGGATCGCTGGTGTCAGGGACTCCATGCCTTCCCACCTGCTAAAACAAATACCAGGCAATGGTTGGCATAACAATGGGAATTTAAGGGCTCATTGTCAGGCTGGTTGGCAATCTTTGGGATTCCTTGGCTTTTCTGTCACATGGTGATGCACATGGCGGTATCTTCTCCTTTCTCCTCCAGGTTCCATTGACTTTCAGCTTCTGGCTGCTCCCCGTGGCTTCCTCTCTGTGTCCACTTTCCTTTTGCTTATAAGGGCTTCAGCCACAGTGGATGAATCCCCACCCCACTCAGTTTGGGCACAGCTTTTTAACTCATAGTATCTTCAAAGGTCCTATATACAAATGGTTGCCACCCACAGGACCAGAGGTTGGAACCTGAACTTGCCTTTTGTGGGGCATGTGACAAACACAGCCATCTTCGCAAATAGCAGCAGTGCATATTTGTGTGGGTCTCGGTGAGACGAAGTGACTTATCCAGGGCACTATATTGGTCACCGAACAGCGGAAAGGAAACTGCTGGATTTTCTAGCATGTCAGGAATGTGAGGGTAAAACCCATTTTACAGGAAAATGTTTTGGGACAAGATCAATTGTAAGAACTTCTCAACATGCATGTAATTAAGAATGCTTTTAAAAACAGTTTTTCAGGGGACAATACATTATTGTATTCGTGTTGATACAGTACACAGTATTCTTAATCCCAGTGGGAGATCATGCTGATTTGATACATGTGCAACGGTGGCTGATAAACTTCCAAGTGGATGGGAAATGCTCATCTTTGCTGGGATGGTTTGAGTGGCCAGACCCTGCCCCTAGAGGGCAGCAGCATCCATTAATTCAACTCCAAAATCTTGGCCTTCCGTCCTTAGTGTGGGTGGCAAGGTATTTGGGGGGTTTGAAGGGAGTGGTGAGAGGATAATACATCTTGGATGCCAAGCCAGGGGGTAACTGTTGTTAGACTTCTTCTCGGCACCAGGAACTTTAATACTTCTTTTAAGCATTATTATAAGCCCACGAGGAAGGTATGCTGATTCCCATTTTACAGCTGGCAACACTGAGGCCCAAGGCCACTCAGCTAGTTAATGGCAGGGCTGGAATTTGAACCCAGGTTTGTCTGACTCCGAAGCCAGAGCCCTTTGTTGCCAGGGTGTGCTGCTTCCAGGGTCAAGGTCACAAGTTCCCTCTCTGGTCCCTGGTGTGTCATGATTTAAGGCAATTGTGGGTTTCATTGCTCTTCTTGCCCCAGGGCCCTAGGGCCCCAGGCTTGGAGTAGTGCCAGCCTGGCAGAACCAGCCGGATCCCTGAGGAAAACACAAAAGCCAATACCAAGCAAATCTTGCTACGTCTGCTGCTCTCTGGACCCAGCTGAGAAAAGCAGATGCAGTTTCCCAGGGCTCCCTCCAGCAAGACAGCCAGGCCTCCCGCAAGGCCCAGGAGCCTGGTAGGCTAGGAGTTTCTAAGCTGGGTTGCGGACGGCTTCCGGCAATCTCCCTGGTCCTGCCTTTCACCACCTCAGAAGGCCATGGTGGAACCTGTTGTAGGTTTATCTTACAAGATAAGAGTAGGTGCAAGGGAAGTGGATGTGGCTCAAGTGACTGAGCTCCTGCCTACCACACAGGAGGTCCATGGTTCTGTTCCTGGTGCCTCCTAAAGAAGACAGTGAGCTGGTGTGACGAGCATGTGGGGCAAGCTGATGCAACAAGAGACACAAGAAGAAAAACATAATGAGAGACACAACAAAGCAGGGAGCAGAGGTTCCCAGTGCCTCTTAAAGAAAACGAGCAAGACGGCTAGCTGAAGCAACAGGTAGGCACGGCGAACTGATGCAACAAGAGACACAAGAAGAAAAAACATAATGAGAGACACAATAAAGCAGGGAACAGAGGCGGCTCAAGCGATTAGATGACTCCCTCCCACACTGGACATCCTGGGTTCAGTTCCTGGTGCCTCCTAAAGAAACAAAGAAGATGAACAGACATAGCAAGTGCAAACAACGAGGGGGTGAGGAGAAAAAAATTAATTAATTCAATAAATCTTGGGAAAAAAAAAGAGTAGGTGCGAGTTTCTCCCATAACTCAAATAATGAAATGATATCAGGATGGAGAGAGTTCCTTCTCAAGGACTCTCCTCAAAATTCCTTGATGGGCCTCCAGTTTCTGTGAAAATTGGCATCAATCTTTCGGCTGAGTCTGAGCAAACAGGGGCAGGGAAGGGCAGCTGGCAAAGCCTCGGGGAGATGCTGGCTCTGAGAGTAGAGCCATTCTGCTTCTCCTGCCTCCACTCCTCCAGGCTTCTGGGATTCTGGTGGGTTTGGAGAAGGCAGCGTTGTGGGGAAAGGGAGCAAATGAAAGGGGAGAAAGAGGAGCTAGAGGGAGGAGGAGGCAGGGGTGGAAGAGAGTGTTTCTATCTTTAGCTTGGCAACAGCAGCTTCCATCGGCACCTCCTCTGGCTGGCACTGGGCTGGGCTCTCTTCCCCAAACCTGGGATCTATTAGTTCCATTTTATAGATAAGACAGCTGAGACTCAGAGAGGGTTATTTATTTATTTTTTTTAAGATTTATTTTATTTATTTATTCCCCCACCCCCACCACCCCATTGTTTTTGTGCTTGCTGTCTGCTCTCTGTGTCTGCTTGTCTTCTCTTTAGGTAGCACTGGGAACCAATCCTGGGACCCTCTGGGGTGGGAGCAAGGCGCTCAATCCCCTGCACCATCTCAGCTCCCTGATCTGCTGTGTCTCTTATTTTCTCTCCTCTGTGTCTCTTTTTGTTGCATCATCTTACTGAGTCAGCTGTCCGCTCAAGCTAGCACTCCACACGGGCCAGCTCGCTTTTCACCAGGAGGCCCTGGGAATCGAACTTTGGACCTCCCATATGGCAGATGGGAGCCCAATCACTTGAGCCACATCCATTTCCCCAGAGAGGGTTATTAACATGCTCAAGGTCACATAGTTGGCAAATGACCAGGTCTGTGGGAGGCCCAAGCCGTGCACAGGCCACTGCCCCATTAGGCCTCTGTGCTTGGCTGCGGGTGCTCCCTCGGGCACTCCAGCCCGGCCCCGCCCACGCAGTCATGAGCAGAGGACAGCTGGCCCTGCTGGCTCCCTGGGTACTGGTGATGGCATGGACTTGGGAATCAGCCAGACCTGGACGCATCCCATTTTTCTCAGGTTTGGTCTCTGGACCCAGGTCCTCATTTCTCTGAGCTGCAGTTTCCTTATTCACGAAACAGGAGAAGTCAGGCGCCCACCCCACACAGCTGTGGTTGTAAGGCTAAGGTGGCTGCCTGGGTTCAGAGAGGTATTTCCCATACTTGGCTGTAGCCCTGGCCCCTCCCCTGGAGATTCTGACATAGGGCACTTGGGGTGGGCCTGAGAACCTGAATTGCAACATGCTCCTCTGGTGACTCTAGAGCAGATCCGGATAACCTTCCCAGAGCCTGTGATGGGGCAGGTGAAATTGAGGGACATCCGATCCTCTGTACTCACCCCTCTTCCTGCAGGAGGCCCAGCCCCCTTTGAGTTGTTCTCCCCCTGGCCAGTTCAGGGTCACCTCAACATCTCCGGTGCCTGTACTGAGGTACTACTATGAGCTGTCTCTCAGGTGAGTGCCAAGAAAGGGAGGTTGGGGGGAAGGTCCTGTGCCCCCTTCCCCTGCCCCCTCTCCTGCCTGCCTGCACCAAGTGTGGGAAACTCTTTCCCCTAGCGTCATTTCTTTCCCTGAAACCTCCTCAGTCCTTTATGCAAATTGACCCATATTTTAAGCACCTCGGAATATCCTTAACCCTGAAGAAGAGGCTCCATAGGAACCTGGAACTGGGAGCTCCTGCTCCAACCCTCTCTTGCCCACCATCCCGTCCCTTCCTGAGCAGTGTGGGCTCATCAGGCAACCCTGAGTGCTCCCTGACACGGAGGCTGCACCCCACAGCCCAGGGACCCCAGGGACTAAACAAACCCCGGGGGAGGGATGGGCTTGGGAGAGGAGCATCCCACAGAGGCCAAGGGGCCACGTTCTGACTCACGTGGACCTTGAGCCCATTAACAGGCCCAAAGGCTGCTTTATGACTCTATTGACCCAATAGAACCTCAGCTGGATCTGTTCGTGCATATTCATTGCCATTATATTCTTTCTTTCTTCCTGATTTTAAACGATGTATAAGTCATAACATATTGAGGTCCTAAAGCATCTGGAGCCTAGGCGGTGTGCCCACTGGAGACGTGGGCCCACGTGGCGAGGGGTGGGAAGCCGAGGGGGACATGGGGAAGCTCTGGCCCCCAGGCTGGACTCGGAGCACACTGCCCTCTCACGAGCTGGGGGGCGAGATGCGGCCTGGGCACGTTCCTTACCCTCCCTGAGCCTCTGATTTGGGAAACAGAGATCGCTGGGCCTCCTGGACAGCTTAGAGGTGCAGGCAGTTGGTGGGGCCTGGGAGCAGGGGGCATGTGTGAGTCCAAGCATTCTATAACCAGCCTTTGCCACCGCCTGCACCATGAGCTTGTCCAGGTCTGCCCACCCCTGGCAGCCCGGCTCACGGAGACCCCTGGGGAGGACGGTGGGGTTGTGGCAGTGTGCATGGGCACATCCAGGGGCCTGAGACTGGAGGTGGCAGTGACTGCTCCCTCCAAAGGTGTCGGGCATCTGTGTGCTCCCCTTGTCTTCTCCTCAGCCACTCCGAGGGGTTTCCAGAGGCTGCTTGGCTCTCGGACAGGTTTCCGGCCGGCTGTCGCTTCGCTCATCACAGACATGGGCTCTTGGGGCTGCCCCGACCAGGCCCCCAGTCAAACTAGTTGGGGAAGCTGGGATGGGGTCTTGGTGGTACCTCTGGACATCCTGGCATTGGTCCAGATGGGCCAGGCTCCAGAGGCCTGTGCACCCAGTGCCAGTGGGGTGCCCACCCTGGGGCTGTCCAGTGCAGGCCAGGAGCCCCTCTACCTCTCCGTGGAAGCAGGAGCCTGGGCAGAAGGTGCCGATGGTCCTGTTGGGGAGGTGGGAGGGGGCAGAGGCTGGGGGTGGGGGGCATCCTGCCAGATGCTGCAAGGAGGCTTGAGCGAGGAGCTGCCGCCGGGAGCAGCAGGAACCTGTCCTCAGGCGTACCTCCCCCTCCACCACCGTCATCTCGGGGTCACCTGGCCCGAACCCCAGAGAGGACCTCTGTGGGCCTGGCATGGAGGTGGGCGCTTTGGGCTCAAAAGGTAGTGTCACTGTCCCTAACAAACATGGGAACAGAAAAAATGTGACGGCAGAATAAACCAGTTGGCTGGAAATCAAGGATCAAATGGAAGGGTCCAGACAGCCTCTAAACTGATGATAATAATAATCATTAATGAACCACAAACTATGTGCCAGTTAGTGGATCATGTGTTTGATAAGTTTTGCCTCATTTATCCCTGATAATGGCACGAGGAGGAGGAAGCCAGGGCAGAGAGAGGCTCACTCACAGGCTTCAGGTCAAGCAACTTGCAAATGGCAGAGCGGAATGCCAGCTGAGGCCATGTGACACTTGTGACCCACCACAGCATTGCCTGTGTGCCTCACCCTAGCCATCGAATCCCTCCCACCCTATAATGGAGGAAGAAACAGAGGGAAGGAAGGAGGAAGAGAAGAAGGAGCGAGGAAAGGGGGTGAGAGGACAGAAGGTAGAGAGAAAGGAGAAGAACGGGAGGGTGCAGGGGCTGGGGGCTGGGGGGGCTTATGGAGGGAACCAAGGAGTACATCCAAGAGACGTCTGGGGTGTCTGAGGGCACTGTGTGCCATTTAAACCATCCATGAAGCCATGGGCGGTGGGGTAGGTGAGTCCAGGGGGATGGAGGGAGGGGCTGTGTGCGGTGATACCATGCCAATATCCTGGTCGGCTTAAAGGCGAGAGCCCTGGCAATCCCCGGGAAGAGACCCAGTAAACCTTAGACCTTGCCCCCTGTCCTGCAGCCTCAGGGACACGTGCAGTGGCCCAATGTCCACAAAGTTCTGAAGGGTGAGGCAGAGGCGGAGCTCTTCCCATTCAAACCTGGGCAGCACCCCTTCGATGGGCATGTAAACAGCAAACAAATAAATAAGATCTCAGAAGAGAAATCCCATCTGGGGTTTCCCTGGGAAACAAAGTAAAGCAGAAATCAGATAAATAGTTCTTCATATTAAGGAAGGAAGGAAGGGAGGGAGGGAGGGAGGGAGGGAGGGAGGGAGGGAGGGAGGAAGGAAGGAAGGAAGGAAGGAAGGAAGGAAGGAAGGAAGGAAGGAAACATGGTTTCTAAGGGGAAAGAAAAACAAAGTAGATGTGAAAGAGATTGGCGAACAGAAAATAAGATGGCATTAAAGGGAAGTAAAAAGTGATTTAGAGGGTCTTGGAAAAAGATATAAAAGAGAAAAAGAAATTATTTAAGAGATAAAAGTCAGTGTATTAGTCAGCCAAAGGGTACTGATGCAAAATACCAGAAATCTGTTGGCTGTTATAAAGGGTATTTATTTGGGGTAGAAGCTTACAGTTACCAGGCCATAAAGCATAAGTTACTTCCCTCACCAAAGTCTGTTGCCTCGTGTTGGGGCAAGATGGCTGCCAACGTCTGCCAAGAGTTCAGGCCTCCTGGGTTCCTCTCTTCCCGGGGCTCGTTTCTCTCTGGGCTCAGCTGCTGTGCTCTCTCCACAAGGCCAACTGTAGACTTTCAGGCAAATGGCCCATCTCTCTTCCCAAGGCCTCTGCCTGTGTTTAATGGAGACTTCTCTCCTTCCTCACATATCTGCTTCTCTGTATGTTTATCTCCCAGGCTCCAGGATCAAAACTCCAACTAACTCATCTGCCTTGTCGTTTTCTTTGTGAGTCCCCACCCAAGGGGGCGGGGACTCAACAACTCAACATCCTACTGATGTGGCCCAATCAAAGCCTTAATCATCATTTAATTAAGTATGAGTGAAACTTCTAAATCCAATACAATCTAATGTACCCAGAAGAAAAGACCAATTTACCAACATAATCCAATATCTACTTTTGGAATTCATAAATAATACTAAACTACTACAACCAGAAACTTAAAAAAAAAAAAAAATGTAGTAGACCATACAAGATAAAGTGGAAAAACAGCAAGGTAGAAGTGTGGAAGAATGCTCTTTCAGGAAAAGAAAAGAGAACAAAAAGATCAGAAAAATAAGAAGAAAACTTTTAATAGAAGAAAAACCTTCCTGAAATAAAGAAAGGTAGAAATTTGCATAGCCAAAAGATATATATCCTGTCCCAGTAAAAATTATACCCATCAATATCAAGAGATGCTGACACATTTATAGGGTGTCAAGAAATGATGCTGTGGGAAACAGATGTGGCTCAAGCAGTTGGGCTCCCGTCTACCATGTACGCGGTCCAGGGTTTGATTCCCAGTGCCTCCTGGTGAAAGGCAAGCTGGCCCTTGCAGTGGGCTGGCCTGAGTGGAGAGCTGGCCCAAGCAGGAGTGCTGGCCCGCATGGAGAGCTGGTGCAGCAAGATAATGCAATAAAAAGAGACATAGAGAAGAGACAATAAGAGACAACAAGCAGACCAGGGAGCTGAGGTGGTACAAGAGATTGAGCACCTCTCTCCATTCTGGAAGGTCCCGGGATCAGTTCCCGGTACCATCTAAAGAGAAGAGAAGCAGACACAAAAGATCACACAGAGAGCAGACAGTGAGTGCAAAACAACGAGGAGGTAGGGAGAAATAAATAAATAAAATAAATCTTTGGGAAAAAAAGAAAGAAACAATGCTGTGCGCATTTAGGCAGGGAAAGAAAATCTCTTCACCGTGGGGAGCAGTGAATGGGGGTCCAGAGGCAGCCCAGCCTCTGACTCCCCCTAACAGTTGTTCTTTTGGTAGAGGGTCAGACATCCACAGACAAGCAAGAACTCCACAAACGTAGAACCCACAAGGCTTCTTGAAAAAGAAAAACTACTTGATGGCCAATTCTGCCATCCAAGAAATGAACCAAAATGAAGAGCTCTGGAATAAAGAAGCTGTGATGAAAACACTGTGGGAAACACACACTTAAATATAAAATTAGGACTCTAGAATAGATATACTGGGAAAAAATAAAACTCCACTACAAATACCTAGACATGTTGGTTAAAGTCAAACAGACATCCTTTTTTATTTTTTTTAATTTTTATTTTTCTACTGGGAGGTCCCAGGGATCGAACCCGGGTCCCTCCTTATGAGAGACGGATGCCCAACCATTTGAGCCACATCCGTCCCCCAGACATCCTTTCAAATGACCACCTGAGCATGTAAGAAGGTAAGGGAACCCACAGGGGCCAAAAACTAGGAGGAGCTGAAAACTGAGTGGCAAGTGATTCCATGGGCTGCCCTGGGAGCACCTGGAGATATCTAGAAGCCCAGATCCCTGGTTTAACATCCACACAGGAGAGAGAAGGCAAGGATCTGGACCCTTGCAGGCAAGATGGAGTGTCAGGACTGAGGTCCTTGGAAAAATCTAGAATCCTTGAAAAGCTACCTCCTTAGTGAAAGATGGGTAGAAAGGAATTAAGAAGAAACCTTGTCTGTCCTGGACTCAGTGTGGTGTAAGGAAGACAGAGAGAAAGGAGGATAAAAGAGAAAGAGAGGGTCCCACCCACCCCCACCCCTGAAAATCTAAAGACAATAACCTATCCTCTCCTGGATTCTGGTCTGTATTTATACTCCCTCAAGAACATTGAGCTGAGATTTATTTTAGTGTGTTTCCAAGATGGCGACACCTCAGGGCTTGGCAGAAATGGACACAAATCTCTCTGGAAGAATGAGCTCAGACCACGCATCTCAAGATTCCCACAGACTAAGCTCAGCCAAACACGAACTCACAGTAAAACTCAACAAACGCACGAGGAAACAACCCTTCATGAGCAAGTGTCAGCAGAAAAAACAAACGTCAGAATTAGACCACCAAATACGTCACCTAATGGAAGGGTTGGGAACAGAATTTTTTAAAGTAGTATGGTTTAAATGTTTACAGAAATAAAAAAATGGAATTAAAAGACAATGACCAAACGGATTTGAAAACAGAACGTAACATCTCAAAATGAAAAAAAAAATAAGTATTAAACTAAAAAGTTAAAAGGTGGCTTCAACAGCAGATTAGGCACATCTGAAAAAGAACTAGTAAAATGGGGAAAAGAAGAGTTGAAGGAATTACCCATAATGCAGCTCAGAGAGAAAAAGAGATGAAAAAGGAGTCAGAATTCTTCTTGGTTCCCCTTGTGGAGAACCACGATTTGGACCTTGAGGACGGTTAAGTATGGACACAAGAACCCAGGCTGGAAGAGGCCGGCAGTGAGCTGAGTGTCCTCTGCCCCACTAATGCCTTCCATCTCTGATTCCTCTTTGACAGCGAATAAAGGATGGTTTAGTCTGGGGCGGTAAACTGGTCTCTGAGATTTAAAGCTCACAATTCCCTTTCAAATGCTCAGCATATCTGTCATCCAGGAATTTACCTAAACATAAGTCTTTTTGTAAGGGATTCCATATGGGCTAATCATTTCCCCTGGGTATACAATGGCTGGTCTCTACCACCCTAATAATATATTATTTAAAGTCATGCCGAGCTGATGAACTCCATATTCCTCTGCTAACACACCCTGTATCCTCAAGGTGAGCCAGATTCTGAGTTCGGCCAACTCTGCCTACCAAGAGCAGAGCCTGAAATTCCACCATGAGAGAAGCCTTTCTTTGGGGGATAAACACGACCTTACCTAGAGTCCAATCATTATTTTTTTTATCAAATGCCCTGGGGAATGGATAATAATTAAAGCCAGCATCAGCCATAAACCTCCATGCGAGTTACTCTACCAGAATCCTTTACAGTAAGACTGCAGAATCTGAGATTGAATTGGTGCTGGGAAGAAAGGGGAAATCTGGTGGATCAGTCACACCCCTGAGGGAGGGTAAGAGGCTGAGGCCTCTCGTCTTGTGGTGCAGAAGAAAAGTTGTTACAAGGTCTCTGCTGCTTGGCTCTTTTGTGGGAACCTGCCCCTTAGCCCTTCATGTCTTGGCACTCAACAGCCGAAAACTGTCTGGCCAGCAGGGGGCAGTGCAAGGTCGGAAATGAGCGTCTTCACTGAACTCCACGGAGAAGGGGTGCTGAGCTCTCTTGGCTCCTTTTTAGGGTGACCTCAGTGTTCAGCCTGTGGAAGGGGGTGATGGGGACCCGGGGCAGTCAAATGGGGGCGAGGATGTTCCAGCATCATAACTCAGACCCTCATCTCTTGAGAGGTGGGTGTGGAGGTGAGCAGGTGGGTGTGGAGGTGAGCAGGTGCAAGCCAGTGCTGGCTCTGTAATAGAATGGGGTGGGTCAGGGGGTTTCTGCTTGACTTGGGGGATCATTTTGGGGATCAAAGGACATGCCAGGGAGAAAAACGCCTTAGACCCTCTTGGGACTGCACCCCTGGGAGGACTGAGACACATCCCTGCTGTTGGTGGGGGATGGATGGGGAGTCTTGGTGTGTGGACAGTGTCATACGTGGGAGGCCTCGGTTGGGTTAGAAGGAGTCAGGCTGGGTGGGGACGGCAGCACAGAGCAAGAGAGCCCTGCGGGACTGTGTCCGCGTGGACCCATCCCGATGGAGTGGTTTGCTCGTTGGAGGAATGGACAGCTTGGACTGGGGAGCCAGGCAGAGGCTGGCTAACAGAATCTTTTCCCTCCCTAAGCCCCAGCTCTTCCGAGGTGAGCTCAGACCTCCCCGCTCCCCAGAGTCCTGCCACCCCCATCCTATTCGGGCGGCCTGCTGATGCTTTTTCTCACAGCATCCTTGGAGCTCTGCGCAGCCCCAGAATCCTACCCAGTGTCTCTGTGTCTCCACATACCCAGAGACCTCAACTGGCCTCTCCCTTCCTTGCCCTCACCTGCTGCAGGGAACACTCTTGAGCAAGAGAGGAAAGTGAGCTGCTCAAAGCCAGCACCTCCCTCTGAGGTACACCTTCCCCTCTGCAGGACAGGACCCTGTCCACCCCGGGAGACTCACGCAGGGCCGATGGGTTGGTTCCACCCCACCCAGAAGGTGAGGGCCTTTTTAAGGAATTTCCCCATCCTTAGGCCTGCTCCAAGGGATTATGCAGAGACACTGTGATCTAATGCAACGTTTCCCAAACTCACCTTGTCATGGGGAGCTCTGGGCGCTTGTAAACATGCATCTTCCAGGGCCTTCTCTAGCCCTGCAGAAGCTCACATCCCAGAGACGCTGAGAATCGGTGCATCTAAAAAACATCCTAGGTGATGTCTTTTGTTTTTTAATTTTTTTTAATTTTTCAAAAAGATTTATTTATTCCCCCCTCCCCCGGCCCCATTGTTTTCACTTGCTGTCTGCTCTCTGTGTGTTTTTCTGTGTCTGCTTGTCTTCTCTTTAGGCAGCACCGGGAACCAATCCTGGGACCTCCTAGAGTGAGAGAGAGGTGCTCAATCTCTTGCACCACCTCAGCTCCCTGGTCTGCTATGTCTCTTGTTATCTCTCCTCTGTGTCTTTTTTTGTTGTGTCATTTTGCTGCACTAGCTCTCTGCGTGTGCCAGCACTCCTATGCAGACCAACACTCCTGTGCGGGCTAGCTCTCCTGCGTGGGCCAGCACTCCTGCACGGGCCAGCACTCTGTGTGGGCCAGCTCTCCACATGGGCCAGCTCTCCACTCAGGCCAGCTCGCCACGCAGGCCAGCTTGCCTTTTACCAGGCCACCCCAGGAATCGAACCCTGGACCTCCTATATAGTAGACGGGAGCCCAATCGCTTGAGCCACATCCATTTCCCTGTTTTTAATTTTTATTGTGATAATATATATATATATACACAACATAAAATTTCCCATTTTAATCACTTTCAGGTGGTATAAATTACATTCGTCATGTTGTGCTGCCATCACCACCATCCATTAGCAAAACTTTTCTATCGCCCCAAACAGAAGTTCAGTACCCAGTAAAGAATAACTCCCCATTCCCCACCTGCACCCCCCGGTAAACTGTCATCTGTTTTATGTCTCTGTGAATTTGCATATTTTAGTTATTTCCTGTAAGTGTGATCATACAATATTTGTCCTTTTGTGTCTCGTTGATTTCACTCAACATGCTGGTAGCAGGGATCAGTACCTCATTCTTTTTTATGGATGAATGATATTCCACACATACACCACATTTTTTTAATACATTCATCTATTGATGGACACTTGGGCTGTTTTCACCTTCCAACAATTGTGAATGATACTGCTATGACTGTCAGTGTGCAGATATCTGTTCAAGTCCCTGCTTATAATTCTTTGGGGTATATACCTAGAAGTGGGATTGCCGGGTCCTATGGAAATTCTAGGTTAAACTTTCTGGAAGTTTCCCCAGAAGAGGGCCTTGAGGCTGATGGGTGCCCCCAGGGCCCTAGACCCTTCCTGACACCTGTGTATGGGTGGGGGTGGGTGGCATTTTGACTCTACGGCCCTTTGATTTCCCATCACGGCAGCCCATTTCCAGAATCAATCCTATCACCCAAATCCCGGTGGCTGGAGTTTCTTCCTAAAGGAGCCGTTGATAATCCCATTGTAACTGTGGTTTCTGTGGAACTCTTGTTTCCAACATCAACTCTGCTTGTGGATCCCATGCATGCAATGTCCTGCGATTCATTCGGATGCTTTTCCTTGTTCCATAGCCAATTCCCACTTCCAAGAAGCTTGGAATGGATGGGAGGCTGAAGATGTTAAAGAGATTTTTCCTGGATTGGAAGCAGGATGGTGATAGATGTTTTTGGCCCAGTTGTTAAAAGGTAGCCCCTAGGGAGAAGGGGTCAGCTGGGGAACGCAGTGGCAGACTGACGGGCCGTGGAGCTGGGTAGTGGGGTCACCGGCTGGGACCTGCAGGCTGCAGAGATGTCCCATTGCAGCCCCAAATGTGCTACCTCTTCTGGTGTCTAAACCATCCCATCTGTATCTGATAGAACAGTGAATTAATAAGAGCCGCCAGCTGTGGCATTCACCGACTGGATGGTAACAAGCACATGCCTCGGTTTCCCCACTTATGGTCTCGCACGAATGCATGAAGTCCCACCGTTCCCTCTCCAGAAAGATCAGTAGGATTTAGGTGGGGGAGATCATCATAGCCTCAACTTAATGGCAGGGGATAGAATTCATGCCTGGAAGTCAGAGAATGGCTTGTGGGAGGCCTTGGCTTAACCAGTGGTCTTCTGCCTGGGTCTTTGACCTTGTGTGAAAAGGGCAAGGCTGTGGGAGGTGGGACAAGTGCTCGGGGCTCAGGGACAGGTGCAGAGTTGCCAGAGGCTTGGCCTTAGCATATAGTCTTAGAAAGATGGAATCCTCTCTTTTTGGTGAAAAAAGTGTGTTTGGTGTCAGCATCTTTAGCCAATACCTGGATCATCTTCAGGGTGGTTGTCCCACTGTATCAGGTCATCTCACATGGCTGTGTTGACAACTGCTCTTTGACACTCTCTCACATCTACTGACCATGCACCCAGCCGTGGTTATAAGCAACAAAACACACCCTCTCTCACAAACACAGACAGGCCTGTGTCATCCCTGTCCAATGTACTAGGTTACTATACTCTCCTTTCTAACTAAATGATTACATTAGCTGTGGGAAGTGTATTAATTTCCTTGCCAAGTGAAAGACTCAGCAAATGATCTGTGGGACTAATAACATTTGCCAAATTGTGTCCTGAAACAATCAATGCTTAGGCAATAGTTAGATATAAGCAAAACGGAGCCCATTAATCAACATTTGGAAAATGTTCCTCTATGTTCTCTGATGAAAGCAAGCTTTGATCTCCATCCTCTTTTGCTGTGATCTTCTCCTTTCTAAAAATAATTGCAAGGACCATCTTTGACGGTGTCTTCCTCTATTATTATGTGTGTACATCTCTGTGTGTGCACATGGAGCATGTATGTGTGCATGTGAGGGCATGTGTGTGTAGGGGCACATATATGTGCACGTGGGGGTTGTGTGTGTGCACATGGGGTGTGTATGTGTGCACATGGGGGCTGCGTGTGTACATTGGGGTCATGTGTAGGTGTGTGCACATGGGGGAATGTGTGTGTGCACATGGGGATTTGTGTGAGTATGTGTGTGTATGGGTTTAAATTTCATCCTGATTCTAAGTCATGGATCATTAAGGATGTCTGCCTTCAAAACTAAGGAGCTACTAAATATAATACTATTTATAAGTAAGCTGTTGCCCAAGGCATTGAGCTACTTAATGAAGCCTTGAATTAATGTGTAACTTAAGGAATAGATCATTCTGCAAATATAGGCTTCCAGAAGCATAATTTAAGCTGTGGTATTTACTCCACCACTTGGATGAGTGTAAGAGAAGGAGTGAATGAATGCAAACAGCAAGTAAGGAAATGTATGGAGCAAATTACTTTACATGCATTTCTCTTTTGGAGATCATAGTAACCTTGTAAGAGAGACATTGTCCCTATTCCCATTTTACAGATAAACAAACCGAGGCTTAGAAAGTTTCACATAACTAGCCCAAGGTCATGCGGCAGAGAGTGGTGCAGCAGAATTCAAATCCAAGTGCAGGTGACCGAGTCCAGCATCTCTGGGGTAGAAAGAGGGAGGCCAAGGGTGGGGTATAAATGTGCTAGGATGTTGATAGATTTGGCTGAATATAAGTGTGGACTTTGTTTGCCTAACGCGCTATTGGTAGATGTAGACTGGGTGAAGGATGCAAGGGGTCAAGGTGAAATTGAGGAGAACCATGCAGGTTTCATGCCAATACCCCAGGGTAGGGGAAACGGACAGCCGAGCGTTCAGCCACCTGCAGCTGGATGCCTGAGCTCCCTGAAGCTTGAGGCCCAGTGGCTGGGATGAACTAATCTCTAGCCTCGGGGTGCGTGGGAGAGCCCGCTTCAGAGGACTCTGGGGAATATTTGGCTTCTAAAGAATGTTGAGGCTGTCTTGGATCTCCCTTTATTCAGGGACAGCCTCCCTGTTCAGCTGGGCTGACCTTAGTGACACGTGATGAGACTGGTCTTTTGCAGTTGTTTAAGGCAGGCTGGACCCCCACCCCACACCCACTTCCATGGCCTGGGATGACATGGGTGGGGGCTCTGTTCTGTGGGCCACAGGCACTTTCTGGTCACTTGGGGCCACCCATGTTCATCTATCAGCCCTGGGGCAGGTTCTGCTACCTTCTCCCTAACCCATGAGTGAAGTGGTAGGTGTGCAGAGAAGATGCCCTGTAAGCCCATGGTCGGTGGGAGGCTGGTCAGGGGGTGCTGCAGAAGAGCGCAGGAACAGAGAGGGGGCTTAAAGGGGAAAGGGACAAGATGAGGCTTTGCCGCCCTCTCAAGCAGACACCAAGTCTGGCTGCAGAACCATGTGACTCCAGGTATGCTCTGGATTCTGCACCTCACTCTTCTGCAGATCATCCTGAGAAAGCTGACGCAGACCTTATAGAGGTGAACCCCTGGGACACCTGGGGACCACGATTGTCACCATGCTGGTCTCTCGATTGCTGGCCTGATGACTGTTCCTCTTTTCCTCCATCTGGGGGCTTTGGCCAAGCACTTGCTGTGGGGTCAGCAACACCCTTTTCTTTCATGGGGTTGAGTCTTGGCATCATGCATTCCCTAAGACAGAGGGCAGAAAGGAGACCCTTACTTACTGAGGATCAGAGGCCGCAGACTAACTGCTGGATTCTGGAGCCCCTGGAGTCCCGGGTGGCTGCGGGGTTCAGAATCTCTCTGGAGGGAGGTGGGAAACCCAGGGGACAGGACCTCGCCCCATGCCTTCTCTTCTTCAGGCCCTCGGAACTGTCCAGCGAACAGCCTGCTGAACCGCAGGCAGCCTCCCCCCAGAGGCCGCCCAGCTGGTTTTCCTGGGAGGCCAGGAGGGCTGGGCAGACCCCGGAGAAAGGCTTGTGGTTAGTCAGCTGGAGACCGGAGAACAGGGGGGACCGGGCTAGGGGCCTTGGCGGGGAGCCACTGCCCCCTTGCTCTGTTTGACCTATAATCATTTGCATTCCTGACGGTCACAGTTGGTTAATGAAATAAAAGCCCCAGGGCCCAAGGAGGCCCAGAAAGGGGGTGGGAACTTCTTGCTGCAAAGAAATTTCATTTCAGACTCAAGTCATATGCAGGGGTATAGATTGTACAAGCACCTTCTGTTGGAGTGTGAAGTCGGAGGCCCTGGAAGGGAAGATGACCAACCCGTGGTCACAAAACTAGTTAAGAGTGTGACCGAGGGTCCTCTCTTGTTCCTTCCATGACTAATGCTTAGCAACATTATTTAGGTTTATACTGAGACACAGATAGGTTTATTCCCAGCAGCCCATGGATGGTGGCTTTCTGTTGCATTGTCTCTTTTTAATATGTTTTGAGAGCTTATCATGTGCTAGACCCTGCTCTAAGTGCTTCTCCCTCTAATGGGGATGAGGAAATGGAGCCAGGGAGGCCAAGTGGCTGGCCCAGCGGTAGTCAGTGGAAGAGCTGGGATTCAAACACAGACCATGTAGCTCCAGAGGTCACCCTCTTAACCACTGCACTATGTGGCCTCTTCAAAAATCTCTGCCTGAAGGACCAGGGTGAAAACTTGAGCTTTGATATTTGCGGACAGTAAAATGAATGAAGACAGGAGAGAGATGTTTTGTAAGTAAAGGCCCCTTAGTGCACAGCTACACCCCTCCATTTACTTATTGTTTCCTCACTACAGCAGTGAGTTGAGTAGCTGTTACAGAGAACCTACAGCCTGCAAAAGCCAAAAACACCCTTTGGCCTTTACAGAAAATTCTTGTGGACAACTGTTCTAGAACATCATGTGCTTCTGCTTTTACCAGCTGAGTCGGGCGCTCACCAGCCACTTGTGTCTGGTTCCAAACCTGTTTGAGCCCGTTGTATTTATCAGTGTGAGTATATAGTTTAATTAAATAATATAAAATCAAAGGAATAAGAATGTAAAAAGAAAGATTTGTTTCTATGAAAATTTGTTTAAATTCCTTGGAAAGTTTCCATAAGGACAAGTTGCCTTACCTGGGAATATATGTAAATTTATTTCCCCAATATAACATAGATATACTCATTTATAAACTCTCTAATCACCTTTCTTCTACTCCATTTAGCTGAACCTATAATTTTCAATTTACCAGTTAAGTTCAGACACTAAAAGGCTTCGGATTGTTCCTCTGCCAGTTGAGCACTGAAACCCAGGAGATATGTGGCCAACTCCTACGCTCATACATTCTTCGGATCTGCCCCGGACAACCAACTAAATGATGAGGGTAGACCAGCCCACCCCAAAAGCAAGGAGGCTCTTCAGCCGCAACTAAAACAATTCCATTCCTCTGCCCCATATCTGCGTCCCTTCTCTACCTGAAGCAGTCAGAGTCGACACCATCCCAAACCCTTCAAGACTGAGGAATGAACAAAAATGGGGAGTGGGATGTAACCACAGACCAAAGCAGATTTTTTTCTATTCTCAGCTTCAATGAGTACACAATATAGCTATAATATTTGCTTTTATGAAGTGTTCCTCACACGGCACATTCTGTTTGTTAAACCTGGCAATGTGATAGCATATGATTGTATTGATTCTTTTGTTGCCAAGCCCAAGTGTTAGATGTTTTAAAAACATTAGGGGAAGTGGTGTGGCTCAGTGGTTGAGTACATGCTTCACCTGTATGAAATCCTGGGTTTAATCTCCGGTACCTCCTAAAAATAAATAAATAAATAAATAAATAAATAAATGAATAAAATAAAAGGGAAATTTTGGGCAGCAGATGTAGCTCAAGCAGTTGAGTGCCTGCTTCCCATGTACAAGGTCCCAGATTCAATACCCAGCCCTGGTACCTCAAAAAACAAACAAAAAACCAACATTAAATATCTTTATACCTTTGGATAAATAAAAATATAGACTTCCAGGAAAATGGCGGACTAGTAAGTCACAGCAATCTCTTCTCCAGAAAAATAGCTAGAGGACAGGCTGAAACAGCCCCGAAAAAGATCTTCTAGGGTTTAGGAAAGCAGGTGAAGACTGCACACCACCCAGAGGAGAGGGGACCAAAGAGGGAAATCACGATGACAGACCTGTGAGTTGGAACCAGCAGCAGCTGCTGCTGCCGGCACCCTCCCCCACACTCTTTAGAATTCTCGGGCCTCAGGGTCTGTGACTACAGACAAAGAGGGCTCCAGGGATCTACCACTCCCGGAAAGGGGAAAGCAACAGGCACAGCCTTAGGCTGACCCAGGTTCTGAGCCGCAAATTTGGCCTGCGGAGCCCCAAGGGCCCTTCCACACGGTGGTTTGCCCTGGGAGCCTAGGAAGGATTGGAGAAATCTGACCCAACCCTCACAACCTCCCTTTCTTCTAGCCTGGACTAATTGTTGAGGACTCCACAGGAGAGGGGAGAGAGAGCCTGGGGCCAACCCTGCTTTTGACTCCCAGGTTTGGTCGGCCCTGTCCTGAGAGCCCTTCCAGGATGGGTGGGGCTGCGCCATTGTTTGCCTTGGAGCCTGCAAGGAGCTAAAGATATACAAACCTTCCAATATAATCCTCTACTAACAGGGACTGATTGTTGAGGATTCAGAGGGGAGTGGGAATATTTCCTAGCTGGGAAAAGGGAGGGGGCTGCCAGAGAAGACTGGAGAACTGTCTCAGAAAGTTTGAATTACAAGGCTCTTAGCCCCCAGACAGGAAGCTCTATCACATTGATCTGGTCTGTGTCACAACAAATACACTCCAACCAGGCATTGAATGGAGAGCTGCCAATGAGTGTCATCTCCTGGCAGACCACGGAAGTGCACATAAGAAAATTAAAACTAAGTAGGAGAGTCTTTTCCTGGCCTTTATAGCTTCCCTGCCCAAGGCCCTAGGAAACGACTCTACAACCAATTACTGGGTCCAGTGCCCAGTTTTGAGCAACCAGCAGGACAATCCTAACAATCAAAGTTGAGCCAAAAATCAAAGAACTGTGGTAACTCACAGCCTTCTGCCACTAAATCCCTATAAAAGAGAAAGAGATAGAGCATCTAAGTAAAATACAACCTAACTAGATGCCTAAACACCAGCAAAAAATTACGAGCCATACTAAGAAAATAGAAGACATGGCCCAAGAAAAGGAATACATCAAAGTCCCAAGAGATGCAGAACTTGAGAGAAATAATCAGCGAGATGAGCACAAATTTCCAAAATCAAATTAATGAGATGAAAAACTATATAGTTAAAGAGATAAATGACATCAAGAAGACATTGAGTGAATGCACAGAAGAATTTGAATCCTGAACAGAAAAGTAATAGAGTTCATGGGAATGAAAGACACAATAGGTGAAGTCAAAAACACATTTGAGGCATACAACAGCACACTCGAAATGATAGAAGAAAGAATAAGTGATACCGAAGACAGAGCAGCTAAAATTGAAGAGAGAAAAGAACAGAGAGAGAAAAGAATGGAAAAAACTGAGCAGGGGCTCAGAGAGTTGAATGACAGCACAAAACACTACAACATACATGTCATGGGAGTTCCAGAAGGGGAAGAGAAAGGAAAAGGGGCAGAAAGAATATTTGAGGAAATAATAGCTGAAAATTTCCCAACTCTCACGAAAGAAATGAACTTACATGTCCAAGAAGCATACCGTACCCCAATGAGAATAAATCCAAATAGACCTATGCCAAGACACATACTATTCAGAATGTCAAATGTAAAAGATAGAGAGAAAATTCTCAGAGCAGCAAGAGAGAAGAAAACGATCACGTACAAAGGACGTCCAGTAAGACTAAGTGCAGATTTCTCTTCAGAAACCATGGAGGTGAGAAGACAGTGGTATGATACAATTAGGAAACTGAAAGAGAAAAACTGGCAGCCGAGAATTCTTTATCCAGCAAAACTGTCCTTCAAATATGAAGGTGAGTTTAGAGTATTCACAAACAAACAGAAACTAAGAGAGTTTGCAAAAAAGAATCCACCTTTGCAGGACATATTAAATGAAGCCTTAGAACCTGAAAGAAAAAGACAGGAGAGAGAGGCTTTGAGGAGAGTATAGAAGAAAGAAAAACAGAAAGGATAACCAAAAGAGTAAAAAGAGAGACAAAAACAAGATGACATATGAAAACCAAAGAATAAAATGGAGGAAGTAAATAGTGCATTTTCAATAATATCATTGAAAGTGAATGGATTAAACTCCCCAATCAAAGATACAGGCTGACAGAATGGATAAATAAACATGAGCCATCCATATGCTGCTTACAAGAAACTCACCTCAGACCCAGGGATACAAACCGGCTGAAAGTAAAAGGCTGGAAAAAAATACTCCATGCGAATTGTAAACAGAAAAGAGCAGGGGTAGCTATACTAATATGAGACAAAACAGACTTTAAATGCAAAAATGGGGTAAGAGATACAGAAAGCCATTATATATTAACAAAAGGGATGATCCACCAGGAAGATATAACAGTCATAAATATCTACACACCTAACCAGGGTGCCCCAAAATATATGAGACAAACTCTTGCAAAACTGAAGGGAGAAATAGGTATCTCTACAATAATTGTTGGAGACTTCAACATCCCTCTCACATCATTAGATAGAACAACTAGACAGAAGATCAACAAGGAAACAGAGAACTTGAACAATATGATAAACAAGTTAGACCTAACAGACATATACAGAACACTGCATCCAAACTCAGTGGGTTATACATTCTTCTCAAATGCCCATGGATCTTTCTCCAGGATAGACCACATGTTAGGTCACAATACAGCTCTCAATAAATTTAAAATGATTGAAATTATACAAAGCACCTTCTCAGATTATAATGGAATGAAACTAGAAATCAATAACAGACAGGAAAAAAGTAAATTTGCAAATGTGTGGAGACTGAACAACACACTCCTAAATATTCGGTGGGTCATAGAAGAAATTGCAAGTGAAATCAGTAGATATATTGAGACAAATGAAAATGAGAACACAACATATCAAAACTTATGGGTTACAGCGAAGGTAGTCTTGAGAGGGAAATTTATAGCCCTAAATGCCTATATTAAAAAACAAGAAAGTGGGGCGGATATGGCTCAACTGGTTGGGCGTCTGTCTCCCATATGGAGGGACCTGGGTTCGATCCCCGGGACCTCCCGGTAAAATAAATAAATAAATAAATAAATAAAAATAAAAAATAAAAAAACAAGAAAGAGCTAAACTCAAAGATTTAACTGAACAACTAGAGAAACTAGAAAAAGAATAGCAAACCAATCCCAAAGCAAGCAGAAGGAAAGAAATAATAAAGATTAGAGCAGAAATAAAAGAAAAATGAGAACAGAAAAACAATAGAGAAAATCAACAAAACCAAAAGCTGGTTCTTTGAGAAGATCAATAAAATTGACAAACCTCTCGCTAGACTAACAAGAAAAAAAGAGAGAAGATGCAAATAAATACAATCAGAAATGAAAGAGGGGAAATAACAAATGACCTCACAGAAATAAAAAGAATCATAAGAGGATATTATGAGAAACTATATGCCAACAAACTAGACAACCTAGATGAAATAGACAAATTTCTAGAAACGCAAAACCAACCTACACTGATGCTACAAGAAATACAAGAACTTAACAAACCAATCACAATTAAGGAGATTGAATCGGTTATCAAAAATCTCCCAGCAAATAAAAGTCCAGGACCAGATGGCTTCACAGGTGAATTCTGCCAAGCATTTCAAAAAGAATGAACACCAATCCTGTTTAAACTCTTCCAAAAAATTGAAGAGGAGGGAAAACTACCCAACACATTTTATGAAGCCAACATCACCCTAATACTGAAGCCAGATAAAGATTTCTACAAGAAAAGAAAATTACAGACCAATCTCTCTAATGAACATAGATACAAAAATTCTCAACAAAATACTTGCAAATGGAATCCAACAGCATATCAAAAGACTTATCCATCATGACCAAGTGGGATTTATTCCTGGTATGCAAGGCTGGTTCAACATAAGAAAATCAATCAATGTAATACACCACATTAACAAATTGAAGGAAAAAAACCACATGATCATCTCAATAGATGCAGAAAAGGCATTTGACAAAATCCAACATCCTTTTTTGATAAAAATACTTCAAAAGATAAGAATAAAAGGAAAATTCCTCAATATGATAAAAGGCATATATGAAAAACCTACAGCCAACATCATACTCAATGGGGAAAGGTTGAAAGCTTTCCCTCTAAGATTGGGAACAAGACAAGGATGCCCACTGTCATCATTGTTATTCAACATTGTACTAGAAGTTCTAGCTAGGGTAATTAGACAAGACAAAAAAATTAAATGCGTCCAAATAGGAAAAGAGGAAGTAAAAATCTCACTGTTTACGGATGACATGATCCTGTATTTAGAAAATCCTGAAGTATCCACAACAAAGCTACTTGAACTAATAAATGAGTTCAGCAAAGTGGCAGGATACAAGATCAACACGCAAAAATCAGTAATGGTTTTGTATACTAGCACTAAACAACCTGAGGAGGAAATCAGGAGGAAAATTCCATTCTCAATAGCAACAAAAAGACTCAAATACCTAGGAGTTAATTTAACCAAAGAAGTACAGGACCTATATGCAGAAAACTACAAAACAATGCTAAAAGAAATTTAAAAAGACCTTAACAAATGGAAAGACATTCCGTGTTCATGGATTGGAAGAATAAATATCATGAAGATGTCAATCTTGCCCATACTTATTTATAGATTCAATGCAATACCAATCAAAATCCCAACAGCTTACTTTACAGAATTAGAGAAGGCAATTACCAAATTCATCTGGAAGGGTAAGTGCACCCGAATAGCCAAAAGCATTCTAAAAAAGAAGAGCAACAAGGGAGGGATTTCACTGCTTGACCTTGAAACCTATTACAAAGCTACAGTGGTCAAAACAGCATGGTACTGGCATAAAGATAGATACATTGATCAGTGGAATAGAATTGAGAACCCAGAAATCAACCCTCACCTATACAGTCAACTGGTTTTTGACAAACCTACCAAGCCCACGCTAATGGGAAAAAACAGTCTCTTCAACCAATAGTGTTGGGAGAACTGGATATCTATAACCAAAAGAAGGAAAGAGGACCCCTATCTCACCCCCTATACAAGAATCAACTCAAAATGGATCAAAGATCTAAATATAAAAGCCAGGACCATAAAACTACTAGAAGAAAAAGTAGGGAAACATCTTCACGACCTTGTAGTAGGTGGTGGTTTCTCGGACCTTACACCTAAAGCACGTGCAACAAAAGAAAAAATAGATAAATGGGACCTCTTCAAAATTAAACACTTTTTCACCTCACAGGACTTTGTCAGCAGGGTGAAAAGGCAGCTAACTCAATGGGAAAAAATATTTGGAAATCACATATCTGATAAGGGTTTAATATCCAGGATATATAAAGAGTTGTTACAACTCAACAATAAAAAGACAAACGACCCAATTAAAAATGGGCCAAAGAGTTGAATAGACATTTCTCCACAGATGAAATACAAATGGCAAAAAAACACACGAAGAAATGCTCCACATCACTCATTATTAGGGAAATGCAAATGAAAAAGTATAATGAGAATTCATTTCACACCTATCAGAATGGCCACTATTAAAAAGACAAAGAACTACAACTATTGGAGAGGATGTGGAGAGATAGGGACACTTCTTCACTGTTGGTGGGAATGCAGAATGGTACAACCACTATGGAGGACTGTTTGGCAGTTCCTAAAGAAGTTGAATATAGACTTGCCACGTGACCCTGCAATACCACTACTGGGTATAGACCCAGAATAACTGAGAGCAGTGACACGAACAGACATCTGCACACCGATGTTCATAGCCACATTATTCACCATTGCCAAAAACTGGAAACAACCCGGGTGTCCATCAACAGATGAATGGATAAACAAACTGTGGTCTATTCACACGATGGAATATTATGCAGCTGTAAGAAGAAATGAAGTCGTAAAGCATGTGGCAACATGGATGAACCTGGAGGACATTATGTTGAGTGAAGCAAACCAGACACAAAAGGACAAATACTGTATGAATGCGTTACTATGAACCAAATATATTGTGTAACATATTGTTTGATTCAAAGAAAATTTTTATATGTATCCATTACATTTAATTGAAAAATGTATATATTTATTCATCTGTGTTTACTTTTTAGTTTTTAATTGTTTATATTTTCAATTATTAAATGTACAAAATAAAGTTAAAAAATATATATATATATAGAAATAAATCAATAAATAATATAGGTTCTAGAGTGCAACCCATTGAATCAAACAGGAATACACGAATCCATTTAGATAAAAATAAATAAATGAGGGGGAAAGGGAAAAGGGAAAAGCGTTCCCAACAGGAGAATGCGACTGACGTAAGCAGAAGGCCTGGTAAAAACAGAGCATCGCCACTGGGCAACCATGGTCTTGACTGATACAGGCAGGCGTCACCAGAGGGGCCTAAGGCTGGTGGCGGGGGGCGGGGAGTAGCTTAAGGAGGGACAAGATATGGCATGAGATCAGAGTATCTTCTCACAAAATACTAACCAAACACGAAGGGCAAATGATGACTTGATGTTGCAGAAATCTGGCAGACACCAGGTAGACCAGACGAACAAGGTTAATGTGCCAGCAGTGGGAAGGTCATCCTCAGGTACTTCCCGAGCAGAGCAGGATCCTGCCAGGAACGCACGGCCAGAGTTGGCAGCACAGACATTGGCTGGTCCCGGGGTCAGGTCAGCCCATGGAGTGAGAGGGCTGTACTCTTTAAGGACGAGAGAGAAAGGGCAAGGTTGAAGATATATTCCAGGTGGAAGGGCACTGACGAGACAGAATGACTCACTGAATGTGTGATCCAGGATTGGATCCTGGACCAGAAAAGAGAAAGAGACATTTGGGGGACAGCTGGTGAAATTTGCATGAGCTCTGTGGCTTGGATGGTAGAGTGAGTGATGTCAGTGTTAACTTCCCTATTGGGAGGGTGTGCGGTTTTAACAGAGATGGCTTTTGTGTTGGAGAGTTACACACTTGAGTGTTTAGGGGTAACAGGACATAGTGAAAGAGAGAAAGGAACACAAGGCTGTGTTTCTCTAGCTGTATATCTATATCTATCAATATATATGTGCAGTAAAATGTTAACAATGGGAGTATCTGAATGTAGAGTATAAAGGAGTTCTTTGTATTATTCTGGCAACTTTTATGTAGCCTTGAGTCTTTTAAAAAAAATAGTTAAAAAAAAATTAAGTAAATTGAGGAATTTGTTGGCTTAAAAAGTCCAGAGTCATGTGGACTCCAGGCCTGGTTCAAGCAGAGCTCCAGCTGACTTTTTCTGTAGCTCTAAGCTCAGCCCTTCTATGTCAATTTTATCCTCAGGTTGTTTTCTTCCTGATGCCAAGATGGCTGGCAGCAGCAGGGGCACTTGGCCCGCAGACTTTGGCATGGGGGATGAGGTTACATTGATTTGGATTCATCCAACTTGGGGGCCCAGGCTGATGTTGGGGGCATGTGAATCCCAAACTTTAGAGTAGCGGAATCAAGGTGAAGAGAAGCTTCCTAAAGGATAACATGTATATTGTCAGGAAGAGGAAAGTAAGGGAATTTCCCTAGGCAGGTAACCCACAAAAGTCCAGTGCAGGGAGCAGATGTGGGTCAAGCAGTTGGGCGCCTGCCTCCCACTTGGGAGGTCCTGGATTCGGTTCCCAGTGCCTCCTAAAGAAGATGAGCATATGCAACGAGCTGGCACAATGAGCTAACACAACAAGCTAATGCAACAAGCTGACCAAAGAGCAGACACAACAAGCAGCCACAATGAGCAGGGAATGGATGTGGCTCAATAGATTGAGCACCTGCCTCCCACATGGGAGGTCCCAGTTTAGTCCCAGGTGCCTCCTAAATGAGTGGACACAATGAGCAGAGACAATGAGCAGACACAACAAGCAAAGACAATGAGCAAACACAGTGAGCAGACAGGCAAGGGGGCCATCTCGGTGGGGGAGGAAGTCCAGTGCACACGGCTTTTTAGGGAGCAGATGCCCAGGCAAGCGATAGAGTGCAGATACAGGAGACAGGAGAAAACAGCTTTGCCAAAAGAATGGAAATTATTGTCTAAGAAAATAGAAAGTACCAAAACAGGAAGAGAGATTCAAAGTCCTATGCCTCAGAAGACAGCAGGCCCAGGCAGCTTCTACCCAGGAATGGTTTTCACAGGTGGGAAACCATGAAACCATGAAACTCTCAAGGACATTTGCAATAAATGTTGAAAAATCATTGGGAAAGCATTGAACGTCCATGTTCAGCTTTTAAACTTAAAACTTAAGGCAAGCTTGGAATAGAAAGAAATTTCTTCAGTTTGACAGTTGGTGTATGCAAGACTAAGATTAACTTCAGAATCGTGGTCACTGCTTGGGAAGGGGAGAGAGAAATAACAGGGACAGGGATAGGCCTTCTACATCATATCCTGCTTCTTTTGTAAAATAAAAGACAACGTCTAAGAGAATATGGCAATAGCTTAACAACTATTTCATCTTGGTATTGGGCTCATGAGTGTCTGTAATACATTTCTTTTATGTTTGAAATATTACATTAAAAAATCACTTAAAAGTAAATATTTAAAACATATGCATAAAATATGTTTAGAATGATGTCTGAGAAACCATTTACAATGGTTGATGCTGGCACGGCTGCACGCAGTAGGCCTTTTGTTGGCCTGAGGCAATTTTGCCTCCATTAAAAAATATTTAGGGGAGCAGATGTGGCTCAAGAGGTTGAGCGCCTGCTTCCCTCATAGGAGGTCCCAGTTTCAGTCCCAGGTGCCTCCTAAACACAATAACAAACAACAAGCAAACAAATGAAAAGCAAACAAATGAAAAAACCAACTCAGGAGCCGATGTGGCTTAGTGGTTGAGTGCCGGCTTCCCACATACAAGATCCTGGTTCGATCCTCAGCCCCGGTACCTAAAAAAAAAAAAAAAAATTAAAATTAAAGTGTATTTTGCAACTTCCTTGCTATAAAGACGAGTATAATCCAGCCTGGATTCATTCTTATATGTTCCCTATTATTATATTCTTTTTCTTTCCTTCTGATGTTAGAAGATATTAAAATAGAAGCATTTCTGGAAACGAGGGCCCCGGGCTGTGGGCAGGCAGCTAGGAGAAGGGGTGGGAAAGATCCTTCCTTTTTACTCTAAATCTTTTGCTTCACTTGGAGATTTTAAAATCACATACATTTGTCCCTTTTTAAAAAGGAGGCAAAGCTTACAAATCAATCCCTAAAAGATAATTAATCTAACAGAAGGCGGGGCAAGGGCAAAAAGAGGTACTTCACCGCTGAGTCAATATGACTGGCCAATGGCCATAAAAGATGTGCGACCACACAGTAATCAGGGAAATGCAAATCATGCAACAAAGAGTTTTTTAACGGGCAAAAATTTAAAATAGTGATGATATTGAGTGTTGGTGTGGGCTTGGGGAAATGGGTTATCTCACAGAGTGATGGGAGTGGTAATTGGTTTCATCTTTCAGAAGGGCAATTTATCAGTGTTTATCCACACATACAATGCAAATTCCCTTTGCTTGTGTACTTTTATTCCAAGAGAGCTAAGGTAGAGAAATAGCCTCACATATGCAAAAAGATGTACACACAAGTAGGTGCAGTGCAGCGTGGTTTGAGCGGGAAATTGGAAATAACCTAAGTGTGCATAAATAGAGGAACTGATAAATCATGGTGTGTATATCCTGCCAAAAATATTCATCAGAAATTAAAAATAGCGAGGTATCTGGACGTGTAGCGACACAGAAAGTCTACCGTGGTGTTATGTTAGAGAAGCAAGGTGCAGCCAGGTAAGTGAGGATGAGCCTTATCTATAGATGTGTGTGTGTAAGTAGATAGGAATCATCTGGAAGGAGCCACGCTCAACCAACGTTTGAGATTGAGTGAGGCAAGGAAATAGAGAGTGAAAAAGTGTGTGTGTGGGATACTCCTTATTTTATATACTTCCATAGTGCTTACTATATTTGTACAATATGTGTGTATGTTTTTAAACAATTTAAAAAAACGTAGCAGGTAGTTGTTGGGTGAGGCTGGAGCTTGTTCTTGCTGAGAAGGCTGGGAGAAGCTGGATTTGTGGGGCCTGGGGAAAACCCTGTTTGAGATTATGGTGTTCTAGAGTGTCAGAGAAGCCTGGAGGCCTCTGCCTGTGCAGAAATCTGCTCAAATACAGCAGCTGCCCCCCTAGAGCAGCCAGGCCTTTGCCCGGGAGTTTCAGCACCTCCTGTGCAGAATGCACCGTCACCCCACCCTCACGATGCAGTGTGGAGGCTCCAGAGATTCACCCAGCGGGACATGGAGGAGTGGGCTTGGAGCCAGCTGCCCAGGCTGGAAAGAGAAGAGCTGCGACACTCCCCAAACGCGGCCTGGCAACAGAGGGGCTCTCGGGAGGGGCTGTGCCAGGCCCCAGGGTGACAAGCCTGCATCCAGGCAGCACAGGTGGCCCCGACACTGGCGAGGAAGTGGGGAGACCACAGTGTATTGCAGGCGACCAGCTCCTTGGGAGGCTGTGTCCAGCGTCCAGGCCAGGCACGAGGGCTGAGGAGGGCTAAGCGGTGTCTGCCAGGGGCGGGTGTTGGAGGCTGGGGGAGTGAGGGAAGGGCTTCCCTGGGATGCAAACAAAAGTGGACGCACAGGACAAAAAGATCCACGGGCCAAGCAGGCAGGGTGAGGTCCCAGGAAAGCAGCCAATTGCCTGTCCAGATTCCCCAAGGGCAAGGAGAATTCTGCTCAGAGCTGGCGCCTGAACCTGGGCTCCTCTGAGCCTCAGCTCCGCACCCCTCCCCATCAGTCCCACCCCCACCCCGTGTGGCCCCTGCACAGAGCTGGCGTCCATGCATGGGGCGTGGGGAACAGAGCAGAAGACGCCCCTGCGGGCCCTGGCAGCCCACCTTCAGGTAGCATCCCTGAAGTCAGGGCATCTGGGGAGAGCTGTCACACGTGGGTGTGAGCGGAAGCTCCTTAGACCTGCAGTGTGAGCCAGGACCTCAGCGACTTCTCCTAATCTTAGCGGTGAGGAAAGGAGGCCAAGCTCACCAGCGCCAAGTGCCGCTCAACCTCACGGCCTGGGCCTGAGAGGAAGGGGTTCCGTCCCCCAAGAAGGCAAAAACGAAAGCCTACAGTATTGCTTTACCCACCCGGGACTGCTGGCCTTGCCAGGCTCAGCCGGGCGGTTTCTGGCCTCTGTTAAACGCCAACCTCCAGCTGCCTTCAAGGCCGAGTCAAGGCTCTGGAGCAGCAAAGTTTAGGTTGCTCTGTCCCCAAGAGAAATTGAGAGAATGCTTTGGAAAATGAATGCAGGTCTCTACACAAAATGAAAAGAACAAATACCTAACCAACTAGAAAAAGCTCTCACCGTAAACTCCTGGCAGGCTGGATGGTGCCTGGACCGAGCACAGCGTTTTCTTCAGATGCCTCCACAGAGTCTGCCGCTCACAGGGTCACAGCCCCCCACCTGGGCTGGGGGTGCCTTAGCTCTCTGGCATCGCGGTTTCCTTTGCCATGGTCTCAGATCCAACCCAGATGTCCGGGCTCTGAGCCCAGGGGCTCTCTCCTCTCCTGCCCTGCCTTACCTGGGAATAAGAGGCTCAGCCCTGGAAGCTTTCCTCCATTTTCTGCCAGAGGGGGACCTGAAAAGCAAATCTCACCTCTTGGGGCCCATTTACCCCTCGTGGCCATGACCAGCTGCTGCGCCACTGTGGGCACAGGCCCCAAGCTGGGGGGCGCACACTTCTCCCATTCCATCCTCTTGTCTCCCGAGGGGGCTCCACCGGCGCCCAAGTCACAGCGGAGGAGACGGGGTCTCAGGGGGCATAGTGGGCTGGATAGCGGCCCCCAGAAGATATGCCCAGGTCCTGCCCGCAAGACCTGGGAAAACGTGACCTCGTTTGGAAACAGTCTTTGCAGGTGATTATAAGATAAGGATCTTGAGTGAAAAAAGCAAGATGCAGAATTGTGTATACATTGTGGTCCCAATTGTGTGTGTGTGTCTGCACACATGGGTGTGAAAAAGTTTGGAAGGAATGGCACTATTAATCCAACACTATCTCTGGGTGGTGGGCTGATAATTTTCTTTTTCTTCTTTTATTTGTCTGTATTTTCCAACGTTTCTAAAATGAGCCTGTGTTCATTAGAAAAATAGTTACTATTGGAAAACAGATGTGGCTCAGGTGACTGGGCTCTTGCCTACCACATGAGAGGTCGCTGGTTCAGTTCCCGGTGCTTCCCAGAGAAGACAGCAAGCTGTTGTGACAGGCAGGTGCAGCAAGCTGACACAACAAGGGACACAAGAAGAAAAAACATAATGAGATACACAACAAAGCAGGGAGTGGAGGTGGCTCAAGCAATTAGGCACCTCCCTCCCACATCAGAGGTCCCCGGTTCGGCTCCCAGTGTCTCCTAAAGAAACAAGGAAGACGAACAGACACAGCAAGTAAAAAACAACAAAGGGGTGGGGAGAAATAAATAAAATAAATCTTTTTAGAAAAAGAAAAAGAGTTACCATTAAAAAGGTTTCAGTGTGATTGCTAAACCGAGCTGGGGACAGTAGGTGAGGGCCGGGTGGGGGTCCATGGGGCTGCTTGGCTGAGCCTGCGCCCTGTGGGATGAGGTAGGGGAGAGGGACTTGGGTTCCTCTCCCACCGGTGGGGCCCGAAGAGCCATCCTCGAACGCCGCCCTGCCCAGCCATGCCTGGCCTTGGGGCCAACTGCCAGGGAGGTGAGCCAGGTGTCAATGGCGCAGCCCGGCTGAGGGAGGGTGGCAGAACACACGTCACCCAGGCTCCTCCGGCCCTGGCTCTTCTGGGCTGGGATCTGGTTTCCTCGTCTAATCCATGGCCCAGGGCGCCCGGGCTGGGAGAGCAGGTGCATAGACACAGCCGTTCCCGAGGACCCACAGCGGGCAGGGGATTTCGCAGAAGAGGGAGCGGAGGCCTGTTTGGTGAAAATCCTCCAGGGAGTTTCTGTCCCAGGGGATGAAAAAGTTTTGGAAATGGATGGTGGTGGATGCAGTCAGTGGCCCTGAATTGTACACCTAAAAATGGTTACAATGGCAAATTTTATGGCACATATATTTACAACAATTTTTTTGAAAAAGAAAAATCCACCAGTGCTTCTTCATTGCCCTCGGATGGTCCGAGCTCCTTCCCCTGATGCACAAGAGCCTGCCCCTCTTCTCTTCCCCCACTCCTTCCCCACGTGCCCACCACCCTGAAATAATCGCCCCTTTCCACCCACTGTGCACCAGTCTGCCTCTAGCCCTGTGCTCCAGGCTTTCCCTCGGCTGTGTCTGCCCTCCTGTTGTTCCCTCTCTGGCAATGCCACTTCCTCCAGGAAGCCTTCCATGACAGGCCACAGAGCCCACACACATGCACTCCTGTCGAATTTGCCCTGATTGTGCTGGGTTGTAAGCCTACTTTCAAGTCCCTCCCCCCTCTAGTCCTTGACCACCGACACACGCATGCCTCTCTGGGCCCTCCACGGAGGTTCGTGCGAATGAATGAATGAATAATGAATGAGTGACAGCATTGCCCTGAATCTCCCTGTGGTAAGACACAGCCAGGGGCCCATCCCTGGACCACCAGGACCCAGGCGTCACAGGCCTGCAGGAAGACGGAGAGTTTGGGGCACGTTCAAATGCTGGGCCGAGAGGGTCCCGGCCTGAGCCCTGCCTCAGTGGGGTCTCCCCCACCAGGATGAGCACTGAGGTGGGAGGGCTGGTGCTGCGGGAGGAGGAGCTGGGGAGGCTGGGCCAGGCTGGCTGAGGCCCCCGAGGCAGTGAGCTCCAGGCTGGGCCGGGAGCAGGGGCCAGACTCCATGCCCAGGCTCCAGAAGGCACATGGGGGATGCCAAGGCTTTGGACCCAACAAGTTGATAACATGGGGACGGCAGTCCTCCGTGCACCTTGGGAAGCCTCGGTAAGGAACTGACCTGAGACCCTGAAGTGGGACTGCCTCTCCCCGAGGCTCCCCTAGGGAGGAAACCAAACAGGGTAAATAAAGGTTTCCACTTGAATCTGTGGATGGCCGTGAGGCTGCTCCAGCCACAGAGGCACAGAGACAGCAGGAGGTTGGAGTGGGGGTGGGGGGACCCAGAACTCTTCAGAAGTTGGGGTCACTCCCAGGCTGCTCTTAGAGGCAGTGACCTCGATGCCGCGATAGGCTCTGGGGCCAGACAGAGCCGGGATCCGATTCTGACTCCAGTGCTTAAGGGCCCTGGGACATTTTCAAATTCCTCAGCTCCTGAGAGCCCCAGTGTCTGTCAAAGGGGAATACCCAAAGGTGATACTTAGACCTGCTGGTACACACTCCAGCCAGAATGAGTCTCAAAATCATTAAGCTGGGGGAAAGAAGCCAAAATATAAAAAGGGTGCATCGTGTAGGTTTCCATGATCAGAAGTTGTCAGCAGATGGGGTGGGGGTGTGGGGAGGGGGGAAGCAGATTACCAGAGGGCACAAGGAAGCTTTGGTGGTGAAGGTGGGTTCCTTATCTTGTGATGGTGGTTCCATGAGTGGATATATATATTAAATGGTTAATCGTACACTTAATTTTATTTTTTAAGATTTATTTTATTTATTCCTTCCCCTACCCCCATTATTTGCACTTCCTGTCTTCTCTCTGTGTCTGTTCATCTTCTTTTTAGGAGGCACTGGGAACCGAACCCAGGACGTCCCATGTGAGAGGGAGGCACCCAAATGCTTGAGCCCCATAGGCTCCCTAGATGTTGTGTCTCTCATTGTCTTTTCTCATTGTGTCGCCTTGTTGCGTCATCTTGAGTCAGCTTGCTGCGCTAGCCCATCATGTCAGATCGCTGTCTTGCTTGTCTTCTTTAGAAGGCACTGGGAATCGAACCTGGGACCTCCCATGTGGTAGGCGGGTACCCAACTGCTTGAGCCACATCCACTTCCCTTGTACACTTTAAATATGTGCAGTTTACCATATGTCAAACATACTTCCATAAAACTGCTTAAAAATAAATATCCCCTCCATTTTTTGAAAAAATCACAATACCTTCTTCCTCAGGAGCATCTTATGAGGTTGAAGTAACACTTGAGAGCACCTCTTTTGTGTCTGCATCCAGCACATTCAATGGTGGCCAATTCCCTCTCCCCCTTCTATCAAAACAATTATTCCCTGATCCATTTATTAAGCGCATGGCTGCTCGGCTCCAGCAAAAGGCCGGCCAGGCACCAGATGCTGGGGGCTGGCAGAGGTAAGTCCAGCCGTCCAGGTGTCCTCGAACCCCTGGGCTAGGACAGACCCTCAAATGGAGACCACGCAACAGAGTTAGGCCTGTGTGCAGGGAAGCCCAGGGGACCCTCAAACCCACTCGTGCTCTCTGTCTGCATCCTCTATCAGCCACCCCAGCTCACCCGGAGGCCCTTGCTGGCCACTAGAAAGAGGAACGTGTTCCGGAGCTCGCGCCTTCACTCTCTGACTTCAAATGTGCATGAGTTTGGTGCAAACTTTTGTGCATGTCTAAGCAAGCATGGTTGTCAGAGTCAGGTGATTATCTTTCTGTTTTGATTTTTTTTTTTTTTTAGTTTTTATTATGATTCCTTTTTAGCCAAGGATTCCTATCCTGAGCTGTGATAGCAAAGCACTCAAAACCAAACTTTCCACCAATAGGGATCTGGCTTTTTTTAAAAATGAGAAAGAATTTCAAACTGGCATGCACAGGGGTATTTTGGTGTGGATGGGGGGTGGAGCACAGTGAGGCGCCCCAAGGTGTGGACACAAATTTCTCTGAGCAGCTGGGAACGTGGCTGTCTTTTCTGTTCTTTTTGCTGATATTGTCTGTTCTCAGAAATTATCATGGACCGGCCCAATCATAGGAGAAAAAATAATCAAAGAAAACTGACAATCAAAGAAGTATATGGAATTTTCCAGGTGTGGGTTTTGTTTTTTTTTCAAATACATATCTCCTTTCTCTTCCCCACCACTTACCACCCATCACCAAGCCTGGGCATCCTGCTCTTTTTTTTTTTTTTTTAATTTCTCCCTACCCCCTCGTTGTTTGCATTTGCTGTGTCTGTTTGTTATGTGCTGGCCTTCTTTTTTTTAGGAAGCACCAGGAACTGAACCTGGGACCTCCCATGTGGGAGAGAAGCACCTAATCACTTGAACCACTCCACTCCCTGCTTTGCTGTATCTATCATTATATTTTCCTCCTTGTGTCTCTTGCTGCATCATCTTGTTGCATTAGCTCACCACACAAGCCCATTGTGTCAGTTCACTGTCTTGCTCATCTTCTTTTTAGGAGGCATCAGGAACTGAACCCAGGACCTCCCATGTGGTAGGTAGGAGCTCAATCATTTGAGCCACATCTGCTTCCCACATCCCGTTATTAATGACCTCTTGAGCCAAACCATTTCCATCCCTCTTTTCATCCCCATGGCCACATGCCCCAGTTCCAACCACCACTATCTCTTCCCTGCTTGGCTGCTGCCCAGGCTGGCCCTTCCTCTCTATTCTGTACCCTGAGTGACCCTCATCAAGTGCAAATCTGATCCTGTTCTTTCTTCTGCTTTATTATTCCCCACCAGACCCTCTGGCCGCAGAATAAAGTCTGCTGCCCCTTGTGGGATGGGTAAGACCTTGGACAGACCATCTCCTCCCATTTCTCAACCTCCCATTTCAACCCCCAGCCCAGGCTCAGAATGGAACATTCCTGAATGTTTCTGCCCCTGGAGCCTTAGGTACCTGGGCTTCCCTCATTTGGAGCCCTCTCCTGCCTTCGCCCTCCTCTGTCCTCAGCCACCAGCTCCTGAGCCAGCCATCAGGAGTGCCGCCTGCTCCCACCTGTGCCTTTGAATTAGGAGAAGCCAGAGAGAGCAATCGCCATGTGTTACAGACTTTGGAGGAAGCATGGCTCTGCCAGCACCTCGATGTTGGACTTCCCATCTCCAAAACTGTGAACCAACAAATTCCTGTTGTTTAAGGCAGCCAGTGTGTGGTATTTGTAGCAGCCTGGACAAGTTAAGACAGCCTCTATGCAATACTAATTTTCTTGTATCTGCTGGGCAGAAATTAGAAAGCGAGATGACATCAAATAAGGTGAGGATGGGGATGGGGGAGGGAAGTGGGAAATGGAATTCCTCACAATTAGCAGTGGGGAGTTACATTAGACATAACCACTTTGGTAGACAATTTGGCAATATCTATTAAAAATTAAACATCTTGGGGAATGAATATAGCTCAAGCAGATGAGCGCCTGCTTCCCACATGGGAGGTCCCGGGTTCAGGTCCTGATACTTCCTTAAAAAAACAAGCAAGAAAACAAACAAATAAAAAAAACAACTCAGGGGAGCTGATGTGGCTCAGTGGTTAAATGCCGGCTTCCCACATACAAGGTCCTGGGTTCAATCACCAGCCCTGGTACCTTAAAAAAAAAAAAAAAAAATTTAAAATCTCATACACTAGCACCTAACCCATTTCTTGGCAGGTATCTATGAGAAGCACTTGTATGTGAGTGCGAGGAGGCATATATAAACTTGCTTTATCTATAATGGCAAAAACATGAGACACAAGCAAAATGTCCATCGAACAGGGATTGGCCTCATAAACTGTGATGTAACCATACAATGAAACAACATGTTGTGTTAAAAATAGTGAGATGGTTCGTATGTCTTGTCATAGTGCTCCAAGACATTGTTGAATTTTTAAAAAGCAAGTCACATGGCGATACTCCCAGTGCGATATCATCTATGTGACTTGCAGTTACCTACGATAACAATGCAAATGTTTTCTCGTGCATATGTAGGTATCAATACAGTGGTTTTCCCCAGGTGGGGGGGTGGGAATAGGGCTGGTGATCAAAGGGGACTTGATTTTCCTGTAACATAGCCATTGTTTTCAGGTAGAACACATGCATGTGCTATTTGCATAATTTAAAACCTGAATTAGAAAAACAAATCAAAACCAGAAAAATAGAAATGAGAGCAGGAAGTCAGGGCTGGGGGAGGGAAGAAAGGACACAAAAATTCCAAGCTGTCATGGTCTACACCAGGGGTTCTTGACCTTTTTTGTTCCACAGACCCTTTTGCCAGTCAGGTGAAAACCACAGGCCCCTTCTGAGAATGTAGCAGCAGATAGTTTTATGACACTGAACTTACATCAGGTCTAACAATACCGTAATTTTGAAGTATGGATGAGCATAAGTGATTTTTCGAGATATGCAAAATCTGTATGTGCATATCAACACAACTGTAATGTGATATGAAATGAATACTACTGTAATTTATTGCATACATTCATAAGTGAAGTAAATGCTAGATTTAAGTTAGAGGTCACAGGAATTAAAGTTAATAAGTTGGTTTTTTTTCAATGCAAGCTCACAGACCCCTGAAATCTTTCCATAGATCTCTTGGGGGTCCGTGAACCCCTGGTTAAGAACCCCCAGTCTAAACAATCTTTATAGTTGAACCTCAACTTTTTTTTTTTTTTTATTTTTTTTTAATCAATATTTTATTCATGTGTTTCAGATTTTAAGTTTTTTTTTTATTTTTTTATTTTACCGGGAGGTCCTGGGGATCAAACCCAGGTCCCTCCATATGGCAGACGGACGCCCAACCATTTGAGCCACATCTGCCCCCATGAACCTCAACTTTGATTCTGAGCTTCCTGGTGGTCAAAGGGAAATGAAGATGTGATCTGATGTATCCTTCATTGTCAGAAAAAAGAAACCACCCTTGTGTGGCTAGGAATTTTCTCACGTGGTAGGTTTTAGCTTTCTAACTAAACGAAATCAGTTACCATGACTTCAGCCTCATGGTACCTGCAATGCCTTGCAGTGGGCTGAGTACCCATTGGTGCACCATATGTTCCCGGGGCCTCCTGGTGAAGGAAACCCGCCCGCACGGCGTGGTTAGCTGACCCAGCGAGCACAAGCAGCAAGGGGGGGATAAATGAATAAATAAATTAAAAAAAAAAATCTTAAAAAAAAAAAAAAAAAAGAATTACTGCAACTCTGGTGATGTAGAATTCTTCGGGGAGACGGAGGGCAAAGCTACTGTAGCCCCTGTGGGATGAAGCAGAACTCCAAAATGCCTTGGCCTGTTACTGGCTGAAGTCAGGTTACGTTGCTGAAATCCTAACTCTGTCCCCATGGTCCAGGCATGTCACCCTGCAGCCCTCCTATCCCTGCAACAGCAATTTGTAGAAATCCCATGTATGCTGGTTAAACAAGACTCAGGACCACATTGCACTCCTATATCAATGTACAAAGCTCAGAGAGATGAAGCAGTTTCCACCACGTCACACAGCCGACTGGCACCAGAGTGAAGACTGTAAACTCAATATCCTGACTCTTTCTACTGCTGAAGCCAACCCTGAATACCAGATCTGATGATAAACTGAGCATGGTTTGTCAGCCAAGTCCTAAGAAATAGTATGCACGTGTGTGCTTCCCTTCACCATCATCACATGGCAGAAGCACTTACTCCAGATCGAGATTTTCAGATTGAGAGTGGAATTGACTTTTGAAAATGACCCCAAACACCTGAAGCATAATCTGATAAAAGACATGGACAATCAATCACAATTTATTTATTTTCACCCTGCTCTCATTGCAAAAAGGATTTGAGCATGCGAACAAGAAAATGTAAAGACAGTAAATGAGGAAATGGGGAAAATGAAAGTTAAAATGAAAACAGAGCAAAGCCAATCCATGAAAATATGCATCATTTTGCATAAGCAGGTTACAAATTTGATCCTGAGCTTCCTAGTGGCCAAAGCAAAGAGGAAAAATGGTCAGCCTCAAGATATTCAGATTTCACAAGATATAAACTGGCTGATCATCCAGAAATGCCGCCTTTCATGAACTGAAGACTCGATAGCAGTTTATCTTGGGGTCCCTAATAAAGATGGGTCTCATGGGATGAGGGGATAATAGTTCTAACAATATCCCTACAACAATCCATTGAAATAGTATCCTCAAAGCAGTCAGTTGGCATCAGGCCAAAATGCGATTCAGTAAACTCATCCTATCTAGGGCAGAGATGAGCCTGGGCAGTACTGGTTTGGGTCACAAACAAGGTGTGCTATAAAGGAACAAGTCTGTATTGATCTCAGATCTTGATGCGGAAGCTCAGTCCCAAAGAAAACACAGCCACTTGCTGACAGCAATCGTGACAAGCACCGCTGGAGGCAGGGTTGTCCTGCTCTGGAGGAGATGGTAGGCAGAGGCACAGTGTGCCTCTAGATGAAAAGGTTCTACTGTGTTTCTTTAAAGGTCTTGGTGATGCTGTGTCTTGTGTCACGGTGGTTGCACACAAGGAACTTCAGGCCATGTTGGCAAAGCAGCCTGATGCAGTGAAACCGTCAGGCCTGGGAGTCATCAGACCTGGGTATGACCCCCCAGCCCTGCCAAGCTACATCACCACTCTGAACCTCAGTCTCCTCCCCTGAGAGGAGATGGCTTGTGGAGGCACGATCTTGTGGCCCCGATTGGCTCCTGGGTCTTGTCAGTCTGGGCAGGTGGGGCACTGGCAGGTGGGCACCTGGATGTCCCAGGAAGCCTGCAGCTCTGAAAGGGCTGGTTCCTGGGTGGGGACCCAGACAGACCTGAAGGGTCTTGGCGCTGGGCTCAAGACACCAGTTCAGAGGGAGAGTATTGTGTGTTCGCTCAGGGATACCGGCTGGGCACTCCCATCCAATTCATACTGCATGCTCTGTCCTTCTTGCCACCAAATGTCCTCTTCCCAAGACACAGCCTCAGCACCTGTCCAGAGGCCACAGTGGCATGGGCTGGCATGCCACCTGCTTCACTTGTGTAACAAGAACTTTTATGATCAACCTCATTCTGATCCAGAGAGACAGCCCCCTTACAGAGATCTCCACTGAGGAGAAGAGGTAGCTGGTTGGACCGGTGCGGCCCTGCAGGGGAGATGCTTCTCAGCAGGGATCCCTGCCCGGCCCACCCTGACCTGCCCTGTCCAACCCTGCCCTACCCTGCTCATACCTGCCCTGCCCAGCCCAGTCCTGCCCGTCCCTGCTGAGCCCTGCCTGGTTTGCTCAGCCCTGCCTAGCCCAGCCCTGCCCTGCCCAGCCCTGTCCTGCCCTGTCCAGCCCTGCCCAGACCTGGCCTACTCAGACCTGCCCTGCCCAGCCCAGTCCTGAACTTTCCTGCCCAGCCCTGCCCAGCCCAGCCCTGCCTTGCACTGCCCTGCCCTGCCCTGCCTGCACTGCCCAGCCCAGCCCAGCCCTTCCCAGCCCTGTTCTGTCCAGTCCTACCCTGCCCAGTCCTGCACTGCCCAGTCCTGCCCTTCCCAGCCCTGCCCTACCCTGCCCAGCCCTGCCAGGCCCTGTCCAGCCGAGGAAGAGGAAAGAGCAGCTGGGGCTCTTCTGATGGCTTCAGGGCCTGAGCTTGCAGAGCTTGTCCAGGAGTCCAGACACCCTTCCTCCACTAAAAATAATTTTCCCACAGTTTGGCAGCTCCTCAAAAGGATAAACATAGAATCATCCTACGACCCAAAAGAACTGAAAGCAGGGATTAATATAGCTATTTACATACCAATGTTCATAGTGGCATTATTCATAATAGCCAAAAGGTAGAAACAACTCGAGTCCATCAACAGATGAATGGATAAACAAAACGTGGTAGATAAATACAATGGAATAGTATTCAGCCATAAGAAAAAATTCAGCTCTGAAGCATGCTGCAACAGGGATGAAACCTGAAGACATCAGGTTGAGTGAAATAAGCCAGGCACAAAAGGCCAAATATTGTATGATCTCACTGGTAGGAAACAAGTCGAATAGCAAATTCTTAGAGACAGAGTAGGTTAGAGATTTACTAGGGGACGGGAAGAAGGGACAATAGGGAGCCGTTGCTTTATGGGTACAGAATTTCTGTTTGGGTGATGAAAAAGTTTTCATAATGGATAATAATGATGGTAGGATGGCATTGTAAAAGTAATTAATGCCCCTGAATTGTGCACTTAAATATGGTTAAATGAAAGAAGATCCCTATCTCACACCTTACACAAAAATTAACTCAAAATGGACCAAGGACCTAAATATAAAAGCAACAACCATAAAACTTCTAGAAGAAAATGTAGGAAAATATCTTCAAGATCTTGTGGTAGGTGGTAGTTTCTTAAACTTTATACCCAAAGCAGGTATGAGCAACAAAAGAAAAAAGATAAATAGGACCTCCTCAGAATTAAACACTTTTCCAGCTCAAAGGACATTTTCAAAAGGTTGAAAAGGCAGCCGACTCAATGGGAGAAAATATTTGGCAATCACATATCTGATAAGGATTTAATAGCCATGATATATAAAGAAATCCTACAACTCAACAATCAAAAGACAAACTATCTGAATAAAAAATGGGCAAACGGGGAAGCGGCTGTGGCTCAATCAGTGGGGCTCCCGTTTACCATATGGGAGGCCCCGGGTTCGGTTCCCGGGGCCTCCTGGTGAAGGCAGGCCCGCCCGCGCGGCGTGGTTGGCTGACCCGGCGAGCACAAGCAGCAAGGGAGGGATAAATGAATAAATAAATAAAATCTAAAAAAAAAAAAAAAAATGGGCAAACAACTTGAAAGATGACAAATTTTGTGTTATATATACACATATGTGAACCCAATAAAAATGTTTTAAAAATAATAACTTTCCCTAACTGTTACTTACCCAGGGCCAAAATTTCTCCACATGGGAGGCATCTGAGCCTTAAGGTTGGAGAATTCTGTCTCTGGTGGCATCTGTCTTTCTAAAAGGCCATTGTTTGATATGGGACGAAGCCACCAGCCACATGCCGTGCTGTGGGGAGAATGGGATCATTCAATTAGCAGAGGGGGCCCCTGAGAGGTGACCCATGGATGGAGGAGTTCCTGTGAGATAAGGGAGAGGAAACAGAGTGGATGCTGGAGTAGGGGGATGCCGGGAGCAGTGAGCCAGGGGCTACCAGGGAGCATGCGGGTAGGGCCCCTGGCCAGGCTGGCTGCCGTCCCCAGCAGGCAGCTGCGTCCTGCAGATGCACCCAGGACATGCAGCCGGCCAAGCTGGCAGGCCAGCAGGGGAGTACAATGACTTCATTTTTAGGTGATGATTATTTAAACACGGAAAACCCATGAAAGACAAAAGAGGTTTGTTTTGGCAACTTGACTTTCAGCTTCAGGAACGCGGTGGCCTCAGTGTTTTGTTCCCCTGGATCTTGGGTGCGGTTGCCTCAGACCTCGGGGGGCTGGACAGTCTGGTGGGGGTGCCGGGGGAGGGTGCAGGGGCTAGGGCCTCGAGGGGGGGGGGTGGGGGGTAGAGGGTGGTGCTGGATGCAGAGGGGAGGGTGAGTCACAGTCACTTGTTTTGTCCACAAGACATCAAATGACTGAAGGCACCAATTAGTGGGGGTTTTTTTGTTTTTTTTTTACCTGATTACCTGGTAGACTAAAATGTGGCTTTGGGTTGTTTTCTGTGATTCCTGGTGAAAGGAGGTTGGCACCGCCATTCTGTGTGCCCTTGAGTGACGCACTGCCCTCTCTGGGCCTCATCTCATCCCATTTCGTGTACAGCAAGGGCTGGGTTACATACCCTCCGCCTGGCACGTTGCCTGGCCCCTGTGCTAGGCTCTGCCCTCTCCACCTGTGTCCAGGTGCTACGACCACCTGACGCCCTCCCTCCCGCCTCCTTGCCTTCCATTCAGAGGGACATGTTTTCCGAGCCCACGGAGGGCTGGCTTGGCCCCCTCTGGCCATTCGTCATCTCTCTCTATTGCCTTTTACGGCCAGTGGAGGGGAGGGTTCAAACCCCAGTCCGTGGCCTTACCTGCTGTGGGGCTCTCACATCTGACTTCCCCTCTCTCAGCATCAGGCTCTTCAACTGAAAGCTGGGGAACTTGTCGTCACCCTCAAATGGTGTGAGGAATGGACAGAAGGGTGGCACAGCAGCCGGCCCACCCATTGATTCTGAAGACTGCTCTACATTGGCCCAACAAGTAGAAGCTCTCGGGGGCGAGGGACATCGTCTTCTTACAGCACCGGGGCAGGGACCAATTCTTGCTGAAGGCTTTTTCAGAGGCAGCAGGAGCATTTGGGCAGGGCCAGGCTGAAGGTGAGGCCAGCAAGGCATCCGGGACACAAACGTAGGGCAGTATCCCTCTCGGGTCCATGCCAGTGCAGGGTCGGCCTCACTCGCCTCTGGTCCTGGGCTTACATGTGCGGCCAGAACAAGGAGATGTGACCCATTGCCCTGATTGCTCTGCCTGGCTCTGCCCCCTGGGGAACAGAGGTTTCCCCTGGGAAATGGGGGCGGGGACACCCGAGCCCCCTTTCTCCACTGGGGGCACCTCATCTGCCTGTTCATGATCTGCTGCAAGCCTGTGGGACTCTTGAGAGCAGGTGCTGGGTGGTGCTGCTCTCTGCACAGCACTTGGCAGAGTCAGGTAAACTGAGGCTGGCCAATGAATGGATGTATACACATTCAGCTATTCATTTGTCTACATGTCCATCTGTCCATACCTCCACCCATCTTTCCATCCATCCACCCACCATCCATCCATCATCTGTCTATCCATCTAGCAACCCACTCACCCAGAGCATATGGTGTAAATGCCCTACTATGTGCTGGTATCTCAGAGAGGGAGAAAGCAGGTATGTATATGTGTCTCTATGTGCCTTTGGGTGTCGTTGTACAGTGTGTGTGTGAATTGTGTGTCTGCATGGTGTGTGTGTCTCTGTGTGTTTCTATGTGTCTCTGTGTGTGTGTGCACCTGTGTGTCCTGGCCCTCATCCCCACTGCCCCACAGAAAAATGACCTGTCCCCCAGGACCCCTGCCACTGGCCAGCCCAGTGGACGCGAGCTGGCAATGGGGCAAGGTCACCCCTGGAAAGGTGAAATTTCTCCATAAATCAGAACGTGTCCTGGGCAGCAGGGCCGGTCTGGAGCCTGTGCTTTATCTGCCTGGAACATCTGGGGTGGCCTTCGGGTCGGCGAGCAGGGAGCCCTCAGCCTCCTAGGGCGAGAGGGCTGCAGTGGGGAGTCGTGGCCACCCCCCACGGGCTGGAGGCAAAGGGGCTCCAGGGGGGCTCAGTGAGAGCTGTGGAGGAGTTGAGGCTGCCAGGGTCACCACCGAGTCAGGCCTGCCCCTCGGCTACATTTCTATCCATGGAGTCCCATGGTGATGGAGCGGACGATGGAGAACGCTGAGCTCTGGAATCACAACAACTCCCAGCAACAGCTACATGAGCCGAGGGCTGGCAGGGTGCCAGGGACCGTGCTGGCCCAGGTCTGATCTCATCTCACCCTACAACACACAAGGCAAGTGCTATCATCACCCCCATTTTACAAATGAGAGGCCGGGGCTCAGAGGACTTGGGACCCGGACCCCCATCCTGGAGACACCCTCTTTCTCATGCCGGCAGGTGCTCCTGAGCTTGGAGCTTGCCCTCTCTGAGCCTCAGTTTACTCTCCTGGAAGAGGAAGATGTGGCACCTCAGAGGAGCGGACACGTGAATGCTAGAGTCGGGGAGGACCGCATGGGTGTGCCATTGGCACAGTAACTGCCACCAGCCAAAGCAGGTCGCGGGGTTCCTGTGTATTGAGAGCCTGCCTGGGCCGGCCACACACATAGCCCCCCTCCCGAGTCCAGGTGAAGGAAACCCAGCCTCAGAGGCACCAATGGCTTGCCCAGGTCACCCAGCCAGTGAGTAGCAGAGCCAGGGTTCAGCCCCCAAGGCCTCTGTTACCGAGCACCTGGGTGTGGGGAGGGCAGGGCATGCTGCCTGTGGAATCAGATGGCTCTGAGTCCAAACCCCATCTTGCTCCCTGCAGGATGGCAAAGAAGCCCCCTGTCCAAGCCTCATTTCCTCATCCGTCTAATGATACTCGGAATAGGGCTCAAAAGGAGTGTCAGGACCACATGGGATACTGGGTGGAGACCCAGCACCCTGGTATTCTGAGTCTGTTAGCGTTGGGTTCAGCTGCGTGGGGCAGGAACCCAGCTAGGTGGCCCCACGGAGTCGGGGGAGAGGTGCTTTTCACTCACGTTTTAAGAAGTTCAGAGGTGGGCTCTCCAGTGCCACATGGGGACTCCACTGCACCATCAGGACCCAGGTTCCCTGTGCTTTCCTCTCTGCCATCCTTGGTGTGGCCTTTTGAAAGTATTTTATGAAACCCAAAAAGAGAAAGGTTATATTTGTGAGCTAATCCATGCCTGTGGGTGTGAGAGCCTTTTTTTTTTTTTTTTTTTTAAGATTTTATTTATTTATTCATTTATCCCCCCCTTGCTGCTTGTGCTCGCTGGGTCAGTTAACCACGCCATGCGGGTGGGCTTGCCTTCACCAGGAGGCCCCGGGAACCGAACCCGGGGCCTCCCATATGGTAAACGGGAGGCCTACTGATTGAGCCACAGCCGCTTCCCTGTGAGACCCTTTTGATTGGACTGTGTCAGTAAGGTGTGACTCAGGTTGAGTCTCTGCCCTCTTGCTGGGTCTGAGAAAAATGGAGACACAGAGAAAGAGAGACAGAAAAAGGGAGCTGCAATATTTGATCCTGGCATGTGAGAGAAAGGAGAGGCTCAAATTGCTGAGGCCCAGGAGAGATGAGGCATATGCCTGATAGTTCACAGCTGAACTCAGAAAGAAAGCAGAACAGCTGAGACTGAGAGAGGAGGTTAGAAAAAAAGACAAGACCTATGCCAGGTTTGCCCACAGCTGCAGAAAGGTGGAGACCTTGCAGAGATTGGCAGCCATTCTGCTTCAACACGTTGCACATGACTTTAGTGAGCAAGCACTTCTTGTGGTGCATTGAGTTGGACTTTTCACAGCCTTGGAACTGTAAGCTTTTACCCCAATAAATTCCCTTTATAAAAGCCAACCCAGAGACTTCCGGGAAGATGGCGGACTAGTAAGACATGGAAATCTTTTCTCCAGAAAAATAGCTAGAGGACAGGCTGAAATAGCCCCAAAAAAGATCTTCTAGGGTTTAGGACAGCAGGTGAAGGCTGCACACCACCCAGATGAGAGAGGGACAAAAGAGGGAAACCACAATGAAAGAACTGTGAGTTGGAACCAGCAGTGACTGCTGCTGCCAGAACTCTCCCCCACACCAAAGACCCTTACAATTCTCAGGCCCCTGGGCCTGAAGGGGGCTCCAGGGATCTACCACCCCAGGAAAGGGGAGAGAGAGGGACACAGCCCTCTGACTCAGGTTCTGACCTGCAAATTTGGGCTGTGGTGCCCCACAGCCCTTCCAGGCCAGGTGGAACCATACGGTGATTTGCCCTATGAGCCTACGAAGGACTGGAGAAATCCAACCCTCGCAACCTCCCTCTCTTCAAGCCTGGACTAATTGTTGAGACTCCACAGGAGAGGGGAGAGAGAGCCTGGGGCTAACTCAGCTTTTGACTCACAGGTTTGGTCTACCTGTCCCGAGAGCCCTTCCAGGCCAGGTGAGGTTGTGCCATTGTGTGCCTTGGAGCCTGCAAGGGGCTAAAGATATACAAACCTCCCAATCTCCTCCTCTACAAACAGGATCGGATTGTTGAGGACTCAGAGGGGAGTGGAAATATTTCTTAGCTGGGAAAAGGGAGGGGGCTGCCAGAGAAGACTGGAGAACTGTCTCAGAAAGTTTGAATTACAAGGCTCTTAGCCCCCCAGACAGGAAGCTCTATCACATTGATCTGGTCTGTGTCACAACAAATACACTCTGACCAAGCATTGAATTGAGAGCTGCCAATGAGCATCATCTCCTGGCAGACCACGGAAGTACACATAAGAAAATTAAAAATGAATAGGAGAGGCTTTTCCTGGCCTCTACAACTTCCCTGCCCAAGGCCTTAGGAAACGACTCTACAACCGATTACTGGGTCCAGTGCCCATAATTGAGCAACCAGCAGGACAATCCTAACAATCCAGGTTGAGCCAAAAATCAAAGAGCTGTAGTAACTTACAGCCTCCTGCCACTAAATCCCTATAAAAGAGAAAGAGATAGAGTATCTAAGTAAAATACAACCTAACTAGATGCCTAAACACCAGCAAAAAATTACGAGCCATACTAAGAAAATAGAAGACATGACCCAAGAAAAGGAATACATCAAAGTCCCAAGAGATGCAGAATTTGAGAGAACTAATCAGCGAGATAAGCACAAATTTCCAAAATCAAATTAATGAGATGAAAAACTATATAGTTAAAGAGATAAATGACATCAAGAAGACATTAAGCGAATGCAGAGAAGAATTTGAAATCCTGAACAGAAAAGTAATGGAGTTCATGGGAATGAAAGACACAAGAGGTAAGTCAAAACCACATTTGAGGCATACAACAGCACACTCGAAATGATAGAAGAAAGAATAAGTGATACCGAAGACAGAGCAGCTAAAATTGAAGAGAGAAAAGAACAGAGAGAGAAAAGAACAGAAAAAACTGAGCAGGGGCTCAGAGAGTTGAATGTCAACACAAAACGCAAGAACATACGTGTCATGGAAGTTCCAGAAGGGGAAGAGAAAGGAAAAGGGGCAGAAAGAGTATTTGAGGAAATAATAGCTGAAAATTTCCCAACTCTCATGAAAGAAATGAACTTACACATCTAAGAAGCATACCGTACCCCAATGAGAATAAATCCAAATAGACCTATGCCGAAACACATATTATTCAGAATGTCAAATGTAAAAGATAGAGAGAAAATTCTCAGAGCAGCAAGAGAGAAGCAAACGATCACATACAAAGGACGTCCAGTAAGACTAAGTGCAGATTTCTCTTCAGAAACCATGGAGGCAAGAAGACAATCGTATGATACAATTAGGAAACTAAAGAGAAAAACTGCCAGCTGAGAATTCTTTATCCAGCAAAACTGTCCTTCAAATATGAAGGTGAGTATAAAAGTATTCACAAACAGAAACTAAGAGAGTTTGCAAAAAAGAATCCACCTTTGCAGGAAATATTAAAGGAAGCCTTGGAACCTGAAAGAACAAGACAGGAGAGAGAGGCGTGGAGGAGAGTATAGAAGAAAGAAAAGCAGAAAGGATAACCAAAAGGGTAAAAAGAGAGACAAAAACAAGATGACATATGAAAACCAAAGACTAAAATGGAGGAAATAAATAGTGCATTTTCAGTAATATCATTGTATGTGAATGGATTAAATTCCCCAACCAAAAGATACAGGCTAACAGAATGTATAAAAAAAACATAAGTCATCCATATGCTGCTTACAAGAAACTCACCTCAGACCCAGGGATACAAACCGGCTGAAAGTAAAAGGTTGGGAAAAGATATTCCATATGAATAGTAAACAGAAAAGAGCAGGGGTAACTATGCTAATATCAGACAAAACAGACTTTCAATGCAAAAAAGTGATAAGAGATACAGAAGGCCATTATATATTAATAAAAGGGATGATCCTCCAGGAAGATATAACAGTCATAAATATCTACACACCTAACCAGGGTGCCCCAAAATATATGAGACAAACTCTTGCAAAACTGAAGGGAGAAATAGACATTTCTACAATAATCGTCGGAGACTTCAACACCCCTCTCACATCATTAGATAGAACAACTAGACAGAAGATCAACAAGGAAACAGAGAACTTGAGCAATATGATAAATGAGTTAGACCTAACAGACATATACAGAACACTGCATCCAAACTCAGTGGGTTATACATTCTTCTCAACTGCCCATGGATCTTTCTCCAAGATTGACCACATGAAGGTCACAATTCAGCTCTCATTAAATATAAAAAGATTGAAATTATACAAAGCACCTTCTCAGATCCTAATGGAATGAAACTAGAAATCAATAACAGACAGGAAAAAAGGAAATTTGCAAATGTGTGGAGACTGAACAACACACTCCTAAATATTCGGTGGGTCAAAGAAGAAATTGCAAGTGAAATCAGTAAATATATTGAGACAAATGAAAATGAGAACACAACGTATCAAAACTTATGGGTTACAGAGAAGGCAGTCTTGAGAGGGAAATTTATAGCCCTACATGCCTATATTAAAAAAACAAGAAAGAGCTAAACTCAAAGATTTAACTGAACAACTAGAGAAACTAGAAAAAGAACAGTAAACCAATGTCAAAGCAAGCAAAAGGAAAGAAATAATAAAGATTAGAGCAGAAATAAATGAAAATGAGAACAGAAAAACAATAGAGAAAATCAACAAAACCAAAAGCTGGTTCCTTGAGAAGATCAATAAAATTGACAAAACCCTCGTTAGACTAACAAAGAAAAAGAGAGAGAAGATGCAAATAAATACAATCAGAAATGAAAGGGAGGAAATTACAAATGACCTCACAGAAATAAAAAGAATCATAAGAGGATACTATGAGAAACTATATGCCAACAAACTAGACAACCTAGATGAAATGGACAAATTTCTAGAAACACATAACCAACCTACATTGACGCTACAAGAAATACAAGAACTTAACAAACCAATCACAATTAAGGAGTTTGAATCTGTCATCAAAAATCTCCCAGCAAAGAAAAGTCCAGGACCAGATGGCTTCACAGGTGAATTCTACCAAGCATTTCAAAAAGAATGAACACCAATCCTGGTTAAACTCTTCCAAAAAATTGAAGAGGAGGGAAAATTACCCAACACATTTTTATGAAGCCAACATCACCCTAATACCAAAGCCAGATAAAGATTCCATGAGAAAAGAAAATTACAGACCAATTTCTCTAATGAACATAGATACAAAAATTCTCAACAAAATACTTGCAAATCGAATCCAACAGCATGTCAAAAGATTTATACATAATGACCAAGTGGGATTTATTCCTGGTATGCAAGGCTGGTTCAACATAAGGAAATCAGTCAATGTAATACACCACATTAACAAATTGAAGGGGAAAAACCACATTATCATCTCAATAGATGCAGAAAAGGCATCTGACAAAATCCAACATCCTTTTTTGATAAAAATACTTCAAAAGATAGGAATAAAAGGAAAATTCCTCAATATGGTAAAAGGTATTTATGAAAAACTCACAGCCAACATCATACTCAATGGGGAAAGGTTGAAAGCTTTCCCTCTAAGATCAGGAACAAGACAAGGATGCCCACTGTCACCATTGTTATTCAGCATTGTACTAGAAGTTCTAGCTAGGGCAATTAGACAAGACCAAAAAATTAAAGGTGTCCAAATAGGAAATGAGGAAGTAAAACTCTCACTGTTTGTGGATGACATGATCCTGTATTTAGAAAATCCTGAAGTATCCACAACAAAGCTACTTGAACTAATAAATGAGTTCAGCAAAGTGGCAGGATACAAGATCAACACGCAAAAATCAGTAATGTTTTTGTACACTAGTACTGAACAATCTGAGGAGGAAATCAGGAGGAAAACTCCATTTTCACTAGCAACAAAAAGAGTCAAATACCTAGGAGTTAATTTAACCAAAGGAGTACAGGACCTATATGCAGAAAACTACAAAACAATGCTAAAAGAAATTTAAAAAGACCTAAACAAATGGAAAGACATTCCGTGTTCATGGATTGGAAGAATAAATATCGTGAAGATGGCAATCTTGCCCAAACTGATTTATAGATTCAATGCAATACCAATCAAAATCCCAAAAGCTTACTTTACAGAATTAGAGAAGGCAATTACCAAATTCATCTGGAAGGGTAAGTGCACCCGAATAGCCAAAAGCATTCTAAAAAAGAAGATCAATGTGGGAGGAATTTCACTGCCCGATCTTGAAACATATTACAAAGCTACTGTGGTCAAAACAGCATGGTACTGGCATAAAGATAGACACATCGATCAGTGGAACAGAATTGAGAACCCAGAAATCAACCCTCACCTATACAGTCAAATGGTTTTTGACAAACCTACCAAGCCCACGCTAATGGGAAAAAACAGTCTCTTCAACAAATGGTGTTGGGAGAACTGGATATCTATAACCAAAAGAATGAAAGAGGACCCCTATCTCACCCCCTATACAAGAATCAACTCAAAATGGATCAAAGATCTAAATATAAAAACCAGGACCATAAAACTACTAGAAGAAAAAGTAGGCAAACATCTTTAAGACCTTGTAGTAGGTGGCGGTTTCTTGGACTTTATACCCAAAGCACATGCAACAAAAGAAAAATAGATAAATGGGACCTCCTCAAAATTAAACACTTTTGCACCTCACAGGACTTTGTCAAAAGGGTGAAAGGCAGCTAACTCAATGGGAAAAAATATTTGGAAATCACATATCTGATAAGAGTTTAATATCCAGGATATATAAAGAGATGTTACAACCCAACAATAAAAAGACAAATGACACAATTAAAAAATGGGCAAAAGACTTGAATAGACATTTCTCCACAGAAGAAATACAAATGGCAAAAAAAACACATGAAGAAATGCCCAACATTACTCATGATTAGGGAAATGCAAATCAGAACTACAATGAGATATCATTTCACACCTATCAGAATGGCCACTATTAAAAAGACAAAGAACTACAACTATTGGAGAGGATGTGGAGAGATAGGAACACTTCTTCACTGTTGGTGGGAATGCAGAATGGTACAACCACTATGGAGGACTGTTTGGCAGTTCCTAAAGAAGTTGAATATAGACTTGCCACGTGACCCTGCAATACCACTACTGGGTATATACCCAGAATAACTGAGAGCAGTGACATGAACAGACATCTGCTCACCGATGTTCATAGCAACATTATTCACCAATGCCAAAAGTTGGAAACAACGCAGGTGTCCATCAACAGATGAATGGAGGGAAGCGGCTGTGGCTCAATCAGTAGGGCTCCCGTTTACCATATGGGAGTCCCCGGGTTCGGTTCCCGGGGCCTCCTGGTGAAGGCAAGCCCGCCCGCACGGCGTGGTTAGCTGACCCAGCGAGCACAAGCAGCAAGGGGGGGATAAATGAATAAATAAATAAATAAAATCTTAAAAAAAAAAAACAAAAACAGATGAATGGATAAACAAACTGGTCTATTCACATGATGGAGTATTATGCAGCTGTAAGAAGAAATGAAATTGTAAAGCATGTGGCAACATGGATGAACCTGGAGGACATTATGTTGAGTAAAGCAAGCCAGACACAAAAGGACAAATACTGTATGAATGTGTTACTATGAACCAAATATATTGTGTAACATATTGTTTGATTCAAAAAAAAAAAATGTATATGTATCCATTACATTTAACTGAGAAATGTAAAAAAAAAAAAAAAAAAAGAATTGGTTGATGGAAAAAAAAAAAAAAGCTAGCCCATTTCTGGTATTTTGCATTGGCAACCTTTTGACAAACTAAGATACTTGGCATATAGCTTTCTCCTTCCTGCTCAGAAGATGCTGCTGGACTGGACATGGTGTCTGTCTTCAGACATCAAGAATGAGAAAATGTGGAGATGTTAATGTGTGAGCACCAGTGGGACTGATTGAACATCTCTCAGGAAAGCAGCAGTTTGCCTATCTGTCCCGCCCGGAAGACATTCACTCATTGTTGACCAGTCCTTGGTCATGTGGCCATACGTGTAGCTGCAAGGGAGTCAGGGAAGAGGATAATGCTCCCAGACCAAAGCAGGGTTCTGCTGGCAAGGAAGGAGAGAGAATGGGTATGGGATCCACCAGCAGTTGGGGGCAACCCTTTTCCCTTCTCCATGCCTGTGGACTCTTCTGGTGCTTTTACCTGCCCCTTCACACCTGCTGATCAATTTCCTCTCTGGCAGGGGCCCAGCCATTATGAGAATCCAGACTTGGAAGTCTCAGTTGATCTTGATTTTTACAAACACATGGGAAACCTGAATGTCCAAGGCGTGTTTCCTTTGATGACAGAATTTCAGTTGGTTATAGAAATTACATTTGTATTGTTAGAAATGTTGAGGACATGCCCTCAGCAGTTGGAATCCCCAGTAGTCTCTTCTTCCCTGCCACTGAGGTCCATACTTAGGTCTGCAGGCTGAGGATTTGCAAAAGCTTGAGGTTCTTTCTCAATAATCAAGAAAGCTTGCATTGGAATCATCATCAGGGTAAGACTCATATTTTGCATCCTGGGCTTCTTGATTGTTTACAAAGCCTTTTCATAGTCATTATCTCATGAGATCTGGGAGGGATCTGAGTGAGATAGGGAAAAGAGCATCAGCTCTAGAAGTTCCAGGAGAGAATCATGGCATTTCATCCATCCCCAACAAGCTTGTTTTGGAGACAAGGAGGCTCAAACAGGTGAACACACTTTTCACAATCCCTTTGGTAGGAAGTATGAGAGCCAGGATTCAAACCTAGTTAGGGCAAGGCAGAGCCCATCTTCGCTGTGCCTGTAGAACCTCCTGAGCATCTGGGGAAACTGAGGCCCGAGGGTGGGAAGTGCTTTGGTCATATACAAAGGCTGATTGACAAAAGGTTTTGGGCGAGGGAGTTTTGCAAGGGCTCTCTTGATTTTAATAATCTCTGCTGATTTTTTTAAAAGAAGAGAGAAGAAGAAAGGTGAGGCAAGGAAGTGGTAAATTCTGAATCCTGCGTAAAATGGCCAAATGGAAAGAAAGCACAGCTGGTTCTTCTACCTGGATTGTTCTCTCAAATCTTCACATGCTAACTCCTTCCCATCTGTAGGGAGTTGCTCGAATGCTACCTCCCACCCCTCCTGTCTGAGATGGCTGTCCACCTTCAAGGCATTATCTGTTTATTTTCTTCTTGGCACCTATAACTAAAATTTCATATTAGATGTTTCTACATTTATTGTTTATCATCTTCTCTCACATGACGTGAGAGGGAAGGGAATCTTCTCATGGCTGTATCCCGAGTGCCAACCGACAGCCGACCCTCAATAAATATTTGTCAGATGAAAGAATGGATTGTCTTCAGCCTGCTGAAACTCCTTGTGCCGTTAATAATTGGGGGACCACACCTGCGAGTCTGCCATTCATTCAATTTCCTTGTGCCAGCCATTGATTCCAAAACAGTGAGAAACTGCCCCCCAGTATCCCCAAACTTGCCAAAGTGACTTCCAATATATATATACAGAGATCCAACTCAACAGTTTTCATATGGTTTATCACTTCTATTATGTTAAATTAAATGTGGGCACTTCAAATATCCTTGTACGAATTCTTGGGGCAGGGTGGCCATGCTAGACTCTTCTCTCTACATCCCTAGCAGCTCTTCACCTGGGGCAATTTGGCAATGTTTGGGGGCATTTTTGATTGTCAAGATTTGTGAAGGGGTGCTGCTGGCATCTAGTAGGTAGAGGCCAGGGAAGCTGCTAAACAGCCCACGGCTGTTGTGGGACTAACCCCCACAACAAAGAATTATCTGGCTCAAAGTGTCAGTAGAGCCCAACTGTATATAAACTCACAGCAGTCTCATTGAACCTTTGGTAAAAAAAGGACTGAGCCCAACATATTCATGAATGAACATGCAAACATTTTCTGAGCTCCAACTCTGTACCTGGAATTGAGTCAGACATTGGGGAAGATGCCCAAAGAAGCCCTACCTAACCAAAGATCTGAAGTCAGATCTTCTTGCTTATACATTTGCTCTCTTTGGGTGGGGAAGTGACATTTAGCTTTTTGGATGCATAAGTCCTTTTTCCTTAGAAAAAGTTTTTCACATGCACTCGTTCAGGAGCTTCCCACACCCACCAACCTGTCTCTACCATCCTGGAAAATGGCAGCTCCCGTGGTAATACCCCAGTGTAGCTATAGTATGTCACATCATTGCTCCCAGTTCTTCGCACCTCCCTGTGTCTCTTTGCCACGTGTCTAGAGGAGAATGTATTTCCCCACACCCTTGATATTGGGCTTGGCTAAGTGCTTTGGCCAAGGGCATGTTAGAGGACATGATGCCAGCAAAACTGGGCTTTTTTCCTTGAACTTCTGCCAGTGCCAGAAAGTGCCGGTCCAGGAAGGATGGGAGACGTGGAGAAGACACAAATTCAATCTGTACCCTACAGTTCCAGCCACCCTACAGCCCAATGTTGAGCCACCCAGCCAAGCTCATCCAAGTCAGCCAAAACTTAGTTGGCTGCAAAGCTGTGGGTATGAGAGCAAATGCTCGTTGTTCTGAGCCGCTAAGTTTTGCAGTGGTTTGTTGCACGGTATTTTCATGGTGAGAGTTGATTAAGACAATAGCTGTATTCCACCAAGCTACTGTGCACCTTTGTGAGTCAGAAACACAAACAAATGTCCAAATTCTTTGGACAGCTTTTCTGGTATAATAATCATACTTTACATTCATAGAACACACAACAGTTGAGAAAGCACTTTTATATGACATGTTACTGGTTTAAACAAAAACCCACAAGGCAGCTAATGGCTCCTTTATTTTACAGATGAGGATCATATTGTTCTCAGAAGCTAAGTTACTTGTCTGAAATCACAAAGCTTATCAACTGTAGAGTGTGGACTCAAATCCAGGGCTTTAGACTTCAAAGCCTCTTATCATCTGCTCATCCTAATAGGAAATCTAGAACACATCGGTCGGTCGTATTCCATTGTTTATTCTCCGGTACGAGAGCCTGGCTTAGCCTTTCTTGATCCCTCCTTATTATTCGTATTCCTTCCTTCCCCTTTCAAATATTTATGACTGACTACTTTGTGTGAGGGTGGGAATCCCTGCTTTTGGGCTAACCCAAGAACCTTGCTCAATCCTTTTATTCCTTGACTACCTCTTGTTATGATGGCTGAAGATGCCATAAGCTCACTCTTCCAACCTCCTTTGTAGCAAAGTAGCCATGTGACCAAGTTCTGGCTAAAGACATGCAACAGAAGGTTTTCTGGGGACTTCTGGGAAAGTTTTTGCTTCCTTGTAAAAGGGATAGGTATGGAAGAAGACTTGTTTCCTCTTTCCACTTCTTCCTCCCTGAAGCAGAGGCAACTTAAGGTAGATATCAGCAGATAGTAGGTATTTAGATACTAAGTGTGAAGATAGCACAGTGACAATAGAGAGCAGAAATGAAAATGGAAGGGGCTCTAGTTTTGAAAAGAAATATATGAGTCATATGAAAGGCCACCAGGAAAAGAATGTCTGAAGTTGTTATAAATTTAAGAAAATGTTTTCAAAAGTAGAATAATACTTATCAAGCCATAAATGTGTTCAGAGCTGTGGGCATGGTACAATTTGGGAACATCAGACTTCATGGCATCCCAGCTCTGCCATCCCCAGAGCTCTGACTGGACATGTTCATCAAGCTTTATTTCCTGTCCCTACGCTGCTGTGTAACAAACAACCCCCGAACAAGGTAGCTTATGACAAAAACCATTTACTATTGCTCCCAAGTCTGTGGGTGAGAAGTGTGGTCGTGTCCGTCTACAGTAGGTTCTACTGATCTTGATGCAGCTGGCTCAAGCATCTGTGGCCAGCTGGCAAACTAGCCAGAGGCTATGTGCTGTCCAGCTGTCTGACTGCTGGAATGTGAGTGGGGGTGGAGTGACTGAGCCACCTTACCTGCCGACATCCAGCAGGCCAGTCCAGATTTGTTCCCCAAGCAGATGCCGTTTCCAAAAACAAGAGCAGAAGTGCACAAGGACTCTCGAGTATCCAGAACATTCCATGGGCCAAAGCAAATCATCAGATCAACCCAAATTCAGGAGGTGGAGTAATAGGCTCTGCCTCTTTAGGGGAAGAGCTGCTAGTTCACATTGCAAAGGGCATGGGTATAGGCTGGGGTGGAGACCTGGGGTCATTTTTGCAATCAGTCCATCTACAACAACAAGGTGTCAAGCAGGAGGAGAAACCCAACAAGTTAAGGAGGGCAAAGCCTAGAGACAGGAGGAGGCCCAGTGAGTGAAGGCTGACTCTGAGACTTCCCACCTTGTTCTAAGAGAACGGTTAAGTGTGCAGTGCTATCAGCCTCTGATGGATGGGTTTCCTGTTACTTGTAACTCTAAGCTTTCCTACCAGATAGAGTGAGGGAGTGTGATGAAGAAGCAAGGGTTCTGAAATCAGACAGAATTCAAATCTGATCTCTGCCACCTAGAGTTGTGTGACTGCAGGCCAGTTACTTAATCTCTCTGAGCTTTGCTTTCCTCATCTCTAAAAAGGGCACAATAAAACCTAGTCCTATCCTAGCTTGACACTTGTTGGGAGAGATCAAGTATGCAATATCCTTAATATCAGTAACAGTGACCTAGCAGTGGGAAAAGCTAAAAACTTTTCATTCATTAGAACACTTCCCTCAACAACCCATCATTTACTCCATTTTTTTTTTTACAAGAAAGCTGAAAATTAAAGAGCTAGTAAGTAGTGAAGACAAGATTTGAACCCAGAGCCTTGTCTCCTACTTGCATCACAACATTGCCCACCATGCCCATGCACCACCCACTTACAGTTTAAAAAACAACTTCATAGTACACACCTATGAGAATGATGAAAATCAAACCAAACCAAGAACACTAAGTGCTGTCAAGGATGCAGAGAAATGGGAACTCTCACATGCTGCTGGTGCAAAATGGTAGAGCCACTCCGGAAAACAGTTTGGCAGTTTCTTAAAAAGTTAAACATGCATTTACTATCTGACCCAGCAATCAAACTCCAGAGAAATGCTTGCCCCAAAACCTCTACATGAATGTTGACAACAGCTTCATTCATAATGGCCAAAAACTGGAAGCAACCCAGGTGTCCTTCAACAGGTGAGTGGATAAACTGTGGTCATTTGGACGATGGGACAGAACTCAACCATAAAAGGGGAAAAACACTGGTAAATGCAACAACATGGATGAATCCTAAATGCATGATACTAAGTGAAAGAAACTGGACTCAAATGGCTACACACTAGATGATTCCATTTACATGACATTCAGGAAATGGCAAAATTAGAGGGTCCAAAATCAGGCCAGTTGTTAGGAGTTGGGGGTGGGAGAAGGGTTTGACCAGAGAGGGGCATGAGAGAACATTTTGGGGTGACTAAAATGTTGTACATCTTGATTGTGGTGGTGGTTACACCAAACTATGCACGGAAAAGAGTCAGTTTTACTGTATGTAAATTATACCTTAATTTAAAAATAATTGTTATGGGTTAAAGCTGTATGGACCCCAGAAAATCATGTTCTTAAAGCTAATCCATTCCTGTGGGTGCAAACTTATTTTAAGTAAGACCTTTTGATTGGGTTATTTCCATTAAGGCATTGCCCAGGGTGGGTCTGAATCCTCTTACTGGAGTCCTTTCTAAGAGAGTGAAATTCAGGCAAGAAGGAGAAAGCTATGGAAGTCAGAAGCAGAAAGCAATGAAACCTAGAAGGGAGAGACCAGCAGGTGCCACCATATGCCTTGCCATGTGACAGAGGAGCCCAGGATCGCCAGCAGCTGGTCTTCAGGAAGAAGGATCACCTTGATGATGCCTTGATTTGGACATTTTCACAGCCTAAAAACTCTAAGTCTGAAAGCTAATAAATCTTTGTTGTCAAAACCAACCCATTTCTGGTATATTGCTTTGGGCAGCCCAGCAGACTAAAACAATAACTTCACCAATATTGTCTCATTCAAATAACAGATAAGGAAACAGAAGCTCAGAGGGGTTGAGGCTTGGACCCTCCAGGCGATGGGATCTGGAGACCAGAGCAGAGCTGTGAGGTTCCTCAGTGGTCTCTGTAAGGCCTGCACAGGTCTGCAAAGCAGGCACCAGCCTGAGGGACGAGCGGCACCCAGGCTGAGTCCGTGTGTCGGACTTGCCAGTTCAGACTTGACCCAAGCATCTGCTTCCTGCCAGCCCCACTAGAGCTCTGCTGTTGGGAATTGGGAGCACCCCCTCCCTGGTCACAGCCATCCTCAGGGGGCAGTGTGAGAAGGGCAGCTGTCTCTGGACACTCAGGACAAGGCTTGTTTTGTGCCCTACAAACAGCATTCCTAAGCCTGGTGTTTTATTTTGTGGCAACAATGGAGCAAACAGGGGAGGAGGGCCACAGATCTTAGTCCCAGATAGCAGAATGAAGAGATAGGCATGGAAGGGATCCAGAGCAGAAGACCAATTTATCAGTTGTAGAGAAGTTCACCAGGAAAAATGTAGTCAAATATTTGAAAAAAAGCAGGATGGCCACAGATTGCAAACCATAGCTACGTTCAGGGTGGTGGGTGAGGCACAGGTTTGGGGATCATCAGACCTGCTGGCCTCCCAGCTCTGCCCCTCCCACTACTGGGACTGGGCATGCTCATTGACCTTTGCTTCTTGTCTCTAAACTTGGGGTCTATGGGGTGGGCTCTGAGGAATGCATGGTGGGGTTTATGTAATGGGTGTTAGGTGCTCAACGAAGTGTTTACTGAACAAATATTTACTGAGAGCCTACTATGTGCCAGGAACTCATCAGGAGGTATCACCTCATTAGCAAACAAAACCTATTCTAACAGGGGAGCAAGATGATGAAAAAAACAACAACAACAAATAAACATCAGGCAGAGATGAATGGTCTGAGGGCAGGAGGACGGAGAGGGATGGGGGAGGGTGGCCAGGGTGGGCTTGTCTGAGAAGATGACATAGGGGTAGAGATGGGGATGGCACAAGGAGGCCTGCCATGCACGTATGAATGGGAAATGCAGAGGATGGGGTGTGCTTGGCGAGCCTGAGGATCAAAAGAGAGTGCAGTGAGGCTGGAGCAAGGGAGAGAGGGGTGGCAGCGAGGCCAGAGGTTATGGGGAACTTTGGAAATCACGGCACAGCTTTGGATTTTATGCCCAGTGAGCTGGGAAGTTGGTGTTGGGTTTTGAGCTGCCATGCTACGATTAGACACTAGACTAGGGCTTCTCTCCCTCAGCATCATTGACCTGTTGGACTGGAAGTTTCTTTGCTGTGGGGTCGGGCTGTCCCATGCAGTATCCATGGCCCCTTCACACTGGGTGCTGGCAGCGCCCCTCCCCAGCCTTGCCAAGCAAAAACGTCTCCAGATATTGCCAAATGTCACCTGGGAGGCAAAACCATCCCCAGGTGAGAAACACAATAGAGGGTCCAAGGGGGGAACGGGAGAAGAGCAAAGAGGATATGCTCTTGTCCAGGGAGGAGGTGCTCATGGCTCAGACCAGGATGGGCTCCAGGGAGGTGGGAGGAAGGAGTAGAGGTCTGGGTTTATTTTGAAGGCAGAGAGCATCTCTTGTCTTTCCTTCGACCCCAAAACATTGCTTTTGAGAATTTAGCCCAAGTAAGCAATTTAACAGAACAGAAAGCTACTTCACTGAGAAATCCATTGCAGTGTTTTGTTTCCATAGTCAATTACCACACTCAACCCTTGAGTCCAGGTGCACCACTAAATATATATATTGATGTAATTGGGGAAAATTCAATTACCTAATTATTATTAAATAGGATTAAAACTGAATAAAGGGAAGCGGCTGTGGCTCAATCAGTAGGGCTCCCATTTACCATATGGGAGGCCCCGGGTTCGGTTCCCAGGGCCTCCTGGTGAAGGCAAGCCCGCCTGCACAGCGTGGTTAGCTGACCCAGCGAGCACAAGCAGCAAGGGGGGGATAAATGAATAAATAAATAAAATCTTTAAAAAAAAAAAAAAAAAAACTGAATAAAGTAGGGATGCATTTGGATGCAGAGAATCTGCAAAAATGATTCTATGTTTAACTTTTGGAGGAACCACCAAAATCGTGGTCCACAGTGGGTGCCCCATTTTCCATTCCCAGCAGCAACGCATGAGGGTTCCTATTTCTCTGCATCCTCCCCAATGCTTGCTGTTTTCTGTTGTTTTGTTGTTTTTAATCATAGCCATTCCAGTGGGTGGGAAGTGGGATCTCTTTCTGGTCTGCTTTTTGACAAAGGTTCAAAGGCAATTCAATGGAAGAAGGTCAAGATTTTCAACAAATGGTGCCGGAGCAATGAGACATCAATAGCCAAAAATGAACCTTTACTCAAACCTCACACATATGCAAAAAATAACTTAAAATAGATCATGGGCTTAAATGTAAAAAGTAAAACTATAAAACTTTTAGGGGAAAAAAGAGAAACCACAAGAGAAGATCTTTGGGACTTTGGACTGGGCAAAGAGTTCTTAGCCGTGATATCAAAAGACATGCTCGGGGGCGGATGTGGCTCAAATGGTTGGGCGTCCGTCTGCCATATGGAGGGACCTGGGTTCGATCCCTGGGACCTCCCGGTAAAATAAAAAATATATATATAGAAGGCGCATGGGCTGCCAGACTCTGTGTGCTGGTGAGCCGCCAGGCCCTGGGTGCCATACAGCAAGATGATGACTTAACAGGGGAGAGACAAGACGAGATGCTCTGAAAGCTCTGAAACCAAGGAACTGAGGTGGCGCAGGTGGCAGGACACCTCTCTCCTACATCGGAGGTCTCCAGGATCGAATCCTGGTGAAGACTGGAGGAGGAGGATGGGAGGAGATGGCAGGAGACAGACACAGAGAATTGCCCAGCGAATGGACACAAAATAGCAAATGGGGAAGGGGGGGGTTTGAAATGGAAAAAGTAAATAAATAAATCTTTAAAAAAAAAAAAAAAAAAAAAAAGACATGCTCCGCGAGAGAAAAGAATTGTTGCGTTGTAATTCATAAAAATGAAAACTTGGGCTCCATTAAAGTGGGTGAAAAGACAAGCCACTTCCTGGAAGGAAATAGTTGTAAATCACCTCTCCAACAAAGGACTCGTATCCAGAACACCTCAACAATTCTGTAAACTCAACAATAAGAAAACAAACACTCCAATTAGAAAATTGGGCAAAAGACTCGAACAGGCACATCACCAGAGAAGATAAATGAATGGCCAATAAGCACATGAAAAGCTGCTCAGCATTGTTAACCATTAGGGAAGTGCAAAGACAAATCACAACGAGGCACCACTAGACACCTATCAGAAAGGACAAAATTAAAAGGGCAGGTAATACCAGATTCCGGCAAGACCGCTGAGCCTGGCTCTCTCCTACGTTGCTGGTGGGATTATAAAATGGCACAGCCACCCTAGAAATCATTCTTGCCATTTCTTCAAGAGTTAAACATATGCTTATCATATGACACAGCAGTTGCACTGCTGGGCATTTATCCCAGAGGAATTAAAAGTTCTAGCCACACAAACTCCTGTCTGTGATCTTCATGGTGGCTTCATTCAGAAAAGCCAGAAATGTCCCTCTTCGGGTGGTTGGTTAAACTGTGGTTCGTCCATATCCTGGACTCTACTATAAAAAGGAATGACCTATTGATCCACACGCAGCCTGGAATGGTCCCAGGGTTAGGGTTAGAATTAGGGTTAGGGCATTGAGTGAAAGAAGCCAGTCTCTAAAGGTTACGCACTGTATGGTTCAACTTATAGAAGATTCTCAAAATGGCAAAATTATAGAAATGGAGAACAGGTTAGTGGTTGCCAGGGGTTAGGGATGCAGTGGGAGAGGGGTAGACGGGTGTGATGGTGGGTGAATAGCTCCGAATCTTGACTCTGGAGGTGGTTTCAGGAATCTACACTTGTGATCAAACCGCACCCACTCACACACACACGAGGTGCATGTAAACTGGTGGAGTCGGGATTGGTCAGTGGGTTGCACCACAGCTGGTTTCTTGGTTGTGATATTATACTGTAGTTCTAGAAGCTTTTACTATTGGGGAAACCTGGGTGTACATGAGATGTCTCTGTACTATTTTTTTTTTTTTTTTTTTTGTAGTCTTTTATGAATCTATGATGATTTCAAAATAAAAAGCTTTTTTAAAGGGGGATAGGAAAGGTCTTTTAAGACAGAGGTCCCACCTCCTTGATCTTGATCTGAGGACAGAAACCTTTCAGTCAAGTCTCCATACCCCCTGGCTTAGCCCAAGGTCAGCCACAAGGTCAACCAAAGCTTGAGAATAGCTCAGCTGAGTCAGGGGCCCAGCCACCCTCGGCTGTCCTGAGTAAACACAGATGGAAATGGGAGGGGGTGATCAAGGGGATGAGAATCAGGGGAAAATGAGAACTATGGGGTCAAATCCTCTGAAATAGGCAATCTGTAAACTGATGCCTGTGTTTCTGCATTCACAGTAAAGGGCTATTTTGGGTGGCAGGCACTCAGTTCTGGCCTGAAAAGCAGTTGTGGATGTGGGTGGACTCCAGATTAATAAAGGCAGATAGCACGCAGCACTTCCCCGCAGGTACGATGGGCTGAGGTGCAGTGGCGATGGTCATGGGGGCTGCTGGCATTTGCAGAAGGACAGAGAGAGGTCCAGAAGGCCCCGCGCTGGGCACACCACACGAGGTCCATCATTGCTACAAGACGTGAAGTGCCCCAAGATGGAAAGAAGCATGGGAGGGAAGAGACAGGAGTTGGGAAGCCCCAGCTGGCCCCTCAGTGTGGGCTCATTGTACCCTCTTGAGATTGCAAGGGAAGCTGAGGAAGGGCCAGCCTTGCCCACCAGGGAGGAAAGGGGGTGAACTTCCTCAAGGACAGAGAAAGCGAATTCCCGCCCTGGTGACCCTTGGGGGTGGCAGAGAGCCTCCTTGGAGCTCCTTTGCAAGGGAAGAATGCCATATTCTCCCATCTCGGCCAAGCCGCTGCCCTGTCCCTGCAGCTGGGAAGAGAGAGCCCTGGGCAGCTTGCCACCTGAGATGACGGCCAAGGCATTTGCGGCTGCCCTCTGGCTTCTCCGAGTTTACGTGAGCTTAATGCACTCACTGTGCCCAGACGATGTTGAGAGCTGCAGGGACCACCGTCCTAGGACAGCCTCAGTCCACGGCTGCCTCCCCTCCTGAGCCCACCATTACCTTGAGCAGCTCCAGTGGTGTCCTCAGGGTCTGCCATCCAAGGTTACCACCGGGGCAGGAGGGCTGCCCCCTCCTCCAGCTTCAGTTTCCTCCCCGACTCACGGAAATACCCATAATACCACCAGCTATTTTCATTCCCTCACCCTAGGCTGGATTCTAGGTTCAGCCTGGGGACCACACACTGTCATCAAACCCTCACCTTCTGCCTTAGAAAAGCACACTCCCCACAAGAGGAGGAAGAGTGACCGGCACGTCTTCCTGCAGCCCAGTCTGAGGTGACCAGGATTCCAGAGCAGATCTGTCTGATCCCAGCGCCCAGGCCCTCACCACTCAGAACTCCACCCTGCCCTCTGTTCCCCATGCAGTGCTCTGAGGTGGGAACATGACAAAACCCAAACCCCAAGGGACTGAGGGCACATGCCCAGACCTCCAGGCCATTGTCACACAGTGCCCCTGCTGGGAATGCTCAGAGAATGAAGTCTTCCCCATCCTGCCCCCTCCTCCAAGAAGCCTTCCTGGACTGCCCTCACCTTTCTCTCCATGCCTCCAGAAGGCTTGCCGCTCGGGCCCCTCCTCCTAATGCCTTCCTGGTCAGAGAGGCAGGGCAGGATGGAGTGAGCCTGCCTGGCTCACTTGGGATAATGCCTGCCAAGCACTAGGCTGGCAGAGTGAACTCAATCCATGCCCAGTGCCAGATGCTATTCTTACCTAGCACTGAATCATGACTTCAGCATGAGATTTCACATGCTTTTCTAGGCCATGGCTTCATCAGAATGTATAGTAACACGAAAACGGGCATCACCTTAGAACATAACATTTTGGTGGGATTACGTATAACTTTTTTTCCTGTTTCTTCCTACTTCTCTGAATTTTCCAAATGATTCAAACAAACATATTACTTTGATGCTCTGGGGGGAAAAAAACTGAAGTAGAGAAGCATTAACAAATTCAAGCAATAGAATCTTTGCAGCAAATATGTGACAAAATGCCATCAATTCCATAAGAAATGCCAGCGAATTTATCAAGCACCTCCAATATACTCTTTGCTAGGCACAAGGGAACCAAAAATAAATAAGACCTGGCCCATACCCCAGAAAACCTGGGGATTCACAGGAAGAGCCCTGTGCCTGGTGTGGTAGTTTGAGACTGTGTGTACCCCAGAAAATCCTGTTCTTAAAGCTAATCCACTCCTGTGGGTGTGAACCTATTGTGGGTGGGACCTTTGGATTAGGTTACTTCAGTTAGGGCATGACCCAGGGTGGATCTTAATCCTTTTACTGGAGTCCTTTAAAAATGGGGTGAATAAGACAGACAGACAGAAAGCCACAGAAGCAGAGAGAAAGCTGGAAGCAAGAAGCTGAAGTACTGGACACTTGGAGAGAAAGGAGAGGCCAGCAGATGATGCCCTGTGCTTTGCCATGTGACAGAGGTGTTCAGGATCACCAGCAGCCGGTCTTAGGGAAGAAAACACCATCTGACGATGCCTTGATTTGGACATTTTCACAGCTTCAGAACCGTAAGTTTGTATGTTAATAAATCCTCATTATAAAAGCCAACCCATTTCTAGTATATTGCATTTGGCAGCCTGAAACACCTGGCCAACCTCTGAGTAATTATTCCTGGAGGTGCAGAACCCACAAGGTTTGCTGAGGGCCCCAGGGGGCACAAAGGATTAAAAACCTTGCAATCGAATGTCATCCTTTTTTTAAAAAAAGCTTACAATTTTTTTTTTAGATTTATTTATATATTTATTCCCATCTACCCCCTCCCCCCACCCCCTACCTAGCACTGAGTCATGACTTCGGCATGAGATTTCACATGTTTTGCACTCATTGCCTGCTCTCTGTGTGTTCTTCTGTGTCTGCTTGTCTTCTCTTTAGGTGGCACTGGGAACCAATCCTGGGACCTTCCAGAGTGGAGAGAGGCACTCAATCTCTTGTGCCATCTCAGCTCCCTGGTCTGCTGCATCTCTTATTGTCTCTCTTCTGTGTCTCTTTGTGTTCCATTATCTTGCTGCGCCAGCTCTCTGTGTGGGCCAGCACTCCTGTGTGGGCCAGCACTCCTGTGCAGGCCCACACCCTGTGAGGATAAGCTCTCTGCTCTGGCCAGCTTGCCTTTCACCAGGAGGCCCCGGGAATCGAACCCTGGACCTCCTATATGGTAGACAGGAGCTCAATTGCTTGAGCCACATCCGCCTCCCTGAATGTCATCTTAAAACTGCTGTTGCCAACTTTCAGAAGATCCCAAAACCCTAAGCAGGCAACAGAATCCCTGCACACCCTCTGTCCCCGGATCCCCAGCCTCACAGCAGGCCCTACCTTTCACTGCCTCGACCTTTATTAGGTGCTTACTACAAGCCAAATATACTGCTCCCCTTAAACCTTCTCAAATGGTCTTTTCCTCCTAGTACAGCTGCCATCACAGAGGCTCACAGGGGCCACACGGCAAAGGGCAGGACTGGAACTGAAACGCAGGGGCCTGATACCTGGACAGTGTAGCTGTTTCTTCAGCCAGAAAGATGAGCTCTTGACGAGCTGACCCAATCCTGGCCCCACTCTGGCTCTTGTAATGAACGTGTTTTCTTTCCTTCTAGGAATAGAGTCCAGCAAACCCCTGCTCCTGCCTGTTTCTTAATCTTTCTATGCAATGATTCCTGAGTTCATTAATGGCCCTGGCTTGGCTGTGCCAGGAAAGCAACAGAAGGGGTTTTTTTAGAATACCAAAGAGAAAAGGAACAAAGCAGAAGTGGTTTTAGAGTCCAACGCAAAATTCTAGAAAGTCCCGTTGGAACAAGAAAAGTTGGGTCACACTTGTTTTTTTGGCCCACAAAAACAGGATGGGGAAGTAAGGGCCCAAGGAGAAAATGCTGACCATATCATTTCTCTCTTCTATTGTTCAAGAGCCAGCCATGGCTCCCTATTACCTGGTGATGAAAGATAAACAAGTCTGGTGTTTGTTTCTTCCGCCTGCTGCCCCCAGTTCTTCTATCCAGATTACCAGAGAGGACCCTTGGCAGGTGCAAGTACACACACAGACAGAACCTGTCCCTGTAGCCAGGTGGTGGTACACCCAGCCCAGGGACAGGCACTAAGGTGGAGCACTGGAGCCAGAGAATTCCAAAACAATAATGAGACCTACAAAATGTGGGTCTGCTTTTGGTTATCATCATGTGCCAGCAATTTTTAACCATGTAATTGAGAAAACACTCCTCCCACTGGGGCAGAGCCCCCAGCCCCTTGGTTCTTCCTACTTCTCTGAATTTTCCAAATGGTTCAAAAATACATATTACTTTGACGCTCCGGAAAAAAACTGAAGTAGAGAAGCATTAACAAATTCAAGCAATAGAATCTTTGCAGCAAATAAGTGACAAAATGCCATCAATTCCATAAGAAATGCCAGTGAATTCATCGAGCACTTCCCGTATCCCATGAAGCAGTACCTTTATTCAAGCGCCTTCCCCTAGGGCCACTGGCCTTGAATCCTTCCCCACTGCTCTGAAGTCTTTAGAGCCGTGTTTCCCAAACTGTGTTTCATGGACTGCCTGCCTCAGAAGACCTCGGGAAAAGGGGGGTGGTGTCAAAATCCAGATTCTTGGTCCCTACCCCAGACTGATTAAATCAAGCTCTCTGGGGCTGGGAGGCAAAGAATCTGCACTTTAAAAAGTGCCCCAGGAATACCTACGTATATGATTGGTTGATAATTCTAGCTTTACAGCCTAGCTCTCCTGACGCTTTTCCAAGAACCCCTTGGCTTCCCCAACTTAGGCATCTCATTCCCCTCGGACTGCACACAGAATTGCTCGGAGCACAGCTGGGCAGCTGCCAAGACTTTGTTTGGGGGCCTCAGCTGTCCCCCCGCCCTACCTCCGTTCCTTAGGCTCCCTGTGCACTCATCTGCCACCAGCTGTTTGCTCTGTGGTGCAAAAGGCTTTCTCACGGTTTCTTCCATCAGTGTATTACATTTTCTAGTTATGGAACAAAAGGCCTTGCCCGCCAAAGATTTGGAGAGCTTTTTGGCATGAGGGAGTGGAAGGGGGAAAGAAGTTTGATGATGAAAAGGCCCTTTCCTACTCCCCCCTCCCCCACCCGCCCCAGTAGCAGACTCTTAAGGTCTAACTCCCATCCTAGATGTGTTGCTGTAGGTCGTTGCCTTGTTCTTGCTCAAGCTATTTTAAATGTGTTTCTATTTATAATAGCGAAAGATGGGAAAGAACTCAAATGTCATCTGTAGGGAGTTGGTGGAATAAACTATGGCACCTCCAGTGGAACGAGGAGCTTTCCTATCTACCACTATGGCGTGATCTTGGGATATGGTGCAAAGCAGACAACGTTGTGTATATTATGCTACTGTTTAGCTAAGAAAAGGGGAGGGGCACTAATATATGCACAAGTATGCATTGTTTGCCTGTATAAAAAAAATAATGGGAGGAAAAACCACACTTTAAAAAAATGGTTGCCTATGGGGAGGGAGGAAATAAGGTGAAAGAGACAGGGGAAGAAGCTGCACTTCTTTGAATATACCTTGTCTTCAGGTTTGAGTATGAAACCATATAAAATATGTGTATTAGTCAGCCAAAGGCGAGCTAATGCGAAATACCAGAAATGGGTTGGTCTTTATAAAGGGTATTTATTTGGGGTAGAAGTCCACAGATACCAGGCCATAAAGCATAAGTTTCTTCCCTCACCAAAGTCCATTGCCACGTGTTGGAGCAAGACAGCTGCTGATGTTTGCCAGGGTTCAGGATTCTTGGGTTCCTCTCTTCTTGGGGTTGCGTTTCTCTCCAGGCTTTAGCGCCTCTGTTTCCTCCACAAGGTCAGCTATAGACTTATCAGGAGAACGGCTCGCTTCTCTTCTTCTGGGGCCTTCTCTCCAACATCAAAACTCCAATATCAAAACTGCTTCTCAAAAACTGCCTCCTCTGTCCTTTGCCTTGCCTTTTATATTCGATTCCCCCACCCACCAAGGGGTGGGGCTCAACACCCTACTGACATGGACCAGTCAATGCCCTAATCATAACTTAATCATGCCCAGATTAACAGATCAGTTTACAAGCATGATCCAATTATATTTTTGGAACTCATAATTACATCAAATTGCCAAATGGCTACAATATGTTTACATGATTTTTTAAAAATTGAATAAAAGAGCAACCCTAAAAATTAAAAGTAAAAGGAATGAATCCAACTTGTATTTAGCCTCACAGAAAGAAACTATTTCAAGTGATGTTAACACATAGTAGTTTAACATACATTCTTAGTGGGATCTAGCTTAAGGCCAAAAAAAATTGCCAAAAAAAGTCTTAAATCATTTGTGGCAATCATCATGGTATTATTACTCTGAGCTTGTTTTGTGGATATTTTAGGATAAGTCAAATGAGTAATCATGCTGGGGTCCTCAAAGCTGAGATTCCCAGCATGGCTAAAAGAAAATACAGATGTGAAAACAATGGAATTCAGCAAAAGCTCTATGGTCTATAATTTGAATTGGAAATATAGGACAAACTCATGAAGTATTTTATCTTTTTGAAAAGTATATAATTCCTAGCTTTGTCCACTGAAAAGACATAGAAGAGGGACTAGTCCAGAAACTGTGAGCACCCCCTAACATCCAGACTGGGGTCTCTAAATACCATTTCCTACTGAAAGGAACCAGGATTCCCTACAGAAGTGGATGATTCTATGTCTGCATCAAGAAATGTACAAAATGAGCCTTTTTTTTTTTTTTTTTTTTTTAAGGCCACCAGTGAGGACAAGAAGTCAGCAAGCAGGTGTGATCTGGGCCGAGCCGCCTGGGAGCAGAGGGGGTGTCTGTTCCTGGAGTGTCAGAGCTGAGCCCACCGAACAGGAGAGATGGGGTTGGGGGTAGCAAGGAAGGCCCTCCAGGAACATCCTCTCCTACCCAGGTCCAGGAAGCTATCAGAGATTAGGATGAATCAAAAGTTTGAATTCAAAATAAGACAACAAGACAGATAATAATAACAAGGAACTGAAATGACTTGAATATGTTTAAGTCAATGGGATCACAATGATATGAAATGCCACGTACACACAAACTCCTTGGGTACCTTTGGAAGATGCTAGGGAACCGATTCATTGTTTAGAAAACTGAAAAACAAAGCAGAATCAAGCCTTTAGCCTGCCTTTCTTATACAACCTGGACTTCAAAATAACCGTATAGATGAGACGAAGATTCTCTTTATAGAAGTAGTCCAGCTAAAAATTGAAGAAGGAATAGCAGAATTAGAATAGCACTGTTCAGTAACCTAATGAATGAATGGGCAGGCTGAGGCAATAGCTGCCAATATCACAAAAAGAAAGGCATCCAGACATCTTGTGCCTCCTGATGAAAGAACATGTATCTTGCCAGAAAAACAAATCTACCCCAATCTAATCAGGCCTCCAGACCTCACTACCAACTTGGGGCAAATAGGAGACAGAGGAATCCATTAAATGACACCATCGGGTTGGAAAATACCATGACCCAGATTGTAGAAAACTCTACCATACAAACTATTCAGTTCCTTCCACAAAATAGGGTAAAAACTAAAATTAAAAGTTGGAGGAAGAACATAGAAATCAAAAGAGATCCAAGTGACAAATTAATCAATCATAGCATGTAGCCCTTACTTGAATCCTGTTTGAAAAACACATGGTTAAACACTTTTATATATGACAATCATGGAAATGTGAAGGTACACTGGAAATCTGATTATACTGAGGAATCATTTTTAGTTTTAAGTGTGATTGTGGTGTTGTATTTCTTTTTTTTGGTAAGAGTCCTTTTTTTTAATGGATACAGGTTGAAATATTTATAGATGACATGATAAGATATCTAGGATTTGCCTCAAAACTATGGAAAAAAGGCTTCAAACATATACAAAGCTAGAGGGAATAATCTAATAACCCCCCAGCTTCAACAATTAACAAAACATAATCTTGTTTTTATCCCTCTCACCTCCTCGATCAATATATATGTATATATATATAGCTTACCTCTGTCCACGGAAAACTTCTTTAATACATTTTTTTTCAATGTCTGTGGCCCCCAGTGGGATGTGGACTGCAGGAGGCTCAGAGCCTCCCTGGGCATCCTTATTCTCGTTAGAAGAGGAGGAAGCCGCAGCACAGCCATGCAAGTTCGCTCGCCCAAGCTCATAACGGCCAGGATTTGAAGCCGAGTAGAGCTGGTTCCGAGGCCAGTACTCATCATACAAAACCTGCTGTACGTGGGACAGGGGCGGGGGGGGTCACGGAGTTCCCGGAAAGGAACAGTGGCCACTCTAGAGGCAGTGATGGGACAGGAATGGGAGCTCAGGCCTTGCAGGATTAATGGCTCCGTAGCAGGGAACTGGGTGGTGGGCTCCGGGCACCACGCCCAGCAGTGGGGGGCTTCATTGATCAGGCTGACCACACTCCTGGCGACCTTGGCCTAGTCACTTTTTTCTCTTCTGTGTGTCAATGAGAGGGTAGGGCCAATAAGTCCTTGAGTATTTATTTCCGCAGAGCTCTTTTTTCAAGCAGTATCTCAACCAACACCCTGACATCTAAAGAAGGGGAAGGAGAACAGATCTAGTAGAAGCGGTTGGTGGTGTAGACGCCCATCCCAAGAAAACCCAGAAATAATGAGGCAGCTGGCACCACCTGTGGAAGGTGGGCAAGAGCAGTTTTCATGCAAATATTTAAAGAAAGGCAATTCCACCAAGTTGGAGACTTTGGCCCCACTGCTGGGTTTCACACACTTGGCAGAGGAACCACAGGCCCACATGAACACATCACCCTGGGTCACCCAGCCCAGGCTCCTGCCCTCCCCAGGCCGCTTCCTCCTGGCTCAGCATCTTTACAGCTCATAGGCTGGTGCCTGATGACAGGTGATGAATTTTCCTGGCATTCACAGCCTTTAAAAACTCCTCTCAGCAAACTGCTCAGTTAATGACTGAGCTCGGGCCTGGCTGGGGGGGCCCTGGAATTGGATCTCAGAGGCCCCATCTTCCCCTGCCCCCACGGGTTAGCTCAGCTGTTGCTCTGGAGGGATCTTGTCTCCTGGAGCTTGCTTAGCGAGACTCCTGCCTCAGTATCTTCCAGGGCACCCCCCAAGTGGCTGAGCCAGCACTGGCAGCCTCCTCGGGCTGGGTGGCACAGCACAGCATGGGGCGGGGAGCAGGTGTGTCCTGAGTCCACTTTTTTGGAGGAAAGAAGCCCCTTTCTTCTCCCTCCCCTGTTCACCCAACCCTATGCTTCCAGGTCTTAAGTATCCCACGGTATTTCTTCTGTGAGTAAAGGCAAAAGTAAGGAAGCCAACCATCTTAGTAATTTATTGGGGAACCAGAGCCAGCTATCTGCAGGGGAGGCACTAAAACATCCACCCACACAGCCTTCCTCCCCCAGCTGCTGCAGTCAGAAATTCTACTGTTCCGGCTTCTTTCTGTTGGGGTAAGCATGGCCCTCTCCCAGGTTTCAGATTTAAAATGCCAACAATTGATTTATATATTGAGTACACCCCACTTGATTGGCACTGGGCTAAGTGTTTTACATGACGTTTTTTAATTCCTTCTCGTAATGACCCTGTTAGGGAGGTGCTATTATTAGCTCCATTTTACAGACAGGGGAAACTGAAGTTTAAAGAAGGCAACTTGCCCTAGGGCCTTCCATGGATAGGATGGGGGCTAGCATTCAAAGCCCAATCCCAGCTCCAGAGAAGGCACGCCTGTGGTTTTCAAACTGGGTCATATGGATCTCCAGGGGTTCCAGAGAGGGCAAAGTCAGAGAACACAGGCAGCGTGGGCAAGCATGGGACCCCCACCCCTCTTCCACAACAGCCCTGTTTATTCTGCCCCAATCTGTGCTACCTGGACAAATCCATTCCCCAATACAGCAATCTGATGAGATGGTTGTCACTTTCCCATGTTACAGAAGAGAATGTTCCATGAGGCTGGATAGAATAGGGACCTAAGGAAGAGGGCCAGAAGTTAGTACGTTTCCACACAAACACCACCCAGTAGAAAAAACTAAAGCAGCATCCTGCTGGACTCATATAAATAGGTTATCAGAAGGCAGCTAGTGCCTGCAGACATGCACAAATAAGTTCTGCTGGCGTGGTGGGAATGTTTATACCATTCACCCATCAGCTGTGGAAACAACACCAGCAGCGTATGCCTACTGACTGCAAAAACGAGACACGAGAATGCAGTTTACAATGTCCACCCAGCAGAAGGAAGGGAGAAAAACAGGATATTTCCACACTACCCACCCATTTTCATAAGCCCCTCGTGGGAGCAATAGCCAGGAGCCATTCACCACCGGATAGCAATCCTTAACCCCCTAAGAGAATCAAATCACCCCATAGAGCTTTCCATAAAACAGGGGACCCCAGGGCAGAACTTGGGATTTTCTGCCCACCTTACATTCTAAAGGCATATTTCTGTTTTCTTGCTTTACTCCCTAATAAATTCTCTGCTTACCTAATTAATTTGTGCCCCGTCCTTGAATTCTTTCCCATGACGATGCCAAGAACCCGTATACCATTTCCGATAACACCAGCACAGAGAGGTTAGGTCCCCTGCCCAAAGCTGTGACTGGTTGAGCCCTTCCCCAGCTGGCTGGGCCCAGAGTTCCCTGGGGTTGACTCCACAATCCTCTCCTAAAATTTGTTTCCAAGGATAGATCTGAGATCTGACTCTAGGCAGCTTATTGCTGAGCAGAATAGCTTGTTGTCTAAACAAAATGCTGGCCTTCGTCGTCCGAATAAACTTGCTCAGTTGGGTGATGGAACAGAGGGAGAGGGGCGTGGCAGAGAAGGAAAATGTGAGAAACAGAGAAAGGGTGACAGAGAGACAGAAAAAGTTCTTGCGAGAAAAGGAGCAGAGAGGAAAAAGAGGCAGAGTTGGCGACAGAGGGAGAGGAAAAGAGGGGCAGAGAGTGAGTGAGGCAGGAGGAGAGTAAAATCAGAAAGCTGAGAAAAAAGACCTGGAGGCAAAGATGGACCCCCAGACAGACACACCAAGAGCCAGAGAGGGGAGTGAGGCCAGGTGGGTCCAGCTGGCCCCAGCGGCGCTCCCTTTCGGAGCGTCCATGTTTGCCAGGTGCGCTGGGAGGAGAGCCTTGGACTTGGGATTCTGGACGGGTGCAGAGCCTTGGCAGGGAGCCTGTTCTCTGCAGGGGACACAGCAGGCAAGGATTGGGGTGTCTGAGCAAGCCCCTGTGGGGCGGGGTCCCAGCCGGTTCGAGGGCCCAGGATGCCTATTGCCAAAGCTGAGGTAAATCAGCTTAGGGTGAGGTGAAAAACATAGGCTGGTGAACATGGGTTTGTTCAAGACCAGGAAAGTCAGCCACTACCCAGGGTGCTCCGTGGGCCCCAGTTCCTTTAGCTCATGCCCTGACTCCAAAACAAGTTCTTTCCCCTTCTTATGCTCAAACCTAAGGGCAGGGCTCTATCCACACAGAATCCTGGAAGATAATATTTTAGTCCGAAAATAAATGTGGGCCCTTCTCTCTTGAGCCGCAGGAGCCGTGACAAATGGCCTTGACCTCCCACTCCCCACCCTATTCTGTGCCCTATGGACTTCCAAGTTACCCCCACCCCATGCCCGGGTTTTCTGCGGGTATCCTGAAGGCTTGTCGAGGTCACCCGAGGCCCCAAACACATGCTCCCCTGAGTCACTGTCGTTTCACGGTCAGGTCCCATCTAGTCATCGCACAATGGTGGTCTCTGAGAAATGCATGTGGACCTGGAGTCCACACTTGGCGCACACCAAACCAAATGGGAAACAGCTCCCGAAGCTTCCTCTGCTAAATTCTACAGGTGAGGAGGAGGGGCCGCTTCACACAGATGCTCAGAGCTAGGCAGCCCCTTCCCGCCAGGAGGGCTCCCCTGGCAAAGCCTGGTCCCTGCCTCGTTCCGTCTGTCCTCCTAGCCCCTTTCCTGCCAGACTTGCCCACCTCCAGGAAAGCCAAATTTGTCCTTGTCGCAGGTGTGGAGGCTTCAGCTCCCCTGCGTCCTTCTCCCAACCCCTGGCAGGCCCCGGCTGGTTCTGAAGGTGGAGCCCACCCTGGGCTCAGCCCAACAAAAGAGACTTCCCTTTACCACCACCCACCCTTCCCAGAAAGAAGCTGGGGTTTTAACTAGCAAAAGCTTCTTTCCAAACATCGCCCTACATCTGCGGTCCTCAGGCCTGACTCCATAATAGGGCAGGTACCTGGGAGAGGTGAGGCAAGTACCTGGGAAAGGTGAGGCTTGGAGGCAGGATGCTGAGCCAGAGGTTTGCATTGAGAAAATGCGGGTTGCAGACTCCACCCCGCAGTCCCAGGCCCTTTTGTCCCATCACCCTCCTCTTTCCTGACCCGCTGCCAGAGCCAAGTCTTTAAAGTAAACCATGACCCTTCCTCACACATGGCCTGCAGTGGCTCCCCAGTGCTCTTGGGATGAGGCTCGGTCCCGGAGCTTTTGCGAAGCCTCTGGGGAAGAGACCCCGCCTCAGGCTCCACATCCCCAGGGGTTAGGTGGACTGACCCTTTCTGCCTCTACTTCCCCAGTGTGCTCTGTCTGACCCTTCCCACAGTGGAGGCTTTCACAGGTGTGGCTTCCTCTGTAGATAGCACCCTTTCCTTGTCAGTCACCTGTCCCTCCGCTTATGTAGGCGCTACCTCCCTGAGAAACCTTCCCTGCCCAGCGTCCCCGCCTGTCTCTTTCCCAGTTCCCCACCCCATCTTCTGCTCCACCTCCCAAGAGTCTCTCCTCTCCATCCTAGATGGCTCAGGTGGCAAACTGCAGTGACCCAGACCTGGACCCAAAATCCCAGAGCTGTGCGCTTGGACTCTTAGAGGCTCAACGTTTCACACCTAAAAAATCAAGAAGTTGAAACCCAACATGCCTTATATAATTCTCTCAGCCAGGCACCTCATTTTCTCTGTATCCCACTTTGTGTCTTGGGCATCTGCCTGGTGCCAGACAGGCCTGGACCGAGGAGAAGAGGGAATTCTTTAGTTTCTCTGGGTCTCGGTTTCCCTCCTCTGTGAAATAGGGGTATGAGAGATTAGGGAAAGTGCCCACGCGGCGCAGAGCAGTGTGCCTGGCACTGACTAGGTGCCTGAAAGGTGGAAGCTCAATCACTTTTCTTAACTTGGACAACAAAACCGCTGAGGTCAGCAGCCATCTTTGGTAATAAAGGCACAACTGAATCCTCAGAATTGGCTTGTTTAAGGGAAATGCCTATTCTCTGTGCGAGAAAGAAGAGCAGAAAGACAACGTTGGTTTCTTGAGTCTCAAGGTCTTAGAAAGCAGCAGCAGGAACCAAGCAGAAGGTTCTGATGCATCCTGCTATTCAAACTTCAGAGAGGTGCAGCAGGCAATTGGCAGCAGGGACCCCACCCCAAGTTCACGCCCTGCATGGCTCCCCCACCCTGTCCCCTCTCCAAGGTTTCCCTGGAGTTCCCACTCTGGCTACCATTTTGCCCCTTCTCCCCCTAGATCAACCGCTCCCCGCGCCGAAACACATGCTGCCTCATGCAATGAGCACCTGTCACCACGTGCACTCAGAGGCGACCCAGCCCTGTCCTCAAGGTGCCCACACTATGGCGGAGACACCCTGGAAGCTGACCACAACGGGCAGGGGGGACACAACAGGACAGACCTGCACATAGGCTGCAAAGGAAGGACCCACGGGGAAGGGCCACATAAGCCAGTGGAGAGGACAGGAGGTTTCTGGAGGAAGCACCTGGGGAGGGACAGTTCTGGGGCGTGGGAGCAGGGCAGGAGAGGGGAGCTGAACCTCATCACAGAGGGAGCCGTGTCCAAACAGTGGACTTTATCCACTGAGCAGTGGGGGCCACGGAAGGGTAATGCGGGGCATGTCCGTTACAGTCTTTTCAGAGAGTCCTTTGGCTACAAAGCGTGAAGGATAAGTTCGAGAAGGACAGGTTCCTTCAACGGCATCTAGGGATGGCTGGTGCCGGACTCAGAGCCTCATGCTGGGGACACGCAAATGAGTCATTCGCGGTGTTTTCTGCCGGTGACACACAGCATTGACAATTTCATCTACACCTGATGCCCAGTGTCTCAATCTGATGCATCTGCCCAGCACTTACAATTTGTTGGAGTGGTGGGGGTGGAGACAAACGTGAATGTTTGTCTGAACTCAGTACATCGGTACAGTGAAAAGGATGTTCTAACCGATATGCCAGGTAAGGTACCAAGGAGAATCCAAGGAAAGCACCCCAGACCCAAACAAGCAGTGCTCAATCAAAATGAAACGAGTGGCTAGGCAATGTCTAGTAAGTGGCTATTGGGCTGCGAGTACAAAATAAAATCCCTGTCTTCAAAGAGCTTCCAGCCTAGGCGGAAATGTGTGTGTGTGTATGTGTGTGTGTAAATGGCATGCATATATTTTTTCTATTTATATAAAATTTTAGGAAATTCCAACTAACACATAGAAAAGGAAAGCAGATAACAGCTAGTTTAGGGCTGGGGACAGGCAGGTGGTGGGAGGAAGTGAGGGATTATAAAGGGGTACACGGAAGCTATTGGGGCGATGAATATATTCATTGAACTGATTATGGTGATAGTTTAATGGGTGTCTACATATATTAAAATTTATCAAATTGCAGACTTTAAATACATGCAGTTTATTGTATGACCGTTATATCTCAATAAAACTGTTTTTAAAAATCAGGGAAGTAGCTACCACTAGGTGAGGGAGTCTGATAGGGGAGGAAACACGAGCTGCTTCTGGGATGAAGGAAAATTCTGTTCCTGGGCTTAAGTGGCGATTAAGCAGGAGTTCTTTTTATTACCACTTGTTAAGATGATACTTTTTATGTTTTTCTCCTTTTTCTGTGTTGGTTATATTTCATATTTTTAAAAGTTTAAAAATTAAAAATTATGGTGAAGTATTGAAAGCTTTTGAGATGCTATAATATCTAAAAGATGTAATTATCCTTCAGAATCATAAATTTCCTTATTATTTTCTCCCTTAAGAATAGCCAATTTGGGGTCTTCGTTGCAACATACACACTCCTTTCTTTGACTTTATAAATTAGGTGTACCTTTACATCTAATTGAGATCAGTTTCTAGTCCATCCACAGACTCATCTTTATTCTAATTGCCTTAAAAAAAGAAAAAAATCAGAACACTACAATTACATCATATCTCTGTAAGCCTCATTCACCAATGAAGCGGCCCATGCGTCACAGAACTGCCATTTGCCCATTTGTTCTCGTGGCACTAGGTTTATAGCAACATTTGGGTAGGTGGCTGCCAGGAACAGTGCACCACTAATTTTATTTTACTTATAAAATGTTGTGGTGCTCAGTGGTCATTAAGTATAGCAATCCTTTGGGTGCTTTGTTATATTTACTTTATGCATTCATTCTGCCTCTGGTGCCTTTGGTGCCTCATTTTCTTTGCATTGATGGTGAATGTCCTTTTTGCCTTCCATGCCCCATCCAGAAATCCTTCCTTTCAATTGCTTCAAAATGCTTTGTCCTGATGTGCAATGTAAGTGAAGAACCCATGCTTTCAACCTTTCCATTGTCCTTTCTCCTTTCCTAATGCTCTAAGATTTGTATCATTTCCTGTCCCTTTTAGGACTTTCCTTTGGCCATTCTTTTTTTTTTTTTTAACATTATTTTGTACATTTAATAATTGATAATATGAACAATTAAAAACTAAAAAGTAAACAGATGAATAAATACATACATTTCTCAATTAAATGTAATGGATACATATAAATTTTTTTTGAATTAAACAATGTTACGCAATATATTTGATTCATAGTAATGCAATCATACAGTATTTGTCCTTTTGTGTCTGGCTTGGTTCGCTCAACATAATGTCCTCCAGGTTCACCCACATTGTCATATGTTTTACAACTTCATTTCTTCTTATACCTGCATAATATTCCATCATGTGAATAGACCACAGTTTGTTTATCCGTACTTCTGTTGATGGACACCTGGGTTGTTTCCAACTTTTGGCAATGGTGAATAAGGTTGCTATGAACATTGGTGTGCAGATGTCTGTTTGTGTCACTGCTCTCAGTTTTTCTGGGTATATACCCAGTAGTGGTATTGCCGGGTCATGTGGCAAGTCTATATTCAACTTCTTTAGGAACTGCCAAACAGTCCTCCACAGTGGCTGTACCATTCTGCATTCCCACCAACAGTGAAGAAGTGTTCCTATCTCTCCACATCCTCTCCAATTCTTGTAGTTCTCTGTCTTCTTAATAGTGGCCATTCTGATAGGTGTGAAATGATATATCTCATTGAAGTTTTGATTTGCATTTCCCTAATCATGAGTGATGTTGAGCATTTCTTCAGGTGATTTTTTGCCATTTATATTTCTTCTTTGGACAAATGTCTGTTCAAGACTTTTGCTCATTTTATAATTGGGTCGTTTGTCTTTTTATTGTTGAGTTGTAACATCTCTTTATATATCCTGGATATTAAACCCTTATCAGACATGTGATTTCCAAATATTTTTTCCCATTGACTTGGCTGCCTTTTCACCCTTTTGACAAAGTCCTGTGAGGTGCAAAAGTGTTTAATTTGAGGAGGTCCCATTTATCTATTTTTTCTTTTGTTGCATGTGCTTTGGGTGTAAGGTCCAAGAAACCACCACCTACTACAAGGTCTTGAAGATGTTTCCCTATATTTTCTTCTAGGAGTTTTATGGTCCTAGCTTTTATATTTAGATCTTTGATCTATTTTGAGTTGATTCTTGTATAGGGGGTGAGATAGGGGTCCTCTTTCATTCTTTTGGTTATAGATATCCAGTTCTCCCAACACCATTTGTTGAAGAGACTGTTTTTTCCCATTAGTGTGGGCTTGGTAGGTTTGTCAAAAACTAGTTGACTGTATAGCTGAGGGTTGATTTCTGGGTTGTCAATTCTATTCCACTGATCGATATGTCTATCTTTATGCCAGTACCATGCTGTTTTGACCACTGTAGATTTGTAATATGTTTCAAGATCGGGCAGTGAAATTCCTCCCACATCGCTCTTCTTTTTTAGAATACTTTTGGCTATTCGGGTGCACTTACCCTTCCAGATGAATTTGGTAATTGCCTTCTCTAATTCTGTAAAGTAAGCTTTTGGGATTTTGATTGGTATTGCATTGAATCTATAAATCAGTTTGGGCAAGATTGCCATCTTCACGATATTTATTCTTCCAATCCATGAACACGGAAGGTCTTTCCATTTGTTTAGGTCTTTTAAAATTTCTTTTAGCATTGTTTTGTAGTTTTCTGCATATAGGTCCTGTACTTTTTTGGTTAAATTAACTCCTTGGTATTTGAGTCTTTTTGTTGTTATTGAAAATGGAATTTTTCCTCTGATTTCCTCCTCAGGTAGTTCAGTACTAGTGAACAAAAACATTACTGATGGGGGTCGGATGTGGCTCAACTGGTTGGGCGTCCGTCTCCCATATGGAGGGACCCGGGTTCGATCCCTGGGACCTCCCGGTAAAAAAAAAAAAAAAAAACATTACTGATTTTTGCATGTTGATCTTGTATTCTGCCACTTTACTGAACTCATTTATTAGCTCAAGTAGCTTTGTTGTGGATACTTCAGGATTTTCTAAGTACAGGATCATGTCATCTGCAAACAGTGAGAGTTTTACTTCCTTTTTTCCTATTTAGGTGCCTTTAATTTTTGTTTCTCGTCTAATTGCCCTCACTAGAATTTCTAGTACAATATTGAATAACAATGGTGACAATGGGCATTCTTGTCTTGTTCTTGATCTTAGAGGAAAAGCTTTCAACCTTTCCCCATTGAGTATGATGTTGGCTGTAGGTTTTTCATATATGCTTTTTATCATATTGAGGAACTTTTCTTCTATTCCTATCTTTTGAAGTGTTTTTATCAAAAAAGAATGCTGGATTTTGTCAAATGCCTTTTCTGCGTCTAATGAGATGATCATGTGTTGTTGTTGTTTTTATTTGTTAATGTGGTGTATTACATTGATTGATTCTCTTATGTTGAACTAGCCTCGCATACCTGGATTAAATCCCACTTGGTCGTGATGTATAAGTCTTTTGATATGCTGTTGGATTCAATTTGCAAGTATTTTGTTGTGGCCATTCTTTTAGTGCAGCTCTGCTGGTGACAAATGCTCATGGTTTTCCTTTATCTGAGAATATCTATTTCCCTTTCATTCCTGAAGGATATTCTCACTGGGTATAGAATTTTGAAGTGACAGTTCTTTTTTTTTTTCAGCAGTTGAAATGTGTCATGTTACTTTCTTCTGGTCCCCATGGTTTCTCATGAGGAATTTGCTGTCATTTTAATTGTTTTTCACTTGTAAGTGAGATGGTGTTTTCTTTTGCGGCATTCAAGTTTTCTTTGCTTTCAGTTTTCAGGAGTTTGATCGTGATCTGTCTTGGCATGGATTGCTTTGGGTTTATCTTGATTGGACTTAGCTCAGCTGCTTGAATCAGTAGGTTGTCTTTTGTCAAATTTGGAAAAACTTCAGCCACTCTTTCTTTGAATATTTTTCCAGCCCAAACACATTTTTCCTCTGGGACTCTGAGGACATGAATATTAGGTCTTCTTCTGCTACTTAAAAAACCCTCATCAGATATTAATTCCACCATTTCTGTCATCTCAATGTTGGCACCTGTTGACCATGTTTTCTCATTCAAGGTAAGAGTTTACTGGTTTTTGGAATGATATGTGATTTTTTTCTTTTTATTGTATTCTGGGCATGTTGTGTTTTATGCCGTGAAACTCAGGATCTTGTTTAAATGTTCTATTTCAGCAGGCCTCCTTTGACGTCACTCAGTATCTCAACTTCTCTGAGGAATGGTGAGACAGAAGAATGTATTAAAGTGTGCAGTGAGAGAGAGGAGCAGAACGTCAGACTACCTTTTGCCAGTAGAAGTATTTAATTACACAGAATGGCTAAAGCATGGCAGGAAAGATGTCTTCCATCGAAAATACAGTCTCAGCTAGCCACTGATTCCTGCTCCTCTACTATGTATTGCTAAAAAAAAAAAACCTGTTCCCTGGACATTACATGAACCCTACATAAGAATAATCTGAAAGGTGAAGAAAAGAAGACAGACTGGTTGGGGACCTTGGGACCTGAGGAAAAAGACAGAGATGGGTCCTCTGGGGTTTTTCCCTTTTCTTTTTGCTTTGGTGTGGGTGTGTGTTTGCCTAATAAATCCTGGGCTGAGTGCTGGAGGAACTGGCAATCTAGAAATTGGTGACGTCCAATATATCAATTTTTTAATGGATCATGCTTTTGGCATCATAACAAAGAAAGGTTTGCTTAACCCAATATCACACATATTTTCTCCTAGAAGTTTTATAGTGTTAGTATTAGATATAATATTGTGTTATATCTAACACTCTTTCTGGGGCTTCTAGTGTTAGATTATAATATTAAGGTCTATAATCCATCCTGAGTTGATTTTAAATATGATTTAAGAATATGATCTTTTTTGAGTTAATTTTTATATATGGGTCAAAGTTCATTTTATTACATATGGATATCTAATTGTTCTACAATGTGACATAAAATATTATCCTTTCTGCACTGAATTACCTTTGCACATCTGTCAAAAGTCAGTTTTCCATTTATGTGTGGCTATATTTGTGGACTCTCTATTCTGTTCCATTGATTTATTTGTCTATCTTAACAACAATACCACACTGTCACATTCAGGGATCCATAAACAACAGTCCATGGAATAAGTACCTGTTTTGTAAATAAACTTTTTTTGGGAACAGAAACACACCCATTCATTAATATATTGCCTATGGCTGCTTGTATACTACAGTGGCATAATTGAGTCATTGTGACAGAGACCACACGGCTCACAAGCCTAAATATTTACTATTTGGTTCTTTAAGAAAAAGTTTGCTGCCCCTTAATCTTGATTACTATAGCTTTATAGTCTTGAAATCTGGTAGTGTCATACTCCAACTTAATTCTTATTTTTCAAAGTTATTTTGACTATTCTGGATATTTGAATTTCCACATGAATTTTAGAATCTCCTTGGCAATTTCTACCAAAAAGCCTGCTGGGGTTTTGACTGGTATCACATTGAACCTATAGATCAATTTGGAGTAGAACTAACATCTTAACAATACTGAGCTTTCCAACCCCTGAACAAGTTTTATCACTCTATTTATTTAGGTCTTCTTTAATTTCTCTTCACAATATTCTGCAGTTTTTAGCATACATGACTTGCACATCTTTTAAATTTGGTTTCTGAATTGTTGTTGGCATATAGAAATATGGTTGATTTGAGTATTCTGATCTTGCATCCTTCAACCTTGCTGAAATCCCTTATTAGTTCTAGTAACTTTTTCACAGATTCCACCAAATTTTCTAAACATATGGTCATGTCAAGTACAAATAAAGACAGCTTTACTTCTTCCTTTCCAGCATGGATGCCTTTTATTTTTCTTTCCTTATTGCAATGGAAAGAACCTCCAGTTGAATGGAAATAATGAGACTAAACATCCCTTTCTTGTTCCCAATCTGAGGAGTAAAGTATTGAGTCTTTCATGATTAAGTATGGTGTTATGTGGGATTTTAAAGATACCCTTTATCAGATTGAGGAAGTTTCCCTCTAGTCTTAGTTTGCTGACATTTTTTTTCAATATTTCAATAATCTTGTTTCTTTTTTTTTTTAATTAGAGAAGCTGTGAGTTTACAGAACAATCATGCATAACATATAGGATTCCCATATATCACTCCACCACCAACACCTTGCATTGTTATGGAACATTTATTACAAATGATGAAGGAACATCATCAAAATGTTACTGCTAACTATAGCCCATAGCTTACATTTGGTGTATTTTCCCCATAAATCACCCCATTATTAACACTATGCATTAGTATTGTATATTTGTTACAGTTCATGAGAGTATTTGTCCTGTTAATCACAGTCCATCATCTACCTCGGGGTTCCCTGTGTTACACAGTCCCACGTACAATCCTTCCAAAGTGCATACTCAGTGGCTCTCAGTTTCATCACAGAGTTGTGCTGTCATCACCTCAGTCAATTTTAGAATGTTTTTATTACTCCAAAAGGAAAAATCCCTTACTACCTTATACCCCCCATTGTTGTCCCTTAGCATTGATGCAGTGCCTTCTGTGCCATTGTTGCAAAAATATTACATTATTACTGTTAACTATAGTCCATAAGTGTTTTTTTGTATCAGAACTGAATAGTGGATTTTAAAAAATACTTTTACTGCATCAATTTAAAAGAGCATATGGTTTTTCAAGTTTGTTAATATGGTGAATTACACTGATTGATTTAGAATTTTAAACTAACTTTGCACTCCTGGGATAAATTCCACTTGTATTATCTGCTCTATTTATCATTGGATTCACTTTGCTAAAATTTTGTTTAGAATTTTTGCATGTCTATTTATGATAGATATTGAGTTGTAACTTTCTTGCCTTCTAATGTCTTTGTCTATTTTTCATATCAGGTTAATGCTGGTCTCATAGAATGAATTGGGAAATATTCTCTCTTCATCACTTTTGTGGAATAGTTTGTGAAGAGGTATTTTTTTCTCCTTAAATGTTTGATAGTATTCATCAATGAAGTCATTTGGGCCCGGAGTTTTCTTTCAGGAAAGTTTTTAACCCCAACTTCAACTTCTTTCATAGATATAAGGCTATTTTGGTTATCTTCTTCTTTCCGAGTAACCCTTAATCATCTGTGTATTTCAAGGAATTCATCTAATTCATTTGAGTTGGTGAATTTGTTAGCATAAAGCAGTTCATAATATTCCTTTTTTGTCCCTTTAATAGCTGTAGTAATGACAGCTCACTTCTCTCATTTCTGATATTGGTAATAAATACCTTCTTTTATTTTTGTTCAGTCTAGTTGGAAGTTTATTAATGTTTCTGGTTTTCTCAAAAAACTATATTTTGGTTTCATTGACTTTATTGCTTTGCTGTTTGCTATTTTATTGATTTCTGTCCTGATATTAATTATTTCCTTTATTCTGCTTATTTGAAGGCTAATTGATTATTTTTTTCTAATTTGTTAATGTAGGAGCTAAGGTCATTGGTACCTTTTTTTCTTTCCTAATTGTTCAGTGCTATAAATTTCCCTCTTAGTACTGCTTTAGCTGTATTGCACAAATTTTGATATATTGTGCTTCACTTTCATTCAGTTAAAAACATTTTGTAAATCCCTTTTTATTTCTTCTTTGATTCATGAATTATGTTATTTAGTTTCAAAAAATTGGGGGGCTTCTGTTGTTTGGTTTTTAACTTAATTGCATTGTGGTCAGAGAAAATACTTTTATGATTTATTAGTTTTCTATGGCTGCTGTAACAAATTACCTCAAACTGAGAAGCTTAAAACAGCACAAATTTATCTTACAGTTCAGTAGTTCAGATGTCTGCCATGGGTCTCACTGAGCTAAAATCAAGTTGTCAACAGGGCTGCATTCCCTTCTGGAGGCTCTAAAGGAGAATTGTTTCCTTCTCTTTCTAAACTTTAGACACTGCCCTCATGGTACTTTTTCTCTATCTTCAAAACTAGCCATTTGATTCTCTCTCTTCTCCCTTACTCTTCCACTTACCAGTACTCTTATAATTACATGGGGCCAAGATAATCTCCCCATCTCAACATCAACTGATTAGCAACTTTAATTTCCCTTTTCCAAGTAACCTAACATAATAGTTAGGTTCTCAGGATTAGAATATAGACATCTTTGGGATGTCATTCTGCCTACCACATTTGACTTGAATTATTTTAAATTTATTGAGACATTTGGACCAAACTATGACCTACCTTGGCAAATATTCCATGTGAACTTGTAAAGAATATGTATTCTGCTATTTTTGTGTGAAGTGTTTTATAAATGTCAATTAGGTTAAATTGGTTAATAGTCTTACTCAGGACTTCTATAACCTTACTGATTTTTCTGGCCTGTGAATCCATATTTGCTCTACTCAATAAATAACTCACTATCATTTTTTCCCCAACCAAAGTAGTCAAATGCAATTTCAGTGAAGAAGTACAAATTCATTAAAATATATACATATATATATATATATATAGCTACATACCCTGCTTTTTAATTTCATTATATATTTTATCCAACAATGCATACCAAAAGCTCAGCTGCTAACATGGTTCTTGACATGTTCTTAATAAGGGTTCAACGTTTTTTTAACAAATTTGGAGTCTTTTAGTCTACAGACTGGAGAGGGACCCTGCTTTGGAGTTCACATTCCAGTTTTCTTTAATTGGGTCTTCAGTAGGAGCACTGGTGCTGAATTCACTCCTGGCTTTGCCCTCCATGTTGGGGGCAGAAGAGCACCCAGGGAGAAGAAGGAGGAGAGCTGCCTAGGGTTTGTTCAACTATACTCCAACCCTGCCCATTCATGCATCAGGAAAACCACAGAGTTGAGCTATTTCCATTCTCAGGTGGCTCAGATGCCTTGGGTAAGGGCCGATCCTCCTGGCTCCCTCGTTCCACCAGGCTGGCACTGAATACCTGAAGAGCTGTCAGAACACATGGCATTTGATACTCTGATACATCCGCAGAAATTCCTGACCCCCGCTTCCAAAAGGAGGTGAAAGACTAGGGATAGAATGAGCCAAGGCCCTAAGAAGCAAACATAGATTGTACCAAGAACAACTCAGAGCCCTGCTGTCCTGCCCTTCCCAGATCTGGACTGCCTTGGGTCCAGGAAAGGCACCAAAACAGAAGGGTGAGGTAGTGGGTAAAGGGATTTGGGGTTCCGACAGACTCCTCACTAGGCTGAGGTTGCACCCCTTAACCTCTCTAAACCTCAGTTTTCTCATCTGTAAAACCATGATGACACTGTACCTACTTTAATGGATCCTGGCTTCACGTCTGCCATGTGCCTGCTTCTTCAGGAATACATCCTCGGACTGTCCGATGAACTGGATACTGGGTTTCCTTGGCCTCGCTGTTGCTAGTGGGGAGAGGGGCACCACAGAGGGGCAAGGAGGCAGAGGCCACCACAGAGCAGTAAATGAGGACAACTGGCAGATGTGGGCGGGTGCGTATACATCAGGCAGGCCTGCAGGATGTGAATTAAAGGGCTGCAGAAATCATCCAGCGCTCCAGATTCCACTGTTATTTTTTCTTTAGAGGGACGCAATCATTTTTTTAATGCAAATGCTCCTGGAAGGGTAAACAAATCAGGTCACTCACTTTACTGTGAATGTTTTCACTGTTTTCTGTCCCAAGAGTAGGTGGAAAGACCAGAGTCCTGGAGGTGAAGGGGGCCACTGGGGGATTTTGGGGGTGGGGTCAGGGAGGGAAACTTCCAAGGTGAGAGAGAGGTGGACCGCAGAAGACAAGCTGGGCTGACCTCACAGGTGGCCCTCAGGTGTGGGGGTGGGAATCAGGAGTGCTTTTTACCTGGGGGTGGTGAGAAAGGGTTTCCACAGGGGGAGGAGACGCTATCCCTGAGTATTGACCAATAAGTGCGAGCAGATGGATGCAGCTTAAACTGTGCACTGCTCTCTAAAGGAGAACGTCCTTGGTTAGCAGGTCATACCTGCTGCCAGAGAGGTATGGACCCCAGTGAACTTCCCCTGAAGGGCAGCTGGTCAGGCGCCCCCCACACCACCCTCCATGGGCTTTCCCAGACCATAGGCTCAGAGCCTTCACTGCTGGCCCTCCCTCTCCCCAGTCCATCCTTCCCTAGTTCCGGGCGGGACTTTTAGATCTCAGCTTAAATGTCACTTCCTCAGTGAGACCTTCCTGTTCATCTATCTAAAACAAGGGGGGGGCGCCCCCCCCCCAGTGCCCCCATCCTTTCCTCTGAAGCTCTGGTATCATTTGTAGGTTTGGGTTCTTTTGCTTGTGGGGTGGATGGTATTGTGCCTGGTTCAGAGTACACACTCAGTGCATCTTTTGGGGGTTGTATTGCATGGGATGGATGACCAACCATGGGACTCACCTCCCACCCACCCCCAAGCCCACCATCCCAGAGCAGGTCTCCTTGTCCCTTGAAACAAGTATTCCTTCCCTTGGGATGTGTGCCAGGCATGCCTGAATCCCCCTCCAGACCTGTTTCCTGAGAGGCAGTCCCTGAAGCTTGCCCCAGCCACAATGCCTGAGGCCTTGAGAAGCAGGTGACAGCTTGGGTTAAGCTGGGCTCTTTGTTCCCAGCACCGGGACAGGCGAGGCAGATGCCAGCAGATACCTAGCGGTTACCACTGCCAGGTTGGGCCTGCCAGAACAGGGGGACAAGGCCAAGCCAGAGAATGTGTCAGGAGAGAACGTGCCAGGGGGCAGGGAGGGCAGGGCACAAAGAGGGCACTCCCAAGGCTCCTGGCAGCATGCCCAAGCTCTAGCTCTACCAGGGTCAGGCCGTGGCTGTCCCTCCAGGCAGGTGCTCTGGCCAAGGTCAGGAAAGTGACAGGAGGAGGCTAGTGTGAAGGACAAATCAGAGTCGAGTTTGCAGGCTCTGGCATTTTACTCAGGGCCCCAAAGTTTTGCTGCAGCAAAGGAAGCCAGAAAGGAAGTAGCTTCGGGTCTTGGCAAATGATTTTTATAGACATAAAAAGGAAAATAGTTTGATTCCTTTCGTTTGGACAAGGGTTTGTCAGTCTTAGAGGGGCAGGCTTAGGGCAGGTGGGCTTTATTTTTTATTGGGTCAAAGGTAATGAATGAATTAAGGGCTTGACTGGCTGTCTGAATCAACTGCCTTGGTGGGGATTTCAAATTTTGAAAGATAAAGGGGAAACTTAAGAGGGCATGGTGGGGGGCGGGTGTTGTGGCTCAGTGGTTGAGCACCTGCTTCCCATATATGGGGTCCTGCATTCAAGCCTAGGTACCTCCCCCAAAAAAAGGCATGGGTTTTTTTATTGGGGGGGGCGGGGACACTGAGGGGTCCCCAGGACTTTCCATAACAATGTTATCACTAAGTTTGCCCCAGTATAGCCTCTGCAATGAGCCAAGTGGCCATAAAAGCAGCCAGCACTTGTTGCAGGCAGTGTGGGACAGCATCGAGTGAATGGCTTGCCAGCCTTGAGACTTCAGGGTGTGTCTTCAGCTTTCTGAGCCTCCATTTCCTCACATCCACATCCCCACCCTTCTCTGTCCTCTGCTTTGTGATGCTGGGGCTGGACTCTGCAAACCACTTTTCTGATTTACTACCTGGCTCTTTATTAGGCTTAGCTGATTGGGGGTAAAGAGGGACCTGCCCCTTCCCCTCTCCTTCCCCTTCCTGTGGGTGGAGCCCAGCTGTACTGCTTCACCCAGGTAGCAGCAGTTCCTTCTGGCAGCAGCAGTTGAATCCAGCTTTTTCTTTTCAGAACCAACCTCTTCATGCCACATCTCAGACACCAGTCCCAGACAGAGCAGTGCCTCTGCCTCCCCCTCTCCCAGAGGTCTGAGCTTCAGCTCTTAGGACCCCTCCTCCAAGCTCTTAAATTTTAGTAATTCCCATCACTTCCCTTTGTTCCCCCAGCCCTATGGTGGTAACCTCTTCCTGCAGTAACTACCTCCTGGGTATCTTAGGGCTTCCTTCTTGCCTTTTCAGCTACCTAATTAACAACTTCATGCTTCATTAGCAGTTCTTTATAATAATTTCTCTTTGTAAATATAGTGTGGTGTGGTTTCTGTATCCTGACTGGGTCCAGACTGGCATTTTAAGCTCATGAAACATGCTGACCGTTGGCATTTGCATGGTGCTTGACATGTAGGACGTCTTCAATTCATGTGAGTCCTTTCCTTCCAGTACCACCGTGGAGACATATGGTTCCAATTTTACTTTCAACAAGCCTAAATTTTTCCTACTGAAATGGCTAAGAGTACAGGTTTGCGGAAAGACACAGTTGCATTTGAATCCCAGCTCTGCTACTTACTAGCTGTATAGACTTGGGCAACTTGCTTAACCTCTTGAAGATTCTTCTATCAAATGGAAATAATAATAACAGCACTTTCCTTATAAGGTTGCTCTAAGGTAGGGGTTCTGAACCAGGGGTCCATGGACCCCCAAGGAGTCCGTGGAAAGATTTCAGGGTGTCTGTGAACTTGAATTGAAAAAAATCAACTTATTATCTTTATTTTCTCCGACCTCTAACTGAAATCTAGCATTTCCTTCACTTTTGAATGTTTGCAATAAATTACAGTAGGATTCATTTCATATTACATTACAATTGTTGCATGTCTTGAAAAATCGCTCATGGTCATCCATACTTCCAAATTATGGTAGCTGTTAGACCCAACGTTAGTTGTCATAAAACTATCTGCTGCTACATTCTGAGAAGGGGTCCGTGGTTTTCATCTGACTGGCAAAGAGGTCCGTGAAACAAAAAGGTTAAAATCCCTGCTTTATGGATCGTATGAGATAATGTATGTAGCCAGTGCCTGGCATGTAGTAGCACTTAGAAAATTAGAGTTTTTAACTCTTATTTACTTATTATTTCATAGCTACACTAGTCAAGTCTTATCAACTAAATCGTGATTTATTTGAGAGTAAGGTTACTTAGTTTTCTGTAATCCCACAACCACCCCAAGCTGTCAACAACCCCTAGTCCAATGCTAGGCACATCTTTCAAACTTAATAAGTAGCATTACAGGCTTTTAAGTTTGGAAGAACCTCAAAGTTCATCTTAGAGGTGCAGAGGCATTTAAAAGGTGATTTAGTGTAATCCCATCAGATGTTGTGCTATCCTTACAATGTACCCACCAAGCACTCTGACTGGCAAACAGTTCTTTAATGAGAACTGAATATCTGTCTCTCTGTAATGCCCACCCTTTGGCTGAATGTCTACCCCTTGGGGCCACACAGACAAGTTCGTTCCGTTTATCTCATGATGGTCCACCAAATACCTGCTGGCCGTGTGCTGCTTAGTCTTCTTTTCTACCAGTTGCATGTTCAAGGTGGTTCCTTCAACTAAGTCTTGGGTGGCATGATTTCAAGCTTCCTCTCCTCTCCTCCCTGAACACATTTCACAGACGCATGTCTGTTAAAACCATGGGGTCCAGAGCAGAATGCAATTGTTGTACCCAAGGGCCAACCACAGCAGAGGAGACAAGGTCACCAGCTCCTGTGGTCAAGATGCTTTGCTTCTTATGATGTGGGGGTGATGTTACCGGCTTGTGATCCCTGAATTCTGCAGCCATATCCCCCTCCTTTTGAGCTTACAGTCAATTAAGACACCTGTATCAGTCCAGCAACTCGTTGACAGGCAACAGAAAACACCTCTCTTTTTGAATTATGCCCCCAAATTTTAAGTGGACGTTAGATTTCTGGGAAAATGTAGTAGAATTTTTGAATCTTCCTATATTGTCCCGTTTAACAAGCAGAGCAACTAAGATAGCAAAACCAAAGACCCACGGATGACATCTACAACAGAAGTGAATCTCCTAACATGAGGGAATGGTAGCAAACCACTGGCAGCTACAAGAACTGCATGGCATCTACATCTGTGAGGGAGGACGTACTGGGGATGCAGCTGAGCTTCTGGTGGCTCTAAGGATGGAATAATTCCAGTCACCAGCATGAACTAAGTGGAAAGCACTGTGGGCCAATCTGAGAAAAGCAATCAAAACTGAAGCAGTTTTAGAGGAACCAAATGTGATGGGACCATGGTATGCTAGAGCTGAGGATGCTGGAGCACTGTGAGCCCTGGAAACTCACAAAACTAACAAATCAAAGGTCTCTTCCAAGATAAAAATACATGCTGAGAAGAAACATATGGGAGGAGAATCCTTCAAGCAGAAGGAAAATGATAACAAAAACAAAACAGAGGTATAGCTAAATAAGCCAATAAAGGAGGAAAAATGGAATTTAAAAAAAAATTTTAAAAGGCAAAAAGAAGAGAAAGGGAGCAAAGAATACCTGGGACAAAATGAAAACAAATAGCAAGGGGGAGTGGGTATAGCTCAAGTAGTTGAGTGCATGCTTCCCATGTACAAAGTCCTGGGGTAGATTCCTGGTATCCCTAAAAACAAACAAACAAAAAAACCCAGCTCTCATTGGGGAATGGGTGTAACTCAGTGGTTGAGCACCTGCTTCCCATCTTTGAGGTCCCGGGTTCAATCCCCAGTACCTCCTAAAAATTTTTTTTAAAAAGTAAAATACTAGAAGATAAATGGTCTATGCACCTCAGACACCTCATTTAGAAGATTGGCATATTGGATAAAAAAGCAAGACCCAGATATATGATTTGCAGTTTCCTCCATTCAGTAGGTTGTCTTCATTCTCTTGATAGTGTCATCTGATGCACAATTAAAAAAAAAATTTTTGGTGAAGTCCAATTTATCTTTCTTCTTTTGCTTGTGGTTTTGGTGTCATATTTAAGAAACTATTGCCAAATCCAAAGTCATGAAGATTAAATCCTATGTTTGTCTAAGAGTTTTATGTATTTAGTTCTTATATTTAGGTTATCAATCAGAGTTAGTTTCCATATATGGTGTGAAGTAAGGGTCCACCAACTCTATTAGTTAAATAGGTTATTATTTTCTCATTGAAAGGTCTTGGCACCTTTGTCAAAAATTCATGGACCATATATGTCTAGGCTTATTTATGCATTCTGAATTCAATTCCATGGATCTACATGTCTCTTCTTATGTCAGTACTACACTGTTTTGATTACTATTGCTTTGTGGTAAATTTTGAAATCAGAAAGATCTTTGATCTTTATTTTCAAGATTGTTTTGGATATTTGTGGTCCCTTGAAATTCCATATCAATCTTAAGATCAGCTTTTCCATTTCTGGAAGAAAAAAAAAAAAGGCCATTGGGATTTTGGTAATAATTGCTCTGAATCTGTAGATTTCTTTAGCAAGTATTGCCATCTTAACAATATTCCAATCTATGAACACTGGGCTTTCTTCCATTTCTTTAGGTTTTCTTTAATTTTATTCAGTAATGTTTTATAGTTTTCAGTATACAAGTCTTGCACATCTTGGTTGGTTAACTTAATTCCAGAATATATAAAGAACTCTTATAACCCAAAAACAAAACAACAAACAACCCAATTTAAAAATGGGCCAAGGTCTTGTATAGTCATTTCTCCAATGAAGATATACAAATGGCCAAGAAGCACATGAAAAGACGTTCTACATCAATAGCTATTAGGAAATGCAAATCATAACCACAATGAGCTACCACTTCACACCCTTTAGTATGGATATTATTAAAAAAACACAAAATAACAAATGTTGGTGAAGACATGGAGCAATTGGAATTCTCATACATTGTTGGTAGGAATGGAAAATGGTGCAGCCAGTGTGGAAAATAATTTGGTGGTTCTTCAATAAGTTAAACATAGAATTACTGTAGGACCCAGCAGTTCTACCCAAGAGATATGAAAACATACATTCACACCAAAACTTGTCCACAAATGGTCATAGCAACACTGTCCACAAACCGGATTGCTTATGGAATTTGTGTAAGATAAAGTCAGCTTCTCAAATCAGTGAGCAAAAGGTGGACTTTTAAATAAGTGATGCTTGGTTGATTGGATAGTTATGTAAAAAAAGACAATATTGGAGCCATTCCCTGTACTGTACCCCAAGGGAAATATGAAATATAAAAATAATTTTATTATTATTATTAAATGTAAAATGAAACCATACAAATACAAAGAAAAAACATGGCAATTTCTTTTACCTGGGAGTGGGGAAATTTCTTAAATATGACTTAAAATACAAAAACAATAAGGGAAAAGATTGATAAATTTGACTTAAATTTTTAAAAATACTTTTTAATGGCAAAACCACCATAAGCAAAGTAAAAAAAAAAAAAAAAAAAACCGACAAAATAGGAAAAAAATATTTGTGACATACCACAGACCAAGGTTAATGTCACTAATATATAAAGACCTACTAAAGGAGAAAAAGGGCAGCAACCCTATAGAAAAATGGGTTAGAGATATGAACAGTCAGTTCACAGAAAAGAAAATGCAAATGGCTCTTACCCTATAAAAAGATGCTCCACTCACTCATGAAAAGAAAAATTTTAAATAATAAGAGACATAACTATTTACCTATCAGAGTATCAAAAATCTAAAAGGTGACAGCATGCTCTGTTAGTTAGACTTTGGAGAAATAGGCACTCTTGTATATTGCTAGAAGGAATGCAAAATAACACAACACTTAAAACTTTGACAACTGTTAGCAGAATTATGTATGCATTTACCTTTTGACCCTGAAATCCTGCTTCTAGGGATCTATCAGAAAGATACATTGGCAAAAATATGAAAAAATATATGCCCAGATTTATTCACTGTAACACTATTTGCATAGCAAAAGACTTGAAACAACCAAAATGCCCATCAGAAGACTAGTTGATTCAACTATGGCACATCCACTCAGTGGAGTACTATACAGTGCAAAATGAAGAACATCTTCATCTAGCATTGTGGAAAGATTGGGAAAAATATACATACATATATATAAACATATACATGTACGTATATACACACATTTTAAAGAACACGGTGGAAAGATAAACTAGTCTTATTAACTAAATCATGACTTATTTAAGAGTTTATCTTTCCACCGTGTTCTTTAAAATGATGTCAATAGAATATTACCATTTGCAACCTCTAGGGAATTAAAGGATTAGGCAATGCCTATCAATATCTCAGAAAGACATCCCAAGACATTGATGCGCCTACTGATGAAAATACGCAACAGCTTCCATTAAGTAGTCTTACCATAAAACACAAAGATCCTGAATCTGAGTAAGCTTCTACATCTCATCACCAATTTATAGGAAATGAAAAAAAGCATTATGGGAAACGGATGTGGCTCAAGAGGTTCGGTGTCCGTCTACCATATGGAGAGACAGGGGTTCGATTCCCGGTACCTCCCGGTAAAAAAAAAAAAGCATTAAACAACTGGAATTTGGACTAAGGAAAACTCTACAGGACCAACAATCCTGTTTCTCCAAGAAAAGAATTGCAAAGTAACAAAAGAATGCCAGGCAAACTATACATTAAAGGAGACCCAAGAAACATGTCAACCTATAAAAACATACTGACCTGGTTTTGATTCTGAGTCAAGCAATCATTTGGAAGGTAATAAAATATCTTATATTATTGGATATTGGTGACATTGAGAAATTAATGTTAATCGTTTAAGATGTGATAATGGTATTGTGATGTTTTTATTTTTAAATGAGTCCTTTTCTTTTAGAAATATATACTCTAATACAGTTGAAATGATAAGAAGCCTGAGACTTGCTTCCACATAATTCAAAGGGGTTGTGGAAAGTAGGAAAAGATATATCAAGACTGGCCCTATGTCTGAAAAAAAAAATCTTTAGCTCACATATTCTTTCCTTTGGTGTCTTAAATATATGTTAATCTATTGCCTTCTGGCATCAAGTGTTTCTGACAAAATGTCTGATGCCTATCTTGTTGCTTTTCCTTAAAGCAATGCTATCTCCCAGAACTTTCTGTGATAGTGGACATATTCTATTATCTTCACCATCCAATATGGTAGCCACTAGCTACATGTGGTTGGAGTACTTGGAATGTGGTTAATGCAACAGAGGAACTGAATTTTTAAATTTCATTTAATTTTAATTAATTTAAATCAAAATAGCCACACATGGTTTTTGGCTACTGTATTGGACAGTACAACCTAACAGTGACTTGGTTTTTTTTCATGGGTACCCAAAACACTTTTTTCTTGAAAATCCAATAATTTTACTATAATAAGTCTCCTTATTAGCTTTCTGGCCCATTTTCATAAATAGGTGGTTTGAGCTTTCATTGTTATTTCAAGTTTTTTTTTTTTTTTTATGTCAGGAAATTTTTCTTGAATTATAGATTGTAATAGTGGTTCTGCCCCATTGCTTTGGTTTCCTTCCTCTGATGTTACTTTCATACATATATTGGATCATCTTTGCCTGTCTTCTATATCTGTCACTGTCTCTCAAATCCTTTTATGCCCCTCTTTTTTCATTTCTTTCTTTATTTTTAAAGACTACCAGGATCATGTCAGAAGCACTCAGGAGTCAACCTGAATTAGATCCCATTAGATGAGGCAATTTGAGCATGAAGTTGCACCCTCCCAACTGTCCATGTTCTGGGCAGCCAAGAAGAAAGAAAAATGTGACAAGTCTAAAGTGTGATTCCCATGAGCTGCTGCTGAGCCATGAATCTCCAGTCCAGCTGGGCAGGATATAGCCTGCACAAGGAAGGTCTGTGTGAGGATGATAGGACATATCCTTCAGTTGTATAGCCATGTTACAGAGGGAAGAAAGATCTTCAAAGGAAGTGTCTGCTTCTCATCCAACTTCTTACTCCCAGTATTTTATATAGGACATGGCATGTAGTAGATACTAAATAAATGCTTGTTAAATTGAACTGAACTGTAAGGACAGGCCCGTAGATTCATCTTTATTAAAGTTAATCTTACTGGATTTGGTTCCTCACTGCTGCCTGTTGAGATCTCATTGAATGGACATTCTATCACCCACATTGCATTCCTGGAGCCAATCAGCTTCATAGCATACATTAAGTTCACGAGTGTGCTGATACCAGTCTCATCTCAGTCATGGACTATAATGGGCAGGAAGGGGAAAAGTACAAGGCATGTGTATGGCTCACCAATAGAAATATCCCTCAGAACCAACCCCAAGCCATCAGTCATCCTTGCTTGAATGAGGCCCTGATTTAATTATTACTCCACCCAATTATAAAGCAGCAACAATCACAGCTAGGACATACTGAGCACCAACTAGACACTAGGCTAAATGCTTTATATGGATTAGCTTAGCCTGTCGTCAGCATAATCCTATGACCCAGAAGTGAAGTGTTTAAGAGCACATTCTCTGAAATCAGACCTCCTAGGTTCAAATCCCAGTTAGCCCGTTAGCCAGCCACTTGGACTGTTTATGGTCATGGACAAGTACTTAACCTCTCTAGTTCTCAAATTTCCTCTTCTGTGGAAGGAAAGTACTGGCTGTATTAACCTCACATGTACATTGTGAGACAATAAGATTACACAAGTAGTGTTCTTAGGTACTTAGCAAGGCTCTGGCAGCAGATATGCACCGAGGACTTGGTAGATATTATTATTTTTTATTCTGCCCCCCTCCCCCAGATGGCTCCCTCATCTCACTGTTTGCTGTCTGCTTGTCTTCTTTAGGAGGCACCGGGAAATGAACCCAAGACCTCCCATACGGAAAGCAAGCACCCAATTGCTTGAGCCACATCTGCTCCCAGTAGATATTATTTTTACCTTTACAGGTGGAGGAAAATGGAGGTCACAAACATGAAGCAATTTGTCAAGGACCGACAGCTAGTAAGGGGCAATGCCCAGGTGACTGACGTTTTCTCCCTCTTTCTGTCCACAAGGAGGATGCGAGTGATTTTATCATTTGTCTTAGTGAGGGTCAGATACGCTTTGTCTTTTGCATTTCCTTGTCCACTTATATTTAAAACAGTCTGAGGAAGGTACGCCAGGAAAGTAAGAAGGAAATGTGGAGGACTTTCTTTCCTGGCTATTTGTCTTTTCTCTTCATCTCATTGGTGAGACCTAGATGTCAGAGAAGTTAGCAAAACAAAGAAGGGGGACGGATGTGGCTCAAAACTGGGGGCAGATGTGGCCCAAATTGGGAGTGGGTGTGGCTCAAATGGTTGGGTGACTGTCTCCCATACGGAGGGAACTGGGTTCCATCCCTAAGACCTCTCGGTAAAAAAAAGAAAAAATATAGAAGGTGCGTGGGCCACAAGGCCCCATGCGTGGGTGCACGGTCAGGCCTCGCAAGCAGGTGAGCCCCCGAGGCCCCGTGCATGGGTGTGCCATCAGGCACCGCTGAGGCACGCAGCAAGATAATGACATAACAGGAGAGTGACACAAGGGAGAGCCAAGATGAGACGGGCCAAACAAAAAGCAAAAAAAAAAAACAAAACCCAGGAACTAAGGTGGCACAGGTGGTAAGATGCCTCTTTCCCACATCAGAGGTTCCCAAGATCGAATCCCAGTGAAGATAGGAGGAGAAGGATGAGAAGAGAGGAAACGGACACAGAGAATTGCCCAGCAAATGGACACAAAAACAGCAAAAACAGGGGGAGGAGGGTAAAAATGGATAAAAGTAAATAAATAAATAAATCTTAAAAAACAAACAAAGAAGGGTCATAAATAAGGAGTGAATGAGTGGGACCTATACATGAATGAATGAATGAATGAATGAACGAACGAATGAACAGTTTGAAAACTGAAAAATTGTCCGTGGGCCAGGTCTGTGGTGATGCTGGCATTAGACACGACTTCCGTTCCATGGATACCCCAGGGAACATTCTCTTCTGCTCTTCAGGAATTTTGACTGCTCGCTGACACATGGGGACATTTCTAATGTCAGAAATTATAATCAACCATAAAACATGTTTTGTTTTGTTTTTTAATCCAAACAACAACCTTCCCTGCTGTAAAAACATAACAGGAAAGAAAATGACCTTGCCCAGGGACCCTGCTGTAAAATTCAGGGCAATACCCCACTCCACCCAGTCCTTCGCCGCCCTGGTGGAGGCCTCTGCCTCTTTCAAATGACCCAGGTTCCCATCCCTGGCCTAGAACCGTCGGTACTGAAAGACTGAAGTCCTCATCCTTGAACTGAAAGTAGTGATTTATTTCCCCACTGCTTGGGGATCCAAAATGGCTGATTCCTCTGTGTGCCAGATGCACATGTTTTCATTTGCCCCAAATCAGGAGGTGGAAACGTGAAGGTAGTAAGGAATTCAAGCTCCTGGAGGTGCCCACGACTCGGGCCCCACCTCCCCTCCCCCAGCTCCCATCTCACACTTGACATTCTGCAAGATCTGCCTACCTATGGATATCCCAAGGCTCTACCAGGCATCCCTCCTCACATTCTGTGCCTTTCCTTAAAGATTAGCCCACATTTTCATCCTTACTTTTATGAATGTATGAAAGGGTCCATTCAAAAGTTGTTTGTTATCAACTTAAGCACCACTTCTTCCAGGAAGCCTTCCTTGACTTCCCTGGACAACTTGGATGTCATAGCCCTCTTCTGGGTCTCCATAGTACCCAGAGTTTTTTTCTATCAAAACAGCACAAATCAGTGGTTAAGGCTGTGTTTTGGGGGATCAGATCTACCTGGGTTCTAACCTGGTTCCACTATTTACTTGCCATGTGACCTTGGACAGGTCCCTGAGTCCCAAATGCCACTCTCATAGAATCAAGCTGATAATAATGCCAACCTCCTAAGAGTTTTATGACAACTAAATGAGATACTGCCTTTAAGGCACTTAGTATAATATCTTACATAAGGGATGTGCTGAGCAAATGTTTATCTGTACTTACAAATTATTTGAATGTGATGGCTCTGTAATGAGACTAAATACCCAACTGTCTCCCCACTGGACCATCAGCTCCTTTTTCACTCCCAATTCTGGGCAGAGGCTGAAAACACAGAGTCACTGTTCTGACACCCCCACACCACTCCAGAATCACAGCTTCCCACGGGCTTCCATCACCCACACCCTCTACAGATGCCCTCTTTGTAAGATCCATGCAGCATGGAAAATATTAACACCTACAGAATTAGAATCACAGCAGAAAATATTTATTACATAATGACTATGGGTTGGATACTGTGAGGATAGAAAAAAAAAAAGATGAAAAATACAAAGTCTTACTCCTCAAGGCTCATGTTTTGTTTGGAGACCTTTGGCAACTTGAACCAAGAACAAAGATTTCAAAAGCAGAGCTGGTGAAATGGAAAGCAGAATGAATGACCAGATGTCCTGCCTCTGTTCGCTAGGGCTTCTCTGGGCTGGGCCCCTGAACCCCATCCTAGAGCCTCACCCCTGTCCCCGAAGTTCCCATTGTCCTCACTCCCAGACCCTCCATTACAATACTCAAGACCACCCACAGACGCTATGGGAGTAGGTGTTTTTATGCCCATTCTACAGATGGGAAAACTGAGGCCAATGGAGATTAAAGAACTCATTCAAAGAGTCCTAGGTTCGGCAAGTGGCAGCACCTGGCTCCCATCCCTAGTCTGACAACAAAGCCTGAGCAGCCCCTCTGCAGGGTCAACCCTAGGAGGCTTCGGTGGAGGTGTACCAGAAGTGTCAAGCAGCTCTCCTCCCTGCCCAGGGGGCTGTTGGACAGTCGGGGGAAGAATTTTGCTCACCTGAAACAGTTGGTGTCATTCAAAAGCAAATGCGAATGTACCCATCAGGGCTCCTGGGTGCAAACAACAGACACTGAGCTCCAGCTACCAGAGAACTCAGAAGTGACCGGTTGACTGGGGCTCAGGAAATGGGCAGGAGCCGAGGGAGGACAGGAACAGAGAGCTTGGCCTGGGCCATGTCTGTCCCCTGCTGAACTTACCTGACTGGATGCTACTGACACCTCTGTACACTGCCATGGCGGGTGGAGCCTACCCTGCCTCTTTGCCGTCATGGCACCTGCTTAAGATTCTGAGCCCTGGCTGGGGGTGTCCTTTTGTCCCAGGAATGAGGGAACATCTGTCCCTGTCAGCCTCCACAGTGGGTGGCTTATTTGCCACCAATGCTCGTACGGTGGGGCTTTATTCCCAAATTACAAGAGGGTGAACAATGCCCAGCACTGCCTTCCCTCAATAATAAATATCCCTGCAGTGATTTAGAGCTAGAGATGGGAATAGATGACATGGGATCTAGAAGTTTAGAGAAGGGGTCCATGGTGATGGCTGGAAGAATTCAGGAGGGCTGCATGGAAGAGGTGTGCCTTTGAGCAGGGAGAGGACATGGCCCCTGCTCTGTCCATGATGCTTGTCCTGACATGGCCAGAGGACCCAGGCACCTGACACGTGGTCCAGAGAGCTCCCAGTGCCTGTTCTATTCCAGTATCATAATTCTCACGGACACCAGCACTGAGCGTGACCTCTAGCTTTCCCGACTCTCCTGCAGCTAGCCCACTGGCTCTGTTTACAGGTGAAGGTATGAGGGGAGCAGGTGTGGGATGCCTGTCTGGCTGTGAATCCCACCCTCTGTGCCCTGAGCCTGGTGCCTCCCGGCCAGGCAGGTTCCAAAAGTAGCAGCAGCACCTTGCATTTCATTCCTGCTTGACGCTTTTCCCAGGACTGTCGTATCCTTCACACCAGCCTGATGAGACAGCAAGGGCTGTGGGTTACTGCCCCTCTTGTGGAGTTGGGAAATTGAGGCCAAGTTCACCAGCTTCAAGGGCAGAAGTTGCCTTTGATTCGGGCTCTAGGTCCCCCACCAACCCCCATGACCCAGCTGTGGATGTTTGCAGGGGGGGAGGGCAGGGCGGGGAACAGATCCTATTAAGCCGTGTCTGTCCACGATGTAAACCCACACCCAGCCATTCCCCAGAACACTGCGGCCTGAGTGCCAAGGGGAACAAAGGGTATTGATGGCTCCCACAGCTGCAGCTGGCAGGCTCTGGTGGCCGTTGGGTTTGGGGTTTGGAGGTGAGTCTGGCTTGGATGCCGTAGCCCAGTTACTTATCATTCTTGCCTGAGGGCTCAGGAACCGCTCAACAGCCCAGGGCATGTGCTGCCCCCACTGTCCCCTGCTTGTCCTGAGAGTGACCAGTGTCACGGCACTGGCTGGGACAGGGGCCTAGACACTCTGAACTCAGACCTCCTTGTCCTGGGGTGCTATATACTGAGCACATGCCCTTAACAGTTCTAGAGAAGGCTACATCCAGGCTCTGTCTTTCTCTCTCTCAAGTGCACGCACACACACCCTACATGTACACCCTGCCTTTCACCACCACAGTGGCTCCTCTGGTCTGAGAGCCAATCAGCAGTTCGGCCTGGCTCAGCCGCCAGTGTCTGGCCTGGCCCTTCCCCAGCCTCAGCATCCCCATCTTTTCTGCACTGTGGCCATCCCCTGGACCCCACCTGCCTCTCGGATTGGCCACCTCTGTGCCCCGTGGTGACCAGCTCCACGAACCTGCCTCCCAACAGGCATGCATACACACCCTGAAGTGTGGGGAATGAAGCCCCAGGTGGGGGTGGGGGGGCAAACCTTGGGCCAGTGGGAGGCAGGAGCAGGTGGGTGTCCTCTCCTTTCTCCCCCAGGAAGAGCGATGGTGACCCTCAGCCTGGGCAGCTTCTCCACGCTTGGGCTGTCACCCATCCCTGACCACCACTCCATCTCCCTGGGGCCACATTCCCTAAACAGGGTCCCAGGTCTGTTCACCTCACACCTGGCTTTGCCTGCCTCCTTTACTCACTGGAGAACTGAGGCTCTCCGACTGTTAATTCCTTGCAGGGTTGCTCCAAGGATTAAATGAAACAATGCTCATAGTGTACTCTGCACAGGGCCTGTACCTAGTAGGTGCTCAATAATGGAAGGAAGGAGGGAAGGAGGGAAGGGAGGAAGGAAAGAAGGAAGGAAGAAAGGAAGGAAGGAAGGAAGGATCAACTGGAGACTTGAATGGAGATCAGTGGGGCAGTGGCTGGTGTCCCTGGGAAACATCCAGCTACCTGGGGAGGCCTGTATTGGCAGAGGGAATCCCATCCAGCCAGAATCACACACTGCCACTCCAGTCTCGCCTCCCTCCTCCCCAAGTGCCAAGATCCAGAGCTGGCAGAGCTGGATAATGCACGCCCTGCGTTGTGAGCCCAGAATTGAGGCCAAGATCCCAGCAGGTGCTCAAGATCAACAAGCTTCAAGTTTCCTGGTCGAGGTCACGCACGTACAACATGTTCCCTCTTCCCGGAGCAGGGAACAGTGCTGGAACTCGGTCTGCACGCTTCTTCTCTGGCACCTCTCTGCCCTACCACCCCTCTGCCCTCAGTTACCCCCACAGCTGCCTCAGCTGACCCACCTGAAAAATGCTTGGAGACACCTCTCACTGCAGCAGAGCCCTTGTCAGCTTGACAGGCTCCAGATAGCTATCTGTTTGCCCATTCAGCATGTAGAGTCAGCTTCCAATCCCGGTGTCACACAGTCCCCCATCATATTGGCTGCTCTAGAGGGTAGGGCAGGGCTGAGAGCCATGAGAGGGTGAAGCTGACAGTAAAGGAGGCTTGGGGACAGACTGCCTGCTCTACAGGTATATTAGGTCATAAAACAAGTCTCGATAAATTTAAAAAGATTGAAATCATACAAAAGTAGCTTCTCTGCCCACAGTGGAATGAAGTTAGAAATGAATGACAGAGGGAAGCGGCTGTGGCTCAATCAGTGGGGCTCCCGTTTACCATATGGGGGGCCCCGGGTTTGGTTCCCGGGGCCTCCTGGTGGGGGCAGGCCCGCCCGCGCGGCGTGGTTGGCTGACCCGGCGAGCGCGAGCAGTGAGGGGGGCATAAATGAATAAATAAATAAAATCTTTAAAAAAAAAAAAAAAAAAAAAAAGAAATGAATGACAGAGAGAATATTGGAAAGCTCACAAATAGGTGGAAATTAAACAGTACACTCTTAAACAATCAATGGGTCAAAGAAGAAATCACAAGGGAAATTAGGAAATAGAGATGGATGAAAACAAGAGCCCAACATACCAAACCTTGGTGCAGCAAAGGCTGTACTCAGAGGGAAGTTTATAGCTGTAAATGCTTACATTAAACATGAAGAATGATCTCAAATCAGTAAACTAAACTCACACCTGGAAAAACTAGAAAAATAAGAGCAAATTAACCAAAGTAAACAGAAAGAAGGAAATAATAAAGATTAAAGTGGTGATAAGTGAAATAGAGAATTAAGAAAACAATGGAGAGAATAAATGAATCCAAATTTGATTCTTTGAAAAGATCAATAAAATTGACAAAGCTTCAGCTAGACTGAAAAAGAAAAAAAGATAAAGGATGCTACTCACAAAAATCAGAAGTAAAAGGGGGATATTATTACTGACATTACAGAAATAAAAAAGATTATAAGAGGATATTATAAAGAATTGTACCCACAAATTAGATAATCTAGATGAAATAGACACATTCCTAGAAACACACAAATTACCTAAACTGACTCAAATAGAATATCTCATCAGACAAATAAGAAATAGAGATTGAATCAGTAATCAAAAACCTCCCAAGGGGGAAAAAAAGTCCAGGACCAAATGGCTTCACATATTTTACCAAACATTCCAAGAATAAACCAATCCTTCTCAAACCCTTCCAAAAATATTGAAGAGAAATGAAGCCTTCCTAACTCATTCTATGAGGCCAGCACTACCCTACTATATCTTTTTTTTTTTTTTTTTACCGGGAGGTCCCGGGGATCGAACCCGGGTCCCTCCATATGGGAGACGGATGCCCAACCAGTTGAGCTACATCCGACCCCCTACTACCCTACTATAAAAGTCAGATAAAGATATGAGAAAATAAAGTTACAAACCAACATACTTTATGAATATAGATGCAAAAATCCTCAATAAAATATCAACAAACCAAATCCAACTATACACTAAAAGGGTTATATACCATGCTCAAGTGGAATTTATACCAGGAATGCAAGGGTGGTTTAACATAAGAAAATCAATCAATGTAGTATACCATATTAATAGAATAACAGTTTTAAAAAACAACAATAACATGATTATCTCAGTTGATGCAGAAAAGGCAATTGACAAAATCCAGCACCCTTTTGCAATGAAAAAAAAAAACCACTTAGAAAACTATGAATAAAAGAAAACTTCCTCAACATGATAAAGGGCATATATGAAAAACCCATAGCTAACATCATTGGTGAAAGATTAGAAGCATCTCCACTAAGATCAGGAACAAGACAAGTATGCCTGCTAAGACTATTGTTATTTAACATTGTAGTGAAAGTGCTAGCCATAGAAATTAGGCAATAAAAATAAATAAAAGGCATACACATTAGAAAGAAAGAAGTAGAACTATCCTTATTTACAGATGACATGATCCTATATATAAAAATCCTAAAGAATCTACAAGAAAGCTTCCAGAGCTAATAAATGAATTCAATAATGTGGTAAGGTACAATAACAAAACACAGTAATCAGTGTTGTTTCTAAAGAGCAGCAAGGAACAATCCAAAAATAGCAACACCAGGAAGGAACAATCCCAAAATAACAATGACAACAAGAAACAATCCAAAAATAACAACTAAAAGAATAAAATATCTAGGAATAAATTTAACCAAGGATGTTAACCAAAGGACTTGTATTCATAAAACTCCAAACCATTACTGAAAGAAATTAAAGAAGACCTAAATAAATGGAAAGGATTCCCATGCTCATGGATTGAAAGACTTATTATTGTTAAGATGTAAATATTACTCAAAGTGATTTACAAATTAGCACAATCCCTACCAAAATTCCAAAAGCCTTCTTTGTAGAAATGAAAAACTCATCATCAAATTCATATGGAATAGCAAGGGGCCTTGAATAAGCAAAACCATCATGGTGGTTTGAAGCTGTGTGTAGCCAGAAAAACATGTTCTTCAATCTAATCCATTCCTGTGGGTGTGGGTTGTAGTCCATTGTAACTAGGATCTTGCAATGAGGCTATTTCATTTAAGGTGTAACCCACCTCATTCAGGATGGAACTTAATCCTATTACTGGAGTCCTTTATAAAAGGAATAAATACAGAGAGAGAAGAATAAAGCAAGAAGCTGAAATGGAACCCAGAACAGAAGGAAGAGACCCGAAGATGCCACCATGTACCTTGCCATGTGGCAGAGGAGCCAAGGGTCACTGGCAGCCAGTCTTTGAGAAGAAAACAGTGCCTTGATGATGCCTTGATTTGGACATTTTATGGCCTCAAAACTGTAAGCTAATAAATTCCCTTTGTTTAAGCTGAACCATTTTATGGTATTTGCTTGGAGAAACCTAGGAAACAAAAACAACCATCTTGAAAAGGAAGATTAAAGTTAGAGGGCTCATACTTCCCAATTTCAAAACTTATTGCAAGGTGTGGTACTGGCACAAGGACAGACATGTTGACCAATGGAATAGAATTGAGAATTCAGAAATAAACCCAAACATCTACGTCAACTGATTTTTTTTTCCAGGACCCAAGGCAAGAACCACTGGCTTGCTTTTAATCAAGTTTTTTCTTTTAACTTTTCTATGTTTTTAAAGCTTTAACCAGAAGGAATCAACCAGAAGGCCAGAGTGCTGGGGAAATAGTCTTCCAACACTTGTCATGTAAATCCAAACTTCAAAGAGATTCCTTTTGTGGAGTGAAAAAGCTATTTACTGTTTACAAGTTTATTTCTGAGTTGCAAAGATCATTTCCCCTTCCCCATGTTTTCAGAATTTCCTGTATTCCCACATTCAAACTTGGCTGCCACAACCAGACAGAAAGAAAGTGCAAGCACCTTCTTTCTCTTGCGTCTGTAGTGGAAAGCTTAGCAGCAAACAATAACTGTTCCAGGTGGTCAGAGTTGCAGCCAATAAACTTTTGATAAGGATGCCAAGTTCACTCAATGGGGAGAGAATAGTCTCTTCAACAAATGATGCTGGGAAAACTAGATATCCACATGTAAAAGAATGAAAGTGGACACCTACCTCATATTATATACAAAAAATAACTCAAAATGGGTCAAAGACCGAAATATAAGAAGAAAAACTATAAAACTCCTAGAAGAATATATAGGGAAACATCTTCATGACCTTGTGTTAGACAATGGTTTCTTAGACTTTATACCAAAAGAATGAGCAACAAAAGATAAAATAGATAAATGGGACTTCATCAAAAATAAAAACTTTTGTGCATCAGAAGACATTAACAAGAGGGGAGCCGATGTGGTTCAAGCAATTGAGCACCTGCTTCCCACATGGGAGGTCCTGGCTTTAGTTCCTGGTACCCCCTAAAAACAAAAACAAACAAGAAAGAAAAAAAAAAAAGGAACCAACTCAGGGGAGCCAATGCAGCACAGTGGTTGAGCTGCTGGCTTCCTACATATGAGGTCCCAGGTTCAATCTCCAGTCCCAGAAAATAAATAGATAGATAGACAGACAGACAGACGACAGACAGACAGACAGACAGACAGACAGACAGATAGATAGATAGATAGATAGATAGATAGATAGATAAGACATTAACAAGAAAGTGAAAAGACAATTTGAAGAAAGGGAGAAAATATATGGAAACCATATATCTGATAAGAGTTTAATATGGAAAATATATAAAGAAATTTTCCAACTCAACAACACCAAGACAAACAACTCACTTAAAAAAATGGGCCAAAGGAGAGGATTGTGGGAATATGGTGGAATAGCAAGTTCCAGGAATCAGTCCCTCTACCAGAACAACTATTGGTTCAGGCAGAAACTGTCTGAATCAACTATTTAAAACTCTGGAGTCTACTAGAACACTATACAGCATCCAGGGAAAATTAGGAGAAAGAGGCTGGTAAGTTATTGTGCTAAAATAAAAATGCATAAATAGTAATTATAAACATATGGTTTTGGAAACACAATGTACAAAGATATAATTTGTAATAAGTACCAAAAAAGGTAGAGGTGGAAGGGTATAGGAGCAGTGTATGTGAATGCTATCAAGTTGGTATCAAATCAAATATGATCAAATATGATCAAATCAAATCAAATATATTTAGGACGTTAAATTTTAACCCCATGGTAATGACAAAGTAAACATATGAAAAAATAAATAAATAATCACATTGAAATGAGAAGGGACTCAATATGGTACAATACAAAAAATCAAATAAATATGCAAGTAGGCATTAATGGAAGAATTGAGGGCCAAAAGTATAAGACTAAATAGCAAAATGGCAGAAGAAAGTCCTGCATTATCTGTAGTGACTTTAAATGCAAATGGATTAAAATCTGCAGTCAAAGGGAAGAGATTGGCAGAATAGATTTAAAAAGCATGACCGATGGGGGTCGGATGTGGCTCAACTGGTTGGGCATCCGTCTCCCATATGGAGGGACCCGGGTTCGATCCCTGGGACCTCCTGGTAAAAAAAAATAAAAAAATAAAAAATAAAAAATAAAAAGCATAACCGAACTATATGCTGTTTACAACAGACTTACCTTAAATTCAAAGACCTGAGTTGTTTGAAAGTGAAAGAATGGAAAAAATAAGATAAACCATGCATGTAGTAACCCAAAGAGAGCTGATTGTTTTGTAAAACCACAACTTCTTTAATAAAAAAATTGAAAAAAAAAGAACAATAAAAGGATTTATTTCTGTCCCAAAAAATATATAGGCCAATGACTTGAATAGATATTTCTACAAAGAAGATATACAAATGGCCAATAGTACATGAAAATATGTTCAACATCATTAGCCATTATGGAAATGCAAATTAAAACCACAGTTAGATACCATCTCATACCCACCAGAATAGCTACTATTTTAAAGAGTGGAAAATATCAAAGGTTGGCGAGGATGCAGAGAAATTGGAAACTTAGTACATTGTTGGGAATGTAAAATGGAGCAGCTGCTGTGGAAAACAGTTTGGCAGTCCCTCAAAAAGTTAAACATATAACTACCATATATCCTGGCAATCCCACTTGGAGGTATATACACGAAAGAATCAAAAGGAGGGACTTGGACAAATATTTGCATACCAATGTTCATAATAGTATTATTGTCAATAGCCAGAAGATGGAAGTAACACAAGTGTCCGTCAACAGATGAATGGATAAACAAAACTTGGTATATACATACAATGGAATATGGTTCAGCAGTGAAAAATAATGAAGTTCTGATATATGCAACATGGATGAACCTTGAAGACATCATGTTGAGTGACACAAAGGGATAGATATTGTATGATTCGACTTACAAGGATTAACTAGAATATGCAAATTCATAGCAACAGAAAGTATAATACAGGTTGCTAGAGGGGAGGGGGAGGGAAGAGGGAGTGTTAATTCATAATGGGTGCGTGGTTTCTGTTTGGGCTTATAGGAAAGTTCTGGTAATGGGTGGTGGTGATGGTAGCACAATATAGTAAATGTGATTAATCCCACTGAATTTTATACTTGGGAGTGGTTGAGATGGGAAATTTTATTTTGTATATATGCTTCCACAATTAAAAATTGGAGACTAAAGAGACAATGACAATTAAATGTATAACATGATCTAATAATGGAGGAGAAAATGCCCAAAGGAACATTATTGGGACATAAGAAAAAAAACGGAATGTATACTGTAAGCTAATTTACAATATTAAATGTCTTGAACTTAATAATTGGACTTAAAGTGGTTATATAAGTGAATCCTTGTTCTTAGGAAGTGTATGTAGCAGTATTAATAATAACAAAGTGGAAGAAAAGAAGAAAGAAAGAAAGAAACCGTCTGAGAAACACCTTGGTAAATGCAAAGTAGATTGAAAGAGCTGTTCCATTGTAGAAAAGCTCTAGCCCCCCAACACAGCTCAAGCTCTGTGCCAGAAACTTATCTGTCCCAAGAGAAGCATCCCTTTGCCCAGGAATACCAGGGAAGGAACAACTCGACTCTATTCTCTGGATGCCTCCTCCCCCTTTGAGCCTTTCCATCCTTCCACCAGCCAACGCTGATTTATTCAACACACATATCAGAACCTCCTACATGTGCCAGGCCCAGCACCAGGCACTTGGCCTACAGCGGAAAAAGCACAATCAGACTTTGTCCTCAAAACCCTAACTCCAGTGGAGGAGGCAAGATTTATTCCACCAGTCGTTACACATCTACTGGACATTCTGCGGCACCCAAGCTACTGGTTGTCTCCCAATCTCAAGGGTGAGTTGCCCACAGTTCAAGGGTTTAGAAATCTGATTCAAAGGACACTTCCATTGCCCTCCATCTCTCAGGGTGGATGCACATGTGTAAAGCCTTATGCTGATGTGTTCATTTATAATGAGCAATTTTGGGGATGTGGATGGAAGTCACCCTTGTCTCATGATTGACACCTACCCAGAGGCAGACCATCAGAAAAAAACAACCATCCCTAGATTGCTCAGTGAGCATAGATGTGGTATAAAAAGAGCTGGATAAACTCAACAGTGCTGCCAATGTGTCCAGAATTCTGAAACTACATTGACAAAAAAGCTTCTCATGGGCACTGTTGGTGTGGGCACTGCTAGGGTTTGCCTCTGTGATCCTTCCTTTCTGAGTGGCTGTGGCAGAGTCATTCCTCACTTAGATGTTGTAACAGACAGGAATAAATCTGGCTTCAAATACTATATTCCCTTATGTTTATTGACTCATAGTGACAAGTTGGCTGCTGCCCCTCCCAGCATCACAGCCATATTCTAGTTAGTAAGAAAAGGGAAGGGCAAGGGGCCAAACGATTTACTCATGGCAAACCTTTGCCCTCCCCGAGCGACTTTTGCTTATATCCTGTTGTCCAAAACCGTGTCATGTGCCCACTCCTAGCAGCAAGGGAAGTTGAACAATTGAGTCATTTTGTTTTCCCAGCCTCTGTATAGAGAAAAGCAAGGAGAATGGGTAGAGGTGGGGACTGGGAAAACAATCAGCAAGGTCTGCCATAGACAAGTTATAATCTTCAGTCAGGGCACAGCAGAGCCTTCTGGTCTGGGAGCTATTGTGACCTCTTCGAGGGACAGCACTCACCTCTCCATTCAACGCTGCTTACCTGAGATTTAGATGGTCAGAGGCCGGTCTGCTTCCCTCCTTTTTCAGTCTTTGTTGGTGTTACTTTACCAGAGATCTCAGCTGCCTAAAACACCTCGTCTAGCAGGTGCCCTGCTCAGTTTCGGGATGTGTGATGAAGAGGTGACAGGCTCAGCCCTTTCAGAGCTGCGCCCCTGGCTTCTCCAGGTGTTTCCGGTCCTACAAGTGCTTCTGCCATTTGACCTCTAAGCTACAATGCCCCCCACCCCCGTGCAGGCCCACCCACCCTTCTCCATTTGCCCATGTCTGCCAGCCTCCTCCAAGAAGCCTTCTGTGTTGACTTCGCCCCTTCTCACCTCCCTCAAACCCCACCCCTTCTCAAGACGCTGACAGCCAGACCTGCTCTCCTTTGCCTCGAGTCTCACTTCCACCACCAGCCTTCCTCGGTCTAACGTAAGCAGCTTGTGGGTAGAACCAAGACCTTGCACGGGGCCCAGGGTGGTGCAGGGCAGTAGGAACCTGCCCTGATTAGCTGGTGTTTCCTCACCACCTCCAAAGGCACAAGCTGCCAAAGGCTGCCCCTGCCCAGCTCCCTGGCGTCTGGTTTCCCTGCCGCCTGGGCCCGCCGAGGGAGGTCTCTGAAAGTCAGCCCGAGTCTTTAGCTCTATCTCTTCTCCCTCAAAGCCCCTGGAGGCTCTGGGAACCCTCAGATCCCTTTAAACCAGGGGTTCTGAACCGAAGGTCCGTGAGCTTGAATTGAAATTCAAAAAAACTTTATTCTTTTGGTGATATGTTGGTGCGGGTGTGATATATTTATTAAATAATATGCAGTATAGTGTGGACTTAGTAAGAGGTCCATGGTTTTCACCTGACTGGCAAAAGGGGTCCATGGAACAAAAAAATGTTAAGAACCCTGCTTTAAACCAAGGAGGTGGATCTGGGAGCTTGTAGCCAAGAACCTGTTGCAGGCTGGGGTCCCGGAAGCATTTATTATGGGGGCACCTTTGGAGGTCCATACGGGGTGGGGTTGGGTGGAAGGATAGTTGGGCTGCCATGCCGTCTCCGCGGTGGCCTCAGCAACCCCACAGGCAGCTCTGAGGCTGGGACAGTCCTGCAGACATGTTCCAGGTTGGGGCGAGCCTCGATACCTGGGCTGTCATTGGATGGGGGCCTCCTGCACGCGGCAGGTAAGGACAGTCTCCTAGGGAAGGGCACATTCTGCACAGGCAAAGCACAGAGGGACTGAGGGCTGGTGGCTGGATGCCTCCCAGCAGCCAGGGCTCATTCTGGGGGGGGACCAGGATGACTCTCCCCAGCGACCTTACAAACCCTGACCCCAGAAAGCAGGTGACCAAGACTTTCAGAAGGTACAAGTCATTTACTTCATTCACTGCAGCTATGAGAGTCCTATGCTGCTTGCTGCCTCATAGGCTTATTTCTTGCAGCATTTAGCAAGTATTTGGAAAGAATTGAATTTCTTCTGGAAAGCTGAGTTGGCTTCTTGAGATCCTAGCCAAAAAAACCTCGCATTTTCCCAATCCAGGTTTCAGATACAGCTTCTCAGCAGCTTTCTTCAAGTTTTCACCAATCACTGAAACTTTTTTCTAGGACATAGAAATGTAAGGATTAGCTCGAGCCCAAAGAGGAGAAGGCTGGCGAGTGGGAATGAGCCCCAGCTCTGGAGGGGGCCAAGCCTGATGGTAAGCCCCAGCTCTCCACTCCTGGAGCTTAACCCTGGGCAAACGGCTCCACCTCTCTGAACTTCAGTTCTTCAAACCTTGCAGGCTTTGGTGTGGTTAATTATGTCATGGGGGTAGGCTTCCTGGAGGAGGTGATGCCTGAGCCAAGTCGTAGAGGGAAGTGGGAGGTAGGAGCTGGCAGACTAGGTTAGGAAAGGGACTCCAGGCAGAGGAGGGTACCTCTGGTCCTGGGTGGGGCTAGAGTGGAGGGTGAGGGCAAGAGTGGTTAGAGCTCACGTGAGGCTGGATGGTGAACAGAGACCAGATTCCGCAGGGCTAGAGGGTCAGTCTAGGCAAGGCTTGGCTCACGTCTGTAGGGCACTGGCTCACGTCCGTAGGGCACTGAGCAGTTTACCTGTATAGGCTCATGTAGCCTTCACAATGGTGAGAACTATCACCACCCCTGTTTTGTACAGACAAGAACACTGAGGCACAGAGAGGCTGAGTCAGTTGTCCAAAGCCACACAGCTAGTAGGTGGCAGGTAAGGGTCCCGCACCGACTGTCTGGCCCCCAGTGCCTACCCCTGACCTGACACTGCTCATCAGAGAAGGCACATTTGGGGACTCCAAGGCTGGGACATGAGCACCCCCAGCACTGTCCTCTCACCACCCTGGCTCTGCTCGGCCCCTCTCCTCTGCCTGCCAAGTGGAGACACCAGTCCACTCACCCTCCAACCAAGGGCCTCTACCTCAAAGACAATCTGTCTTCCAGGGACAACACAGACAGCAGATGCCAAGCTCCGGGGGGTGGGGGGGTGGGCCAGGGGCCAGGGACATGGTTTGGCCCCAGAACATCACAGGGCAATTTGCAACACCTTCAAACCACCTGGAGCCACCAAGAGTAGCAGGTGGGGTACAGAGCTGTGGGAGGATGGCCAGGTGTCAGGTTACTCTGGGATGCAGAGTGGAAAGAAAATGCCCCGGCAGGGGGGATTGGGGGGAGAAGGAGAGGGCAGCCAGGACACCTGCATTCTCTCCTGAGCTAGGCATTGCCAGACGCCCCTATCTGGTCAGCAGGTGCCCTGCTGCAGCCCGCGACTTACCTTCTTAGTTTCGCTAACTGCATAACCATTGGTCTCCCCAGCCCCAAGTGGAGCACACACGCAGTGGGGCGATGACAGACAGTGGGCTGCCTCAAGCACCCGTCACCTCTCAGCACAGGTGAGCTCGTTGACAAGGGGCTCCTATCCCTGAGCAGAGGCTCTGGGTCATAACCAGGGATGGGCCAAGGACATTGTAAGACAACACGTGCCTCCTGAGGGCTGCCATGAGCTAGGCACTGTCTCACAGTGTTCTCCCCCTCCTGGCTTCTGCAAACGTCGACTGCACCTGTTAGGTGCCATACACCCTGCCAAGGGGTTCTCACAGTCAGGCAAGGGCCCACCTCACAGATCAAGAGCTGATGGGACTTGCACAGCCTGAATGACCGAGGCAGGGCAGGACACGGAGGCTGCTTTGGGCAGAAAACAGAACCTTCTCAGTGAACTCCCTCCACAGCCCTCCAAGAGATGTGTTGTCTTTCCTGCTTTAGAGAAGATGAAACTGGGGCTCAGAGAGGTCAAGCAACTTGCCCAAGGCCACACAGCCAGAAATGGTGGGATTAGAACCCAGTTCCGCACAACTACAAAGTCTGTACCCTCCGCTCAGCTCCAGGACTGTGTCCCAGCAGGCGGACAGGTGGACGGCACTGGGCAGCGGGAGCAGTAAACAAGGGCGGGGAGGTCCTCCCCAAAGAAGCAGGTCCTCTGAGAAGCAGAGGTGACTCACCGGGAGCTGACATGGGATTACAAAACAGGCTGCTCGTGCCAGGCATTCACTCTCACTTATTTTTTCCATCCCTTCCCTGCCCTTCCACTCCCTGTTCCTTGGGCACTGAGTACATTCTGTTCTTATTGAACTTCTTACAGAGCAGCAACTTGATTCTTCTTCCGTGGGGCTCCAGGCCTCATACCCTCGTGCTTGGCCTAGGGGAGCCTGGTTCAAGGGCACGGCTGAGCCCGGTGTACCCAGCTGGCCAATCCACAGGGTCTTCAGTGGTCAAGTTCAACTCTCACCTCAGCCCCAGGCCTTCCTGCTCTGCCTCTCCTCTCCGCTACCCTTCAGAGGTGCTTGGAGTCACAGCTCCCCATGCATCCAAAGCTGGACACCCCCAGGCCCGGCCCCGCTGCCTCCCACCCACCACACATGCTAGCCTGGCTCTATGGGGCTAACAATAGGAGCTCCTCAAACTAAACGCAACTAGATCATAGGATCAGAGCAATTTCCTAATGTTGATCATTGTACTGTGATTATGCTAAAGAAGACCCCTGTTTTTAGGAAATACGCACTGAAGTATCAGGAGGTAAAAGGGTATCATGTCTGCAATCAACTCTGAAACATTTTAGAAAGAATATATATCATACATATACAGACATGCATGCAAGTATGTATACATACATATGTACACAAATATATACATACATACACAAATATAGAGAGAGGATGGAGGGAGGGAAAGAAAGCAAAGTTAGTGAAATGTTTAATGTTTGGGGATATCTGAGTGAAGGATCTTGGAAATTCTTTGTACTGTTTTTGGAACTTTTCTGTAAGTTTGAGATGATTTTTTTTTGTACTTGCAGAAAATGAGAGGAAATCGGTGTTCTTTAAAACCACTGAAGTCAAGCCTCCTCTCCAGAAAGCCCTCCCCGGCCCTCACAGCTGGATGAGGGCATCTTCCAGGACCCACCCTGTCTGAGCCCCACCCTCCACCTCGCAGTTCCTGGCACACTTCATTTTCATGGCGTGTTTCCCACACTGGCCAGTAGGCACCTTGCTGACAGGCACTGCGTCTAATTCGTAGCAGAGTTCTCAGTGGAGTGCATGTGTCTCTAGATCTGTGCCCAGGACCCTGGGAAATGCTGTAGCAAGATAAACTGCCCTCTGATCTTCAGGGAGTCCACCATCAAACAGGGAAATCACACACGTGCAGATTGAATAAGGAGCGAACAAGCGGATGAACAGGTGCTTCTCATGGGGGGTTAGGCCTTGCCCCCCACCCTGGCCTAGCACCGTCCTGAGCCACCCGGCCACCCTCCCCCAGCCCCTGGCCCACCGGCAGCTGGCCCCCATGAGCCCGGTTTCCCCCTGGAAATGGAGAGGAGATCCACAGAGGGGAAAGGCTGGGCAGCTGAGCAAGCAGGACTATGGTGGGACCGGGTATTGCAGGGGGGGCTGTGCGCAAGATGAAGTCACGGCCGTCAGGAGCCCCTTGTGACAGCAGGGGGGTGGGCGGGAGAGAGGCTGAGCCTTGCCACCCTTGCATGTGGTCTTTGCCCTTTAGTGGGCTCCCATACTTGTCCAGTGACACAGCAATGAATGAAACAAAGCCCTCCTCCTGTGGAGCTGACATTCTGCTGGAGACAGTCACCCCCAAATAACCGCGTACCTCTATCGTGTATCTGGTCCTTTTGGGTATGATGAAGCAGAATAAATCAGGAACAGAGAGTGATAGAGGGGAAGGGGCTCTCCAGAAAGTCATGGGGAGTCCTCCCTCGAGGACCTGTCCAACTGCAGGGGGCGCCATTCACAGGGACCCTGTGGGCAAGTCTGTGCAGGGCGGGGCCCTGCCTCGGGTCCTGAGGGAAGTTGGGAGTTACTTTGCAGATCCTGGGAGGAAGGTGCAAAGGCCCTGAGGTAGTACAGGCACAGAGTAGTCCAGAAACAACAGGGAGCAGAGTGAGCTGGATGTTGGGGCACAAACTGAGATGGAAGGATCAGGGGGCCTTGTAAGTGAAGACCCGGAGGTTTTTGGGTAAAAGAGTGACTTGAAGGGACAACCTTTTAAAAGGATTGCTCCGAGCCAGGCACAAAAGGACAAATACTGTATGAATGTGTTACTATGAACCAAATATATTGTGTGACATATTGTTTGATTTAAAAAAAAAAATTATATGTATTCATTACATTTAATTGAGAAATATATATATTTATTCATCTGTGTTTGCTTTTTAGTTTTTAATTGTTTATATTTTCAATTATTAAATGTACAAAATAAAGTAAAAAAAAAAAAAAAAAAAAGGATTGCTCCAGCAGCTTCCTGGAGGGTAGAAAAAAATTTTAAATACTATTTTTTTTTAAACAATTTATTGAAGTACATCATTCCTACATGAACATACATAAACTATAAGTGTGCAGTAAACATTGTGAACTTACAAAACAAACATGTATAACATCATACAGGGCTCACACATATCACCCCCCGTCCCAAACACCGGGCATTGTTGTGAAATATTTGTTAACAAATCATGAAAGAGCATCATCAAAGTATTACTACTAACTATAGTCTGTATCTTCCTCCCCTATACATTTTTTTAAAAGGATTTATTTATTTATTTACTTTTATCCATTTTTATGCCCCCATTTTGGCTATTTTTGTGTCCATTCCCTGGGCAACTCTCTCTGTCCGTTTCCTGCCCTCTCTTCTCATACTTCTCCTATCTTCACTGGGATTCGATCCTCGGAATCTCTGATGTGGGAGAGAGGAGTCCTACCGCTTGTTCCACCTTAGTTCCTGGTTTTTTGGTGCGTCTTGTCTTGGCTCTCTTGTGTCACTCTCCTGTTATGTCATCATCTTGCTGCATGGCTCGCGGGGCCTGGCCGCGCACCCACCCATGGGGCCTGGCGGCTCACCCGCTCGAGGGGCCTGGTGGCCCATGCGCCTTTTATTTTTTTTAAACAGTATTTTACAACTCTGTTGGTGTAAAGATGAATATATATTACATATTCTTTATTAGTATATTCAATTTTTTCTTATTATTTCAAAAAAGTTAGAGCAATTTTCATGGGTCCCCCAAAAATATTGTATGTGGCACCTACAGAGGCCACCAGAGAAGCCAGCCTGGGCTTGGTGGTGTGGAGGGAGGGGGCAGTGGTGGGATTTGAGATGAAAGAGCAGCTGTGGGAAGAGGCCAGGTAGCTCCCACTCTGACCCTCTCCTTGTTCCCAAATCCAAGTCCTAGGCCTGTTGGCTCCATGAGGGCAGGAAAGTGGTCTGTCTTGACCACTATTTTCAGAGCCTAGAGGATCATGTGCCCCCCCCCCAAGGACTCTCTAGAGGCACGTTTATTTGTTTTATTGTGGTGACATATACATACCATAAAATGTGCCTCTCTAACTATTTGTAAGTGCACAGTTCAGGGGCATTAATGACATGCACAATGCTGCGCTACCATCACCACCACTCAGAAGCGAGGGCAGAAAGGCCTTGCGGGTGGTGGCTGAGCTCAGCGCTCAAGAGGTCCGGCTTCTGCACACCCAGCGGGCAGGTGGTGGTGGGGGTCAAAGTGCTACTGCACCCCCGGCCCCAGAGCTCCAGACCCTGAGCAGAAGGACAATGCCTGGCCTGATTGCCCAGAGGCCCCCGAGGTCTTGGGGGAGGACGCTGCAGCTCCTGCTCTGGCCAGCCACAGGAAGGTGGGCTTGCAACCCCCATCCGTGGAAAAAACTGGAAGCAGGTGGGTGAAAAAGAGGGGAACACAGAGCTTCCCCTGGACCCACAGGAGCTGCCAGTATTCCAGGGACATCCTAGGGGGCCCTCCCATTGCAGGGTAACGTATTTATTTCATTTATTGAGAACTTCTCTATCTCTTTTAAACTTGTTTTATTGTGAAACGTAACACACGGGCAGAAAAGGGAGCAAAATGCACAGCTCAGTGACTCATCACAAAGTGACTACCCATTGAGTCACCTCCCCTACCAGGACAATAGCATTAGCGGCCTCCAGAACCACCCCCCAGCCCCGTGCTTTTCTGTGTCACTTCACCTCCTAAGCATGCATCCTTTAACACTAGCTGCTTCATCAGGCAGCGAGTCTCATCTGGCTTCCTCCCTTGCTCTAGTGTCTTGAGATTCACCCCAGCTCTCCTGTGGACGAATGATGGATGGACTCGCCCGTTCCCAATATGGTCTTGCCAATGCTTACACCTGAAATCTTGTTGAGGCTGGCCAGCTCCCGGTCCCAGCACCACTGTGGTCTCCCTGTAGGCAGCAGGCAAGTTCCTGAGCCTCTCTGTGCCTCAGTTTCCTCATCTGCACACTGTCCTGAGCTGCTCTCTGGGATCTCCTGAGTGTCAGCCTGGACAGGAGAGTGTAGCCTGACAAAAGTTCTCCAGGACGGAGTTTGAACCCAGGCTCCACCCGCCCGCTGAATAGTGTCCCACAAGTTACTCGTTTTTCTCTGTGACTCAGTTTCCTCCTCTGTCACCTTGCCGGATGGTTTTAAGAATTCCAAACGTTTGGGTGAAGTGCAGGCACGCAGTCGACATCGTTTCCTCCAAGCTGTTCATAGTCCCGACCAGAGAGGCAGCTTCCTTGAAACCAGGATGTGGTTTTCTCTCTACCCAGGGCTGCCCCCGCTGTTAGTGACCCTGGCCTGGGGACCTGCGCAGCTGGACTTCTCAGCCTGGATGGGCCAACAAGTCACCAGAGGCCTCAATTTCACCACCACCATAACCAAAGGAGGTTAGACCAGCTCAGACTTTCTCTAACCCTGTGCCTCAGGGCCCTGGGGTCTGCAGAGCCCAGCCCACCCTCCCACCCACCCCTAATCTGGCCACTCTGAGCAGTTCTGGGTTTTAAACGGGCTTCCACAAACTATTTCCTTTAATGAAGGTTTAGGGGTGGGGTAGGGGTGGGAGTGAGTTTGAAAACCACTGGCCTGGTGATCTCCAGGGTTCCTTGCACCATGAGGAGATTGGGGGTGTGGCTGTAATTAGGGTACAATGCCACCGCTGTGTCCGGCAAGGCACGTCTTCCTGCAACACCCCCTCCATCCACTTCGGAGCCTGTGACTTCCAGGACTGAAAACAAGCCTGGGGAGCCCCTCCGCCCCAGCCCCACAGTGGGTCCTCTGTGTGCAGCTCCCCAGCCTCTGGCCCCCCTCCAGGCCCCAGCCTGGCCTCTGTTTTGTATACAAAGACCCTTGTTGGGGCATTGGAAACCTGCAGGCCCTTTGTGTCTTTCCAACAACAAGGCACTTTTTATCTTAAAGGCGCCGGTGCCCTCTGAGGTTTGGGAGGTAAGGAGAAAAGGGCTGACAAGGGTCCGGAGGAGGTGTGTGAGCTCAGTCAACCTCTTCACTCCTGTGTCGCTCCCCCCACCCCCCACCCCCCCACACACACACATAACCCAGGGCTTGGCACACCACACCTTGGGCTCAGGATGACTGTCGGATATTTTTTTTAAAGAAGAAATGACAAAGGTCATTTTTTTTAAAGAATGAATATTGATGCATAAAGACCAGCCCATCTTTTTTTGTTTGTTTTATTTTGAAATCCCTTCAAAGCTGCAGGAAGTTGGAAAAAAAAATACAAAAGCAATACTCAGAACTCCAACATACCCCAGATACCCACATTGACCAACATTTAGGGTCTTGACGTATTTGTTATACCATTCTAAGATCAGCCAGCGTTTGACCTTTTCTTTTCTTTTTGAGCTTGTGTCTTAAGAGGCAGAGGCGAGCTGTGGTTTACCAGCCCAGGCTCAAGCCAGACCATGTGAGTTCAAATCCTATCTTGGGTGATTTAGCACAGTTCCCCTAGCTTCACTTCCCCCCTCCATAAGAGCAGGGTGAGGATGGCACCCGATCAGGGTCATCGTGAAGGCTGGTACCCTTGGAACTCAGAGCAGAGCTTGGCTCAGAGGGGACACCATGAAGTGCTGGCGATGTCTTTTCTCATTCATTCTGGTGGGTTTGATTTATTATTTTTTCTTAACTGTCCTTGGGAAAGACCCTACAGCCAGACTGCATTTCCCAACCAACCTCCCGCCCCCCGAGAACCAAGCAGTTGAGTGGGGCATGTGCCCACATTCTGCCTGGAAAGCAATAGGTGCCACTTCCAAGCCTGGTATTCTAAAACCTCTTCTCTCACCGCCAGGGTCTCCCTCTTCCCCTCTTCTGGCTGGAGCAGAGGGCCACGTAGAGACTCCGGAGGCCTGGGCCACGGCAGGACCACGCGATGGACGGGTGACCCAGCCCCGGCAGCCCTAACTGGTCACAAAGGCGAAATGAACCTTTTTTGCGTTCAGCCACTGAAGCTTGGGGTTTCTTTTTGCAGCATCCAGCCTTACCTACCTGACCACATGGCCCTAGTGTGGAGATATTTTCATTAATTCATCTCAAGCTATTGCCTTGTTATTTTTCCCCCAATAATCATGCTCTCAGTGGCATAGTTTTATATTCTTGGGAGTCTATCTTCTGAGCACTTTCAAAACAGTTCGATTGTTTGGTCTCCACACCCAGTCTTTACTCTGAGGTTAAGGCACCAGCGACCAATGAAATAGCACTCCAAGTGTTCACATGGGCTCAGCGCCGGACCATGCTGACCCCTTGCCTAAAGTCAGATCAATTCCAGAACATAGACCACTTCCATCAAAGGCACAGAGGAGCAAGGAGCTTCTGAATGGACCCTTCAGCCAAAGCTGGGGGCCTGAGAGTCAGGATGAAGCCGAGGAGATGCCTCCAGAGCCGCTTGCCTAGCCTGGAATGTTTCAGGTGGAATTATCAGGCTGGCCTTCGTGGTTTCAGCCACGACACTGCGGGATTCATGTGCAGCCCCCAAAGGAAAGAGCCAACGCTCCCAGAAGGTCGTCTCCACAGGCCAATCCTGCAAGCAGTGGTTTGTCAGAGAGCTGAAGTTGTCGTCAAGGGGACCGTCAAGCCAGGCGGCCCTCAGAAAGCAAGGGTTCCAGACAAGCTTGCCTAAGACTCCCATAAAGCCATCTGTTAGTTTAGAGCATGTGTAGATTTATTGACCTCTACAGCACTTGTCTGAAGTAGGTATTACTATTCCCCATTCTCCACAAAAAGGAACTTAGTATTTGGGGAGATTTCATAGCAAACAGCCTGTAAGGGGGTCAAAGCCAGGCTCCTCTCCCAAGGCCGTCTGAGTTCTCCCAAGGCCCGTCTGAGTTCTTAAATGTGACCATTTTCTCCCCCAAGAATGAATGAATGGAAGGAACAAACGAAGTAAGCCACAGAGAGTGAGTCAATGGGTGAACTTCATCAGGGCATTTGCCATAAAGGACCAGGGAGGTCAGAAACAGCAGACCTCCCTGGGGAGCTGGGGTGCTGAGCCTGGACCCTAGATGTCAGAAGCCCATGGGACCCACAAGAAGAGCTGCTGGGAACCCAGGGACAGGTCCCACACTCCAAAGTTCAATAGCAGGGCCAGCGAGGCCATTGCAGTTGAGGGGCAGGTCTCCATTCAAGGACCACTGATGGGTCTGGGGACTTGGGACACCTGGCTTGACCTGGGCTCCAGCTGAAGATTTACCAAACTGGCCCCTGGCTGCACTCTCCACCTCACTTTCTCTAAGGCAAGGGGGATGTGGGGACTGGGGTGCACTGTTAGGAAGGAAGAGGTGTGTCTTAGTTTGCTAATGGCTGCCAAGGTAATATACCAGAGATAGGTTGGCTTTTACAATGGGAATTTATTAGGGTAAAAGCTTACAGTTCTGGGGAGCAGATGTGGCTCAAGCGGCTGAGAGCCTGGTTGCCACATGGGAGGTCTCAGTTTCAGTCCCCAGGGCTTCCTAAAAACCAAACAACAAGCAAACAAATGAAAACACCAACTCAGGGGAGCTTATGTGGCTCAGTGGTTGAGCACTGGCTTCCCACACACAAGGTCCTGGGTTCAGTCCCTGGTACCTCAAAAAAAAAAAAAAAAAAAAAAAATGCTTACAGTTCTGAGGCTGTGAAAATGTCCAAATCAAAGCTTCATCAGAAATGCTGTCTCACCAAAGATTGGCAGCTGAAAATCCTGGACTCCTGCCACATGGCAAGGCAAGATGGTGGCCGATCTCTGCCTTCCCCTCCAGGCTCACTTTCTCCCCAAGCTCAGCTGTGGGTGATCAGGCATATGGCTCAGCTCTCCCCTCTCTGCTGGGGCTTGTTGTTTTAGCTGCTCCACTGATTCCGGCCTCTCTCTCAGCCTCTCGGGATTTCTCTGTCTTTCTGCAGCAATAGGTAATCCTGGAGTCCTCTCTCATGTGGCAGGGTAAAATGGTGACTCTCCCTCTCCTCTCTCCTTCATTTATATAGGACTCCAGTTTGGCGGTTACTCAGAAAACTAGCAATAGATCTTCCGTATGATCCAGCGATTCCACTGCTGGGTATATACCCAGAAGAGCTGAAAGCAAAGACACAAACAGATACATGCACACCAATGCTCATAGCAGCATTGTTCACCATTGCCAAAAGTTGGAATCAGCCCCGGTGCCCATCAACAGACGAATAGATAAGCAAAATGTGGTACATACATACAATGGAATATTACTCAGCTGTAAGAAGGAACAAAGTGCTAACACAAGGGATAACGTGGATGAATCTTGAAGACCTTATGTTGAGTGAAGCAAGCCAGGCATTGAAGGATGAACAATATATGACCTCACTGATTTGAACTGAGGAAAGTGAGCAGTCTCTGAGAACCATTGTCTGAAAAATAGGTTAACAAAGGAGAGAAAGTGAAAAATAGGCTTTGAGCCCTTACCCACATGGACATAATCTATGGTAAAGGGATAGAGTATAGTTGCATATTGAAGAATAGGACAGATGGGTAGTGATATTACTGGGTTTGGGGGTGCAGGGTTGACAGGTGGGTAGATTAGGAAGGGCAGGTTGGAATACCCAGGGCATGTAACTATGAATCTTGTCATGCCATGAGTCAAGACAGGGGAGTGTCATATGCCCCAGGGGGATGGGGAGGAAGGAACAGTTAAGATTAAAAGGGGTATTTAGTGGTCATGGGAAAGGTTTTTCATTACCTTACAGTAATGGACATAAGACATGGTAAATATCATCAAAAATTATTAAACTATACCGTCTAAATTGGAAACTGAAAAAAAAAAAAGACCCACCCTGGCTCCACAATCTAATCAAAGGCCCTGAACTGAAGTGATCTAATCAAAGGTGATCTAATCAAAAGATCCCTTAACTGAATCTAACCAAAAGGCCCCACATATAATAGGGCATGGACAGGAATGGGTTAACTTAAGAAAAAGATTTTCTGGGGTCCACAAAAGACTCAAACCAGGAGGGGTGGTTCTTAGCACCACCTTTCCTCATGTTCCAGGCCAAGGGCACAGTTGGGACATGGCTGAGGGAGAGGGGATGATCATGGTAATGAGCCCAGCCACATCTTCCTTCCCAGCTCAAGAAAGCCCCTCGTCCAAGATGCACCCTGTCCCCACCACGGCCCCTACTGCCCACAGCACCCTGGGAAGATGTAGGAAAGATGGCAGCTTTGGGGCCAACAGACCTGGGTCAGAAGCCTGCTCTACCCCCAACCATCTGTGTGTCCTTGAGTAAGGCTTTCAGCCTCTCTGACCCTCTGTCTCCTCATTACAGTGTGAAGACTGTAATACCTGACGAAGAAGGTGGTTGTGAGCACAGGGCAGGATAAAGTCCATCAGCATAGGGTAGGTGCCCTCCCAGGCCCCCTCCTGCTGACCTGTCATCATGGCCCACCCCATATTCCAACTCCCTCCTCTCCTACTCAGACTGCCCTTCCTCTGGCCAGGCTCTGATCTGGTAAACCACCCCAACCTCCTGTCCAGGCACACCAGCTTGCCCCCTCCCCGACTCAGGCACTCCCTCCTTCAGGACCCACCCCATCTTCTGCCCACCGTCCTATTGCTCCCCTTTACTCATTTAACAAACACTCCCGGGAGGCTGCTCCCGGCCAGGCCCTGGCCTAGGTCCAGGGTTATGGGGATCAAGCATAGCAGATTCTGTCCTCGAAGAGCTCTGCCCAATGGGAGAGGTGGACAGACACGTGGACAAGCACAAGGCACAGTAGCCCAGGGGAGCCTGAGGAAGCGCCCAAGCAGAAAAGCAGGGACTGGCGAGCTATGGGAGTTTGTCGAGGCCAGGAAGAGCTGGGTCCACTTCTGAGGCTGAGTAAACATGGTCGGGTTAAGGGAAGGGAAGGGAAGGGAAGGAGGCTCCCCTCCACCTGCCTCTGCCCTCCCTGGACTGAGTGTCTGCCCAGCTCCATGGAGGGAAGGAGGGGAGCAAGGGTGAGGGGGAGAGGAAAAGGAAAGAGAAAAGAAGAGAGGGAAGGAGCAAGGAGGGAAAGAGGGTGAGAGGGAGGGAGAGAAGAAGGGAGGGAGGGAAGGAGGGCATGCTTTCCTCTGACCACCTTTCCCCGCCTTGGACTCGTGCTTTGGGCCCAGTCCCTTCCCCACTGCTTGTCAGCCCCGCCCTGGGCTATCAGATATTCCGATAGCTGCTGCTGCTTCCAAAGGCCTCGCCAGATAACCTCTTTCCCTTGTAATTGAGTTTAAATATTGATCTGCCCAATCAAGGCAGGTTAATATTCAACACGGCTAAGGTCTGGAAGCCTCCCAGCCACCAAACCCTCTTCTTGGGGTGAAGCTATGGGCTGTGGGACGAACGGGAGCCGCCAAGCGGGTGCAGCCTTTCCCAGAAGGCATGTTCCAGTTCTGGTTTTACCCCTGGCGAGCTGGCCCCACCTGGCAGGCCCAAGGAGTCTAAAGAATGGACATCCCAGTGAGAGAACAGGCCAGGACAGAGGACAGAGGACTGAAGGAGGGCAGTTGGGGGCAGGGGAGGGCAGAGAGAAGCGGGGGGTTTGGGAGGTGTGCACAGGCGTGAAGGAGGCAGGGCAAGCCAGTTCTGCTCTACTCCAGGTGGCTGCTCAGCCAGGACATTGGCCCAGATGCTGCTCACCTGGGACCTCTGCTTTGCATCTTTTTATGTTCCCAGCCTGCAGGGATCCCCTCCCCTCCGCCTCCCCACCCCTGCCAGCCTCCCACCCACAGGCCTGGCCCTTAGCTGATTCCCTCAGCCTCCCAGAGCCCAGCTCCATAGCACAGTCCCAGTGGAACCTGGAGCCTGCGGGCCAAAAGTCCAAACAGTGGCCTCCCTGGATCACACCCTGCCGAGGCTAGGCTGGGGGCTGGTGACTTCCTCTGGTCTTCATGCACCCCAGGGTCTGGGTGACCTTTGTGTCAGTTGCCCCTCCCACCCAGCACCCCCTTCCCCACCCCCACCCTCCTTGGAGCATGCCTGGGTCTGCAGCTTGGGTGATGCTCCTTCCAGCCAGGAGTTCTCAGTGGGGTCCCCACCCAGCAGCAGCAGCCTCCCCAGGAACTTGCTGGAAATGCAAACTCTCAGGCCCTACCCCCCACCTACTGAATCAGAGGCTCTGCAGTTGGAACTGGACACCCTGTCTTCACTCAATCATGTCCGGGTGATTATGATGCACTGATTTTTTTTTTTTTGAACAACAACAAAAAAACTATTTATGTATACAACTTATTAACAGTTACCTAAATACAATATGGTAAAATAATGAGATAAAATGAAATTGTGTATTTTTGGTTGTATTCATAAAGATAGGTATGCTAACCAAAGGCTATACAATATGGCACATTAATGGCAAATCTAAATACAAGCAAAGATGTTATTCTGAATTCACATTTCATCAAGCATCAAAAATCACCAATCTTTTAGTCCTTTTCTTGTACATTATTCTGTATCCACATTCTCTGCATCTGATTGGATCCCTGGATTTTATTTCATTTTCTGTGTGACATTCTCCACAGATATAGATCATTGGCTGCTGCTTTGGGGGCTGCACGACCTTCTGGGTGTCCATTGTTAGTCCCTAGGCAGCACAAACAACCCCTCTCACTCAGCGATTGCAAACCATACCTGATGCACTGATTTTGATGCACGCTCCAGTCTGAGAACCCTTCTTTAGGGAACAGTTCTCAGCAGTGGCTACAAACTCATCACTACCCAGGGCCCACCTCAGGCCAGCAAGCTGCCAACCATGACCAAAAGCCTCTCAATACTGGCTTGCCCGGTGCCAGGGCCATTCCAGACTCTTTAAATGAATTAACCCTGTTGAACCCATATAACAATCCTACAAGGCAAGCATGATTCTTACTCCTAGTTTATGAATGAGGAAACAGAGGCACAGATGAGTCAAGTAACCTTGCCCAAGGTGTCAAAGCTGGAAGCAGAATTTGGACCCAAGCAGTCTTGCTCCTGAATTTGCACTGTTATCCACACACACACCGGGGGTCCTCAAAGTACGGTCCCCAGACCAGCAGCATCTGCCTGGCTGGGGAACCTTGCAGAAAATCAAATTCTCAGGTGCTAGCTGAGCCCTTCTGAGTCAGAAACTCTGGGCAGGGTGGGGCAGCCATCTGTCCAACGAGCCCTGCTGGGGCTTCTGCTGCATGTTCTAGAGTTCTCATTAAATTCATCCTGAAAACTTCAAGCTCGTAAGGGGCAGTGGAAATAGACCAGCTTCCCTTGCAGGCTCTGCTCCAGGCCTTGGGGAACAGGACAGCTAAGCCACAGTGGGGCCGCTGCTCAGACTGATGGAGGGAGCAGTCGCCAGAGGCACAGGGTAGGCCTGCCCAGGAAAGCAGGGAGGCAGCTCGGTCCACTGCCACTGCCCTCCACGTCCTTCACCTGGTTCCTGTCTGGGTCCCTCATCGGCAGCCAGCAGCCAAGTCAGAGGTAAAGGGGACAACTCCCCAGCCCCTGTCACCAAGAGCCACCTCCCCTGAGCTTTTGATCCCATCCCATCGTGTCCCTTCTCAGCTACAGTCCTCCACTGCTGCCTCCAGGCCACTGAGGATACAGCTACTGACACCCCACATCAACTTCACCTAACTGCAGGACACAGCTCACCAGTGGGCTGTGAAGCCACCTGGGCTGCTTGGGGGATCAGCATCTCTAAAGAAAAAAAAGAAAAGAAAAGAAATGGAACATCAAATACTAGAGTGCCGTATTGTTTCGTGAAAATCTTGTTCATCTATGGGTGTGTGTTGGGTGATAATGAAAAATCTATTTTTTCTTTTTATGGAGGCTCACAGTCAAAAACTTTGGAGCTTCCCTACGTTGGCTGACCTGATCACACCTACCCCAGCCTTCTGTCTGCCCTGTCACTCTCATCTGGCTACAATTAGACTTCCCTTAGGTCCACGAAAGCACCAAGCTGTCCCTACGCCCCCAGCGGCCCACACGTCACTGGGCATTGCCCTCCATGCCCAGCCTTGCTCTCGCAGCTTCAGCGCATGGTCTCTTCATGTCCTCACAGCCTTGCACAGCAGATGGTATTCCTCCCTGACAGAAGAGAACACTGAGGGTCAGAGAGAGCCACAACTTGCTCAGAATCAGGGGAATCTGGATCCTAGCCCCAGGAGAGCACTTTACCCAAGTGAATGGGAAGGTTGGGTGGGATCCCCTAGGCTTGGAAGGACCAGGAAAAATGGACAAGAGAGATGGTGGTGGCAGGGTTCAGAGACGCGGGGGAGTGGCAATGCTGGGCCCAGGAGGCAGAACGATGTGCTTGGAATAGAAAACTGGGGGCAGATGAGTTCGGGAAAGGTAAGATGGGGTAAGATGTTTCTGAGCAGGGGCAGGGCTGGGCGAGAGCTGGCAGCTGGCTGGGGGCTTCCTGCAGCCCCACGCCCTTGGGAGGTGACCCCACAGCAAACGCCAACCCCTGCTGGCCCACCCACTTTCAGGGCTCCAAAGACCTGAGCCGGGACCACGGGGGCTTCTTACAAAGTAGCTTTATTTGCATTCCTACCCAAGCACAGATTTCTCTCTGCACAGAGTACAAGGGCAAAGGATGCTCCATTTCAGGTTTGAAAACAATATGGCCCATGTCATCCATAGCCCGAGGGCCACACCACTCTAATAGAGGCCCCCACCATCTTTAGGAAAAGATCACCGGTCTGAAGATGGGTGGGAAAGTGACATGTCAGGAGAGCAATCGCTTTAAATACACAAATATTACCAAGCCAGGGGAGGGGTCAGGGGGAGGCGCACAGAGCAAGCCCCGTCTCTTCTGTCTTTAACAACGAAGCCTGGCAAAAGTTCCCCCATCCGGAGGGTACCAAAGCCCGGTAAGGAAGTCTCCCAGGAAGACAGCTCGGGCTGCAGGGCATTGTCACCATGCATGGGCTAGGCGTGGGCACCAGCATGGGCTCTGGGATGCTCAACCCACTGGGAGCTGTAGCCATTAACTTCTCAGTCCTGGTGTCCCCGACACAGGGGACACCCAGATGGGCACCTAGAAGAGGTCAGGAAACCAGCTGCAGTTCCTATAACTGTCACCATTAGTGGAGGCTGGGCCACAGCATCCAGCTGTCTGCACAGAGGCAGCCAAGCCACAGGGAGGGCAAGCTGTCCAGCCAGAAGTGGCTTTCGGCGTGTGGGATTCACTCCGTGTGAGGCCAGCACTGGGGCTCCCCCAAGCTTCCCCTGAGGCGCTCCACCCTCCAAGGACAGAACCAGATGTCAGGGTCCATGACAGAATCCCCAGCTGAGGCCACCACACGCAGACCCCCTTGGAGGAGGACCCCGTTAAGTTCCCTGGGAGAGTACAGCAGCGAGAGGAATTCATGGGGCTCCAGAGAGGCCATGAGTGCCACAGCCCTCAAGGAGGATGTGACAGCTTGAAGTTTTGTGAATCCCAAAAAATCATGTTCTTTGTACTAATCCATTCCTGCAGGTGTGAGGCCCTTTGGTTGCATTAGATTCAGTTAAAGGACCTTGATTAGATCATTTAATTAGTTTGCTTTAGGGCCTTTAATTGGACTACATCAGTGAGGCTTGGCCCAGGTTAGGTCTCAGCCCTCCTGCTGGGGTCTTATGTAAACTGAGAATTGGAAGCAGAAACAGAGAGAAAGACAGCAGCCATTTTGACCCTGCCATGTGGGAGAGAGGACTGCAGGAAGACAGAGAAACCCCCAGATGCTGAGAGGCTGGAGGCTGGAATCAGCGGAGCAGGCCTGAGATGAGGAGAAGCTGCCATCTTGCCTCGCTACGTGACAGGAGTCCAGGATCCGACCGGCAGCCACCTTTTGGTGAGAAAGCATCCCTGACGATGCCTCAGTCTGGACATTTTCGCAGCCTCGGAACTGTTAACGAGTCTCCATTACAAAAGCCAGCCTGTTTCTGGTATTTTTGCATCGGCAGCCATGGCGAACCACAACAGAGGCCGAGGGCAGGCTGCATCCTCCTGGGGCAGGAATGTTCTAGACCTACGTCAGGAAGCCGCTGCCCACTGTGGCTGGGGGCACAGTGAATCCCAGCACAAACCCCTTCCCCACATCAACGCTGAGGGACCTGACCCAGGAACTCAGCCCAAGGCCCGGCTGGTCTCCAGGAACAGGAGAGGGGGAAAGCGAAGGACTCTGAAAGGGCAAGCCAGAGCCCAGAAACTTCCACGGCCACTTACCAGCCCCACAGACAGGAAATCCAATGACTCCTCGTCTGAACACTGCTCTTGCTTCAAAGCTCAAAACAAAAACACATTTCTATTATTTAAAAGAGCCCTTGTCTGGAATGTTCTTTAACATAATCCAACAGGGACAGAGGGTAATGGGAGTTTAGGTCGGTGGTCGGCAAACCTTTCCTTGGCTCTGAGGGGCAAGGGACAAAATGGATAGTAGGCAGATATGAGAGAAAAAATATGTGCACAAAGTTTTTATTGATGAAATTCAAATATAATGATAACTGAGTATAATTTCTTCTAATACAGGTCTAGTAAGGAGAAGAACATTTTTTGAGGGGGGATATATAACATTTCCCTTAACTGGGCTCAAAGATAGCATTCCTTATATGAAATTCACCAAAGAAACGGGTGGTGAGCTGATCCTGGCACACGGGCTGCAGCTGGAGAGGGTGGAAGCTGGGTGATGGGTTCGAGGGGTTAGTTATATTGCTCTCTCTTTGATGAAGGTTTGAAAACATGCTATGCCAAGACTCTTGTCTCCCTAGCTGGCACGCACAGCTAACCCCAGGGCTCCTAGGGGTGAGGGCGGAGGGGTTCAGGATGGCTGCAAGTAAGTGGGGGGGGGGGGGGGGGGGGGGCCCCAAGGGCCCCTTCTCACCTCCTCCCAAGGCAGCTATTTCTTGGGGACTCCTCTAGAAGGCCCCTCAGGGGAAGGGGCCCCTAAAGGTTAGCTCTCACCTGTCAGAGGGGGAGGTGAACCAGACTGTGGGCAGCCACGAGCCTTTGCCTTGCGGTGGCGAGCTTCAGGGGTGCCCCCGTGGCAGGCCCTGGCAGGCCTGACCAGCACCCCAACTGCCAGGTCAGGGCCCACCTGGATGCCCTGCTTCCCTCTCTCCAAAGGGCAATGGGGAGAGGAGGCTGTCAGAGACCAAGCACGTGATACACTGCCTACTGGTCAACCTGACTGGAAACTTCACAGAGGATGCAACCTGGGGGAAAAATACACGTGCCCGGCTCCTGGTAGGAAGGCCAAACTCCACAGGCCTGGGCCTTGGGGGTCCAGGTGAGAGGTCAGCTGCCTGAGCGTGGCTCACACTCCCTGGAGGCGTGCCCTCACCCTCCTAGGGTAACCTGCCCTTGCAACCTGGTCCCGAGGCTCACCTGAGGTCAGAAGGGGTCTGGGGCTTAATGATTCGAGTTTCTGTTTAGGGTGATGGAAAGGTTTTGGTAATGGATGGCGGTGATGGGAACACAGCATCAGGAATGCAGTGAAGACCGCTGAACTGTATACTTGAAAGTGGTTGAAATGGTTAATGCTATGCTCTATGTATGTTACAATAAAAATTTAAAAATAAGAAGGTGGGGGGTGGTCCATCTCCTGAGGGAGTTTGCTTCTGCAAAGGCAAAGGTTGGTCCAGGCTCAAGTAATAGTACCTGGCTAACAAGGGCCCTTTGAGGCCGTGCTCGCGCCTAATGCTCCTGTGTGATCTGTGTGTACACACGTAAACATGCACGCACACTCACACACCCCGGCTGCCGTAAACACAGCCCTGCCAGCGTGCGTCCAATCTCAGGCCTCCTTGCAAGAAGTGAACAACCAGTGGCCGCTCTGTAAGGTGCTTGTGAAAGGGTCGGCGCAGCCGGCAGAGTGGGTTCTTGAAATCACCACGTATGACTCACGTCAAGACCGTGTGCCGTGAACGCAGTGGTCAAGTGGGAGAGTCAGCAGCAAAACAGACCACAAGGAATGCACACATGCAGTGTCTAGTGGGATGGGGGAACGAGAATACCCTGCTGCCTGCCAGATTCAAGGACTGTAGGGGTGCGAGGTGTGGGGACCTAGGATCTTGATTCTTGGTCTCCTGTCCTTTCCACCCCATTGTGCGACTCAGACAGGGCCAAATTTGTCCCCCCCCACCCTACATGCTTCCACCTTCCGTGCAAGCCTGGGGCTTTCTCCCTCTACCCCACTGACAACAGCAGAAGAAGGTGTTTCCATTTTTTCCATCAACTTGTTAATGATTTTCAGGCCTTAACTGACTCAGGCCACCCCCTGAAGCAAGGCTGGACTTGGAAACTTGTGACACTGCTCGGCCAGCTGCACCTGTCCCGGGTAGAGGCCTCACTAGTCAACAGCTTCCTAACGGCCTGAGGCTGCTGGGGCAGAGGCCACTAGGGCATCACCTGACCTTTGTTTAGGATCCCAAGTTAAGACTTCGAACTCCCCACCCATCTTGCAGCAAGTCCTCTTGTCCCCCCTCCCCTGCCCCCCATTCAAAAGCCTTGATCTTTTTTATTGGAAATGTGCAATCTGGTCAACAGGAAAAGGTTTGTCCCAGCCTCGCAGATAGACACTGGCCCAGCAAAGAAATGCGATGGCCTAAGAGCAAAGAAGTCAGCTTCCAGCCTCTGGTTCAAGATGGTGGCCTGAGCACATGTCCACACCCCCCACCCTCTGGGCCTCGCTTTGCAAAGCTGCTGTTACCCAGGCGAAGCCACAGCCCCTTAGGGTTCGTGGGGTAGGGGAACAGCCCTGGGCTGGGCTGCTCAGCCGGTCTAGGCCCCTAGACTCAGAGCTCACAGGAAAGGCAGTGGACAGGACCGGGAAGAGCTACCACCTTTCTGCACTTTAATAAAGTGAAAACTAAAACCTGCAGTTTGGGCTTTTCTCACTCCTGTGGAGAGGACACACTGTGATTTGGGCAGGGGTAGGGTGACATATTTGGTACCCAATTAACAAGCATACTATTTTGGGGTATTTATGATTTGCTGCTCCTTTGTAACTGAACCAGGAAGTACCTATACATGGAAAGAGTCACACTGCAAGATTTAACTGTCAGGAGAAGGTAAGGAGGGCAGGCTGCAGTAGGCAGTGTCAGAGTTGGAAGACTGCCAACAGCTAAGGTGCCAGACCTTTAGTAGACCCTCTTCGGAAGTAAGAAATGAAAATGCCAGCACCACGTTGCTCAGTTAGGTTCTGAGCCTAGCACCACTCAGCGTGGGTAGCAGCATCCCTTCTCAAGAGGCTGGAAGTCGGGAGAGCATAGGTCCAGCCCTGGCTCTGCCACAAATGGGCTATGTGACCTTGGGCAAATTCTTTTTCTTCTTTGGGACTCAGTTTCCTCATTATTCAATAAAGGAAATGACTGGTCCTGGTAGGTGGAGCCGGAACATGTACCAAGAAAGACTGCAGAACGTCAGGCGGTGATCTGACCCAGTATCAGTCAGACAGGGCAAGGGGGAGCCAGCTGTAAGACATGGAGCCAAACAGGGGTGAGAAGAGAAGGTGAGCTTCCCAATAGCAGCACGGTGTGCCAGCCTCGGTTAAAACCAGGGGCCTTTAACTAGGATGTCAAGACAATTCCATGGGAAAGCAAATGGTGCTTGGACAACTAGATATCCACATGCAAAAGAGTGGAACTGGATCCTACCTCTATAGTTAGAAAAGATAAACAGATCAAGGACCTAAATGGAAGAGCTAAAACTCTCAGAAGAAAGGAGAAATAAATTTTCTTGACTTTGGACTAAGTAATGGTTTCTTGGAAATGACATCAAAAGCATAAGCAACCAAAATAAAAATAGGCTCAAAATTTTAATCAAAATTAGAAGTGTCTGTGCTCCAAAGAACACTACCAAGAAAGCAACCAAAATAAAAAGACTCAAAATTTTAATCAAAATTTAAAATGTTTGTGCTCCAAAGGACACTACCAAGAAAGTGAAAAAACAACCCACAGAAGGGGCGAATATATTTGCAAGTCATATATCTGATAGAGTCTTGTATCTAAATTACATAGGAACACTTAACAACTCAATAATAAAAAGACAAATAACCTAACTAAAAATGGACGAAGGATCTAAATAGATTTCTCTCCAAAGAAGATACACAAATGGTCGATAAGCACAAGAATAGATACTCAACATCATTGGTCATTAGGGAATACAAATCAAAATCAGATTGAGATGCTACCTCACACCCATTAGGATGGCTAGAACCAAAAAGACAGACAATAACAAGTGTTAACGAGGATGTGGAGCTACTGGACCCTCATAGACTGGTGGGAATGTAAAACAGTGCAACCACTTGGCAAAACAGTCTGGCAGTTCCTCAAAAGTTAAACATCCAGTTATCATATGACCCAGCCACCCCACTCCTAGGAATATTGTTCCCGAGAGAAATGAAAACATAGGGACACGAAGAAACTTGTTCACAAATATTCATAGCAGCATTGTTCATGACAGCCACTAGTGGAAACAACCCAAATGCCCACCAACTAATGAATGAATAAGCGAAATGTGGTCTGCCCATACCATGGAGTATTAATCAGAAATAAAAAGGAAAGAAGTACTGATGCATGGAACACCATGGAGGAACCTTAAAAATACCATACCCAGTGAAACAAGCTACCACAAAAGGTACCAATGATGGACACGATGTATAATCACACCTATTGTATGAGTCCGAAATATCCAGAAGAGGCAAATTTGTAGACATAAGGCATATTCATGGTTGTCTAGGACTAGGGGGATTGGGGAGGTGGTTGATGGCTAAAGGCTACAGGGTTTCTTTTGGGGGTGATAAAAATGTCCTAAAATTGATAGTGGTGATGTTTGCAAAGTTTTTTGACTATACTGAAAACCACAGAATTGTAACTTTAAAGAGGTGAGCTGTGCAGTATGTGAAACATATCTCAATAAAGCTGTTATCCCACCTTACCCCTCCCCGATACACACAAAAGAAAAAGAATCAAGGGCCTGTGCCTCCGCTGTAGTAACACCACACCTGTCATCCCAACATAATTATTGGTAGAGCCCCCTTCTGTAAAGTTTCCCCATCTGTAAAAAATGTCTACCCAGTTCTGTTAACCTTTCAGTCAAGCACTCTACCTCTGAAAAGCTCTACTTGAGAGCTCAACCTGTAAGAAACTGCTCAGGTGGTCCCAGGCTTCACTGTGCTTTGGAGGACCCTGAATTAGCAGTTGAAGCCCTGGGCCAGTAGAGATCCCTGGAGGTTGGGATCCAGAGGCAAGGTCAAGACCAACTCCTGGGTCTGGCAGGCTTACTGATGGTCGAGTTGCCCTGCAGCTGGGCCATTGTGAAAGGTAATCCAAGCACCCTATGCAGGCAAAGTACCCTAAACACACCTTCTCCAGATGAAAAATAGATCAACGTTTTCAATGGTGGGCACCCACAGAAAACAATGTCCCCAGGAAGCTTGGCCGACTCAGCAGTCCTAGGAGACCAAAGGAAATGGGGGTTTCTAAGTCCACTGCAAGTGGAGCTTGTATTATGAAGGTCAAGGTCATCTGATCATTCAATGGAATGCTCCTTTCTGATTCCTCCTTACCCATGATTGTTTAGAAAATATCATTATACCAGAGTAGCTCACGAGGAAGCACTTTGTTCTCATTCCTTTTCCACTCGTGAGAATGTGCCTGAAAATGGCCATTCTCTGCCCTGAGGGGCCTCGGAACTAGCATCTGTGGTGGGTCCTCCACATACGTGGCGGCGTCTACCGCTCCAACGCAGAGCTCTGAGTCCACCTCTGCTCTTTGCAGGAGCAAATCCTTAGAAACAAGGTAAAGGTGAAAGAGGCAGAGGCACAGAAATAATACCCACGCCCATCCATCGAAGAAAGGAGAGAGAGAGACACTTGCCAGAGCCCCTGAGAAGGCAAACACACACGAAGACAGCAGACTGATGGCAATTGCCACCATGCAGTTAGCACCTGGCCATGGGGCCAGTTACCAGGGAGAAGCTGAAGGTTCAAGATGAGGCGAAGGCGTGGTCAGAGAGAACCTGTACAAGTGACACCAAGTTACCCAACAAGCTAGCCTCCAACGGAGGGGGCAAGGTTTCAGAGAAGGCCGCCCCCCATTTGCCTCTTTAAAACATCAGGGTTGGGACAGAGAACAATGGACTGTTCAAAGCTGGGCCAGGAGGAAAGGAGAGGGGAGCCACTGGCTTTCTGCATGCCAGCGGTTCTGTCCACGGGCTCTGCTGCTGGGTGGTCCGTGTCTGCCGTGGACTGAGCGAGCTCCCTCCCGGCCTCAGCTGGCCAGGCGAGGCAGCCATGCGTCGCAGTGGTGCAGCTTCTACATGCAAGGGGGTCCTGAGGGCTGGGAGTTGGAGGCCGCCGCACGTCCACTTCTGCTCAGAGTCCACATTTCAGGATGATGTGGTAGCCGTCGTTGCTCTCGGCTGCAAAAGAGAAACGCTGGGCATTTTAGAGGAGGGAGCCTTGGCGCTGGGACATTTGGGAGCCCCAGATGTGCCATGAGGGCACTCATAGAAACCCCGCTGTGAATACTGGCAGCTAACTAAGGCTGTGCTGCATGGCAATGCATGGCTGCCACAAGCAGGGATTGCCACCCATGCTTTGGCATCTTCTACAGGAGCTTTTCCATCCTCAGCCCAGTCCACGGGTTCACAGGCTCTCTGTCCACAGAGGCTTTGGACCAACTGGTTGACAGGGGATGTTTTGGCCTCTGTGGGCGCCTGTTGGCCGGATCTACAAAGCAAGAGGGCAAATGGCCCTGTTTATGGGTCAGGGTCTACGACCCACTCAGAGAGCTGTAATTCTGATGTACCCCATACACCCCCCATTCACAGCTGGTCTTGCCGTTCTCTGCCTGCTCCTGGCACACAGTCTCATTCTTCAGGAAAGCGCAGGCATGCTGGCACCCCTCTCAGAGCACGCCCGCCCGTGGTCCTTGCATCCCATCCCCTCAATTCCCCATCCTCTGACTCGAAACTCAGCTGCTTTGATCTTCTTGGAGGACCCACACTTTAGGAAAACTCAAACCTGGCAGCCTGTGATTCCATGGAGAGCACCTTGACTCACCCAGGATTTCCCTTTTGGTGTGACTTGGGGGCCAATTTCACCAATTTTTTCTGCCATTTCTAGGACTGGGTTTCCCAGGAAGTTTCGGGTTTTCTTTTCTCCCAGGACACATCCCAAAAGGAACATTCTCTTGAGTGGCCCCAACCACCACAGGACACAGTCAGAGGTCAAATGAAAATGAGGGTAGGCGGAAGTTTACCTTTTAACGTGCTGAGGATAAAACAAGATTCATCTTGGAAATTCTGCACCATCTGAAAGGTAAAAAGAGGAAACACGTCCCCTGAAAAGTGAGATCCTAACACAAAACACGCAGCACAGCCCCACAAAGCTGTCAGAAGAAATGACGGCCACAGTCAAGCTCACGCTACAAGTTCCACCAAGAGAGTGACGATGCAAATAAGTGCACGACACCCCTGCGCATCTAAGTAGCACAAGACTCACCAGAGAAAAAAAGCCTGGAAGAGAATCAAGATGCTACAGTTTTAGTATGGGACTATGGTGTTTTGTTTTTTTTTTGTTTTTTGGGGTTTGTTTTAATTTTTGCTTTTTGCTATTTCCTGCATCCTCCAGTGGTTATAAAGGACATGTTACAGGAATGCCTATGTGTATTGTATCACAGCAACAGACAAAATACTAAAATGAAAAAAAAAAAAAAGGCCAAAAAATAGTTTGATGATGAGCAGGATGTGCACATCAGATTATTCCAAGAGGACAGTGTATCAATAGACCATGCCTCTTTTCCTGGGACTACAAAGGTGGCAGGGAGCTTACTCCTGGCCACCTCTCTGGAGTTCTCATTTTAACGACCCAGCAATCCTGGACACGTCCACCTTTTTCCTTCCTGTCTGTAAAATGGGACTGTTTCTATTATAAAAATATAACTGGCAAGACTTTTCCATCAGACAACAGCAATGCTGGCGAGGACATCAAGCAGTGGGAACTGGCATCCACAACTGACGGGGGTGGAGATGCACCTGGCCGCGTTGGAGAACCGTCTCCATGACCTAGGAAGGGCAGGCAACCACGGTCTCCTACAAGGCATGGACCCAGGGGAACTCCTATGTGTGCACACGAAACATGCCGAGGAATGCAGAGAACATGCTTCAAGAGCAGCACTCTAGAAAGCACCCCAAGGTCGGGCCACAGGAGAGAGCGTGAATAGTGGTGATCTATTCCTGCTAGTCTATTCAGCAGTGACAAAAATCTCAAAAGCATAAATGTGGAATAAAGACTTAGAAGAATTCATTCAAGTATTCCATTTACATGCAGTCTTAAGCTAGGCAAAATGAAAGAGCTACATGTACATACACACACATATATATGTGCATGTGTATGCATGTGTGTGTATAAATGTTATGTACATGGGAAACGGACGTGGCTCAAAGGTTCGGTGTCCGTCTACCATATGGAGAGACCAGGGTTCGATCCCCGGTACCTCCTGGTGAAAAAAAAAAATAAATAAATGTTATGTACACACACATGCATTAAGAAGAGAAGGGCAAACGGGGAACAGTGAATGCAAAGTTCAAACTAGCAGGTTACTTGGAGATGGGGAGCAGGGTAGATATGGCTTAGCCCAAAGGGCTAAGAAATAGATAACATCCTATTTCTGAACATGAGTGCAGCTCTATGGGTATGTAAACATTCTTTAAAATGTACAAATAAATGTTATGTATTCTTTTGCATATGCATGCTATAGTTGACAACATAAAGAATATTAAAACACTAGCCAACACGTCAGCAAAACCCCTACCCGCATTTAAAGGTGCAACCCCAATTTTATCGCCTGCTCTGGCTTATTGCTCCAAATCTTGCAAACCCCTAGCCCACCCCTACTCCCACCCCTGCCGGCCCCAGGCCCTCCCCACAGAACCCGGTGATGCGTGAAGTACATCTACTCTGTACTGCTGGCGGGCCCCGAGCCCGGCCACTGGAGCAGGGCTTAATCAGTAACTCCCTTGTTTAACGAAGTGCCCTTGCACCCCAGGAGCCGGCTCAGCACTGGCCAGGCTGCCCGCAGCGCTCCAGGCCATTAAGAACCAAGGGTTTCCAATGACTCAGGGTTAAGAGGCAAGGAGACTTTGGGAAATAAGAATCGCCTGCTTCCGCCAGGGTGGCCTCTGAGCTCCGTTCTCGGCCTTGCTTGCTTAGCTGCCAACTCTTCAGGCCATAGGGCAGGACAGGAAGTGATTTCCTTCAGACACCCGTGAAATTGGCAGAGCTCCCCACATTCAAGGATCCTGTCTTCGTTAAAAGAAGCAAAGTGGCAGGTCTCCCATGCCACGACAACTGTCCACAGTTCAGAGTAGTTTAACCTTCCAGGCTGTTCTATAACAAGCTCAGGGCAGGAATGTGGAGCTTCATTTTCCTTATCCACAATATGGGAGTGAAAAAAAAAATGACCTGGAAGGAATCTTGTATTTGGTGAAAAAAATAGCAAGTTGCAGATGAATGTACAGCCTAGTCTTCGCTGCCTGTACACACACACACACACACACACACACACACACAAATAATGTGGCAGGATACCCATAAAACCTGCTAGGGAAACTCCACTAGGAAAAGAGAATGGTGAAAGGCAGGGTCTTTCACATTTGCCTTTTACTGTTCTATATTGCTCGACTTTTTATACTAGTTATGAACTACTTTTTAATATGAGGGGGAAAAAGTCGCCTTGATGAGCAGAGATGAAACTCCTATGAAATGAGGGACATCAAAGGGCTCTGTTATAATGGCAGGTAGCAAGAGGACTGTCACTAATCGTGACCTTACATCATTAGAGCCTGACATTAAAGCCTAACAAGATCTGGTGCTCCCAGAATAACAGGAACCCAGTGTGGGCACTGCCAGTGACAACAGCCATCAGTGACTTGGTGTCTCCTGTACCTGACACTGTGTGCTGTCATCTTATCTTACATCACATATCCCTACCTGTAGGTATATTTGTCCCCTTTTTCCCGGTGGGGAAACTGAGGCTCAGAGACAGTAAGTCAGCTTGCCCAAGGTCACTTGGCTACTAGGAGGCAGTATGTGGTGGGGACACTGGTTCAATTCCCAAACCCACATTTTCTCCCCTTCTCCTAGTCTCGATTCTTGTACCCAATTTCCCCTACAATCCTCTATCTATATGGAGGCTTTTGGAGTTCTGGCGGACAGCCTCAGGGGCTGCGGGGGGGCTGGACTGGGGTCTCAGGCCCCTCCCCCTGCTCCCAGCAGCACAGCTCTGCTTCGAGGGGCTTCATTTCCCAAGAGTCTGGATATCCTCGATACCCTAAAGCTAGGCTGCCCGGGGTCCTGCCGCAGCTCCAGCCCTTCCCAGTGGTGCAACCCGGGGCAATTACTCAGCCTGACTCTGCTTCAGTTTCCCACTTGTGACATGGGCCAGGAGGCTGGCACAGTAAACGCTACTGAGGAGCATCAGGGCCACACAGCAAGCGAGGATCGTGGAAACTGTGGGCACACCTGTCTAGCACTCACCCGCCCTGCCCCCCAGCCTTGTGCGAGAGGCCCATCACACCAGGGCACAGCTCCACAGGGCTCTGATCTGTCAGGGCTGTTTCTGCCCTGCACAGGCCTGGGTAAGGAGGGGCAGCCCCAGGAGGCCGTTCCACAGAGGACGCCTCTGATCTCCTTCCGGCCAGCCGTCCTCTCTGCCACCTAACGCCCCATCCACTCGCCTCTCTCTGAAGGCCTCCTGGGGCAGCACCCTCTTCCTGAGTCCAGCAGCCCTCATCCTGAGCTCCCTGGGAATAGGGGGAGGGGGTGGAGTTGGGGCTCCTGGCTCCTCCGTGGAACCTAGCCCAGGGTGGGGAAAAGAATAAATGCTCGACTGCTGTTCGGAGCCATTGGGAGCAGATGCTGGAGGCACCCCCAAACCCAACAGGGTACACTTCTGGTCAGGGGGCCCTTGTCCTCCCTACAGCCCCAGCCCAGCGCCGCCCTCACCTCGTTGCTCACAACCACATGGATGCCTGTGGGCCCCTGCCGGTAGACTCGGTGGATGTGCTGGGGGGAGATGCTGTACAGATTTGCAATCTTCTCGATCAACTCCAAGGCAGTCAGCTCTTCCAAGAAGATGGCATGGTACACTAAGGAGGGAGGAGAAGGTCCTTTCTAAAGAACGAATGCCTTGTTTTTAAATTAGCATGAACCCATCTACAACACCCTCCCGCCCCAAGGATAACTCATGTGTAAGGACATCAGGCCCCCAACTGGTTTGGGGGAAAGTGTCTGTAACGGGGACCTGTCTAGAAGTCACACAGCTGGGAGATGCTGGGGTGTGGTCTCTTATTCCTGGTCCAGTTTCTCTTGGGGCTTGTGGTAGTCTGAAGCAATGTACCCCAGAAAAACAAGTTCCTAAATCTAATCCATTCCTGCGGCTGTGAACCCACAGTAAGAAGGACCTTTAGATGAGTTGACTTCCGGTAAGGCGTGACCCACCTTAATCCTCTTTTTGGAGTTCTTTATAAGCAGAATGAAATTCAGACAGAAAGCCATGGGAAGCAAGACGCTGAAGGTCAATGAACCCGGAAGAGAAGGGAGAGGCCAGGAGAGGCTGCCATGTGCATGGCCATGTGACAGAGGAGCCCAGGACCAAGGATCACCAACAGCCAGCCCCAGAACGCCAGTCTTCAGGAAGAAACCATTGCCCTGATGACACCTTGATTTGGGCTTTCTCTTAGCTTCAACCATGAGCTAGTAAGTTCCCATTGCTTAAGCCATCCCATTGCATGGTATTTGCATGAGCGGCCAAGGAAACTAAAAACAGGCTCTTAGGTAAACTGTAGAGTGCTGGACCCACCCCAGACCCAGTGATGCCCACTTGGGGATGGAGGCTGGAGGAGCATGGCTGGCAGAAATCACTACCTGTAACATGTTTCTGGTGATTCTGATGTGTAACCAGACTTGCAACCCACCTCGGCAGGAAGGAGGGAATCCTGTGTCTCCAGAACTTCCCATTGGCCTATGGAATGGCTTCAGGTGGCTAAGAGTAAAATTAAAAGATAAGGGCTACCTGACCGCAGAATAAAGAAAGTCACTTCAACTCAGCAGCTCTCTCTCCCTCATCCTTGTCACAACTTTTAACCACAAGGGAGAAGGGCAATGCTGGGAGTGTGTGTGCACTGTTGTCATCAGGTCAGAAGACAATAGTGACTCTGATGCAAGAAATGCCTCCTTATACAGATCCCAGCCAGGTTGGAGGTAGGGAAGATGACTCACCTTTGGGGGTGCCTTAAGATCCTCAAAAGGATTAAATCAGAGGCTTCCAGACTTCTCCCACAATTAAGGAACCCTTGGTTCAAAGATACCTGATGAGAGGCCTGATATTCTGAAAACAGATCCCAAGGCTCTCTTTGAAGGACAGAAGCCCCCGGATTTCAGCCCCACAAAAGACTGGCTTCTCCAGGATTCCCAGCACATACCCCACCATGAGATTTCTGCTCAGAGAGTGGCTACTGCGGAACGTTCCATTCCAGTCCTGGTGCCAAGTGAGAGTCCCAGAACTCTTTTGAAAGATTCCTTTTTAAAACAGAATTCTAATTGCACTTTCTTCTCTCTTTTTTGACTTTTCAGAGCCAGTTCCCCTTCTTTGGATTTTACCCCTAAAACAAACGGGCGGCTGGCAAAAAGAATCCACAGGAGGAGCACAGGCTGGCGTGGATGCCACTGGCCGTTCCTGCACCCAGCTGAACGCAGAGGTGCTCAGAGCGGGTTGGGGACCAGCTGTCTCTTACAGGGAGTGGCGCCAGGGCCGTTTGGAAAAGCAAAAGGCTCCAGCAGGCACAAGCCTGGGTCTGAATCCCAGGAAGCAAGACTCAGGGCAGTGTGTACGCGTCCCCGGGCCTCGAGGTGCACGAGGACAGCACCCCGCTGCAGGTGTAGCATGCGTTGAGCACGGCCCCTGCACGGGCACGCACATGCACAGAGAGCCACACGCCTCGGGCTGTGTCCTCCACAGGCTGCAAAGGACAGGTGGGGATATGGACACCGGTGAGGAATGTCCAGGGGCCCGGGAGCCAGCTGCCAGGGGCTGCACTTTTGGGTCCTGGCTCTGCCATTCACAACACTGTGATGTGGGGCCGGGCAATAGCCCTGTGTCTCAGTTTCCTCCACAGTAAAGCAAAAAGTGTCATGGTGCCCACTTCCCGGGGTTGAAAAAGCAAGTGGGTGAATTCATGGAAAGCCCTCGGGTAGGGACTCAAGAAGAGTGGGCTGCTCTTATGAAACTGTTGGGATTCTCAGAGAGACAGACAGGGCTCCCACTCGTTCTCTGTCTGTCTGTCTCTCTCGGCAGAGGAGAGGCAGAGCATCTGGTGACTCAGGTATTGAGACAGGGGTAGCTCACTAGTCTTGCAGCCCTCACGGGCCCGTGTCCTTCTACCTCACCCAACTTCCTCGAAATGGACAACGAACCCTAAACAGCCATGAGTTCCACGACCCATCAACTGGGCTCCTTGGCTCCCAAACCAAATGGGAAAGCTCATCCAGCCAGAGTAAATGAGGTGATGGCTCAAGTGAGCCCCGGGGCTGGTCCAAGATTCCAGGACTACCGCCACCAAGGGCCACTTGTCCCCAGCCCTCAGTATGCTGAGCAACGGAGAAGGAACATTGTGGCCACGAGGTCCCACGTCTCCCCCTGGGTGTTCATCTCCCCAGGTGTGAAGGAAGGAAGCCAGCCCAGATATTCCAGGAGATGTCTTCCTCTTTAAGAGTTTCAATCCCATGATAAGGCTTCATGAACACTCATCGTGCATGACCCCAGAGCGTGCATGACCCCAGAGCGAGGCCAGTCGGGGAGGTGCTCCCAGAAAGAGGACTCTGGCTGCCGCGGTTTCCTTCCTGCCCGTGCCGCTTCCCGTAACTGGCCCCCTGGGGGCTCCCCAATACCCACCACACAGGCTGCTGTCCCCGCCACCGTCCCGCTTCTGCTGCAGTGAGGCTCGGCTCTGCTCCAGCTCCTGGCAGACATAGATGGTCATCTTCGGCCTCACATTCCTGCCAGAGGGAACAAAAGGACGGGGTGGGTGGGCGTTGTTCCAGAACACAGAAGAGAGGTAGCACGGGAAGGAGGCAGAGGAAGCAAAGACGGCTTTGGGGTGCCTTTTGGGGTCGGGGTGGGAGGGGGCACCCACAGAAGCCCGTCCCAGCGGACCTTGCCTGGAGGCAGGGGGATGGACAAGATGACCCCTCCCAGTTCCCACAACCTGTGAGAACAGGAGCCTCAAGATGGCACTGCCAGGTGGTAAGAGGAGCTCACACTTCCTCCAGCTTGCTTTGTGCCAGGCCCTGAGCTCAGACTCTTCTTGTATCCCTCCCTCATTTTACAGATGGGGAAACTGAGACTCACGAGGGGTAAGGTTTACTCCAGCCACACAGCTAAGAAGAGGCAAATCTGGGATCTAAACCCAGGCTATCATACTCTAGAGCTGTGCTGTCTCATGTGGCCAATTTTAAAATTTAAATGAATTAAAATGACATAGAATTCAGGGCTCCTTTGTCGCCTGCACTGGCCTCAGTTCAAGGGCTCCACAGCCACACGTGGAGAACGTTTCTACCATTGCAAGAAGCTGTACCAGGCAGCATCTACAGACAACTTCTACAGGATGCTGAGTAGCCTATACCAGTCTATGGTTCCCATGGAAAGGAGGCAGCTCAGAGCATCAGAGAACCCGGGGAAACGGCTGAGGGGCTGAGAGCCTCCCCCAGCGTCTCCCTCATTCTGGCCTGTGCCCCTCTGAGCAAAGCACCCCACTGCAGGAAGCACCCAGCTCACCCCATATGTCCTGCTGTCTCAAACCCCAGGGACTGAGGTGCGGCTTCCTGCCACATGGGCTGGGCTCCCCGGGGACTCTGACACCCACCTGCCTTTGATGGCATTGAAGAGCCGTATGCCGTCTGCGGGGCCACAGATCTGAACCAGGTCATCTCGGGACATCTTCAGCAAGTCAGCACCTGGACGGGAAAGTGGGAGCTACCTGTTACAGGGGCCCAGAGGAACGGCTCCGGCCCCAAGTCCCTGGAGACCCTGCACTGGGACTGGAGAAAACGGCAGGCGGGGCTCAGCTCCAGAGGGCACCAGGCATTCCATGCAGGGAGAGAAACTGCCAAAGAGCCAAACAACATCAGAAAAGCACAGCCCAAGAGATGCCAGAAGCCGAGTAAGGGAGTTGTACAGACAGACATTTACAGAGACTAACAGATCCTCACCGCCTGTGCTAACCCGTCCCCCAGATTTTCCTTCAGGCACCTTTTTGCCCCCAGCACACAGCCCAAGGGGCAGAACATCCAGCCACCCCCCGAGGGTAGACCCTACCCCGCCTTCTTCCAGCACAGCTCGGTTCTAGAAATGTCCACAAATGGGAGTGGACAGCATGCATCTCCGGCTGGCTTCCCTCCCTCAAAGCTCTGCTTGAGGGGGTTCACCTGCATCAGACATAGTTGTCACTCTCATTATTATTTTGAGTTTCAATTTTTTATACGTTTCACATTTATTCCAGTTTTTTGCAAAAGATAGCAAATGTAGCTTCTATGATTTAAACACCTGGAGTCGTACATAAACAGACAGTGTTTCAAGAGTCGATTCTACTAAGAGGAGGGTAAAATGCAGTTAGGCGCCACCAGTTTCTAACATATCCATTGGTCTCACGAGAATGAGCTCGTAGGGCTGTCTCACAATCCCCGTAACTCATCTCATTACTTTCTGTTGCTCATCGTGGGCGTGTACCACAGGCCGCAAGTCCCCTCTCTGCTGATGTGTGTTGGGGGTGTTTCCGGTTTGGGGCTATTGTGAGAAAGGCTCTGTGCATGCTGTTGGCATTCGCCTCTGGTCAGTACTCGGGCGCGCACCCAGCGTCGCGCCCGGCGTGACGGCTGCTCACAAGGTGTGCACACACTGGGTGGGGCAGACACCACCAGTCTGCCCAAGAGTCCCAATGCACAGGCCCGCCAGCAGTGTAGAAGGGCGGGGCTCAGTGCCAAGGAACGCGGGGAGGTGGCTGGAGCAAAGGGACCAGGGGAGCCATGGTTAGAGAACAAAGAGAACACAGAGGTACCACCTTGGCAAGAGCCCGTGAGCCTACACAGGCACGCAGTCCCCTGTTCAGAGCTCAAGGGCGTCCCTGAGGGTTCTGCCCACATGGACTCCCCAAGGCACAAGAATGATACCAGTTTTCTGCTTAAAACCTACCAAAGGCCACGTGGCCTAGAGCCACCACCTCCCTCCTTTATCTCTTGCCACAGGGAAGTTACAGCTGTAGGCAAGCTTTTATCTGCGCAATGGCTTCCTTCTGGCTTCCTTCTCATTGGGAATAAAGGCCAAAGTCCTTCCAAGGTTCGACAAGGACCTCCCGGTGGGCCCCAGGGCTCTCACTGCTCCCTTCTGACCTGGCCTCCTCCCCTGGTCCGTGCGGCTCCAGGACCACCCCTGGCAGGCACTCACCTTGCGGCCACTGCTCGGAAAGCTCTTTCGCCAAACACCCACGTGGCTCATTCCCTCACCCCGTTCCACGTTCCAGCCTTAGCTACCCAACACCTTCTCAGGACCTCCCATGTTAACTGGCACCCTCTCCTACCCTCCTCGCTCCAGTCTCTCTGAGCCTCCCCATCACAGACAAGCTGCCTGGAGAGGGATGGCCATGACTCCACTGCTCCTGAAGGCAGGACATGGCCTTTCTCACGACACCCTCCAGCAGAGCCAAGAGAAGGGCTGGAGGCTGTCTTTTTTTCCACTGCCACCCGTGTTCTTGAAATTGGCTCCTCCGGTTTAGGTCAACTCCAAATGCAGGGAGCTGACTCCCAGTGGCTCTAGAGCAGAAGTTCTTAACCAGGGGACCATGGACCCCCAAAGGGTCCGTGGAAAGATTTCAGGGGGTCCATGAGCTTGAAATGAAAAAAAATCAACTTATTATCTGTATTTTCTCTGACATCTAACTGAAATCTAGCATTTCCTTCACTTATGAATGTATGCGATAAATTACAGTAGGATTCATTTCATATCACAATACAGTTGTTGCATATCTCGAAAAATTGCTTATGCTCATCCATACTTTGAAATTACGGTAGTTGTCTGACCGGATGCTAGTTGAGTGTCATAAAACTATCTGCCACTACATTCTGAGAAGGGGTCTGTGATTTTCACCTGACTGGCAAAGGGGTCCGTGGAACAAAAATGGTTAAGAACCCCTGCCTATATGGCCACTTCCCGCTGTCCAGGCCACTTTTGCACCCCGTAGCACCTGGCTCAGGCCTTTTGCCCTATGGGACAATCAGCAAGGGCTTCAAAAGCCCTTCCTAGGAGGACACCCCAGCATTCCCTTCTGGGCCGTGGCTGCCCCTCCACCTCCCAGGGCGTAACTTCAGACACAGTGCAACAAGAAACATTTTGGTGGGAAAAGTGTGACGAGTCCCCTAAATACGCATTGCCCTGCTTGGCTAAGGGGGCCCATTCCTGGGCACACCAGAAACCACCCCTGGAAGTGAGGGGCGTCTGGGTAAAATCACCCATTCATTCGTCCCAACCGCCCCCACAGATGGGAACCTATGGGATGGGGCAGGGTCTCAGCTCTCTGGCCTGGGGTCAGCAAACGTGAGCTCCCCTGTCTCTCTGGACAAAACCACAACCCGCAGGGACCTGGAGATGATGCCTGATGGGTCCGGACCCCCATAGAGACGCTCACCTGAAAAGCTGGCAAAGAGCCTGCAGAACGGTGAGAACCGATTGCGGTGGAGCCACTGCTGGGCGTCCTGGATGGAGGCGGACGGAAGCAGGTGCTGCGGGCAGAGAAAAGGGTATGAGGGGCCGCTCGGAGGCCTGTGGGGACCGGCCGCCAGAGAGCCCGGCCGCCAACACTTACATCACTGCCCACGGGCAGGGTCTCCACCGGGTGGGTCGGCGAGCTGTTGCTGTAAAGGAAAAGAACTCGGGGTAAGGAGAGAGGAGACGCTTTCAGGGATGCACTGGGGATGTCCCTTCACCTAGGCCTGGTACCTCGACCTCCTCTTCAGGGAGAGGGTTTGTTGAGATGAAAAGGGTCCTCAAGAATTTCCTGCATCCCAGAAATGCCAAAAGGAGCCAGTGTGTCAGCCCTCAAAATCCCTAATGTGCCCTTTGGTGAGAACGGGAAGTTCTGATCAGCCACGCTGCCTTGGTGACACTATCCCCATGATGGCGAAGGCCCTGAGGTTCTGGGCCTGCTTGTTCTGCTCGGAATCTCCTCCTACTCAGAGTTTCACCCCCAGCTCCAGCCCAGGGGAAGGTCAGCCAACTTGGGGATCTAAGGCACAGGCAGCCAAGAAGCCACGGCTGGGAGCGGAGGTGGCTCAAGCCACTGGGCTCCCGCCTACCACAAGGAAGGTCCCTAGTTCAGTTCCCAGTGCCTTCTAAAGAAGACAGCGAGCTGGTGCAACGAGCAGGTGGGGCAAGCTGATACAAGAAGATGATGCAACAAGAGAACACGAGGAAAAACATAATGAGAGACATGACAAAGCAGGGAGCGGAGGTGGCTCAAGTGATTAAGTGCCTCCCTCCCACATCGGAGGTCCCTGGTTCAGTTCTCAGAGCCTCCTAAAGAAACTAGGAAGACGAACAGACACAGCAAGTTGCAAACAATGAGAGGGTGGGGAGAAATAAATAAATAAAATAAATGAGATTGGGGAAAAAAAAGCCACAGCTGGGAGCGGAGGTGGCTCAAGCCATTGGACACCTCCCTCCCACATGAGAGGTCCCGGGTTCGGTTTCCGCTTCTTGCTAAAAAGAAGACGAGCACACCATGAACAGACACAGAAAGCAGAGAGTGAGTGCAAAACAACAAGGGGTGAGGAGAAATAAATAAATAGAATAAATCTTAAAAAAAAAAAAAAAGAAGAAAAGAAAAGCCACGGCCAAACCTAAGGGCCACAGACGATGTGCTTTTCCAAATGGCATTGGGAGAGGTGAGCGGAACCCCACGGGGAATTATCTTGGTGTGAATAAGCACCCACGGTTTGGCATCTCTTGTGGGGCAACATTCCCATAGTTTTCCCAAAAGGGGGACACACCAGCCCTCAAGACCTAACTCGTCAGGAAGTTGGGGGTGGGGGAAATTATGGGCAGCTGCCCCACTAGACTTTGCTAGAAGTGTTTCCAGGCACAAAAAGCTAAATAAACATGAGGCATGGCTGCTGCTGTGACACCAGTGAGCCACTCCAAAACCCGAACAAATGCCAGGCTTCAAAAAGGAGGGAAGAGGCAGAGGAACCCACAGCCATCATCGTTCAGGGGGATACAAAGGAGAGAGGTCATACGTACCCTTCTCCGAGGCCGAAGCTGTTGGGGGAGCCGTTGTAGCTCGGGGATGGGGCGCTGGTCACCTGGTAGGCCGCGTCAGGCCACGGAGAGCACTGGGGAGAGAGCACAGGCAGCCGTGACCCAGGGGCGCTGGCACAGGGGCGGGTGGCGATGGGGCACGAGCACTGGCTGTGCACTCCTCCCAAACCAGCATCCACCGAAGTTGAAGCATAAAGCCACTGCCCCTCCTCACCCAACCCTCACTGAGTGGGTGCCTACAACGAGCCAGGGGCGGGAGCGGGACCGGGGCCATGCAGGTGAGACCAAATATGGCAGAAGAGAGATCCAACATTCAGTGGGTCATGCCTGAGCAAAGGAAGCATGAAGCCTGTCTCCTTGAGCTTCCAGGTGGCCAAGTCAAAGAGGGAAACATCAGTCGCATGACTCCTGGGCCCCCAGGAAAACCAAAGGAAAACAAAACTGGCCAGTTGCTCAGAAGCAGGTTTCCTGCTGCATAAATGCACATTATAGAAGACACTGGACCACAGACAGCCTCCTAACAGAAAATAGTCCGTAAAATTCATTATTCCACCTGCGATAATTGAAAATTGAATCTGGGCTCCGCTGGGAACCTCGGCAGACAGAAAGAGGCCCTTTCACAAGGATCAGCACAATTCTACATGTGTTTATTATAGGTATGGCGAAGAAGGCAAGGGAGACAAAAACACCTAAGATGTGCTCGCTGCACTCCAGAAAACTTCTTGGGCAGAAACCAAAGATGAACACACGTGGAAATCTCCCAAAGGAAGTGGAGACAGATGGGGTTCTGCCTGTTGGAGGAAGTCTGTGCACAAAAGAACTCATTTCTTCCCTTCCGTGCAACGATGTAAGATTTACCATCACCCCCCCGAGCCACAGGGCTGGTAAATATTTAACTCGGTTGTGAGCATGGGCTGGACTGGGTTGGTGCTAAATCCTGCACGGAGGAGGGAAGCTGATGAGCTAATAGAAGTGGGAGCCGCCACACGCCATCACCTGTCGCCTGGCTCGGACAAGGTCACTGGCCGGGCAGGGAGCTGGAACAACTCCTCTGGCCGCCCTGGGACGAGGGCTCAGACAGGTGTGGTGCGAAGCAGGCCAGGACCTCTGTGCCGGTCCTCATCCATGGTCCATGAATGCGGCCCTATTTGGAATTAGGATCTTTGAAGATGTGGTTAGTGAAGGTGAGGCCAAACTTAGGGTGGGCCCCAATCCACCACGACAAGAGGTCCTTCCAAGAGGAGAACTGGACTCAGACAGACTGTCGCTGGGGAGAAGGCAGAAATGGGAGCTCAAGGACTGCGGGCAAGAGCAGAGGCCAGAGAGACGTGGAAGGGCTCTCCCCGCAGAGTGCTGGGTTCCCCCACGGGGCAATAAGGCCTGCGCTTTCCAGCCTTCATTCTGTTGCCAGCCCTAGGAGGCTAAGATGCTGTCCTCCATGGGACAAGTCAGCGTCCGAGGAGAGGCCGAGGCCCCCCCAGGCAGAGAAAGGGGCTCAGCAGGTGGAGGACAGGGGTCGGGGACCCTCCAGGCTAAAGCCTGCGAGAAGAAAGGGCATGGGGCAACAGAGACGCTGGCCTGGCTTCCGGCTCAAGAGACGCGGACTTCGCGTCCTGGCACTCCTCTCCTGGCCCAGCAGGCAGGCGCCGCACCAGGGCCAAGCATAGGACAGGGTCTTCGGTGCTCCCCACCACCATCCTCAAAGTCGGGACGCAGAGCCACTGTGCCACAAGGCAAGCCTCCAATAGGCCGTGCTCTCTGCATGTGGCTCAGTACACACTCATCCTCATACTCATACACAGGCACATGTGTACACACGCATGCACACACAACATACCTCCACTTACACTCGACACCCATGTACACTCGCACACTCATTCTCACCCATGCTTACACAGGCACATACATTCCTACACTTACCTGTATAAACACTTGCACACCCATTTACACATGTGCATATGCTTACACAATACATACGCATCCACAATCACATGCACATACACATGCACCCCCACAATACTCATTGTCATCCATACAAACAAGCACATGTGTGCACATATGCACACATAACACAAAACACACCCATACTCACCTGTACATAGACTCACACACTCATACACACATGCACACCCATGCACACACCATCACACACCTGTACTCACACACACCTCATACCTACATTCACCCGCAAATACACACTCACACATATGTAGGTACAGATGTGCACACACATATGCAACTCCTTGTCAGCCAGGCTGGGCCACTGTGCTCTTGGCCATCCCGTGTGCAGGCCTCACTCCCACCACACCTTGGCCCCACGTGGCCCACACCGAGCCTTGCACGCTCGTGCAGGGCCTTCTGAGAAAGTCAGATTCTCCCAAGAATCAACATCAGTGCCTGCTAGTTGACTGATTCCAGAACACAGCAGCGGGGGACGGATGTGGCTCAAATGGTTGGGCATCCGTCTCCCATATGGAGTGACCCAGGTTCAATCCCCGAGACCTCCTGGTAAAAAAAAAAACAAAAAAAACAAAAATACAGAACACAGCAGGGAACAGATGGCTTCTGTTAAAAAAAAAAAAAAAAAAAAAGAGTGCAGTAAGGGAGGGAAGCTGGCTGTGGCCTGAGACAGGAGGGACAGGAGCTCCCCCAGGTGCAGGCTGGCATGGTGCCAGGTGGAAGAGGAAACCTGTTGCACTATCTATCCAAACACCAGATCACAAGTGCTTACCCCTTCTGACCCTGCACTCACACTTCTAGAATCGAATCCTGCACACCTTCTTACCATGCACAGAATTTCACATGCCCATGTGATTCACTGTCTGTAATAAGAGATTGGAAACAGCCACGTGTCCACCAACTGGCCAGCCACATGACTAATGCTGACCAGCTGCACAAAGAACTTTCTAGGGGAACAGACTCCAAGATATGCTATTAAATGAAAAAAGAAAAATCCACTTGCAGAACCATGTGCCCACAGGCACTTCTGGTGTAGAAAAGCAGGTGTGGGAATCAGCATTGTCCGCACAGAAGGCCTGGATGGAAACACCAGGGACCAGCAAACAGGGAGAGAGGCCAGGAGGCTGGGACAGCAGTGGAGGGGTAATCTCCACATGTGCCACCTTGCACTTTTTGAATTCTGAACTTCGTGAATATATTACCTATTTAGAAAAGTACACAGCAGTCAAGGTTTAAGAGGTGCAAATACATTCAGAGGCAGTGGAGGCCCCCTCAGCCACCCGGCCTTACCCAATGAACACAGGCCCTCGATACAGGGAATGCACCGTCACTTAACCAGAGCTCGAAAAGGAGGTGCTCACCCAGCGTGGGCGGCATTAGAGTCTAAACCGGCAGACTGCCGCCCCCGCCGCCCAGCTCACCTCTGTGAGGATGGTAGTCTCGTAGGACGGCTGGTACTTCTCCTTCTCCTGGGCGGTTCTTTTCTCCATCTTCTCCCGGTCAGTCTTCTGTTTCCGGTCGGCTCCCTTTGGCTGCAGGTGCACAGCACATCAGTCCTCAGCAGGCCAAGGTGGCTGCCGGAGCACCAGCTCCCCAGACTCCCAGATGCCCAGGCCAGATCTCACAGACAGGCGGCACCTCTCTTGCCTCCTAGCCTTCAGGCATGTGTTTCTGGAACACTCTTTACCAGCCTCCTGCTAGTGCTGTCCACTCATGCCAGAAGACCTCACCAGTGGCCACCTGCTATGGTCAGGAACCCTCAGGAGCCACAACAAGGCCAAGGCATGACACATTCCTCGGGTTACCCACGGAAAGCCGAGGGACGGGAGAGAACTAGGGGCCTCTGGTGGGGTTTTGGCATGGACGTCGTGGAGGCCTCCTCACCTCCAACCCCCAGTCTCCTGCGGGCCCCTAGCTCGGCCTCCACACACGGGGCGACGTCCACCATGATGCACACGGAGCCAACAGAACTACATCAGGGAGGATACAGGCTGCCATTCCTGGCCACCCGGTCTACCCTAGGCCTCACGGGAACCACCGCCCCCTTCTTTACAGCTTAGGAAACGGAGGCTCAAATGACTCAGAGAGCAGCGGAGAAGCAAGGGCCTGACAGCGACAGGGATTTCCATGCAGCCGTCCAGGTATGCACTCGTCCCAGGTGGGCCCAGCAGGCCCCACCACCGGGGACCTCTTGAGCTTGCTGTGGTGACCACCTCCTCGTGCAGTGAGTTCAGACGTCCAGAGCAAGCGCATGCTGCAAAACATCGGTTTACTCTGCATCCAGCAGGAAACGCACAGGGGGGGCAGGGGGGGGGGGGGGGGGGGGGGGGGAGGCAGAAACGAGCACTCGAGCTCAGGGGCTTTGCTTCCATGACACCAGCACAACACAGGGCACCTCCAGGGAGCCTCATTCCAGATGTGCTTACCTAAGGCTACGGCTTTGAGCTCCCTGCCCAAGGCTTCTACAGAAACAGCCCACCCTTATCCAGGGACAGAGGTGGAAGTAGTGGGTTAAACCTTGGCCCCACACAGACATGATCCAGTCCCACCCCTGGCCTTGTGAATGGGATCTTCCAAGAACCTATCTGGATGAGGCCAAGTTGAATCAGGACGGGCCATAACCCCTATGACTGGAATCCTTATAAGCAGAGTATATACGGAGGAACCAGAAGTGACAGAGGGAGAAGCCAGCTCCACCCACACCTCCACCTTCCAGTCTGCAAAACTGTGAGTCGGCAAATCCCTAGGGTTTAAGCCGACCAGCCTTGAGTCGGCAAATCCCTAGGGTTTAAGCCGACCAGCCTGTGGTGACAGCACAGCAGCCCTGGCAAGCTGAGGCAGTGGGCTCGCAGGGTCACAGAGACATGCAGACCACAGCCCCTTCCCCTGGCCTTCCTGCTACGTCTCCGAGGAGGCCCCTCCTCCCCACCCAGCAGCACAGACCAGGTGACGGCCTTCCCCTCAGGCTGCCCACCCCTCAGAGGTGCCGCAGGACACCCCACACGGGGCCCCAGGGCACTGCTCCACCAAGCCAGGGGCTTCCCAGCAACTGGGGCAACCAGAGCTTGGCTGGACTTCCTGGCACCTGTCCAGGCTGGTTTACCATGCTTCCGTGAAGGGGGCAGGTGGATACACTTCCTCAAGTATCTGAGAGGTCAGTTTTGGGTGAAAAGGAGCTCCTACTCCCCTGCCAGAGGCCACCTTCTTGGGTCACTCAGACAAGGCAGTTTCCAGCCCCAACCCGCACCCACACCTGGTGGGGGTGGATGAGGAGCCTGGGGTCAGAGCCCATACCACTCAGGTATAGAAAGGGAAGCTTCCGCTCCATGAGGGCGAACCCCACCACGTTCCCCTCTCCTCTGCCCGGTGTTGGTGTCTGGCCCCAGAACACTCACATGGGAGCTACCTGAGGGTGAAAGGTGGCTGAGGAAGAGGAGTAGAGCCAGCAGAACGAGGCTAGGAAAAGACCCCAGCGGGGTGGCTGCAACACCCACCAAGGACCAGAACCAAGAGACCCCAGGCGGCTGGAGCGCTCACTGCACAGGAGGCATGGCCAGCAAAATAATGATCCCAGACAGGACCACGAGCTGCTCCCCAGAACCTGCAGGTACATGAGGCTACGTGGCAACAGGAGCCAAGGCTGAGAGTCAGCTGACCTTGACAAGGCCGTTTATCCTGGGTTGTCCAGGTGGACCCAGGGTCATCCTAAGCATCCCTAAATGTGGAAAAGGGAGGCAGGCAGCAGGTCAGAGCCATGTAGGTGAGGGGATGTGACCCTGCTGGCTAGGAAGACAGAGCAAGGGGCCACAAGCCAAGGAGAGGCGCAGCCTCTAGAGGCCGGAAGAAGCAAGGAAAGGGATTCATCCAGGGCCTCCAGGAGGGACCTCCAGAGGAACCAGCTCTGCCGACATCTCACTTTTAGCCTAGTGAGACCCATTTGGGACTTCTGACCTTGAGAACTGTGTGACGGTAAAAGTGTATTGTCTTCAGCCACTAAACTTGTGGGACTTAGTAACGGCAACCGCAGGACACCAAGTCAAATGGAGAAGGGTCGAATTTAAGGCTTCCTAATCCTCCTTCGCAGGTCTCTAAAGGGGCCAGGAGGGGAAGCCAAATGCACTCCAACCCCCACTCCTCCCCCAGCGGAGCCAACATCACCAGCTGGTCCTGGCGTCCTGTGGCTGGGCCTGACCAAGGCCTCGGAGCCCTGGGACCAGGGTCCTGTCCCTCCAGACGATGCTGCCAGCCCGGTCACGCCCCACCTCCTTTACTTTTCCAACATCTGCTCTGAATGGCATGTTCCAGGAATCACCGCCCAAGGCTCACTGTGCCTAGGCTCCGTGGGATGCTACACAGAGGTGCATGTCACATCCCCTGTCCTCAGGGGGCTTCCAATCTAGGTGGGAAATGGGACAGATCAGTCATTCATAAAGCGACACCACTAAGGTGCCAGCTCCACGGTTCTACCCGTGGATATTCCCACATCCATCTCAACCTCTGGAAGGTCCACACCTTCTAAAAATGCCCTGTCTGAAGAGACCCATCTTGGATCTCCAGTCCCAGCAGATGGGACTTTTTCAGCAGGTTCCAAAAGCATCTGAATGTGAAAGGAGGGGAGGAGGACAGAAGGCGCTGGGGTTTGGTGACCCAAGGCAATCCTGTGGGCTCCAGGCGGAGAGGCAGGCCTGCCCCACCACACCTCCTGCCCCTGAGAACAAGTACAGACCCCTGTACTGGATCCCAGCTCCCCTCTTCAGGAAATAATCCATCTGGATTGAGGAGGTGAGAAACAGGGACTGGTGATTGCAGGAGGCAAGGCAAGGGAGGAAAAGAGAAATGCCTTTGAAAATATCTCTTTCCCCAACAGTACGCCAGTGGACAGAAAAATGGCATTAGGCCTAAACCTATAAGGAGGGGGCCAGGACTCCAGCAGGACGTCTCCTGATTTGATTGTTAAAAGGAATCTGTGGGCAGCTACAAAGTGCTTGGAAGGAAAAAATATCTAAACACATGCAAAGCCACTGAGCTGAGCAGTGACATCCAGGGATCCCAGTGTCTGAAGAAAGCTGAGATGCCACATGTAAAAGGACACCCACAAAGCAACAGGACACCACCCCAGGACGCAGCCAGGTGGAACCCCCAGGCTAAAGGGCCACCGAGGCCCAAGCCTCGAAGACAAGTCACAGGAGTCAATCTTTGGGGAAGTGGATGTGGCTCAAGCTACTAAGCTCCCACCTACCACACAGGAGGACCCAGGTTTGGTTCCCGGTGCCTCCTAGAGAAGAAGAGCAATATGGCAAGCTGATGCAATGGGCAGGCACAATGAGCTGATGCAACAAGATGACGCAACAAGGAGACACAAAGAGGAAACACACTGAGAGCCACCACAAAGCAGGGAGTGGAGATGGCTCAAGCAATTGAGCTCCTCTTTCCCACATGGGTGGTCCCATGTTCGGTTTCCGGTGTCTTCTAAAGAGAAGACAAGCAGACACAGATAGCACATAACAAATAGACGCAGAGAGCAGATAGCAAGTGCAAACAACGAAACAGGGGGGCAGGGAATAAATTTTAAAATCTTTAAAAAAAAAAAGAAAAGAGAAAAGTCAACCTTTGGCTACTGTCCCACCATGGGGCAAGCACCACGGGGAACATCGGCAGATGCCACCGCCAGCCAGGGCAGAGTGTGGCGAGGCCAACCTACCTTGAACACCTTGACCTGACAGCTGGCCGAGTGCAAATGATCTGTGTACTCCCCGTTCTCGTTCTGCTTAAACGTATCGATCTGCACACGGAAAGGCACCCCCTTCTCACCCCCGTGCTTCCTCGGGGTGAACTCTGTGCTGATACAGTGCACCTGAAAGTGTAGGCAGCGGGCAGGTAGGGAAATGAGCGGGGCTGGGATGCCCCAGGTGTGCTCTCCAAGTGGTCTCCCCGGACCTCTCCCCACAAAGGACACACCTACCTGCCTTCGCCCGTTTACTTCAGGGCCCCTGCCTGCCCCCGTGAACCCCACCCTCGGTCCTCACCCAGAGCCTCTCCCTGGGCATCGTCCAGGGTGCGCACCGCTGTTTAGCAGCCTGGTGGCCAGGTGGTTCTGGCCAGGCTAAAAGCACAGCCAGAAGGCCGGAGCCACGTGCATCTTTCCTAGAAGGCCTGCCACACAGAAGGCCCTAGCCGTATATTTACTGTAACAGGACCGAGAGTTGCCCTCGATGGTGCGACCGCTATGGCCAGACAAGGTGCTAGTGGCTTTATATTCATTATCCGGTGAATTCACCACAACAAATACCTAATGAGAGTGCTGTAGTAACAGCACCACTCTACAGAGGGGAAAACCAAGTGACTCGGGGGGAATGAAAGAGCTGGGATCGAGCCCAGGAGGTGTTTGCCAGTGTTGGGGACGCACCAGGAGCTCAAAACCAGTTGTGATCATTAAATAACAGAAACTAGCATGGGAAAAACCTTTACTTTCAAGTTACTTGTGCTAAAAAATACTTATTTAAAATTTTTAAAGCGTCTAGATTTTATATAACACCAAACCCAAACGGACGTGGAATTCTAGAACATCCCAAGACATTTCCCCAACCTGCTGTATAGCCAAGCAATGCCCAGACTCCTTCCGCTTCCTCCCCTGCAGCAGGGACCAGGCCTGCCCCGGGGGGCGCCCTCCCCACCCGCTCACCTGAATGAACGCCGAGGCTCTTTTCGAAGGTTCCCACAAAAATTCAACAGTGTTCAGCTGGGTCGGGCTGGCCCTGGGGTCCAAGATACCAACAGACAGTGGAACATCTGTGCACACACACATACACACACACAAAAGTGCAGTTGTCAGCCATTCCCAAATCCGCAGGGAAGGCCCCTCTTTACAGCCCCAAACGCCTCACCCACCACTTAGCAATGTCCGCAGCTCTGGAAAACTGGGCTTTGCCTCAGTCCTTTGAGCTGATGCGGAGCCATTTGTGCTTTCTCCCTTAAGCATTAGCAGTACTGTCGTCATGCTGCAGCAACCATACTGCCTGTCGGAGATGCTATGAGATGCCATGGGTCCACACACCCCTCTTATCGTCCCATGTTGTGAATTCCCAAATCTTCCTGGACCTTAAGGTTGTGGATAAAGGAATGACCCTTCCCCCCAAAAAAAACCCCTCTAGGAGGCCACCATTCCCTCCATCACTTATGCAAAGCCTTGAAGGCCAGATCCTTCTCGGAAGCACCTGGAGAGCAGGTCTTTTGAATCACACCTGCCTTCCTCTTCCAGTGAAAATGGGAACTCCCTGCGGGCAGGGCCGCGGGGGGGGGGCAGCTGGAGGAGTGTGGAGGGGTGCGTATTTGCTCTGCGAACTCCCCGCAGGGTTTGCCACACTGGAGTGCACTCAAGGGCCCTGGAGAGGCCTGGGTCCCTGGCAGGGTCCAGGAGGAGCCCTCTTCCAGCACCTCCGTCCCCCATGGCTTGAATGCCTCGTCCTGGCCTGGCCCGGGGAGACTCACCAACGTCCAGGATCCTGTCCCCAGGCCTGCTCCACCGCCAACCCTCCAGCTGCTGGTGCTCCATGTACTGCAGCCGGCGGTCATGGAAAACCACGCGGATGATGCTCTGGGTGGGGAGGCCGGCGGAGGGACGGCTGAGTGGAGGTGGGCCAGGAGGGACCTCACCTCTACCCCCCACTGCCAGGGCAAACCCCCCCTCCCTTCAAGGCACCCGCGGCTCTCAGGCCCCTACCTACTACCAACTCGCACCTTAGCACCTCAATAACACTCACAAATAGCAGTGACAATGATAGTATAGACAGCCATTTTTTCCAGTGCTCTGTATTTGTGCAGAGGCAAGGACAGTGGCAAAGCCAGGACTTGAATCTGAGTCGGTCCCAGCCAGGGCACGTTCCACGAGCCCAAGCCACACCAGCTCAGCCCCGCGGGCCTATCCCAGTGCCCACTTAGCGCACCAAAGAACAGGGGCTGCTTCTCATAGAGTAGGGCCAAGTCGAACCCACCTTCCTCTGAAGCCTCACCCCGTACTCCCAGCTACTCCTGCCTCCTGCGGCCCACCCAGGTACTCAGCCCCTAACCCAGGCCCCGGGAAGGAGAGCAGACTTGCCTTGACATATTTTGTATTCAGATCTTGAAAATCTCCCAGCTTCCGATTCTCCAGGAGTCGGATTTCATAAGACTGACCTGGGGAGGGGGGCAGGTTTGATGGCACATTTTCCATTTCTGAACGTTTTCAAATTGGGGGCCCACCCAGCTAGGCACCTTCTCCACATGTTCTGTACCCACTCAGACCTCTCAGCCCCCGAAGAAAGATGTTCAAGGCCAGAGCAGTACATTCTCTGGAGTGGACACCCCCAGTTTGACATCTAGTCTGTTGGGGGCTAGGAACCCCCAGGAAATTCACCACTGTGACGGAGAGAACAAGGGTGAGCAAAGGAGAGAAGGCAATACCTCTACAGTTTTCAAAGAAATAGAATGCCACAAAATCTAGTTAGCCCTAAACTTATTCAGAACGGAACTTGTTATTTCTTTATACAGCCTCTCCCCCAAAATACACTTGGAAGGGAAACACAGCTACTCAAATCCACTTTAAAGAGTAAAGAACTGGGGAGCAGATGTGGTTCAAGCAGTTGAGCGCCTGTTTCCCACACGGGCAGTCCCGGATTCAATCCCGGGTCCCCGGTATCTCAAAAAAAAAAGAGTTTAAAAAACTGATCTTCCCCTTCTTTAGAGCAAGTTTAAAGGAATAAATCAAAGCTTGTTGAACACTGCCTCTAACTGCAGAATGAAAGCATTTTCCCCAGTTAAAAGAATTTCATGTATTCAAAAGGGTATGGGGATTCTGTCTAACAAAACCCAACCAGCACAAGCTGATTAAAGAATATAAATGGAAAAAAGATGCATCCATAGTAATGGCAAAAATCTCAAATAAATATCACCAAACCACCTGAAGAGAATGGCAAACATTTTACTGAAAGGCAAAATAAAGCTTGAATAAGCAGGATAGACCATTTCTAGACTGGAAGACTATATATTCAGAACAATGTCAATTTTTCCCAAATTAAAAACTTAAAATATAAATCTAAAACCTGTGGGCATTTATCACAACTTAAATAGTGTTTTACAAATGAAAGAGAATAAATTAGATAATCATTGATATTGGTAAATCTAAGGGTTTTTGGCTTTTTTTAGGAGGTTTCCAGGGATTGAACCCAGTACCTAGTACATGGGAAGCAGGAGCTCAACCACTGAACTACACCTGCTTTCCTGATGGGCTTTTTTAAAAAAAAAAAAAAACTTTTTTGAAGAGCAGATGTAACTTAGTGGTTGAGCACCTGCTTCCCATGTACAAGGTCCTGGGTTCAATGCCCGGTACCTCCTCAAAAACTTTTTAATTTTTAATAATCATAGACTCAGAAGAAGTTGCAAGTACCAACACCCAGCTTGATGACATCTTAGGTAACTCTGGCAACATGAGCAAAACCAGGTCACTGACATTGGGACAATACAAGGAACTCAACTACAAACCTTACTCGGGTTTCCTAGCTTTCTGCATTCACTCTTTGTGTGTGGGTGGGTGGGTAGGTAGGTCTATTAAATCTTATCACGTGTGTAGATTACCTATTTTTTTAAGTGTATAACTTCACCTCACAGCAGATGTCAAAACAAGTTATCACTTTATTAAAAGGTCACATTTTTAAGGTTTTATTTTATTTTAACTTAAAGTGATTGCTTATCAGACACTCAACAGGGAAGGACTTTCTGAACCTAAAAGCAACTGGAAGAAAGTGGATGTGGCTCAAGTGACTGGGCTCCCATCTACCATATAAGAGGTCCAGGGTTCGATTCCTGGGGCCTCCTGGTGAAAAGTAAGCTGGCTCGCGTGGCAAGCTGGCCCATGTGCAGAGCTGGCCCACACAGAGTGCTGGCCCACGTGGAGAGCTGGCACAGCAAAATGACGCAACGAAAAGAGACACAGAAGAGAGATGCAACAGTCAAGGAGCTGAGGTGGTACAAGAGATTGAGTAGCCCCTCTCCACTCCGGAAGGTCCCAGGATCAGTTCCCGGTACCGCCTAAAGAGAAAACAAGCAGACACAGAAGAACACACAGACAGCAGACAGCAGACAGAGAGCGCAAAACAGTGTGTGTGTTGAGGGGTGGGGGAGGAGAACAAATAAATAAATCTTTAAAAAAAAAAAAGCAACTGGAAAAAACAAATCTAGCTACACATACAACTTAAAATCACATTTATATGTATATATATATATATAACTTAAATACAGTCACAGAGCCAATGGTAAACAGCCTTAATTTAGCCAAAGCCAGTTTAATACAGTTATTTAAAAAATAGCTTAAATTAGAAAAATACTAAGTCCCCCAATGAATAATAGACTGGGCCAAGAACATGCAACGCAATCATTCATTCCAGATACTGGCTCAGCAGCCACTGGATGCCAGGCGCCGTGAGGACCCTGAAGCACCAAGGCAAGCCTTGAGCTCGCTGGCGTGGGCCCCACTCGGCCGGGACGTGATGCTGTCTGGGCACAGAGACACCCACCCGCCAAGCCTCCCCGCTAAATCCGGGGAGCACCACACCCTGGCGTGTTCGGGGCGATGAGCTGGGCACCCTCCCCAATATGGGGAAGAGGCACAAACACCAAATTCTTGTCCTGCCCTTTTCCCAGTTCAGAAGACGAGACGCATAAAAGGTCTGGCTGACCTCATGGATCCTTTTAAATTTCTGAAAAAGCCAGATATCTTCAGATACATTCCCAGGTTCTTGAATCAAGAGTCCAAGCACTCCCTTGACACCAAGGTAAAATGGAGCCTCATACACCTTACCTGGATTTTCCAGAGTCCCCCACCTTTCCCAGTGAAGAATGTCAACCATTCTGGCATGAGGCTCAAGAGGTCATTACCGTGGGCTGATGGGTCCCTGGGGCAACTTCATCCCATGCCAAGCAAGCCTCTCCCCCTCAACCCCCCACCCAGGCAGGGCAGTTGCTGAGTCTGTGCCTGACTCCAAGGAGCAGCAGCCTGAGGCACAGAGCTCCTGAGTGGGGTACGCATCCTGGGTCAGCTTCTCCTGAGCCAGTCATCCTGATCCACACGCCTCCCACCACATCCCCCTGCCTCGCCCACGTCGCTCATGCCCACGCGCTCCCGGCTGAGGCCTCTCTCCCAGGACAGATAGCTCTGTGGCCAGATGGCCTCCAAAGGCCTGCTCGTACATGGCACAGCGCCACCTGGAAGGCCACCATCCGTGCAAGCATGCTAGCCGTGGAGCCCCTCACGAGAGCCATGCTGTCCCGTGGCACCCAGGTATTTCTCTGCTCGGCCAGTGCCATTTCCAGGCATAGGTGGGAGCCATGGAGCGTGGGCTGAGAGAAGGCACGGAGTGTGTCTGCTCTGCTCACCACCATGTACCAGCCAGCACACAGTAGGTGCTTGGCAAATGCTGACTAAATTTGATTTCCTATTCTTTAGAGTGAGGTTCTAGGCTGGGGTGGCAAAAGTAAGGCACCCCCCTGCCCACCAAGGGTTGGCAATCTTCTGGGGTGCATCAAAGAGTACAGGGAAAACATATGGCAGAACCTGAAAACTTCCCCAAGAGATTAAGGAGATCCAAAGGCGAAACTGCTCATGGAATTGGGAGTGGGAAGGCGTGAGGGGTGAGAAAAGGCTTAAAAGAGAAATCGTTTTGAGTTGGACTTAGACGAGTGGGCAGAAGCTTCTAGAGTTTGGGGAAGAATGAATAAGAGCCATCCCTTCCCTTTCAGGCTCAGATCCTAATGTCTGGAGACCTCTTTTCTCTGAACCATGATGGACCCTAGATGTCTGGTCAATATGCTACCATGCTGCAGCTCAAGGTTTGATATTGATTTCTTCATGATAAACTAGCCTCCCTGAAACATATGTCCCCACACCACTTAAAATACTCTGCACGAATCAGAGAGTTACAGTAACAAAGACTGTGTCATCTTGGCGTAGGGTCAAAGACACCAAGAGACAAGAATAAAGCACCCAGAAACAGACCTTCACATCTCTGGAAATTTGATATAGGACAGTGAGCAAAAAGTTGGACTTTCTGATAATCTGGGATTCCTGCCTGGTTATCCAGACTAAACAATAAACCCCTACCTCACACCATATGTAATAAATTAAGTCTATGTGAATGAAAGACCTAAATATGAACAGCAAAACCTTAATATTTTTAAAGAAAATAAATGAGACTACTTTTCAGGCAGGAAAGGATTTCTTAACCTAGAAACAAAAGCACGGACCGTAAAGGAAAAACTACGTTAAAATTTATGCCTTCTGGAATAAAAGACAGCACAAAGATTAGAGACGGGTTCTAGACAGGGAGAAGATATAATACACAAAAATAACAAGGGATTAATGGACATGATATGCACATAAGAAAAAGAAGTCCTACATCAGTAAGACAATTGCAAGCAGCAGTGAAAAAAAATGTGTTAATTATATATAAGTAGACAGGTCACTAATAAGTAAGGCGACCATATAATTTTTGGTCCAAACTGAGGAGCTCTTGAAAATGCAAGGGGTACTACTGGTACTGACAGTGCCCCTGAATGGGGACTGACCTGGCAAAAGAGGGCACATAGTCAGTCTCCCTATGGAAACAGAAACTGGTCAATACACACAATGTGGCAGTTTGAAGCTTTTTGTGGATTCCAGAAAAAGATCATGTTCTTAGAGCTAATCCATTCCTGTGGGTATGGGACCCTTTAACTGGATTGGATTCAGATGGGCAGCGATTGACTGGATTGCTTCAGAGAGGAATGATCCAGGGTGGGTCTTGGTCCTTTCCTGGAGTCCTTTATAAATGGAGGACTGAAAGCAGAGCACACAGAGAAAAAGCCTCAGAGACAGAAGGAGAGGTCCTGGAGGCCAGAAGCTGGAATCACTGGGGAACAGAGGCATGGGAAAAGGTCCCGGAGATGCTTGACCCATGGAGCAGACTGAAGCTGAAGAGATGAGGCCCAGAGGAGAGGGGAGAGACCAGCAGACCGGCAGTGTGCCCTGCTATGTGATTGATCACCCAGAGCTGCAGCTCGGGGAGAAAGCATCTCTTGATAATGCCTTGATTTGGATATGTCCATGGCCTCAGAACTGTGAGCTTTTAACCTAAAAAATTCCCATTACAAAAGCCAACGCATTTCTGGTATCTTGCCTTAGCAGCCTTTGGCAAACTAAAACAACATGAGAAGATGCTTGCCTTTACCAGTTAACAGGGAAGTGCCAAGTCAAATATGAAACCATCTTCCATCCATCAGAGGAGCAAAAATTACAGCATTTGACAATATCTAATGTTGATAAGAATGCAAAGAGCTCTCAGACACTGCTGGTGGAAGCATTATACTGATACAACCATTTGGGGGAGCAGTTTGGCAAAGATGTAGCCTCAAGATTGACTAACCCTTTAGCCGAGCAAATCCAATTCTAGGAACCCACAGCCCAGTGGCACGCACACGGTGGCCAAGAACTGCTCACCTGGCATTGTGCATTGAAGTGAAAAACCATCAACCACCTCACTATCTGCTAACAGCAAAAGGGAGGTGAATTCTAGTCCTGACCGACAATGGAATAGCACACGGCACTTAAAAATGAGCAGTCCGGGCCTACACGTATCAGCACAGATAGATCTCAAAACATAATCCTGAACAAAAAAGGTGCACGGTGCTGTATGAGAAACCACTTGCATACAGTCTGAAAACATGAAAACCAATACCATTGGGTTTTGTAGCTAAACGGGCTTGGAGGAAAAAGTGAATTTCGTGTATGAGAATCACCACCACAGCCAGAGTGGTGGTTTCGCCTCCATGATAGCACTAGAAAGAGGTACAAGGAAATTGGGTGCAGGGCACATGGGTATGTGTTCTGCTATTCTCTGTCGTTTTCAGTCTATCTGCAATGAAAATATTTCCCCCATACACACACCCAATAATCGATGGCCTATAGAACCCTCGAGCCAGTTCCCATTCTGCAATGTAGTATGAGGATGTGCTTCGGACCCCCAAACCCTGCCTTAGACACCCCCATCATGCAGCAGAGACTGTACCCCAACTCGTGCTGGGACAAGTCTCCCAGAGACACTAGCAGGGGCCGCCTTTGCCCCACTCATTTACACCCCAGCCCCCATTTCTGCCTCATCCAGGACCAGCTGTGCGGAGTGAGCCTGTTCTCTTCCATCACCTCACTTCTTAAAAACGTATGATTTTCAAAGTGGAGGCCATGCCTGCCTATAGAAATCCATCGTCAGAGACCATAAATAGCAACCTTAAAATGTAAGCAGACATGAAGGTACCAACGTTCTCCGCACCCCTGAAACTACCTTGGGTGTGCGGTGGAGCCTGGATTCACTCCCTAAATGGTGTGGCTTGGAATAAATCGGTCTCTTTGGGAGCCTCAGTTTCCCCACCTCCAAAATGTGGACAACAGAAGTACTTTAAGGCACAGGGCTCTTGGGGGAAAGGAAGGCGCCCCATTGAAGCTGACACCCAGGAGCTTGTCAGCCCATGTCTAAAACCTCCCAAGCCAGTGAGCACCTTGGTGGAAGGGACACCTCGGTGGTAGGGAGATGACAGACTGGACAGGGAAAGGGTGACCAAGGCAAGTTCCCAAGGGAAAGTGAGGGGAGGAGAGTAGTGGGCATGGGTGGAAAAAAGCAAAAACTTCTCCAAGACTGAGAAAGACATGTCCCGCCTGGGCCCACGTTGGCACTCAAGGAGCCTCAGTTTCCTCCCCCTTCCTTCACGCAACCCACAATATCTAACAGCTTCTTGCACAGAGACCCAAAAGCTTTTTCCACAAAAGTCCCGAGAATAACTATTTTCGGCTCCGTGGCCGTCAGGGTCTGTTGAAACCTCCCAACTCTGCTCTTGTGGCGAGAAAGCCGCCCCAGACAATACGTGATGCAATGGGTGCAGCATGCAATGGGTGCGGCATGTGCCAGGAAAACTTTATTCATGGACATGGACATTTCAATTTCACATCATTTTCACTTCTCACGAAATAATGTTCTTCTTTTGATTTTTCTTCCTGAACCATTTTAAAATGTATAAACCACGTTTAGCATGTGGGTCATAAACAAACGACAGGCTGACTGTGGCCCAGGGACCCTGGTTTGCCAACCCCTGTTCTAGACAAGTCGGGGTGCGGGGATATCTGTTCCTGACCGAGGGACTCTCCAAGTCTTCCCAGTTCAGGAAAGGCCAAGGGAGGTTCTGTCTCTGAGAGTCCAGCTCCACTGGCCTCTTCTTTCCTCCCAGCTTCCTTTAGCACCTTGTGACTGCCCTTCAGCTTTCTTGTGCCATTGTCCAGTTGTAGCTCTTCAGCTAGACTGGAAGCTCTCTGAGGACAGGCCCACTACCAGCTTATCCAGCCCAGGTTCACACACCACCCCCTGCCCCTTGTACAGGACGAGCATGTGACAAATTCTTGGTTTAATGGAGGCAAAATTTGATATTAAATTCCCTAAAACAAATAACGGAGCCAGCAGTAGTCAGCCAAACTGAGAGGACATGAAAGGACGCTCAGCCTCACTAACAATTCAAAGAAACGCCAAATTAAAAATACTGCCTTGACAGTTTCACCTATCAGATTGGCCAAGATTTAACAGATGGCTAACATCCTATGAGGATAAAGATGTGGGGAAGTGGGCGCTCACACACACTGGAGGTAAGAAATACTACACCACAGCCTATTACTGGATATTTTGACAATACCCATCAATATTAAAAATGCACACAGCTGACAACCCAGAGACCCCATCACCTAGAAGCTCATCTACAGAACATATGTGCTCAAATATATTAGTATGAAGCTATTCAGTGCAGCAGCACTGTTACAGATGATGTGTGCAGCCATCAGTTTCCCAGTGTCCTGTGGAGTATTTGCAGCTGTTAGAGAAGGAGGGATGCCCTTTAACCCAGTGATCCATTAGCACGGGCCCTGCGTGAGGTCCCCTGAGGACACGGCGTTGCTGACTATTCCTGCTCAAAGTGCACCACCCGAATCTAACCTTGAGGAAACATCAGGCCAACCTAGGTGAAGAAACACTCTACAAATCATCTGGCCCGTTCTCTTAAAAAACATCAGTGTCACCTATGGACTGTGGTTACCGGCAATGCTGTAACATTCATGCATCAATGCCAAAGACGTACTGTGTTGATAATGGGGGAGTATGGAAAAAAGTGTGCCAAGTGTACGCTATGGACCATGGTTGGTAGTAAGTCTGATGGTATTATCTCATAACCTGTAACAAATGTTCCACCTCTGTGTGGTGTGTTGGTGAATGGGGCATTGTATGAATTCTCATGTGCATGAGTATATTTGTAAGTTCACAATTTCTGGAATGAAAATGTATTTTAAAAAATAATAATAGGGTGGGCTGGGGGAAAATACACCAAATGTAAGATATGGGCTATAGTTAGTAGTAAGATTTTGATATTCTTTCATAATTTGTTATAAATGTTTCACAACAATGCAAAGTGTTGGTGGTGGGTTGATGTATGGGAGCCCTGTATGGTGTTATGCATGTTTGTTTTGTAAGTTCACAACTTCTACTATACACTTATTGTTTATGTATGTTCATGTTTGAATACTTCAATAAGTTTTTTTTAAAAAAGTCAGTGTCATGAAAGTCAAGAAAAGGTTAAGGATGGGTACAGGTTAAAGAAGAGTAAAGAGTGGGACAACTGGACTTGATATTGAATCAGGGTCAAAAAGTGCCATGAAGGACAGTACGGAACGATGGGTTGTATTTTAATAAAGGCTATAGGTAACAGTATTGTCAATGTTAAATTTCCTGAATTTGATAATGGAATTGAGATTAGGAAAGAGAGTGTCCTTGTTCTTAGGAAACACAGGCTAACATATTTAGGAATAAAGGAGCATTTGTCTATAACTAACTCAAAAGATTCAGGGGGTTGAAAAATAGAGAGAAAGGGAGAAAGAGAAAGCCAATGGGACAACACATTAAAAACTGGCAACTCTGGTGATGGATATACAGAAATTGGTTATACTAGCTTCTCAATTCTTCAGAAACTTGAAATTTAGAATTATTTTGAAATAAAAGTTAAAATAATTTTTTGAATATACACCAAAATTTTTAGATAGATCTAGATCTATAACAGACATGAAAAACCATCCACCATATTTATAGGCATACTCTCCTATATTCAGCAATTTCCTGAATAGTACATATACAGTAGAACTGCACTTTCATTTTTAAATAATGTATACACATACTCCCATGTTTGTGGAGGGGTATATGCATCTAGCAGTGGATAGATGCACCTTTCCCTTTTAGTTTAGATACATTTTTCAGCATTACATATTTTTAAAATCTAAGAATGTCACATGTGAATTCGAAAAATACTAAACAAAGAAATAGTTCCAAGCACATAATAGGTGTTCACAACGACAGGGTCAGGCTGGTACCCAAAAGCCAGCTGCAGGGTGGGCATTTGGGGAAGGTGGTTTTCATCCCATAAACAAAACCACAAACCCATACCGGTGAGGGCAGACACCCTGAAATCCTGCCAACCCGGGGTCTCCCAGGAGAGCCCCACCTAAGAACCTGTGAGGGCAGCATGGCTGTGCCCAATTCAGAGACAGGGTGCTAAGGCCCGGAGAGACCAGCTCGTACCCTAGCTCACAGGCAAGTCAGAGGCAAAGGCTGGGCGATCCGCGGCATGGCCCAGGGTGAGGGGGTGGGGAGAGCGGGGTCAAGCCTGACAACTGGGGCTGAGGCCAGTGCAGAGGGGCCAGCTCTCAAACCTCTCTGCATCTCAGTCTCTTTGTTCTGCAGGGCGGGGAAAGAAATTGTCACTGTGCAGTCTGGCTGAGAGGATTAAAGGAGGTCACGGGCACCTGGCTGGGAGGGTGGTAAGTGGGGACATCCTTGCCCCTTCCAAACAACAGCATGCAAAATGCATTCTCATTTATGCAGCGCCCACCACATGCTGGCCTCCCTGCTCTGTGCTTGACAGATATGCCCTCCAACGACCCTCAGGCTTCGCACACGTCACCAGTTGGGGCACGCACTGCCCACGCAGGGCTGGGGCCACATACCTGGCAGGCCGTGCCCCCCAGGCGCTCCCACGGAGCAAAGTGGATGAGCCCACTTGAGCAGAACCAGAGTGGAGCCTCCTGCCCAGATCACGGTGTTCCCAGGAACAGGAGGCAATTGCCAGAGCCAACTAAGGTTGACGAGTGGTTTACTTTCCAACAGTTATCTGCTTTGGTAATTAATGCCACATAAAGCACAATGAGGACCATCATCACCCCCAGAAAAAGGAGGCTGGAAGCCAGCAGGCCTGGGCGCTGGCAGACAAAGAGAAGCATAAGGCAGCACGCGCTATGTCCGGAGAGTGTAGTTTCTCTCTCGGGACACATCCACACAGAGCTCACACACAGCGTGCTGCGGGGGCGGGCTCTGCCATCTCCAGACCTGGGGGTCCATCTCTGCGTGCCCTTGGACAAGACACCGCACCTCCTTCTAACTGCCGTTCACGGAAGTCGTGGACCACGTGTCATGCCTGGCACACAAAAGATACCCAATGCACACTTGGAAGCAGTGTGTATGTGTGAGTGTACACACACATGCACAAAAAATGGAGTAAAATGTGTCCCGGAGGCCCCATGTCCTGGAGGCCCCATGTCCTGGAGGCTCCTTGGAGAAGGGAATACTTCCAGGGAAAATACAAGATAAGCCTTAAGTACCCTGAGGGGCCAAAAAACAAGGAAATGCTCAAAAACAGGACGGTGCATGTCAAAGGGACACAGGAGCAAATAGCCAGAGGTGGAACAATTTGAGCAACAAACATATAATGAGAGTATTGAATTTTAACCCATAGAAACATAGAAGAAAATAGCCATGAAACCATACTGCTATCAGAAATAAGGGAATAAATAAATTAATGGTAGAAAGGGGAACACTCTTTCAGTAGAATTCCCATTAGTAAAGTAGAAAGAGAGAGGGAAATAGAAAATCACCATCAGGCAAATGCTGCCGTATTAAGTGGTACAGACAAGACTCACCGATGGATGCTAAAGTTGGTGGGAAAAAGTTCAAGGAAAATGAGGATGTTAGTACTGTCTCCAAGTATCTCCCCCGCCTGTGATATTTATTAATTATAAAAAGGAAGACAGTAACTGTACTGAGAGGAAGCACCATGGTGCTTCCATGGTGGCAGACACCACCATAACCAAGCAGTCAAGGTTAGCATCACCAGGAATAAAACACAGTGGCATCACGGTCCCCCGAAGTGAGGCACTGCAAGGCTACAGGCCTTCCGTGGCATTCTTGCTAAAAATGCATAACCTAGATCTAATCATCAGAAAACATGAGACAAATCCAAACTGAGGGGCATTCTATAAAATAACTGACCAACCAGTAAGTACGCCTTAAGTCTGAAGGTCATGAAAGACAAGGAAAGACTGAGTGGCTGTCACAGATAGGAGGGACAAAGGAGACCAGACAGACAACGCAATGTGGGATCCTGGATCGGATGCAGGAAGAGAAAAAGGATGTTAGTGGGATAACTGGTGAAATTCAATTAAGGTCTATAGTTGAGTTAATTCTATCATACCAATGTTAATTTCTTAAGATGCTAACATTAGAGGAAGCTGGGTTAAAGGGTATACAGGAATTCTCATTTCTATTTTTTTTTTTTTTTTTTTTTGAGGTACTGGGAGCTGGGATTAAACCCAGGACCTTGTAGATGGGAGCCACATTGGCTACCCAGAGTTGGTTTTTTCATTTGTTTTGCTTGTTGTTTGTTTTTGTTTTTTTTCAGGAGGCACCGGGAACTGAACCCAGGACCTCCCGTTTGGGAGGCGAGTGCTCAACCGCTTGAGCCACATCTGCTCCCTCTATTTTGTTGTTGTTGTTCTAAAATAACTTCAACCTTACAGGAAAAATAATTCAAAAAAATAATTCAAAACAAGACATAACTCTAATATACCACCCTCACCCAGATACCCAGATATATGGACTTTGAGCACTTTGCAACATTTATTATATCATTCAATCCATCTATTATCTAAACATTTGACTCTCAATTCTATTTTTGACACTTTTCTTTAAATATAAAGTTATTTTTTTTAAATAATGCCTGGATTCCCAAATCCCACTCCCAGGACTGTGGGTAACAGAGCTGGGTGGGATTCAGCAATCCGTGTGCTCAGAAGCACTGCTTATTCAATTCTGAATCCGGGGCCCTAGGCCACACCTGATAAGCATTTTGAAAAATTGTTTGATTTGATCTTGGTACTGAGAATGAGATCTTTCTTTCCTATTTTATTTTATAATAGATTTTTGCTGGTACTTAAGAAATGTATTAGTTTCTGTATGTTGATCTGGTATCCAGCCACACCATTGAACTGAAATCTACTAAGTTGAACGATGTGAAGCTGCAGGCAATCAACCCATTGAGATTTACAGAACGGCAACTGCATATGGTTCAACGTAATATAACAATCTTGCTGATCCATAAGGAAAAAGCCAACAGGAAAATGGACAATGACTATAAACTGTCAGTTTTTAGTAAAAGAAATACAAAGGGCTTATAAACTCAAAAAGATGCTCAGTGTCACGGCAGTTATTAGAAATTCAGGCAATGCAAGTTAAAATAAGAAGCTCATTTCCTCCATCCACACTTGAAAAGATTTAAAAGCTTGAGATTCAGATTGAGGCAAGGGTGTGAAGAAGGCTGCCCTCTCGCCCAGATGGGGAGTGAACAAGCACCTCAGTTGGAGGATGATCTAGCAATACAGCTACAGGACCCCGACCGTATATGTATCACTGCCATCCAGGTCCATGTCTAAGCTCTGCACCTTTGCCTCTATACGCACTAAAATATCTATGAACAACCGATAACACCAGCTGCCTCTGAGGAGGGGACCCGGGTGTCTGGGGCAGGGGTGAGAGAGAGACTTCACCAAAAACTCTTTTGTACTATTTTGAATTTTGAACAATAGCACATGCATTACCTTCCCGGAAAATAAAATTTGAAAACAAAGGGGGCAAAGCTGCCCTGTAAGTCAGCAGGACAAAGGACAAGCCAGTAGCAAACCCAATATCTAAGATAAGGAGGGAATTGTGACTCACACATGGCCCAGCCCGGCCCAGCCCTGACGGCCAGGCAGGGGACTGGGCTGCAGGGGACTGGGCAGAAGGCGCTTGTGGGCCCACCTGTGCCTGCAGCCATATTCCCACCCCCACTGGCTGCCTTGCACCCCCACTGGCTGTCTGCACCCCCACAGTCCCCTCTGGCCTGGTCTGGGGAGAGGAAGGCCTTTGCCTGGTGGTCACTGAGGGGCAGACGGGCCTGCCTGGCTCCTGCTCCTGAGGCAGCCCGGAGGCCCCGAGCTTCCTCTGCTCCTTCACTCCCAGATCGGGACCACCTCCATAGCAGCCCCTGTGACAGGGGAGTGGGGCAGGCTGGGGCAGCCACATGCACACAGGAGGACACAGCTCCTCTAGGGGCTGGACTGCAGGCCTGTGCGTCCTCTGCAGGCCTCGCCATCCACCCTGTGGCCGCAGAGGCAGGGGAGATGGTGGGCAGAGACAGCCTGGTGCAGGGCCCCAGGCGGGAAAAGTCCATTTGAGCCCCTGGTTCTGGCTTGCTCTGAGGCCTGGCTGCAACCCTGCTTTGGGGTCCCCTGCTCTGGTGATGCCATCCCCCTGCAGTTCCAACAGGGCCCTGTGTGAAGACAGCCTGGGGCTGCTGAGCTAGATGCCATACAAGGCTCTCCTCATGGGCTCCCATTTAATCCTAAAGACAAACCACCGAGGGAATTTGTGCCTCCACCCTCATGTTTCGGAAAGGATCCTGGAGGGCGAGTGACTTGGAGGTCCAAGGTCAAACACTACTGAGTTAGCTTGTATCCGGGGGCAGACCCCACCCCCTGCTGATCCAGCTCTCTCGCCCCAGGGCAACTGTAGGAGGGACTAGAAAAAGAGGCTTTCCAGTCCAGCTCTGGCCCCCAGGCACAGAGCCTCCCCCTCACCAAGTCAGGAACTCTGCCTCAGCTTCCCCATTATCGTAGCTGCCAGACAGTCTAGGAGGAAAATAAGGCTGGGACACTCCGTGAGGGTGATGACCCAGAGGGTGAAATACCTTGAAATCATTTGAAGGCCTAACCACAAATCTGCCACTCCCATGGGTGGGGCCTCTTGCCATAGCACCCTCCATAGGAAAGTAGGTGAGAAATGGTGAACCATCTTCAGAAAGAGCCACTGAGACAGCTGGGGGGCAAATCTCTTGTGCAGAATTCCAAATAATTTATGGAGTCCTCTGCCATCAGGTAGATGGAACATAATTCCCTACTCCTGAAGTATGGGCTGCACACAGCGAGTTCCTTACAGAGGGTACAGTATGGAAAGTGGAAACAAAAGAAGACCAGATATCAAGACCAGATATCGTATGATCCCATATATATGAAATGTACAGAAACAGAAAGTGGACAAATGGTTGCTTAGGGCTTGGGGGGGATGAGGGGGGGAGAAATGGGGATCTTCTAGTAATGATTATGGGGTTTCTTTTAGGGGGGGAATGAAAGAAAATATTCTAAAATTAGATTGTCCTGATGATTGCACGACACTGGGAATATATTAAGAAGCAAAAAAAAACACCAACATATTGAACTGCACACTTGAGCTGCGTGGAGTGTAAAGTATGCATATTATATCTCAATAAAGCTGTTTTTGTTTGTTTGTTTGTTTGTTTTTTTAAAAGATTTTAGTTCCACTCTGTGGCCTGACCCAAGTCACACAGCATCTCTGGGCCTCAGTTTCCCCACCTATAAAAGAGAGGACAGGGTTGTGCAGGGGTAGGCTAGATTAGTGCTACCTTTAGCTTTAACTCATTCAGAAACTACCCGGCAATCTTGTTAGAATTAGAATGCAGAGTCCGATTTAGCTGTCCTGCAGTGGGGCCTGAGATTCTACATTTCAGGAGAAAATTTTAAGGGGCAATTTTTACGAACATGTTATCTAAGGCTCCCTCCAGCCCTAATGCTTTAGGAATCCACTCTCACCTACTCTCTGTGAATTTCTAGAGCATGTGGGTCTTTCCCACCCATTCAGGACACACAGGGGCTGCCAAACACCCAGACAGAAGCTTCCAGGGCACAGCCACATGCTGGAGAGGCCAGTCAAGAACCTCTTGAATCTGCAAGCCCAGAGCACCTGGCTGGGCAGAGGAGAGGTCTTCCACCGGCAAAGCCAAAGCCAGGAGTGGACCACGGGCTGCAAGATCCAGTCCTCTCCACCTACCACCCTCAGAAAGAAAGAGGCGAGAACAGAAGCAAAAGCAACTTGCACAGCCTCCGAGCAGCCGCTAACAAACCCTAGTCTATCTAAGGATCAGTCACCTGGGTGCTTATTGAAATAGCTTCCTGCCCTTCCCCAGTCCTAACGAGGGTGGAACCATGCGCTCCAAGAGACACTGAAGCCAGTGATCCAAGGACCGCTTGTTGAGCAAATACTGCCCAAGAGCCAAGCAGGAGAGAAAACAGGCTCGTACTCCAGGAGATGGTCGGCAGTCCACTATACCTGTTGGCATGTCTGTTCTACTCTCAGACTTCAGTTTACCTATCCATCAAAGGGGAATGGAGGAGATGACCGTCAAGGTCTCCAAAGGGCCTTCCTGTGCAAGACAAGGCAATGGGCAGCCTAGAGGAGAAAGAAGTGAGGCTGTCCACCTCTGGCCAGCTGTCCACCTCTGACCTCCAATCAAGACAACTCCTCACAGCTCCATCAGGAAGGCTATCCCATGGGGCCCTAGCCAAGGGGCACAGAGAGCTAAGAAAAATAAGAGAGAAGGGGAGGTGGGGGGGGGGGGGGCGAAGGGGGCATGTTTGTTTATAAAAAACTTAAAAAGAAAAAAGTAAGATGACCAGTTCCTAATTAAACACAGAAGAGCCTCTGACCTCCTCCCTGTGGCCTCTACAGACTCAAAGGGGCTTCTCCACACCCCAGCCAGGCCCCCGTAGGCTCTACGGCTCAGACATGCTGCTGCTTTACTCGAAGTGTCCTTTCTTCTCACGTGAAATCAAAGGGCTGGAGCAATCTGGAAGCTACTTCCGTAGATGGGCTCCCTTAGGACAAAACAAAAAAATTTTTAAAAACCTTCCTCACTCAGAGTAGAAAATCTCTATACCTTCTTCCAAAGAGTATTTCTAATCATAGTTCAGTGGCCACCAAACTATAGTTCAGGAGCCTATTTTATAAAGAGAAAGTGGGTTTTGATCTGACTCCCAACACCCATGAGTAACTTCCAAGCGAAGGGGCATAAGGGAAATAACACTAATACAGTAACAGTGCACCATCTCCTTTAACTCTCAAGACAATAAATACCACAAGGTGTGGTGTGGGAAGCCTGTTTTACAGAGGGCATGAGCTGAGAGGTTCAGTGATATGGGAAAGAACAGAAAGAGCCAGAATCAGAACCTGGGTGCACCCAACCCCAAAAATCCCAGGCCCTTTTATATGCCGCCCCGTTTTTTAAAAAGGATAATGAATGATGTCATCTACAAGAGGTAAAGATGCTTTAAATCCAACAACACATGCTGGTTATCTTTCATGGAAATACGTAAGGATCCATCTCGTTCTTTTTAATGGCTGTGTAGTATTCTACTACAGGAACACTCCATATTCAATAAATTATGGGACAATGGAGTGGTTATTTGGAAATTAATAAAATTTGATTTCTGCCACATTCCTTACACATCAAATACCAAAAGTGTCAAAGGTTGGGGGAAAAAAGCATTGTTTAAAAAGATTAATTATTATCATCTTAAAGTGGAGGAGGTCTTTCAAAAATGGGGTATGAAACACAAAAAACAATTAAGGTAAAGTCCAATAAGCCTGATCATATAAAAATGTATATGTTTTAACTGTATAAAAGAACAAGCAAACAAATGAAAGAAACTTACATGACAAAGAGGGAAAATATTTACAACACATATTTATAATATCCTGAAGATGTAAAGAGCTCTCAGAAGTAAGAGGATAAAAAGCCCACCAGAGAAACGGGTAAATCAAAGGGAAAAAGAACTGTAAACAATTCAATAAAATATGAAAAAATACTAAACATCAGTGAAGAAATGAAAATCAAAGTGGGAATATCTTATATATTTTCCCCACTAGACTACCAAAGGTTAAAAAGTGCTGACAAAGATAAAGAAAAGGCATTCTTTAATCATCCAAAGAAATTACATATGCCAGGCACTGCTAGAAGGACTAGGCAGGAACAAGACAAGTAAAGTTCCTGCCTTCAAGGAATTTATATTCCAGGTGTGGGAGAGATGGAGGATAAAAGAAAAGACAAATATTCAGGTAGTTACTACTGGGCAAAAGCACAAATTGGTACAACTTTATTGGAGGGCAATGTGGCTACATCCATAAAAATTTTGTGCTGGTAATTCTGTTTCTAGATCTTTATCCTACAGCTATTCTCACTCCTGCTTCAGCACAGAGATATGTACACAGATAGGCATCAAAGGACTGCGTGTAGCTGTAAAAAAATGGGAATGAGCCGAATGGTCCTCCCGTGGATGAATTATGCAACATCTATACGTTGGCACATAACGCATCAGTACAAATAGGGTTTTTTAATTTGTTTTATGTGCCCGTACGGAAGACATTGAGGATATTTTTTTATTAAAGGCAAGAAAAAAAAAAAAAAACACAAGTTACTGGACAGTTTGTATAATATGATCCTATATTTCTTAAGAAGAAAAAAGCACACACATCTAGAAGTAGATACGTATGTGTGTCTAAATAAGTTGACATACATGGGTTAATGTATAACTAAAATAAATCTGGGAGATGGGAAGCTTCCTTGAAAATGAGTACACATTTCTGTCCTGTTTGGCTATTCAACTTTATAACAAATACGTGTTACTTTTATACTCAGAAGAAGAAAAAAAGAAGCATTAAAAAAACATAAAAACTGGGAAGCGGCTGTGGCTCAATCAGTAGGGCTCCCGTTTACCATATGGGAGGCCCCGGGTTCGGTTCCTGGGGCCTCCTGGTGAAGGCAAGCCTGCCCGCACGGCGTGGTTAGCTGACCCAGCGAGCACAAGCAGCAAGGGGGGGATAAATGAATAAATAAATAAAAATCTTAAAAAAAAAAACAAAAAAAAAACATTAAAACAAGTTATGTATTTTAAAGCCATTTGATTTACTCAGTCTATATTCCCGAACTTCAATCTAAAAATTAATCTGGAAAAACTTCAGCTAAGGGGGAAAGATAACAAACAAAGGACCTAATCCTTTGCCCCATTACTTAAACTCAAAGTCACTGATCTAATTGTAAGGAGGGAAAAATACAACCGTGTCATGACTATTTGCCAGGCAATTGTTATCCACTTAATTCTCAAGGCAACCCATAAAAATGCAACAGTCCGGGATGGTAAGAGAGAGATAGAGCTGCAATTCTTTCTCAGTTCTGAAACTCGGGAAGACAGGACATCCCACCAAGAGCTTCTTATCTCACTGGCCATTCCCTGGGGACATTTGTGGGTAGGGAATGAGGGTAGGGGTGGGGTAGGTGCAAATGTTTGGCTTTTTTTTCCTCCAAGGAGGTCCCTCCCCACCCTTGCCCCATTCATTCCTTCAAGGTCCTCTTCCCCAGCAAGCCTCACACCCATCCTCCCTCAGAGCTGCAGCTGGAGTACCAGATAGTAGACATCCCTCCTGGGAGCACCTAGCCCAGAATCCTGTCCGTGGGAACTCCCAGGGACAAACTGCCCAGGCAGTGGGAACTTCCCTTCCAGGACTCCTTTATCACTTCACAGCTCAGTCCCTCCCAGGGGTGGCCAGGATGTGAGGAACGGGGAGAATGAGGAAGGGGAGGCCGTAACGGGAATCATTACATCTTGGGAGAATAAAACTCAAAAGAGGGCCTCAAAAGGCACTCTGGAAATTCTCAAGTGCCAAACAGTAAAGAAGCATCTCCCTGAAGGCTGAGGCCCTGGTCTCCCGGGTCAAGGAACCCTTCCTCAACACGAGTCACCACATTGAAGAGACCAGTGCTTTTTGTCATCGCAATTTTTAAAATGATATATTTTTTAACACCTTCCATAAGAAATGTCTCCTCAGGGTCCATGCCCATTATCTGGTTGTACAGTGCAGGAAGAAGGAATAGAAAAGCAAAGCAGGTCTTCCTTTCTGTAACCTGTCCCAAAGCTACCTCCTTTCAATTCTAAGAGGTGTCCTTCTCCGTTGAAAGGTCAACAGTGGGTTGATCTTTGAATTGGATAAAGAAAACAATAGTAAAAATTCTCAAAGATCCAAACCCAGGATTAGGGGAAACACAGAGCCACCTGTCTCCATGTAAAGCCCTTTCTAAATAATAGCTAACAGGGGAGTGCTTGCTATGTGTCCAGCACTGTTTCAGAGCTTTCCGTGCACTAATTCATTTTATCCACAGAACAGTGCCTACTACTTTGTAGGGATGTCCTTTCCACCTTACAGATAGGAACCTGAGCACGGAAGTTAGGTGACTTCTCCAATAACTCAACCTTAGCAGGGCAGTCAAAACTCTGGGCCATCTGGTCTACCTCTCCAGCCAACCCCCAATCACCCTGAATAACTTAGGATTCCTAGGATAAGACAGTGTTCTTGGTTGTACCCCCACCCTCACCCCATTCTTGGTCTTTACACTATATATAAGGGTCTCTCTTCCGTCTGAACCACCCTGAATGAATGACTCTTGTGAAAATTCATGACTATATTTAAGACTCAACAATTGTTTTTGTAGAAAATGCCAAAGCTTTCTTGATAATGAGCCATTCTTCCAAAGTTGTTTCTTATCTCAAAGCCAGAGTTCCCTGTTGCCTGGGGTTTTAGCCTGTTTCTCTGTCCTCCCCACCCCCTACCATCACTGGCCAATTTCATCCCTTCCCTCAGGCTCCAGCTTTAGCAAAGATCTTTCCACTGTGACCTTTAACCACTAACAAAGAGGTTATCAGGGAGTTTGCAAACCACTGTTCAATAGCTGTCCACCCCTCCCTCAGAAGGTCAGATGCCATCTCTTTTCCTTAGGACTCCATTTCATAGAAAGAAGACACTTGTTTTTCAAACTGTTTTCACCACATCCAAAAGTGGCCATCGAGCCTGGTGACAGGACACCCATATAAATCACACACACACGTCATTTGACATTGCACTGAAAAAGGGACATCCAGTGGTTTATATGACCTTTTGATATGTTTTCAGAGATCTTTAACACATCCTCAGAGATATAATGCACTAAACATCACAGAGCCAATACTTATCATAAACATCAGATACTTAACAACCAACTCTTCAACTAACCAAAAAGGTCTTGAATGAAGTGTCAAAACTAATTTTTGAGCTGAAAAAAAATCAACTCCTATAGGCTTTGTCACATGACATGCAAGAATGGGCTCCATCACATAAAGTATGCTGAAAGACATACTTTACCAACACTAGAAAAAACAAACAAAAAGTCCTGTGAAAATAAAAAGGTAGCCATGCCCTGCCCTCACAGAGCTTACATTCTATTATGGGAGATTTTCTTTCAGCAGTTATGACAATAATCTGTCCTAAATAACAAGAGGAAAAAACAGTGAAATATATGCAGCTCTTTTAAATGATGTTTAAGAAACTTTGGTAATAATGGGAAACACTAGCATAAGAAGAGTTTTTAATAAAAGCAAGAAACATTTGTATAAACGGTAGGATCTCATCAACGTAAAGAAAAAAAGGCATATAAGTGGTTGTAAAATTCAGATATAAGAATATGACTGGAGATGGCTAGGAAGAATGATGAAAGGAACTTCCACTCCCAAATAAGAAAACTTATTTCCAAGCAACAATCAATTTAATGAGGAATGGTTCAAGAATCAATGGACATCGGGAATAAAGGACAGATAGCTGTATAAGGGTCTGATTCTAGCCTAATAGTTTAGAAAATGGTTTTTAAAATGGTTTTAAAGTGGCTTTTTAAATCACTGAGAAAAAAATAAACAAGCAATAACTAGTACTAGACAACATGGTAACTAGGAAAATAAACAAACTTACATCATCACATCATAAATGCCAAATGTATTTGGGTATTAAAATTTAAAAACCATTAAGGAAATTTTAGAAAACCTCCAGGCCGATTTTAGGGTAGAGACAGTCAGTTATAAGCATTAAAAAAAAAAAAAAAAAACTTAAAAGACTGAAACATTTGACATTTAAAATAAATTTCTACACAGAAAAAAAAAAAAAAAAATCAGGACATATATTCCACACCATAGTTATCATACAATAAATATAGTGAATGGTCAGCAACCAACAGGGAAAACTATATGCAACATACGGCAGCTAAAAAGTTGATATTCTTAATAGATAGATGCTTTTACAATCAAAAGAAAACACCCCCACAGAAAAATGTGCAAAGGACATGAACATACCAATAAAGTAAAAATGGTCAATAGATATATTTTTTAATGTTCAACCACATTAGCGAATATAGAAATGCTAGTTCAAGGATAAAGTCTGTGTTTCACTAATCAGCGAAAAACAATAAAAACAATATTGGCAAAGATACAGTAAAATGTACACTGCTGGTTGGAGCATAAATTCGTATGTTCTACTGAGAAGTGGTAATGTGTATCAAAGGCCTTAAAAACATTCAGGGGAGTGGGTGTAGCTCAGTGGTTTGAGCACCCACTTCCCATGTACGAGGTCCTGGTTTCAATCCCCAGTAGCTCCTAAAAACAAAAACAAAAAACAAAAACAAATTCAAATCCTATGGTCCAGTAATTCTACTCTTGGGTGCTTATTGAAAAATAATGAACATTTCACAAAAGATTTATATACAACGGGGGACGGATGTGGCTCAAATGGTTGGGCGTCCGTCTCCCATATGGAGGGACCCAGGTTCGATCCCCGGGACCTCCCGGTAAAAAAAAAAAAAAGATTTATATACAAGGACGTTTGTCAGAGCAGCGTTTAACTTCCAGCAACTGGTAACTGAGTGTCCATAATATGAAACTGGTCAATGAAGTAACAGAATTATATGAGGTAATATTATGCAGCCATTACAAAAATTTTAAGTTCTCAACGCATTTTTAACGGCATGGAGAAAAGTTCACTGATACAGTAAATGAAAAAAGCAGACTATATGTCTGCAGCATGATCACAATTTTAAAAGATGTATATACACATAGGTAATGTAGAAGGAATGTTAGCAGTGGTTCTCTGGTGAGAGATGAGAGGGGATTTTAATTAACTTTCTTTTAATTTTCTTCCTTACATTTTCTAAGTCATCCCAATGTTCTATAATGAAGTCGTACCATTTTAATCATCAGAAAACGTGGCTAAGGAAATATCTGAAGTAAATACAAGTTAACACAGGATCACAAGTTCATGGAATAACTCCTCTTCCCTCTCTTTTAACTTATCTATATTGAGCAAGCGTATAAACTCTTTCAAAAGGACCTAGTATAATGACCTAGTATGCCAACTGTCAAACACTGTCCAAAGCTGGTTGATTAAAAAGAGGTGTGGGGGGGTGGAGGATGCAGCCAGAGGCCTTAAAAGTAGGGGGCGGGCAGCGTCCAGACCCAGCAACAAGACCTCAGACCACTCACTCCTCAGAACCAAAGTCAAGGACAAGGACCCACTCTGTAAAAAATCATGCCACTTCTTCGTGCTTTAGACAAGAAAGCAGAGGCCCAGAAAGGAGAGAAACTCAAAGGTACAAGGCATCAGCCCTTCCAGGAGAAAGGAAAATGGCAGAAACCAGCACAGACACTCTTCCACGTCACCCGCCATACCATCCACCATCGAGGGCCACCAGCCTCAGCAGCTGAAGCCCAATCTCAGGCTCCCCTTAGCGCACAACTGAGGCCAACAGGGCTCCCCCCATCCAAACATCACCTTCCACCCAAGCCCCTTCAATACCGGGAGGGGGAGTTTCTCTCCAGCTGCAGAGGCCAAGCCACCTGCTAGCTCTCAGCTTGTTTCTTGGCCCGGTTCAGCAGTGAGAGGAGAACTAGATGATCAGCTTGGACTTCCACCCCCAAAGGGCTCCCCAAATTGAGGAGTCAAAGTTCTGTGGAAGCCAGCTCTCCAGCAATTCGGCGGAACCCTACAGAGAGCTGGCTTCCCTGCCTCTTTGCTATTCTGCTAGAATGCTGGTGAAGTGACCCAGGAAGAAAATACAATCAACACCCATGCACAACTACTACAGAAACCACAAAGCACCATTCCTCTAGACACGGGTCTGTGGACTAGCCATGGAGCAACCATTGGCCACACCAGGCACTTCAAGTGCATGCATTTGTTTAAACTTCACAAAGTTATCCTTCTCATCTTACATGTAGAAACACTGAGGCTTGGTGGAAAAGAAAGAAAAGAGCAGCTCAAAGCCACAGAGCTGAGAAGTGCTGGAGTTGGGATTCAAATTCCGAAGCTCATGTCCTGTCTCTTGTTCCCCAAGGCCACGTTCCTGTCTATCTGTCCCAGGTGACATTCCCTGTTGAACTTGGCCATGCCCACTATCTGCCAGGTGCATTCCAGGAAAACCGGCAGACTTGGTGGACCTGGGGTGCTCGATCTAGCCTGGAAGGACCTCAATCACGGTCACAGTAAATTGTCATTATAATAATAGCTGAATCATGGAGCGTATTAGTTCCATTTCTCAGATGATGACACTGAGGCTCAGCCAGGAATTGGAATCTGACCTCCACGCCTGTACTCCTTCAGGAACCCCACCCCACCCACCCCAGGAGGTAATGAGCTCCACCTCCCAGGGTCTTTCTGGGCCCAGCCCCAGTCGACAAACCCCCCCCCCCACATACACACACCCGCCTTTACCTTGGTTCAGGTAGGTAAGCGTCTCTTCGTGCAGCTTCACGGCTGGGGATGTGGCGGCACACAGCACATACTGCAGGGGCGGCAGGCGGGCCTCGTTCTCGGGGGACAACTGGGGCTCCTCCTGCTTGAAGATGGGCAGAGCGAGGACATCGCTGCAACACACAGGGGAGTGGCCGGGAGTGAGCCCGAAGAGGCCACTTCACAAAGACAGCAGTGCCGGGGCCACCGCAGCAGCCCACGTGGCACCATGGCAGCTTGTGACTCCTCCCGGCACGTAGCAAAGCCATCCTTTATGAGTCTATCTTCACTCAATGGCCATCGAGGAGGCGAACATGCCAAGTGACCCAGTAACCACAAATCCTCTCCCTGCCGTGGGAACTCGCAGCAGGGGAGCTTCCTTTAGAGCCTCTAGGTTCCTAGATCCCAGGACAGGCCACTCACGACATAGTCTGGTGTGGCAGGCGCAAGCCAACGGAACGGATTTTTCTTTTTAATTAACTCTTCTACTTGTCCAATACGTCTCAAACCAATCAAGCCCGGTCCTCAGCCCTCTGTGAACTCTGCAAGTGCAGAAACTGTGCTTGAGACATCCCCCACCCTTCTAAAACAGAGGACATCTGGCTGGCGATAAACCCATTTTAAGGGTCATATCAGTTGCTCAAGACGGAAGGCCCGGAGTTTCAATTCAGTTATCTTATCCAAATGGAAAATCTTCAGAAGTTCAATGATTCCTTTCCCCCACCTCTAAACAAAACTCCCCATCACATCAAGAAAATGCCTTCACATGGGAAGGAAAAAAAAAATCCTTGAGAACATGCATGGCCCGCGAGCAAGAGTGACTTGTTCAGGACCTCAAAATTATGTGTAGTGCGTAACACGTGCCAAAAATATGCCAGCGTCCTTATCTTTTTTTTTTTTTTTTTTTTTTCATTTTTTGTCCTTATCTTGATAACCTCCTTCCTTCGTGTGTCCTGGGCTGAGAATCAGATTAGCTGACCCCACTTCACTCTACAAACAGCAAAGCCACAGGTACAATCTGTTCCTCATGAGCCACAATAAACCAGTGTCTCTGTATCACAAACCCGGCACACACCCCAACAAAGTCTACCCCATTCCCAGAAGCAGCAGCCTGGTTTGGGGCACGCCTGGGAAACCTCCCATCCAGGCTTCTCTGCAGCCACACCTTTCACCTGAGTCGGGGCACAGTCCCAGCCGCGGGGTTATCTAGGAACATGGGAGAAGGCGGGTAGCCTGCTCACCCGGGGATTGCACAATTTCGTGTTTGCCCAGACCATGTTAAGTTAATGGGCTGCTACCTTTCAATTAAAAAATAAATAAATAAATAGCAGTGAGGGGGGGGGTGGGGTAGAACCATCACCCAACAGTAACTTGTTTCAAGCTAGCATCCGTATTTGCCAAGGAATAAAAGTCACGAGAACAGCAAACAGAAAAGGGAAGGGAGGAAAGCCTATTACCCTGGTGACATCTGACAACTTGCAGAGTGGGGAGATGACCAAAAATTATTTTTTAAAAAAGGAGAAGGACCACACCCTCATCCTAGATTGCACATTTACTGCACAAAATCCCTTCAGCAAGGTCAACCTACCCAAGGGCAAAATCCCCAGCTTCCGAGAAGTGGTCCCCAAACCACCCAGAAACCAACGTGGCTTTGCAGCACCTTTCACCCCAAATCCCTTCTCCTAAGGCCAATACCAAAAGCCTAAAAGCTATCACGACAGTAGCAGGTGTGAAAACTGCACCTCCCAAGCCAGGAGAAAATTACCCCCTAGTGGTAACAGTTTAGGTATCCAGGAAGTTTAAAATACTCTCACCCTCAGCCCTGGGTCACCTTCAAACTCATTTTTTAAAGGTATGGCCACTGGGAAACGGATGTGGCTCAAGAGGTTCGCGTCCGTCTACCATATGGAGAGACCGTGGTCCGATCCCCGGTACCTCCCGGTTAAAAAAAAAAAAAAAAAAAAAAAGGTATGGCCACAGACTAAAATTGAGGCAAAGCTACAACTAAAACTCCAAAATGCAGGAGAATAAAAATGTATTCCACTGTGGCACTTCGTGTGAAGTGAATCCCCGAAGGCGGCTTTCCTCTGGTGACACCACCCCTCTCCCTGCTTGGAGCCGGGCAGTCATCAATTAACACGCTAGACTTTCGCCCTCCTCCTACTCCTCTGTTCCGGGGATGAAAAACAGCGAACAGTTAAACTTATTCCTTCCTCTGCTTTCTGGAAGGCGAATTGTTTTCTGGGAGGACTATCACACCCATCAGAGGCCAGGATTTACAAATAACAGGCAGCCTCAAATCTGAGTGGGACCTTCTTGGGGCCAAAAGAAGGCTTCACGATTCAGGGCGGTTGGGGTTGGGGCTGTCGGCGGGGCCTTGGACCTCACAATTCACTTTTCCGGAGCCCATATCAAATGCCCTTTGGGTTAAATAAGGCGCATTTAATAAACTGTGACTAGGATGGAAAGGCAGGCTAAAGCTGGTTCAGGCGAGTTCAGAAAGTGAGATGCCTGCCCATTAGTACCCAGAGAGCAGCAGAACAGGGAAAAAACAATCCTCCGGGATTGAATCGGATGAGGGGCGGGCGTGGGCGGGGTGGGGGGTGCTACTCCCTTATAGGGCAGATTCTGGGAATTGTAGAGAACTCTGCAAAACAGGTAGGACTTACTTTTCCCTTTGAAGAGCACTAGTCAAATCCCTGCAGAAGAAGAAAGATTTCCATCAAGGGCAATAAATGCGCAGGCCTCGGGCGAATACACTCAAACCCCCGGGGGAGGGTGGCCGCCTCTCTGCGGCGGGGTCTGGAGGCGGGTCTGGCTGCGCACCCACCCGCCCCCGGGCCCAGCGAAGGGCACAGGAGAGGGCGCGGGGCTCCGAGAGGGACCCGGGAGCAGGGGCAAAGAGCAGGAACTAGACTTCCCCAGGAAGGGACCAGACTGATGGCAGGGAGTTTCCTCTTCTCCGACACGGGGGGTGGGGGTGCGGGTCTAGGGGAGGCTGTGGCCGCGCCCCGCGCCCGCCGGGGATCGTCAGGGGAGGAGTCCTCGGCCCACACCAGGCTCAGCGCGTCCCCCTCCCGGGTGCGCGTCAGGTCCCGCTGGGGTCTCTCCGTCTGTCCCTAGGCGGGTCCCCAAAGGGCCGAGCCGGGCGCCCCGGGCGCAAAGTGGCCTCCAGGGTATTCGCTGTCGCCAGGGAGAAGGGAGCCCAGCGACAGCGCTTGGGGTCCCGAGTCCTCCAGCTTCCGTCCTCCCCGGGCCGCCCGCAGACCGCGCCTCGCCCAGCCGACCCGGGCCGAGGCCCCCGGGACTGCGCCGCGGGCCGGCAGGGGCAGCGCGGGCCCTTACCGCAGGTAGCTGCTGGAGTTGTGCTGGTTGTAATGCTCGGGCTGCGTGTGCCAGAACAGCATGGCTGGAGCTCCGAGCGCCACCGAGCGAGGTGCGGGCAGCAAGCGCAGACGCGGCCGCGCGGGCCACACTCGGACACCTGAATTGCGCGCTCCGGGCCCGCGGCGCTGCCCGGCCCCGCACCTTTATGGACGGCCCGAGGGGTGGGGCCAAGGCCGGAGCCGCCCCCCAGGAAGTGCGGACCAGGAGGGCGTCTACCCGTGGTGTCCGCACCTGGGCTGACCTGCACCGGCGTGCCCTTCCCGCGAGCGAGCGCACCTCCAAGCCCGCAGGACTAGGGGAACAAGGAGAGGGGCCCCAGATGACACTCACCGCAGCCGTCGGATCCATGCGCCGCCTCTGTGCTCTGCGCCTGGCTGTGCGCCCAGGGCCCGGCCCAGGAGCATCTCCGTGTTGGGGAGAGACGGCTCCCAGCTGGGATGTCAGGGATTCCCTGCCAGGGTACGGGCTCCTACCTTGCTCTTATTTTTTTCATAGCACTTTACACTCTCTGAAATCGTGGCTTTTTAAAAATTTGTGCTTGTTAATTGACATTGAGCTGAGGCCTATTGGATGCAGAGAAAGCACCTCTGTGATCACCTGGAGGGAAAATGATTCCAGGTAGGGGCAACAATCAGTGCAAAGGCCCTGAGGCAGACTTTACTTTGGCATGGCTGGGTCTGGGTGCCCAAGGGGAGAGTTAGGAGAGGAAGTGGGGGAGTGGGGAGGCAGATCACACAGCCAAAGCTGGGATTTTATTCAAATGTTAAAAGAAGACCCTGGAGTATTTAAAGCAGAGGAATCACATTTCTGACTTCCCTTTTGGAAAGATTAATATGGTGGCAGAGTGGGGGGTGGAGAGGCTGGTGAGGTGGGAGTGGAGCTCTGTGAGGCCATGACCCACATCTGGGTGATCTCTGGACCCCTGGTGAGAGGTGGCCTGGCAACTTCTGGGATGGCCTCAGCTGCAGAGAGCCGACTTGACCCAGGTCATACCCTTCTCAGAGTGGACTCATTCCCATGACTATCAAGACAGGAGTCTTGTGGCCAACTCAGTCCAGCTGGGCACAACAGTACAGACCATTTTAGCCCCAGGACTCCCTGTGGGATCAAAGTTGTCACCAGCCCTGCATTGCTGTTGATGTCCTGCTTCTGTTCCCTCCCTTCCACAGATGCTGATCTGAAGGGCACGTCCTCATAAGCCTCCTGAAGGCCAAGCCCTGTCTCAGGGTCCATGGCCTGCTCCATGCTTGTATGGGAGGAGCTCTGGGGTGGCGTGGAGAGGGCACACGCTTTGCTGGATCCATTCACTGGACAAATACCCCCTGAGCAACCCCCATGGGCTAGGCATGGGGTGGGGCTGAGTGCCAGGAATGCAAGTTGGAAATTCTAACTAGAGAGGCTGGTGGGAATGCAGCAAATATGGCACAGTGTGGTCAGGGACGGCCAAGCTGCCCTGGGAACACAAAGGAGGGCTTTGGGGCTCTGGAAAGTCTCGGTCCTGTGGTGTCTGCTGATGGATTTAGGCTGCTCTGCGGAGTGGGGGCAGGGGGAGGTGAAGGGTGGCAAGCCAGGCGAAGCATGCAGCATGTGCAAAGGTCCAGAGGAAGGGAAGTGAACACAAGATGCATATGGGTTTATAATGGCTCAGACTAGGGCAAGCTGACTGCATTCCATTCTGTCCGTCAAGAGATGGCATCTGTCCCCCCACCCTTCCCCCCAGGCTGGCCCTGTTATTTGCATTGACCATCTAAGGAAGCAGAAGTGATGTTATCCCAGCTCCCTAGTTTCGGGTTCTGCCCATATTCTCCCAGAGCTCTGAACCAGCAGACTTTTTACCAATTCTGCACAGATTGCAGCTTTGTTGGAAAGCGAGGTGCAGCCAGCCCCCAGTCACTCCAGCCACCCCATGTGTCACCATTTTGGATTCCCCAATGAATCTGCTCCAGCAGATGCCACATGGAAGAGAGATGAGCTGCTCCCACCCAGCCCTGCGGGAGATGCAGGCTTGTGAGCAAATAAATGATTGTAGTTTTAAGCCTCTAAGCTCTGAGATGGTTTGTTTCATAGTCCCTTTGGACCTCAGTTTTGCCATTGGTAAAATAAGTCCTAGTTTTAGGGTTGTGATGAAGCGTACGGGTCAGGCAAGTGTAGCACCCCGAGAATGGTCACTCGTATCATCCAGTTATGACTCTGTCTGTATGTTTTAGATGACTGCATATCTTCTCTCCCTTTTTAGAGTTTGTTCTTTTTTTTTTTAAACAACAGGAATTTATTCTCTTGTTGTTCTGGAAGTTGGAAGTCTAAAATCAAGCTGCCGGCAGGGCCACACTCCTCCTGAAGGTTCTGATGGAGAACCCGTTCCTTGGGTCATCCAGCTTCTGCTGGCTGTCGCCATTCCCTGGCTTGTGGCTGCATCTCTCTGCTCCATCATCACGCTGCCTCCTCCTGTGTGTCTGTCTTATTTAAGGCCCACCCAGATAATCCAGAATAAGTGCCTCCCCTCAAGCTCCTTACATTAACCACATCTCTTACCATGTAAGGTAATAGTCGCAGATTGCAGGGATTGGGAAGTGAATATGTCTTTGCCTTGTTTTTAAGCCTACCACACCTGGCTTAGAAAACCCACATTCCCAAATAAGAACCTTGACAGTCTTATGAGTGTTGTCCCTGTGTGGTTTTGTAGGAACATGCTTAGTTAAATGGAATGGAACGCTGAGGGTTAATCTGTGTAGAATTGGTAAAAAGCTTGCTTGTAAATCTTTGGAAATGAATAGAAATGGTGAAAGCATATCATGGGGTAGCATATCACAGTGCTATTGTATGGGTATGCCAGTGGTTGAAAGGGAAAGTCTAAGGTCATGTCTATTGCTAGAAGGAGGGCCAAAAACTGTAATATAGGACTGTATAACATAGTGAAACCTAATGTAAAACACGAATATGGGTGATATTGCATATATAAGACTGTTTTTACAAAATATAAATACAAATATACTATAGAGAAGGAAAAAGAATAGCAGCTATGTACAGCAGGCGAGGCATAGAGAGATTGAAAGGTGATGAGTTTTGTTTGGTTTTTGTTTTTTGCTAATTATTATTATTGGAATAATGAAAGTGCTCTGGGAGTAATTGGGGTGATGAATGCACAAACATGATTACACCAAATACCATTGATTGTACTCTTTGGATGGCTTTATGCTTTATTAATATGTAACAATAAAATTGATTTGTTAAAAAAAAAAAAAAAGAATCACCATACTTGGGGAGTCTCAGAGCCGTAGCATCCTACCAGATATGTATGGTTCATCTGCAGTTTCTTCTTAGACTTCTAACTTCCTAAGGGTCAATTTCAGCAATGCTCCTGGAGACGGCATGCAAGTCAAGTCATGTGGACAAGAATGCCTGTCTTTTCCAAAATATGGTATGTCCGTACGATGGAATATTATTGAGCCCTAGAAAGGAATGAAGTGCTGATTTATGCAGCAACATGGATGAACCTCAAAAACATGATGCTAAGTGAAAGAAGCCAGGCACAAAAGGTCACGTGTTGTCTGATTCCATTTATATGAAATATCCAAAACAGGTAAATCCATAGAGACAGAGAGTGGATTGGTAGTTTCCAGGGGCTGGAGGGAGAAGGAATGGGTGGGGGTGGGGTGCTGACTGTTTAATAGTACGGGGTTTCCTCCTGGGGTGATGAAAATGTTTTGGGAGTAGATGAGGCGACGAGTGTGAAAACTTGTGAAGGTACTAAATACCACTGAGTTCTTCACTTTAAAATGGTTGGTTTTAGGTTACACGAATTTCACCTCAATAAAAAAAAAATTAACTTATTAAAACATATACAGGGAAGCAGATGTGGCCCTGGCAATTGGGCTCCTGCCTACCACACGGGAGGTCGCTGGTTCAGATCCCCATGCTTCCTAAAGACAGCAAGCTGGTGTGACGGACAGGTGTGGCAAGCTGACACAAGAGACACAAAGAAGAAAGCATAGTGAGAGACACAACAAAGCAGGGAGCAGAGGTTCCTGGTGTCTCCTAAAGAAGACAGCGAGCTGATGCAACGAGCTGGCACAGCAAGCTGACGCAACAAGATGACACGACAAGAGACGCAGGGAGGAAAACATAATGAGAGACACAGCAAAAGCAGGGAGCAGAGTGGCTCAAGCAAGTAGGTGCCTCCGTCCCACATCAGAAGTCCCAGGTTCGGCTCCGATGCTCCCTAAAGAGACAAGGAAGACAAACAGACACAGCAAGTGAAAAATAACAAGGGGGTGGGGAGAAATAAATAAATAAATAAAATAAATCTAAAAAACAAAACAAAACACATACATATGCAAAGAATACAGGCATCTGCCTCTGACCGTTTGGTGCTACAAGGCACAGTTAGGCCCAGCCTGGACCCCAGGGTCTGCAGCTCTGTGAGGAGGCAGGGACAGCTGTGTGAGCACTGGCTCACCAGCCCCTCTTGTTACTTTGTACATGTCCATGATTCACATCCGACAGACTGCTGACTTTTACCCTGGAGCAGGCCCCTTGCCACACACCTGACTCTTCTCGGCACTGGGGAAGCAGGCATACTACCCCATCTTATAGATGAGGAAACTGAGGCTCAGGAGCCTAAATCTATAGCTGAGGTTTGAGGCCAGGGCTGAGAGGTCAGGATCCCTGCCTGGAAGACCCAGAGTTCCTGAAGGGCACCAGGTCTTTACCAAAGGCCAGCCCGACCTGCCACAATCAGAGGGTGCCTGGGTCCAAGGAAGCAGTCCAGGCCCACTCCCCACCCCCCACCCCTCAGAGCAGCAGCAATCTTCCACAGGGTTTCCGAGGGAAACACAGCCTTGGCAGTGCCAAGAGGGTTCCAAAAGCAGTTGGGGAAGATGCTGGGGCCTGAGACTTGCTTAAGAGGATGGTTTTGACCAATGAATAGGAGATTAAATCCAAGGTGGGGAGGGAACTCCAGCCAGGGGGAAAAGCATGTGTAAACATGCTTATAAGAGCAAAAATGTCCATCCATAGGAGACTAGATACACAAACAGTGGAATACTATTCAGGCATGAAAATGATTTAGAGCTATGTGCATGAATCTCACAAACAATGTGTTTTTTTTTAATTACTCGCCCCCCCACCATTGTTTTTGCACTTTCTGTCTGCTCTCTCTGTCCATTTGCTGTGTGTTCTTCTGTGTCTGCTTGTCTTCTTTTTAAGGGCACCGGGAACCAATCCTGGGACCTTCTAGAGTGGGAGAGAGGTGCTCAATCTCTTGTGCCACCTCAGCTCCCTGGTCTGCTGTGTCTCTTTATTGTCTCTCCTCTGTGTCTCTTTTTGTGGCATCATCTTGCTGCACCAGCTCTCCACTCAGGCCGGCATTCCGTGCAGGCCAGCACTTCTGAGCAGGCCAGCACTCCCGGTGGGCCAGCTCTTTGCTCAGGCCAGTTCTTTGCTTGCCTTCACCAGGAGGCCCCGGGAATTGAACCCTGGACCTCCTATATGGTAGATGGGAGCCCAATAGGAGCTCCTATTTGTGACGATTCCCTCACAAACAATGTTGAGCAAAGAAAAGCAAGTTTCATATGGTGTAATATTTTGTTATAAACTCAAAAAATGCAACAGAAGACTGGATATTGTATGGGAATCCTTACATATTTTAGGAAATGATAACAAGCTCAGGGTAGGTTAGCCATTAGGGAAATGCAAATCAAAAACTACAATGAGATATCACCCAACACACACTAGGATGATTATTACTAGAAAAACAGAAAACAACAAGTGTTGGCAAGGATGTGGAGAAATTTGAACGTGCATGCATTGCTGATGGAAATGTAAAATGGGACAGCTACTGTGGAAAACAGTTTGGCAGATCCTTAAAATGTTAAGCATAGAATTACTATATGACCTGGCAATCCCACTCTTAGGTGTATACCCCCCAAAATGGAAGAGGCTGACACTGCTTCTTGGAGCAGTTGGGAGGACAAAAGGAGACAATGTCATCAGTCGGCATTGTGTATTCTCCCAGCCCTCCTTGAAGCACTTTCATCTGTGCAGCTGCACGTCACCAATCTCACACTCATTTACTTCTTGAATGTTCCAAAGTGTGTAGTTGCTCAAAAACCCCTTGTGCTACTTAGGATTACATTCTGATGCAAGTAACAGAAACTCAAAAATAAAAAGGCCTTAAACAAGATAGAGACTTATTTCTCCCTCAATTTAACCTAAAAGTCTAGGGTTAGCACCATCCAATTCTGCTACCTGTAAGTCACATGTAGCTACCACAAAGTTAAAAGATGACTAGTTTGAATAGTGATGTACTGTAAGTGTAAAATACACACCAGGTTTCAAAGACTTCATATGAAAAAAAAAAAAAAAAAAGAATATGCTATAGCCTAATAGTTTTTATATTGACTACGAGTTGAATTATAATGGTTTGACTATATTGATCTAAATACAATATATTATTCAAATTAATTTCATCTGTTTATTTTTGCTTTTTTAAAATGTGACTACTAGAAAATTTTAAATTATATATATGGCTTCACTTTAGTGGCTTGCATTATATTTCAATTAGACAGCATTGGTCCAGTAGTGGTTCTCAACTGGGGACAGAGAGCATTTGGCAATATCTGGGATATTTTTGATTTCACAACTGGTGGGAGGGGGATGGCTACTAGCATCTAACAGGTAGAGGCCAGGGATGCTGCTAAACCTCCTACAACATACAGTACAGCCCCCATCCCCACACAAAAAAAATGAACCACTCCAAAATGTCAATAGTACTGAGGTTAAGAAACTCTAATCTAGAAGTAGTTTGCCCATGGCATTCTATGATGCCAGGAACCCAGGCTTCATATATATATATATGTGAATATATATGTATATATATATATATATTTATTTGGTTTTTTGCCATGTGGACCTTGCATTTGCAAGGTCACAGATGTCTATCAATGCTGCTGGAGCTCCAGCCATTATGACAGCATTCTGTCAGCAGCAAAGAGGAAGGGCACAACTTCTCCCTTCAATGAACATGCACACACCACTTCTGCCTATTTCCAGTTGACTACAACTAAGGACCTGGCCTGAAGAAGATAGGAAAATAGATCTAAGGGGGAAACTAGTATCTGCCATACCTTGGCAAGGACACCAGGCAGAGAATGTCATTCCCATTTTACAATGAGGAAATTGAGGCATATGGGTAAGGAGGGTTGCCAAGATACAGAGTAAATGGCAGACTCAAGTGTGAATGGAGGCCTCTGACTCCTGTTGTCTCTTCAATACACCCTGTCACCCTGCAAACTTGCCTAAATCACATTTTCATCCATTGACTCCTGTGGCAGTTTGAAATTATTTTATGAATCCCCAAAAGACAAAGATTATGTTTGTAAAATAATCTATTCCTCTGAGTGTGATACCCTTTGATTGCATTAAATTCAGTTGAAGGGCCTTTGATTAGATTACCTGTTAAGATTGCTGTAGGGATTTTTATTGGACTACGTCAATGGGGCGGGACTCAAGTTGAGCCCCACGCCCTTGCTGGGTCTGATAGGAATGGACTCACTCAGACACAGGAAGAGAGAGCTCTATCATTTTTTGTCCTGCCAGGTGACGGAAAGGAGAGGCTTAAACAGCTGAGGTCCTGAGAGAGATGAGCCATTTGGCTGGATAGCTTACAACTGAAAAATGGGAAGAGAGCGGAACAGCTGAGACGGATATAGGAGGCCAGGAAAGAAACAAGCCCTATGTCAGGAGAGAGAGGACTATAGGATCACTTAAGCATGAAGCCCCAAGAGACTGAGCACAGGGAGCTCAAGAGGAAAGGGTGAGCCTGGAGGGGAAGTCGAAAAACTGGGCAGAGATCAGCAGCCATCTTGTTTCAATACTTGGCCGCTGACTTTGGTGAGAAAGAGCCTCTTATGGTGCCTTGAGTTGGACTTTCCATGGCCTTGGAACTGTAAGCTTTTACAGCAAATAAACCTCCTTTATAAAAGCCAACACATGTCTGGTCCCTTGCTTTGGCACCCCTTTGGCAAACTAAAACACTCCCATCTGCCAGTTGCCCACGTTGTCATCTCCGACATGGCTTATCTTCGTGTTTGGAGTATTAGTCAGCCAAAGGGGTGCTGATGCAAAGTACTAGAAATCTATTGGCTTTTATAAAGGGTATTTATTTGGGGTAGAAGCTTACAGGTACCAGGCCATAGAGCGTAAGTTACTTCCCTCACCAAAGTCTATTGCCACATGTTGGGGCAAGATGGCTGCCAACATCTGTGAGGGTTCAGGCTTCCTGGGTTCCTCTCTTCCCGGGGCTTGCTTCTCGCCATGCTCAGCACCTCTGCTCTCTCCACAAGTCCAGCTATAGACTATCAGGCAAACAGCTTGTTTCTCTTCCTGGATCCTTTTCTCTTTCCTCACGACCAAGATCCTCTGTGTGCTTACTTCCCTGGGCTCTAGCTCTAAAACTGCAACCTCACTCTCTGTGGTGCAGTTTCTCTGTGAGTCCCACCCACCAAGGGGGTGGGGACTGAATGTCCTACGGCTGTGGCCCAATCAAAGCCTTAGTCATTATTTAATCAAGTAAAAGTAAAACCTCTGAACCCAATACACTCTTATAGGCCCAGAGGAAAAGACCAGTTTACAAACATAATCCAGTATTTCTTTTTGGAATTCATCAATAATATCAAACTGCTACATCTGGTTTCCATTTCTTTGTCAAGAACTTCACAAGCTTTCACAGGAGAGGAGAGTGACTTCTCAAAGATGTTCCTTCAACTTGAAGTAAAGTCTGGAGTTACTTAATAGTACTGTACCAATCTACTTTCTTAATGTGCACAAAGGTACATGGTCATATAAGAGACTAATGAGGGAGAAGACTGGGTGAAGATATATGGGAACCCTCTATATTATCTTGGCAATTTTTCTGTAAATCTAAAATTGTTCTAAAAGTACAATTTTTTTTTTTTGAGGTACTGGGGCCGGGGATTAAACCTGGGACCTCGTAAGCAGGAAGCTGGTGCTCAACTACTGAGCCACATTGGCTCCCCTGAGTTGATTTTTTTGTTTGCTTGCTTGTTTGTTTTGTTTGTTTGTTTTTAGGAGGCACCAGGAACCAAACCCGGGACTGCCTATGTGGGAAGCAGGCACGCAACCGCTTGAGCCACATCTACTCCCTACAATAGTTTTTAAATGTTTCTTCAGAATTCAAATAGTCCAATGTCATAAAAGTGAGTGTTTGTGGTTTCATTTTCTTAAAGCAAAGCTAGCCTGCGTCACTGGCATTTGTCAAGCACCAAACAGGCAGTGTGCACATACTCTCATGAACAGACGCTGTATGTAGAGCCCCTGGCATGTCCTGGGAGCTGTAGGGACCTTTACTCATCTACCTTACTCATCTAGTTCTCGGGTGTAAAAGGTGTCCCCTTTTACAGGTGGGGCTGTGGAGGTCCAGAGGTCTCCGGAGGAACAGGTAGAGGAGCTGAGACCTGAACCCCAATTCCCTCGCTACAAAGACCCACCACTCCCTCTCCCTCTCTCTGTTTCTCAATGAATTGCTTGGGCAGCAGCCAGGTGTCCTCCCTTCTACAAGGGCTTCCCTACTCCAGGCTCCATGGTCCCAGCAAAGCACACTGGGCCGGGGGAGTCCCCGGCCATGTGCACTTTGGCCCAGTGCCTTCTCCCCGGGGGGCAAAGAAGAGCTCTGCTATCTGCTTCATGCCTCCTCCTGCCAGCCTCCCTGCTTCCCTTGGAAGGCCACAGTGAAGGCCTCTTACCCATTGCTCTAGAGAAATGGGAGTGCCCTGCTCTCCAGCCCCAGTTGGCTAAGGTCTGCTCAGTGTCCCCTCCTCCAGGAAGCCCTCCCTATCTCCGTCCCTCGAAGCTCTGCAGACATTTGCTCAGGCAGCCTCGTGGCGCCTGCAGCCCCAGCTCCATGCTTTGGAGGAAGACAGTCCCGGCTGCCAATCCTGCCTCTGCCATTCACCAGCTGTGCAGCCTCCATTGGCCTCTGCACCTCTCTAGCCTCCGCTTCCTGATGCCTCCTTCCCAGGGCAGTGTTGAGGATCAGTGAGAGGTTGTGTATGGAGGGCCAGGTGCGGCGACAGACCTGTCTTTGGCCTGCAGGGAAGTTTCGCTCCCTCCGCCTAAGCTCAGCCCAATGCCCCAAACCCTGTCGCTTGCCAAGCCCAGTTAGACATTATAGGAACGTCGCCCCTGCCACAGGGGGACCAGAGCCAGCTTGGGCCCCCTGAACTCATGACTCCTTTCCCACCTGTGACCCTTCTTGCGATGACAACTTCCACGGGTGCAGCGGGTGCCATGGTGCACTGTTCAGATGCCCCCACCAGGACCCAGCACGTGTCCCCCACCCGTCCCCCAGCTGAGTGTCGGCTGTTGGCCCTTGGCGGCACCTCTCTGGGACTTCCTTGAGCTGTCATGGTCCCTTCCCTGGGGAAGTCCACATCCAATGGCCAGTCCACGTGGGGTTTAAAGGCCTGGCTCCCTCGCCCCAATTTGGGACAACTCTGCAGTGCTGTCCAGCTCCAGAGCTGCCCACGGAAGTGGTGAGGACTTGGTCGCCGTTCAGCTCTCCCCTCAGTGCAATCCTGCTTCATTTACACACACCCCAGGCGTTGATCCCAAGAGCTCTCCCAGATAAATTTCCTGCGCACAATCTCCAACTCAGAGTCTGCTCCCAGGGGGACCAGTCCTAAGAGGGTGGGCTGGAGACACAGGTGGGGTGAGGGAACGGTGGCAGAGGCTCTTACCCTACCCCCCACCAGACCTGGGCAAAGGACTTCTCTGGGTCTCACTGAACCTGCCCATTCCCATTTGCTCATTTATCATCCATTCATTCAACTAGTCTCTGTCGAGTCCTCCCTGCACCAGGCACGGTGACGCAGTGGCAACCAGACATAGTCCCTGCCCTCACAGAGCTGTGGGTTTCATAGGGGGATACACATGTGAAAACAAACACAAACACACAGCCTCATCGCGGGCACTGCAAGGTGCCAGGAGGCAGTGGAGTGGGTAAGCGCTGTGTCTGCAAAGCCCCTGGAAGGAGCAAGATTCTGAGTTTGTTCCTAGCGTTCTTGCGCCACCAACCACAGGCCCCGGCTCCTGGGGCTTTTCCCATGGAGGGTTTCCCATGGAGCCACGCTGGCTTCCTGCTCCTTGGGTGCACTTGGGTGTCAGTCCTGGGCCACCGGGCAGCTCCTGCTCAGCCCACTGGGGCCTGGGGAGCCCCGAGTGCTGGGCACGCACCCACCCCCCATGCAGCCAGGTCCCACGCTTACCAGCTCTTTCTCTGCTCCTGCCATGGGACTGCCATCAAGCTTCAATTCTTGGGGCTACTCCAGTGCCCAGGAGACGGTCAACAGCTCCTTGCTGCGCTGCCGTAGGCGTGAATGCAGCAGACATTTGTCACGGTTGCCTGGAATCTTTTGAACCCCTCCCCATGTTTTGACAGCATATTTCATCAAATCCAAGATGCCATCAGTTCTAAGATGCACACTTATTTTATGGACCGATAAAGGAAAATGCTGCCAATTAAATGACACTATGCTTTCTGGTCATTGAGAACTTTTATTTCATTCTTACTGAAAGATCTCATGTATGTTTATTTAGGTATAATTCTCTCTTGTGCATATGTAAAAAAAATAAAAATAAAAATAATACAAACAAAATAAATTATTTCTAAAAGTTCTTTATATTTAGTGCACAACTCTTCAGAATCTCTTTTTAACTCAGAGCTGTTTGTGTGGCTAGTTTTGCACCCCAGACTATCCTTTGGGTCCTCAAGAGATCTGTGGGCCAGCATTTTATGAACAGGGTGCTCTACTATTGGCCCCGGGATTTCCTTCCAAACTGCCAACACCCCAACTGCACCCTATTGCTGGAGATGCTTTCTCACTCTTACACAATGGTGTCATGTACATTAAACCACCAGTGGCCAGGAGCCATCACGATGTCAGAAGCATCTACAGATTTCAGAGGCACAAACACGTAAAATAAAATGCATGTCTTGGAATCAATGAAATGTGCTGGTTCACCACAACAGTGGATCAACTCTACCTTCTTAGGGTAGAATTTATGCTTTTGTTCCTGTCTTTTTCTGGAGAAATAATTTCTGGAATCTTCCTTTCCTTTGTGTTCTAATGCTTCATCACTTGCAAATGAAACAAGTTCTCAGTAATCTCTCTATCCCTAAACTCTAAACATATTCTGGAAATTGTCTGCTAATCTTATTGAGCAATAGGCAGAGGCAGAACCAGAAAAAGAAGAATGCTGGGTAGCAGTTTTGAGCTGAGGATGTAGAATTAAAACTGCTGAATGGAGATCAAGAGCACTGTACCTTTCCCTCCTCCTAACCGCCCCCTCTACCTCAGCCTAAATTAGCTGGCCACACTGTGAACTTGTGAAAAAAACATCCCACTGCCTCTAAAGAGATGTTTGGCTTCTGGGTGAAGGATCTCAGGGCAGCTGTATGAGTGTAAATTTGGGATTATGAGAATAGTCTTTTTTATGCTTTTATAAATGTTATTTTTTCCTCTCATGATAGAAACATTTCTTTCAAAATGTATATTTTATTTTATTTAAGACTTATTTATTTACTTTATCGATCTTAAACCCCCCCTTCCCCATTTGCTGTTTTGTGTCCATTCACTGGGCAATTCTCTGTGTTTGTTTCCTGCCATCTCTTCTCATTCTCCTCTTCCAGTCTTCACCAGGATTTGATCCTGGAGACCTCCGATGTAGGAGAGAGGTGTTCTGCCACCTGCGCCACCTCGGTTCCTGGTTTTCAGGGCTTTCGGAGCATCTTGTCTTGTCTCTCCCCTGCATCTCTCTCCTGTTACGTCATCATCTTGATGCAGGGCTCCCCGGGAGCCTGGCGGCTCACCGGCACACAGAGCCTGGCAGCCCATGCACCTTCTATATACGTATTTTTTATTTTACTGGGAGGTCCTGGGGATCGAACCCAGGTCCCTCCATATGGCAGACAGACGCCCAACCATTTGAGCCACATCCGCCCCCTCAAAATGTATATTTTAAACACTTTACATTTAATAACAGAAACACTTTTACAGACATTATTTTTATGTTTTCACTTTAAATAACCAGCAAGATTGGAAAAATCAAGATAAATGTTCACTGCCTGTTTTTAAATAAATCTACTTTTTTAAAAAAAACTTATTTCTCACCATCCCCTTGTTGTGGTTCCCTTGCTGTGTCTGTTCATCTTCCTTGTTTCTTTAGGAGGCACCAGGAGCCGAACCTGGGACCTGTGATGTGGGAGGGAGGTGCCTAATTGCTTGAGCCACCTCCGCTCTCTGCTTTGTTGTGTCTTTCATTGTTTTTTCCTCCTCTGGCCTCTTGTTGTGTCATTTTGTTGCATCAGCTCATCACACCTGCCCATTGCGTCAGCTCGCTGTCTTCTTTAGGAGGCACCAGGAACCTCTGCTCCCTGCTTTGTTTTCTCTCTCGTTATGTTTTTTCTTCTTGTGTCTCTTGTGTCAGCTTGCTGCACCTGCCCGTTGCGCCAGCTCGTTGTCTTCTTTAGGAGGCACCGGGATCTGAACCAGCAACCTCCCATACGGTAGGTGGGAGTCCAGTCACCTGGGCCACATCTGCTTCCCCACTGCCTGTTTTTTATAACACAAACGTCATTGAGAAAACTCAGAACCCCACCCAGCCTCAGTTTTCTCACCTGTAAAAGGAAGGGCTGGAAAAGTAGATTTTTTTCAAACTACATTTCCCAGTGTCTCTTGCAGACACATGACCTAATTTCCACCAATAAGGTGCACCCCAGAAGGGCCAAAGGTCATCTGTTTTGCTGCCCAGGTGGCACAGGTTGGTGCAGGAGGGAACAGTCTTTAATCAGACCAATCTGGAAGTTGTGCCTAGACCTCCATCTTCAGCCTTTCTAACAATTCTGGGGTCAGATAAATTCCTTTCTGCCCCTTCTACCTTAAAGTTGCCCATCTCAGATCTTTTCCTTCCCTTTTCCTTGTTAACAAAACCCTGGTTTTGTTGGGGGTAACAATATGTGCCTAGCTGAAAAACTACATTTCCCAGGATCCCTCACAAAGAGGAGTGACCATGGGACTAATGACTGGCAAATGAGATGAGAGTGGGAATTGGTGAAGGGGAAACTTTTGGGAAATTCCTCAGAGGGCAAGCTGGGGAGGTATCCAGCTCCTCAAAGCTGCACTTGAATTTTATTACTGTTTTTAATTGTAAATATACGGCTTATAGTCTGGGAAAGTAACTTTGAAAACAAAATCACACCCTGATGTGCATATTTGCAATTATCATAAGCTAGCAAAGATAAGAACCTCAGTTCTCCTGCTGTAGATTGATAACTCCCACAGGAGGGGGAGCAGGCGACTCTGCCCTGCACATAGGTTTGTACAAAGCATCATTTTACCTGGAACGCATTCCATGTGTATAAGTAGTCACTGAAAGCACAGATCACTCAAGTGCTTTCTGTAGATATTATTAGTGCAGGAAATATTTGACAGGACAGAATCTAAGTCTATTACTTTGCCTTTACTGCAGGTAAATTTTGAATTACATGACTACTGATCTGGCTGTTATTTTGTATTTGCAAAGTTGTTATCCATTGAATAATAATTAACGTCCATCGAATGGAAAACACATTTTTATAACTCTACAAATGCTAATTTTATCCTTGTTTGACCTACATCCCTTTTGGTACCCTCAGAAGTTGATTTCATTTTTCATGATGGTCTTATTTTTTAATGTTTTAAATTGGAATAATCCTTCCTCGTGAAACTTTAAATTATTATTATTATTATTTTACATTTCTCAATTAAATGTACTGGATACATACAAAAAAATTTTGAATCAAACAATATATTACACAATATATTTGGTTCATAGTAACACATTCATACAGCATTTGTCCTTTTGTGTCTGGCTTTCTTCACTCAACATAATGTCCTCCAGGTTCATCCACGTTGTCATATGCTTTACGACTTCATTTCTTCTTATGGCTGCATAATATTCCATCATGTGAATAGACCACAGTTTGTTTATCCATTCATCTGTTGATGGACACCTGCGTTGTTTCCAACTTTTGGCAATGGTGAATAATGTTGCTGTGAACATTGGTGTGCAGATGTCAATTCGTGTCACTGCTCTCAGTTCTTCTGGGTATATACCCAGTAGTGGTATTGCTGGGTCATGTGGCAAGTCTATATTCAACTTCTTCAGGATCTGCCAAACAGTCCTCCATAGTAGCTGTACCATTGTGCATTCCCACCAACAGTGAAAAAGTGTTCCTATCCCTCGACATCCTCTCCAACACTTGTAATTCTCTGTCTTTTTAATAGTGGCCATTCTGATAAGTATGAAATGATATCTCATTGTAGTTTTGATTTGCATTTCCCTAATCCTGAGTCATGTGAGCACTTCTTCAAGTGTTTTTTTGCCATTTGTATTTCTTCTTTGGAGAAATGTCTATTCAAGTCTTTTGCCCATCTTTTAATTGGGTCGTTTGTCTTTTCATTGTTGAGTTGTAGCATATCTTTATATATCCTGGATATTAAACCCTTATCAGATATGTGATTTCCAAATATTTTTCCCATTGAGTTGGCTGCCTTTTCACCCTTCTGACAAAGTCCTGTGAGGTGCAAAAGTGTTTAATTTTGAGGAGGTCCCATTTATCTATTTTTTCTTTTGTTGCACGTGCTTTGGGTGTAAGGTCCAAGAAACAACCATCTACTACAAGGTCTTGAAGACGTTTCCCTACATTTTCATCTAGTAGTTTTATGGTCCTGGCTTTTATATTTAGATCTTTGATCCATTTGAGTTGATTCTTGTATAGGGGGTGAGATAGGGGTCCTCTTTCATTCTTTTGGTTATAGATAACCAGTTCTCCCAACACCATTTGTTGAAGAGACTGTTTTTTCCCATCAGCGTGGGCTTGGTAGGTTTGTCAAAAACCAGTTGACTGTATAGGTGAGGGTTTATTTCTGGGTTCTCAATTCTAGTCCACTGATCGATATGTCTATCTTTATGCCAGTACCATGCTGGTTTTTTTGTTTTGTTTTGTTTTGTTTTAAAGATTTTATTTATTTATTCATTTATCCCCCCTTGCTGCTTGTGCTCGCTGGGTCAGCTAACCACGCCGTGCGGGCGGGCTTGCCTTCACCAGGAGGCCCTGGGAACCGAACCCGGGGCCTCCCATATGGTAAACAGGAGCCCTATTGATTGAGCCACAGCCGCTTCCCAGTACCATGCTGTTTTGACCACTGTAGCTTTGTAATATGTTTCAAGGTCAGGCAGCGAAATTCCTCCCACATTGTCTTCTTTTTTAGAATGCTTTTGGTTATTCGGGTGCACTTACCCTTCCTTTGGCAATTGCCTTCTCTAATTCTGTAAAGTAAGCTGTTGGGATTTTGATTGGTATTGCACTGAATCTATAAATCAGTCTGGGCAAGATTGCCATCTTCATGATATTTATTCTTCCAATCCATGAACACAGAATGTCTTTCCATTTGTTTAGGTCTTTTAAAATTTCTTTTAGCATTGTTTTGCAGTTTTCTGCATATAGGTCTTGTACTTCTTTGGTTAAATTAACTCCTAGGTATTTGAGTCTTTTTGTTGCTATTGAAAATGGAATTTTCCTCCTGATTTCCTCCTCAGATTGTTCAGTACTAGTGTACAAAAACATTACTGATTTTTGCGTGTTGATCTTGTATCCTGCCACTTTGCTGAACTCATTTATTAGTTCAGGTAGCTTTGTCGTGGATACTTCAGGATTTTCTAAGTACAAGATCATGTCATCCGCAAACAGTGAGAGTTTTACTTCCTCTTTTCCTCTTTGGATGCCTTTAATTTTTTTTTTTTTTTTTTTTCTTGTCTCATTGCCCTAGCTAGAACTTCTAGTACAATGTTGAATAACAATGGTGACAGTGGGCATCCTTGTCTTGTTCCTGATCTTAGAGGGAAAGGTTTCAACCCTTCTCCATTGAGTATGATGTTGGCTGTGGGTTTTTCATATATGCCTTTTATCATATTGAGGAATTTTCCTTCTATCCTTATCTTTTGAAGTGTTTTTATCGAAAAAGGATGCTGAATTTTTTCGAATGCCTTTTTCACATCTATTGAGATGATCGTGTGGTTTTTTTCCTTCAATTTGTTAATGTGGTGTATTACATTGATTGATTTTCTTATGTTGAACCAGCCTTGCATACCAGGAATAAATCCCACTTGGTCGTGATGGATAAGTCTTCTGATATGCTGTTGGATTCCATTTGCAAGTATTTTGTTGAGAATTTTTGTATCTATGTTCATTAGAGAGATTGGTCTGTAATTTTCTTTTCTTGTGGAATCTTGATCTGGCTTCAGTATTAGGGTGATGTTGGCTTCATAAAATGTGTTGGATAATTTTCCCTCTTCTTCAATTTTTTGGAAGAGTTTAAACAGGATTGGTGTTAATTCTTTTTGAAATGCTTGGTAGAATTCACCTGTGAAGCTGTCTGGTCCTGGACTTTTCTTTGCTGGGAGATTTTTCATGACGGTTTCAATCTCCTTAATTGTGATTGGTTTGTTAAGTTCTTGTATTTCTTGTAGAATCAGTGTAGGTTGGTTGTGCGTTTCTAGAAATTTGTCCATTTCATCTAGGTTTTCTAGTTTGTTGGCATATAGTTTCTCATAGTATCCTCTTATGATTCTTTTTATTTCTGTGGGGTCATTTATAACTTCCCACCTTTCATTTCTGATTGTATTTATTTGCATCTTCTCTCTTTTTTTCTTTGTTAGTCTAGCTAGGGGTTTGTCAATTTTATTGATCTTCTCAAAGAACCAGCTTTTGGTTTTGTTGATTTTCTGTATTGTTTTTCTGTTCTCATTTTCATTTATTTCTGCTCTAATCTTTATTATTTCTTTCCTTCTGCTTGCTTTGGGATTGGTTTGCTGTTCTTTTTCTAGTTTCTCTAGGTGTTCAGTTAAATCTTTGAGTTTAGCTCTTTCTTGTTTTTTAATATATGCATTTAGGGCTGTAAATTTCCCTCTCAAGACTGCCTTTGCTATATCCCATAAGTTTTGATACATTGTGTTCTTGTTTTCATTTGTCTCAATATGTTTACTGATTTCACTTGCAATTTCCTCTTTGACCCACCGAATATTTAGGAATGTGCTGTTCAGTTTCCACACATCTGTGAATTTACTTTTTTCCTGTCTATTATTGATTTCTAATTTCATTGCATTATGATCTGAGGAGGTGATTTGTATAATTTCAGTCTTTTTATATTTATTGAGAGCTGTATTGTGACCTAACATGTGGTCTATCCTGGAGAAAGAATCATGGACACTTGAGAAGAATGTATAACCCGCTGAGTTTGGATGCAGTGTTCTGTATATGTCTGTTAGGTCTAACTTGTTTATCATATTGTTCAAGTTCTCTGTTTCCTTGTTGATCTTCTGTCTAGTTGTTCTAGCTAATGATGTGAGTGGGGTATTGAAATCCCCAATGATTATTGTAGAAATGTCTATTTCTCCCTTCAGTTTTGCCAGAGTTTGTCTCATATATTTTGAAGCACCCTGGTTAGGTGCATAGTTATTTATGACTGTTATATATTCCTGGTTGATCGTCCCTTTTATTAATATATAATGGCCTTCTGTATCTCTTATAACTTTTCTCCATGTAAAGTCTGTTTTGTCTGATACAGTATAGCTACCCCTGCTCTTTTCTGGTAACTATTCATGTGGAGTATCTTTTTCCAACCTTTCACTTTCAGCTGGTTTGTATCCCTGGGTCTAAGGTGAGTTTCTTGTAAGCAGTATATGGATGGCTCATGTTTTTTTATCCATTCTATCAGCCTGTATCTTTTGATTGGGGAGTTTAATCCATTCACATTCAATGATATTACTGTAAATGCATTATTTACTTCCTCCATTTTATTCTTTGGTTTCATATGTCATCTGGTTTTTGTCTATCTTTTTACTCTTTTGGTTAGTCTTTCTGCTATTCTTCTATACTCTCCTCCAAGCCTCTCTCTCTTTTCTTTTTCTTTCAGGTTCTAAGGTGGATTCTTTTTTGCAAACTCTCTTAGTTTCTGTTTGTGAATATTTTATACTAAACTTCGTATCTGAAGGACAGTTTTGCTGGATAAAGAATTTTCGGCTGCTAGTTTTTCTCTTTCAGTTTCCTAATTGTATCATACCACTGTCTTCTTACGTCCATGGTTTCTGAAATCTACACTAAGTCTTACTGGATGTCCCTTGCATGTGATTATTTGCTTCTCTCCTGCTCCTCTGAGAGTTTTCTCTTTATTTTTAACATTTGACATTCTGTGTAGTACATGTCTTGCCAGAGGTCTATTTGGATTTATTCTGATTTGGGTATGATTTGCTTCTTGGACGTGTAAGTTCATTTCTTTCATGAGAGTTGGGAAATTTTCAGCTATTATTTCCTCAAATACTCTTTCTGCCACTTTTCCCTTCTCTTCTCCTTCTGGAACCCCCATGACACATATGTTGTTGCGTTTTGTGTTGTCATTCAACTCTCTGAGCCCCTGCTCAATTTTTTTCCATTCTTTTCTCTCTCTGTTCTTTTCTCTCTTGAATTTTAGCTGTTCTGTCTTCTGTATCACTTATTCTTTCTTCTATCATTTCGAATCTGCTGTTGTATGCCTCAATTGTGTTTTGTTTTTGCTTTTGTTTTTAATAATAATAGCTACCATTTATTGAGCACCTACTCTACTATGTGCCAGGCACTGTGCTAGGCACTTTTCATACAATTTCTAATTTAAATCTTCATAACAACCCTGTGAGGTAGGCATTATTATCATCATTTTACATATTAGGGAACTGAGGCTCAGAGAGGTTAAATGACTATCCTAGAATGACACAACTGAAAAGTTGTAGAGCTGGTATTCAACCCCAGAACAATCTGACTCCAAATCCCATACTCCAGTGAACTAAGGTAGAGGCAGAGGGGAGAGAAAGGGCCCAATTCAATAAAGATTGTTGGAGTGGAATAGATATGATATGCTGACTGTTAAGATATGGGATGAAGTAATTAAAGCCCATAAATATTTCTAGATTGTGAGTCTGTGTAGACTGTGATGAAGGTAACCAGGATTAGAATTTAAGAACACATTTGGGGGAAGCGGCTGTGGCTCAATCAGTAGGGCTCCCGTTTACCATATGGGAGGCCCCGGGTTCGGTTCCCGGGGCCTCCTGGTGAAGGCAAGCCCGCCCGCACGGCGTGGTTTGCTGACTCAGTGAGCACAAGCAGCAAGGGGGGGATAAATGAATAAATAAATAAAATCTTTAAAAAAAAAAAGAACACATTTGGTGGGGAAGATGATGACTTAAGTCCATGTGGACATGTCCATGGAAATGTTCAGTGGGTAATAAAATACAGATGTAAAGTTTAGGGGGAAAGTTGGGGCTGGAGATATATATTTGTGAATTATCAATGGCATATCAATGGCAGTTGAGGACATCAGGATCAATGAGACCATTTTGGGAGTAAACAGAAAGGAAAAGAAGTGGACCAAAGATGGAACATGGGGGAGCAGCCTGAAGGCCTGTGTAATAGTGAAGGAATTCTCAGGGGAGCTGAACAAGGCAGAGTCAGTGGGGGGAGAGCCAAATGTGTTTTTTACTTCACCTATTGTGTCTTTCATTCCCATGAGCTTTGTTACTTTTCTGTTCAGGATTTCAAATTCTTCTTTGAGTTCATTCAATGTCTTCTTGATGTCATTTATCTCTTTAACTATATTACCTTTCAACTCATTAATTTGATTTTAGAAATTTGTGCTCATCTCGCTGATTAGTTCTCTCAAATTCTGCATCTCTTTTGGGACTTTGATGTATTCTTTTTCTTGGGCCATGTCTTCTATTTCCTTAGTATGGCTCATAATTTTTTGCTGGTGTTTAGGCATCTGGTTAGGATGTAGTTTACTCAGATGTGCAATCTCTTTCTCTTTTATAGGGATTTAGTGGCAGGGGGCTGTGAGTTACCTCAGCTCTTTGATTTTTGGCTCGACCTGGATTGTTAGGATTGTCCTGCTGGCTGCTCACAACTGGGCACTGGACCCAGTAATTGGTTGTAGAGTCATTTCCTAGGGCCTTGGGTAGGGAGGCTACAGAGGCCAGGAAAAGCCTCTCCTATTTATTTTTAATTTTCTTATGTGCACTTCCTTGGTCTGCCAGGAGATGGCACTCTTTGGAAGCTCTCAATTCAATGTCTGGTCAGTGTATTTGTTGTGACACAGACCAGATCAATGTGGTAGAGCTTCCTGTCTGGAGGCTAAGAGCCTTGTAATTAAAACTTTCTGGGAAGCGGCTGTGGCTCAGTCAGTAGGGCTCCCGTTTGCCATGTGGGAGGCCCCGGGTTCGGTTCCCGGGGCCTCCTGGTGGGGGCGGGCCCGCCCGCACGGCGTGGTTGGCTGACCCAGCGAGCGCAGGCGACAAGGGGGGGATAAATGAATGAATAAATAAATTTAAAAAACCTTTAAAAAAAAAAAAAAAAACTTTCTGAGACAGTTCTCCAGTCTTCTCTGGCAGCCCCCTCCCTTTTCCCAGCTAGGAAATATTTCCACTCCCCTCTGAGTCCTCAACAATCAGTCCCTGTTAGTAGCGGAGGAGATTGGGAGGTTTGTATATCTTTAGCCCCTTGCAGTCTCCAAGGCAATAATGGCACAGCCCCACTAGGCCTGGAAGGGCTCTGGGAACACAGCAGACCAAACCTGGGAGTCAAAAGCCGAGTCAGCCCCAGGCTCTCTCTCCCCTCTCCTGTGGAGTCTTCAACAATTAGTCCAGGCTAGAAGAGAGGGAGATTGTGAGGGTTGGATTTCTCCAGTCCTTTGTGGGCTCCCAGGGCAAACCACCGTGTGGTCCCACCTGGCCCAAATTTGCAAGTCAGAACCTGAGTCAGCCTTAGGCTGTGTCCCTCTCTCTCCCCTTTCCTGGGGTAGTAGATCCCTGGAGCCCCCTTTGTCTGTAGTCGCAGGCCCAGGGGCCTGAGAATTCTAAAGAGTCTTTGGTGTGGGGGAGGGTGCCGGCAGCAGCAGCCACTGCTGGTTCCAACACACAGTTCTGTCATCGTGATTTCCCTCTTTTGTCCCTCTCATCTCTGGATGGTGTGCAGCCTTCACCTGCTGTCCTAAACCCTAGAAGATATTTTTCGGGGCTATTTCAGCCTGTTCTCTAGCTATTTTTCTGGAGAAGAGTTTCCCGTGTCTTACTAGTCCGTCATCTTCCCAGAAGTCCCCATAAATTATTATTATTATTATACATATCTGTGCAGATGAAATGCCCCTTGTTTGACATTTATTTCATTGTGCTACTGACTGTTCTGTACTGGGTATATCATTCTTTGATATTATATTCTTTTGAACCTAGTAGTGAAATCTGAGTATCACCTTTCCCACCTAAAAGTGCCTAAAAGCTTACACAAATATATTTTATAGCAAAGAAAGATGGGAGGAAGAGCTGAATCAGTTGACCAATCTCCTTTTGCCCTTGGCTTTTCCTTTTCTCTGCTACTTTGAAGGAAGATGTTAAGGCTGGCACAGTGGCAGCCATTTTGTGAAGATAAAACGCCCATTCTAACATTGTCTGAGCAGGAATATAAAAAGAGCCTGAATCCCTGGAGACATCATTAAGACACTGTTTCAGCCCTGGATTGCCTGTTTCCAGACTGTTCCTTTACATGAAAAACTAAACACTAATTTGTTTATGCTTCTGTTTCTGGAACCCCACTTACTAGGAGTTGAACTCAGATCTTAATTTAGAATTTGATACCTCAAAGGGAATGTGTGTGTGTGCATGCATGCACATTATAGAATCTAAAGTTTTAGGACTGGGAAGCGGCTGTGGCTCAATCAGTGGGGCTCCCGTTTACCATATGGGAGGCCCCGGGTTCGGTTCCCGGGGCCTCCTGGTGAGGGCAGGCCTGCCCGGACGGCGTGGTTGGCTGACCCAGCGAGCACAAGCAGCAAGGGGGGGATAAGTGAATAAATAAATAAAATCTTAAAAAAATAAAATAAAATAAAATAAAATAAAAATAATAAAGTTTTAGGACTGACCAAACAGAGATGGGGCTTGGAGCTGTGAAAGGAAAGATGCAGCAGTCTGGAAAGCTCTCACTCCTACTTGTGTGGTGGTAAAACATTTGGTCAAACTGTGGCTTCTGGTCATTTATTTATTTACTTCAGGTCCTTTAAAAAGCAGATTGTGTACCATCCAAGACTGTAGTTTGAGAGACAGTTAGGAAAAGTGGCAGAATATAAGCATGTGTTGGCTCCCTTCATTCTAGCTGCTTTTAGCCAAGTCCTGTAAGAGACTAGCTCACAATGGAGATGGAAGTCAGAGAAGGAAGGAAATTCCACTTCTCCTACAGCCTGAACTCTAAATTGACTGAGCTTCTTCTAATTTGGAACCTAGCAGAGTTGAAGAATTCAGCTGCTCCAGTACTCCAAACTGTGAAATAAGGGCAGAGAGGCAGCCACAGCAGGGGGTGGGAAGACTGGTTTCGGTCTCCCTCCACAAGGCAAGCCCACCAGGAAGATCAGATTAAGGGCGTGGCCTTCCCACCAGACCCCATTGTTTCAAATGACCTCAAGGCACAGGCAGAGAGGGGTGGGCAGAGCTCAGGGGCCAACAGTTAAAGAGCCCCAAATTTTCAAACTTAAAAAAAAAAGATATTTGCAGCAAATATTACTGTCATGGGATTAATGCCCAGAGGACATTAAGAATTTCCATGGGGTCGGATGTGGCTCAAATGGTTGGGCAGTCCGTCTGTCATATGGAGGGACCTGGGTTCAATCCCCGGGACCTCCCGGTAAAATAAAAAATAAAAAAAATAAGAATTTCCACAAATCATTGAGAATAAGACAACTCCATCAAAATGGGCAAAAGAATTGAAGAGTCATTGCCCAGAAGAGGAACACAAATGGCCCATAAATGAGTAAAACATTGTTGGATCTCCTTAGTAATCAGGAAAATGCAAATTCAGACCTTGAGATAAAATTTCACAACCAATTCTGGCCAAAAAAAAAAAAAAAAAAAAAAAAAATTAAGGCATAAAATACCGTGTGTTGATGAGGACATGAAAAAAACAGAAACTGCTGAGAATGGTTTTGAGAGGAAGAAGACAAGTGGTAGAAGAATTTTTTTTTTTAATTTATGAAAAGTGCAAAAACCAGCAAAACTAAACAGTATATCAGGATCCACGTAGATGTGGTAAAAGTGTAAAGAAAAAGAAAGGAACGATTAATACAAAATCAGGATTGTAATACCCCTGGGGAGGGGAGGAGGATGCTGGAGGAGAAGGGTGTAGGTTTCTAAGTTACTGGCAACGTTTTGTTCCTTAAACCAAATGGCAGCAGGACGAGGACATGGGTGGTGGTGGTGGTGGGGGGTAGCTTTTAAATGTCCATGTATATTGTATGCATTCTTTTGTGTATGATACAGTTCAAAATAGAACTAAACAATACAAAACCAAAACCTCAGGTAGGCAAGTTGGGTAAACATTGGATTGTGGTTCCTCACATGTTGGGTGCGTCCAGAGGAAAATATCCTAGAAGCAGAATCACTTACTAGATTACCAAGAAAAGGGGGGTGGGGGAGGGGAAGGAGGGGAAGGAGGGGAGGGGAGGGGAGGAAAAGAAAAGAACAGGCTGGGAACAAGGCCCTAACCCTGAACTCATGTCAACAGGAAAAGGGCTGCTAAGGCCATAGTTGCATACTCTGGGAGGTGCGCCCCCCAGTGTCCATGCCAGCAGTGGCCAAGGAAGACCAGAGGCAGAATCCCCAAGAGTGCAGGGCCAGGGGCTGCCCGATGAGCTGGGCAAGGCACTCACTCCATGTCTGGGCAGTGAGTCTTCAGGGTCTGTTCCTGTTCTGGATTGGTGATGGCGCTGTGTTTCCCACTGTCTCTTTCCTGAATGAGTTTTGGTTGTGGTTCTCTCCTTCTTCCTCCACCAGCTATCATATATGAGGCATGGTAGAGACAGATAACCTGTCCTTAAGTTTATATATAGGTTGCGGGTCCCAGAGGAGCTACATGTGCACCTGATGGAGAGGAATGCACATCACCAGGGGTCGTGGACTTTGAGCTGGATACAATCATTGGATGAGGTGCAGAGTGGGATGATAAGATGTGTTCCAAGGCTGGGGAGAGCACAGGAGGGGTGGTGTGTAGTCCAAGGAGCAGACTGGGGTGGGGACTGGAAGTTGCCCATCAATATATACATCCTCTCTTCTTCCTTATTAATCAAATCCTGATCTTTTTTTTTTTTTTTTTTTTTTTTTTTTGGTGGTGGTGAGAACTTGCCAACCTCAAAAACAACAACAACAAAGCTCCCTACATTTAGCAGCCTTCCAAGCAGATGGGGTAATCACATGACAAGGTTCTGGCCAAGGAAATACAATGGAATTTGAATAACACTTTGGGGAAAGCTTTCTGATAAGAAATCTGACTCACCTAGCAAGTACCCTTCTTCCTTTGCCCTTTTCTCCTTCCTGTTGCCCAGAACACAGTTGTGAATATTGGAGGAGCAGCAGCTATCTTGTGATAATGAGGTACACTTGAGGACTGAAGCCACACGCTAACAATGGTAGTTCAGAAAGATTGAATAATTCTGTAGTGAATCAAGGAACCAACATACTAGTCCTGGGCTCCTATCTACCACTGAATATTTTTTAAAATCAAGAAATATATCTGGAATTAGATAGTGATGGTTGTATAACTCTGTTAATATACTAAAAACAACTGAACTGTATAAAATGGTGAGTTTTATGGTATATGAATTATAGCTCAAAAAAAGGAATCCCTTTCTTATTGAAACTATTATTATTTCTGAATTAATACAAATGGATTCTTTTCTCTGCAGTTATAAATTTTGACCAATACAGTAATTTGTAGCAGTAGTAATTGCAGGCAACAGTCCCTAAAGGCAATGAAAATCTGGGACTAGTTATATCACCTTATTAGATTTGAAGTTAGTGAAAATACTGGAAGTATCTATGGGATATTGGAAGTCCATAATACCCACTGGTAAAGTGGTTACTTAAATCATCACATGTGATGTTGTGTGGGCTGATAACCCCACATTTATCAACAATCACTTTAGACAAAATATAAAACACAACTACTGGAAGGCTCTGAAGAGTAACCAGGAGCAGACTGAAATGGGAGAGGCAGACTTAATACCTGGAAGAGGGAATGACAATGGCCGAGTACTCCTCTCCTTTTTTTTTTTTAACAGAATTTTAGCTGAGAACAGGTCCTATGTGATATCATGAGGGTAGCTAAAACTTTGGTAGGGGGCCACAACCTATTGCCTTGAAGAACCAGAGAAAGATCACAGCAGGTGGAAAATAAGGAGGTAAAACTCCAGAGAAAAAGAAAGCCAAAAAGGGGGAACCACAAATGCTATGTATAAGCTCTGTCCATATCTCTGGCTGAACTCTGAATTATACATATACAGGGGAGTTTCACAGCAGCCCATAAAGGCAAAATGAGCTGAACACAGATTTGAGCTGCCACCCACTGCAGGAGACAACAGAATTGAAATGTGAATACAGTCAAGTTAACGTCTGGTTAAAACAACCTCCCCAACAACCACCACCTCCCCAGATCAATAATCAGAATGGAGACTCTACAATATATAATTAACAACGTCCAGTCTATAATAAAATGTCAAATAACTAAATACACAAACACAAACAGGAAAGCATGATCCATAATCAAGAGAAAAGGCAAGAGGCAAAACTTCTGGAATGGCAGAGTGGGGACTAGAACACTAGCAAACATTGCCAAAATCAACTTTGGAAATAAACCAAAGGCTCACAACAATACGAGGAACATCAATTTAAGCATAACCGCTGAAGCTCAGTAAGACTGCAGACCAGGAAGAGACTGCTAGTTGCCTTTGAGGTCTTTTAACTTGGCCTGCTCCCATTTCCTTCTCCAAACTCTGTGGTAGCCTTGAAAACCAGCAGCCTCACAACCACAGTAGCTGTGAAAATCTGCAGCCTCACAACTACCAGAGGGGACAGATCAAGTTCGGAATTCCTCAACCCCAGAGCAATGTCACTATTTGACCTGACTTGTAGCTCCCTGGAAAAGTCCCACTTGCAGGGCATAATTATTTATTTGCTCTGACTCAAGTTTTGCTCTGTGGTAAAATCTCTATCCTTTCTTGAAAACAACCAGCAGTACTTATTTAACATCAGAGCTGTCTGAGATGTGATACCAATTGGGACAAAACAGAGCCTGGACAAAATCTTAAAAGGAAAGCCTAGGGCATGAGATGTCCTTAGGGACTTTCTAAAACTCTGACATATTCCTGAGACCTAGAAGACCACACATGTGAAGGGTTGTGTGCATACCCGGGAAAGATGTGACAGGACCCAGTCTTTCACCCCTTACTGATTTTGAGGCCCTGCACAAGCTGAGATTGTAAACTCCTGATTGTTGAAGGCATGTCTCAACATGAACACTGAGCCCCTTTGCAAAGGGTGGAAAAGTTCTTGGTTCCAGGCATTTAAGGAAATCTCTGACAAATCATTAGCTGATCACTAAATTAACCAAGTAGAGATTTCAATTACTGCACATGTAGGGAATACAGTCTTTACAGAATTAGGCCAGGAAAGTCACTAAACAAACAAACATTATCAACAACAGCAAAATAGCAACAACAATCCTGAGGGATGGGGGTGGGATCGATTTACTATCATTATACTATCTAAAGTGTCCAGTTTTTAAAAAAAAATTATGAAGCACACAAAGAAACAGAAGAAAAAAAACTATGACCCATACACAGTAGAATTAACAATCAATAGAAACTGCTCAGGAAAAAGGCCAGATATTGGATTTCCAATCAGTGATAACAAGTATATTCAAAGAATTAATGGAAACAATGCTTAGAGTTAAAAGAAAGTATGACAAGGATGTCTCTCTAATTAGAGAATATCAAAAAAGTGATAGAAATTATTTTAAACTAAACAAATAGAAACACTTGAGTTGAAAAGTAAAATAACTAAAATAAAAATTTCACCAGAGAAACTCAAAAACAGATTTGAGGTAGGAAAAGAAAGAATCAGTAAACTTGAACATAGATCAATTGAGATAATCCTGTCTGAAGAATAGAAAGGAAAAAGATTGAAGAGCACAGAGAGCCTGAGAGAATACCAACATATGCAAAATGGGCATTCCAGAAGGAAAGGTAAGGGGCAGAAGGAATATTTAAAGAAATAATGGCTGAAACTTCCCAATTTTACTGAAAAACATTAATATACGTATACAAGCATCTCAATGAACACCAAAAAGGATAAACTCAAAGAGATCCACACCTAGGCACAACATAGTAAAATACTCAAAACCAAAGAAAATGAGTGAGACTTGAAAGCATCAAGAAAAAGCTATTCATCATATATAAGGGATCCTTAATAAGGTTAAAAGACGGCATCTCATGAGAAACCTTAGGGGTCAGAGGCAATGGGAGGACATATTTAAAGTCTTAAAAAAGAAGGTTGTCAAACAAGAATTCTATATCCACCAAAACTATCCTAAAATGATGTAGACATTAAGACATACCCAGATAAACGGAAACTATGAGTAATCATTGCTAGAGGATGTAAGAAATACTGAAGGAAAATTTTCAGGAAGAAATGAAAGCACACTACATAAAAGCTTGAATCCACATGAAGTAATAAAGGTAACTATTTGTAAAGGTATCTTTACATGAGTAAATATAAGAAGCAGTATAAATATATTTCTGTAACACTTTTCTCCTAATGGATTTAAAAGAAAACTTCATAAAGCAGTAACTACAAACCTATGTTGATGGGATTATAATATAGAAAAATGCAATTTATATGACAATAATAGCACAAAGGAAGGGGAGGGAACAGCTACATTGGAGAATTGGAGCAACGTTTCTGAATAATCTTGAAATTAAGTTAGCATTACTTTGAACTAAATCTGTTCTAAATTAAGATGCTAATTTTAATCCCCAGGGCAAGCACTAAGAAAATCACTATTATATGTATACACACATATCAAAGAAACAATGGAAAAAGTGGTATACTAGAAAACACATTTTTATTGATTTTTGCTTACAAACATTCTATACCAACCAAACAAAAATGCCCCATTCCCCCCATCCCTTTTCCCTGGTAACGTTTAATCTACTTTCTGTCTCAGTGAATTTTCTATTTTAAGGTATCTCATATAAACCAAATTATACAATGTTTGTGCTTATGTGCCTTGCTTATTTCAATCAGCATGTTTCCAAGGTTCATTCATGTTTTAGCATATCTTAGAACTTCATCCTTCTAATGTCCTCATAAGATTCCATTGTGTGTATGCGTGTTGTATGTTCTTTATCCATTCATTTGCTGATACTTGGGTTGCTTCCAACTTTTGACTATTGTGAATAATGCTACTATGAACATTGGTGTACATGTATCTGTTTGAGACCTTTTTTGTTTTCACTTTCTTTGGGTATATACCTAGGAATGGAATTGCCAGGTTATATGACAATTCTATATTTAACTTTTTGAGGAACAACCATATTGAATAAAGTGGTGCACCATTTTACTCCTACCAATGATGCACTAGAGTTCCAATTTCCCTGTATCCTCTCCAACACTTGTTGCTTTCTGTTTTTTGTTTTTTAATAATAGCCATCCTTGTGATTGTGGGATGGTATTTCATTGTGATTTTGATTTGTATTTCCCTAATGGCTACTGACATTGAACAACTTTTCAAATGCTTATTGACCATTTGTATATCCTCTTTGGAAAAATGTCCTAGTCCTTTACCCATTTCTTTATTGTGTATTAGTCAACCAAAGGGGTGCTGATACAAAATACCAGAAATCTGTTGGCTTTTATAAAGGGTATTTATTTGGGGTAGAAGCTTACAGTCACAAGGCCATAAAGAGTAAGTTACTTCTCTCACTGAAGTCTGTTGCCATGTGTTGGAGTAAGATGGCTGCTAGTCTCTGCAATTGTTCAGCCTTCCTCTTCCTCCTAAGGCTCTGTAGTCCCAGCTTCTCCCAATCTCAGCTGAAGGCTAGCATAAGGCTCATCTCTCTCCCCAGGGCTCGTTTCTTTCTGAGCTTTCTCAGCTGTTCAGGGCTCTGGTCTCTTCAGCTGCAAACTATCAGATGAACAGCTCAGTTCTCTCCCCAGGGCTCCAGCATCCAAAACTAAACTCCTTGTGTTCTCCTTCTCTGTGTATTTACTTTTCTGTCTTTGATTGAGCATCCATTTATATAGCCCACAAAGAGGGGGAGCGGGGACTCAAACTGAGTCACCTAATGACATGGTCAAACAAAAACCCTAATCTTGATTTAATAAAGTAAAAGTGAAATCTCTGAATCTAAGACGCCCAGAGGAACAGACCAGTTTACAAACACAATCCAAAATCTATTTTTTTGGAATTCATAAACAATATCAAACTGCCACAAATTGGGTTGTTTGTCTTTCTTTTGTTGCATTGTAAACATTTTTTATATATTCTGGATATTAAACTCTTACCCAATATATGGCTTGCAACTATATTATTCCATTCTGTGGGTTCTCTTTTAACTTTCTTGATAATTTCCTTCAAAGCACAATTTTTAATTTTGTTTAAGTTGAATTTATCTATTATTTCTTTTGCTGCTTATGCTTTGCTTTTGATGTCATATCTAAGAATCTACTGTCGAATTCCAGGTCATGAAGATTTGCCCCTATGTTATTTTCTAAGAATTTTATAGCTTTACCTTTTATATTTAGGTGCTTGATCAGTTTTGAGCTGAATTTTGTATATGATGTGAGGTAGGGGTCCAAATTCATTCTTTTGCATGTGGATATCCAGTTTTCCCAACACCATTTGTTGAAGAGACTGTTCTTTCCTCATTGCATGTACTTGCCACCCTTGTCAAAAAAGTCATTGACTAGGAATGTGTAGGTCTATTTTTGGACTTTCAATTCTATGCCATTGGTCTATTTGTCTATCCTGATGCCAGTACCACACTGTTTTGATTACTGTCACTTTGTAGTACATTTTGAAATCAGGAAATGGGTCCTCCACCTTTTTTCCTTCTTTTTCAGAATTGTTTGGATATTTGGGGTTCCCTGCAATTGCAAGCTATTTGTAGAAAGCTTTGGTTAATTTTTACATCCTAATATTGTCTTCAAATCTATGTACATGAACATGTATGCCTTGCCAATTATTTAAATCTTCTCTAATTTCTTTCAGCAGGGTTTTGTAGTTTTCAGTGTACTTGTCTTTCATATACTTCATTAAATTTATTCCTGGGTATTTTTTCTTTTATATTATATTGTAAGTGGAATTGCTTTCTTAATTTCCTTTTTGAATTGTTCATTGTTGTGTATAGAAACTATTGATTTTTGTATGTTGATCTTATAGACTGCCACTTTTCTGAATTCATTTATCAGCTTTACTAGTTTTCTCATGGGTTCTTTTGGATTTCTTATAAATAAAATAATATCATCTGCAAATTAAGAGTTTTACTTTTTTCTTTCCAAGTTGGTCATGGTGTATAATCATTTAAATATGCAGTTGGATTTTGGTTTTCAAGTATTTTGTTGAGGATTTTTGCATCTTTATTCACAAGAGATATTGATCTGTAATTTTCATTTCTTGTGATGTCTTTATCAGCTTTTGGTATCAGAGTAATAATGGCTTTAAAAAATCAATTAGGGGGAAGTGGATGTGGCTCAATCACTTGGGTGCCTGCCTACCACATGAGAGGTCCCAGGTTTAGGTCCCGGTGCCTCCTAAAAGAAAACAAGTAGATGCCACCTCCTGCCACGATGAGCTAGACGCCCCACCTCCTGCCCCAAAAAGCTAGACTCTGCCCCCACTGCAACAAGAAGAGGCCACAAGTAAGTAGACACTGCAGCCCATGGGGAGCAGATGTGGCTCTGGCTGTTGGGCACTCGCCTCTCATGTGGGTTCCTGGTACCTCCTGGAGAAGGTGAGCAAACAATGAACAGACAGATGATTGAACCATCTGGTGGAAAAGGGGGATAAATAAAGAAAAATAAAGTAAATAAAATAAATCTTTAAAAAAAATAGGGTGGTATGAGGCAATCTCATATATATTTTTTAAATTAGTTAGGAAGTATTCCGCCCTTTTGATTTTTTGGAAGAATCTGATATGGATTGGTGTAGATTATTCTTAGAATGTTTGGTAAAATTCATCAGTGAAGCCATATAATCCCGGAATTCTCTTTGGTAGAAGGTTTTTGATTATTGATTCAATCTCTCTACTTGTTATAAGTTTCCTGAGGTTTTCTATCTCTCCTTGAGTCAGTTTAGGTAATTTGTGTGTTTTAAGGAATTTTTCCATTTCATTTAGATCCTATATTTTGTTGGAATTCAATTGTTCATAATAGTCTCTTATAACCCTTTATATTACTGTAGGGAAATAACTATTTCTGTAGTTATATACAATTTTTTTCCTCTTTTTTTCCTTTGTCAGTCTAGACAAAGGTTTGTCCATTTTATTGATTTTTTTTCAAAGAACCAACTTTTAGTTTTGTTCATGCTCTCAATTGCTTTTCTTTTTCTTTTACTTCATTTATCTCTGCTATAATCTTAATTTCTTCCTTCTGCTCATTTTGGGCTTATTTTTCTCTTCTTTTTTTTTAGTTCCTCAAGATGTGGAGTTAGTTTATTGATTTGAAATCTTTCTTCTTTTTAAATTTCTTTTACTTTTAGGATATACCAAGGATTGAATCTGGGACCTCGTACATGGGAAGGAGGCACTCAAATCACTGACCTATACCTACTCCCTCTTCTTTTTTTAATATAAGCATTCTTAGCTATAAATTTCTCTCTGAGCACTACTTTTGCTGCATCCCATAAATGTTGGTATGTTTTCATTTTCATTCATCTCAAGATATTTCCTAACTTCCCTTGTGATTTATTATTTGACTCAGTGGTTGCTTAAAAGTGATACAATGCAATAATACATTTTTATTTACCCATATATTTACATATAGCAGAGGTTTTTATTTCTTCATAGAGCTTTGAGTTACTGTCTCTTGTCCTTTCCTTTCAATGGATTCCTTTTAGCATTTCTTGTAAGGCAGGTATAGTTGTAATGAACTCCTTCAGCTTTTGTGTATCTGGAAATGTCTTAATTTATTGCTCATTTTTGAAGGATATATTATTCTTGGTTGACAATTTTTTTTTCTTTCAGCATTTTAAATGTGTCATTCCAATGCCTTCTGGCCTCCCTGATTTCTCATGAGAAATAATATGTCAGTTAAAATGTGTCTTCCAGTTTATCCTGCTTGGAGTTTGTTGAACTTCTTGGATTTGTATATTCATGTCTTTAATCAGATTTGGGAAGTTCGGGAACATTATTTCTTCAGGTATTTTTTTCAGCTCCCTTCTCTCTAAAAGAAAAATTTTAGGACTCCTGTGATGTATATATTGGTATGCATGATGGTGTCCCACAGGTTCCTCAGGCTCTGTTCATTTTTTCTCCTTTTTTTAAACAAATAAATTTTATTGATACATATTAATAAAGCATATAGTTCATCCAAAGTGTATAATCAGTGGTATTTGGTATAATCATAAAGTTGTGCATTCATCACTTCAGTCATTATTAGAGCATTTTCATTATTTCAGTAATAATAATAAACAAAAACAGACAAATGAACACTTTATATCCATTTTTTTAAAAATATCTTTTCCTTAGACTGGACAATTTCAGTGGTCTAATCTTCAAGTTCATTGATCCTTTCTTTTGCCAGCTCCAATCTTCTGTTGAACACCTCTATTGAGTTTTTTTGTTTCAATTATTGTAGTTTTCATCTCCAGAAATTTCCATTTGGTTCTTCTTTATCCTTCCAATCTCAGTACTGAAATTCTCATTTTTGCTCATATGTTGTTTTCCTGGTTTCCTTTAGTTCTTGTCCATGTTTTCCTTGAGTTCATTGGTCCTACTTAAGAAAGTTAATCTAAGATAATTGATTAGTAATTCTAGTGACTGGTCTTCCTTCAAGGTAGCTTCTATTTATTTTCTCCTGGGACTGAACTATAGTTCTTATGTCCTTTTTCATTTTGTAGTTTTTTGTTGAGAATTGGACATTTGGAGTGTTATGTTGTAATCACTTTGGAAATCTAGTTCTCCCATTCCTCAGTCTCCCAGGCCAAGAAAAAAGGCAGAAAAAAGGGAAAAATAGAAAAGAAGGAGAAAAAGTAAAAAATTACTAAGAAACAAGCAAAATGCCCACCTACCCACAAAAAAAGTGCACTGCCTCTTCAACTCTCTCAGTAGATGCCAGTAGCAAGTTAGAAACTGCTACTGTTGTGGCTGAAACTGAGGACAGCATCCATGATGCTCCCTCAGGGATCTGCCAGATAAAAGCACAAAGAAGAACAAGAAATAAAACCTGGGAAGCGGCTGTGGCTCAATCGGTAGGGCTCCCGTTTACCATATGGGAGGCCCCGGGTTCGGTTCCCGGGGCCTCCTGGTGAAGGCAGGCCCGCCCGCACGGCGTGGCTAGCTGACCCAGCGAGCACAAGCAGCAAGGGGGGGATAAATGAATAAATAAATAAAATCTTAAAAAAAAAAATAAATAAATAAAACCAACTAACCCAAATAAGAGGAGCACTTGCTCTTTATGTTCTGGTAGTATGAGGCCAGGTAGTATAATGCTGGTGAGACCAGAAGCCACTGCTGCTGAGAGGGCCAAAACAGAGACTAACATTCATGCATGCTTGTGCCTCAGTTATGCATCAGACCAGGAAACACATGCATGAAAGAAAGAAAGAAAGAGAGAGAGAGAGAGAGAGGGAGGGAGGGAGGGAGGGAGGCAGGCAAAATATCCTGGTTGATGTTGGTGGACTGAAACGAAGGCAACACCTGTGCTAATCCCTCAGGGATCCTTCAGAAAGCACAAGAGAGAGAGGAAAAAACAAACAGCCAAAAAAAAAAAAAAAAGACATACTTCCTCTTTACATCCTAGTTGACACTGGTGGGAGGCCAGAAGTCACTTCTGCCCACACAACCAAAACCAAGGCTAGCATACAGATCAACCTTGTCTTCCAAACCCAACTTTTGGAGGATGAGATTTTCTCTGCCCATCATAGCCCCAGCTAGCTGCTCCCAGAATCTGGGCTATGTTTCTGCAGCCACCTTCTTTCCACAACCGCCACCATGGGGCTGAGGAATGAGGTTGGTAGTTGGTTCACACTTGTCTTCACTTACAAAAGCTGAAATCTTGAGAGCCTCTCCCTTTGTCTGACACTCCCGTGGTTGTTCTAAATGTCCCATCTAGTTCCAGGGTTACCACCTGGAATTTATTTTTTGAGCTCATTCATTTTTCTGGTGGTGAGTGCAATCTATAAAATGGTGGATGCTACTCCATCATTTTGTGTCTGCTGTCCCATAGGAAAAAATTGAAAGAAGTCAGTATGGAGAAATAGAGGAACAAAAAAAGATATAACACATGTAGAAACAAATAGAAAAATAGAAGACATAAACCCTACCTTGTTACTAATTACATTAAATATACACGAATTAGACACTCCAGTAAAAAGGAAGGCATTGGTAGAATGGATTTTTAAAAATATTCCAAATATATACTGTTTACAAGAGACACATATTAGATTCAGAGACACAAATAGTTGAAAGTAAAAGGATGGAAAAAGATATACCTTATAAATAATAAATGAAAGACAGCTGGAGGGACTATACTAATATCAGGCAAAAGAGACTTTATAAGTTTTGTAATAATAAAATAGTTAACCCATAAGGGGCATATAAAATTGTAAACATATGCATCTAGCAACAGACTCACAAGACACATGATGCAAATCTAACAGAGCTGAAGGGAAAAATAGACAAGTCAATAATAATAGTTGGGGACTTCAATTGCCCACTTTCAATAATGGTAGAACTGGACAGATGGAAAACTTTAATATCATTATAAACCAATTAGACCTAACAGATGCCTATAAAAAATGCTGCCCAATAAACAGAAAACACATTCATCTCAAGTACACATCAAACATTCCCGAGGTTAGGTTACAAAACAAGTTGCAATAAGTTTTAAAGACTCAAATCATTTAAAGTGTGTTTTACTACAACAATGGAATCAAATTAGAAATCAAAAGGAGAAGGAAATTTGGGAAATTCACAAATATGTGGAAATTAAAAGAACATACACCTAAATAATCATTGATTTAAAAAAGTCATAAGGGAAATTAGAAAATACTTTGGGATGAGTGAAAATAAAAATATAACATATCAAAACTATTGTATGGGGGGTCGGATGTGGCTCAACTGGTTGGGCATCCGCCTCCCATATGGAGGGACCCGGGTTCGATCCCCGGGACCTCCCGGTAAAAACAAAACAAAACAAAACAAAAAAAACTATTGTATGCAGCTGAAACAGTGCTAAAAGGGAAATTTATAGCTGTCACACCTACACTGAAAAATAAGTACTCAAAACAATAGCCTACCTACCACCTTATGAAACTAGAAAAAGAACTAAATAAATCCAAAGCAAGAAGAATAAAGGAAAGAATACACACTAGAGTAGAAATAAATTAACTATAGAATAGAGAATCAATAGTGAAAATCAATGAAACCAAAAGTTGCTTTAAAAAGATTGACAAAACTGATAAACCTTTAGCTACACTGAACAGGAAAAACAAAAGAAGATTTGAATTATTATAGTTCTTGACTGTAACATGGGAAATATGTTACCACAATAAAAGTTTTTTAAAGTCCAAAGAATTGTGCAGCACAAAGAATGAACCCCAATGTAACTATGGGCTTTAGTTAAAAATATAATTATAGTAATATAGATTCATCTATTTGTAACAAATTTCCCACACTAATGCAAAATATTAACAAAAGGGAAAATTGTGTGTATGGGTGGGTGTTAATGTGGGAACTCTACTTCCTGCATTTTTCTGTAAACCAATAAGTCTTCTAAAAATAAAAATATAATAAAAATTGAGAATAATAATAATAATAAACATCCAGCCAGCTGCTACTTGGGGGGTAGTGATGGGAAGGACCTGGCCAGCTGTGTCCAGTAGAATCAGCTGCTGCCCCAGCTCCATACAGTGAAAAGGGCTGGGTATGGAGGGACAGGAGCCCTGGACCCTGTGGTGGGGGCTGCACCATGGACAACCTCTGGGCGCCCCTCTGGCCCCAAGTCTGCTTCCTCTGCCTCCTGGGCTCCCCACTCCAAATTTGAGAGCAAAGAGGCGCTGCTGGCCATCCGCGGGCAGGAAAAGCTGTTGTGCTTCACCAAGCGGCTATAGGATTTGCTGTGTTTCTGGAAGGAAGCAGCAACCTCCGGGAGCGGCCCAACAACAACGGCTTCGCTGTGAGCTCTGGAAGCTGTGGTGCCCCCGCCGGGCACCCACGGCCCGCCGTGCCGTGTGTTTCTGGTGCTCGCAGCCTAAGATCTACACGTCCAGCGTCATGTCCCTAGAGCGGCGCCCTCGGCCACGTGGTGGTGCACCGGCTCCCGCCGCCGGGGGCGACCGTGGCGAGCCACGTCCTCCAAGAGGTGGACGTCTGGGCTAGCCAAGGCGCAGGAGGATCCCAGAAGGTGGAGATTTTGAAGGGCCGCACCTGAGTGCGTTACCTGAGCCACTACCCATTTCCGTAGGTGCGTGGACGGCGGAAGAGCCTCCCTGGCTTCTGGAGCACCTGGTGGGAGCCTGCATCCTTACAGACCACCATCGACCTGCACGCCCGCATTCGGACGCTCTCCCTCGTCCCCGAGCTCCTCCAGCTGCTGCTGGTCGTGCTCCCCTGCTTCCCCCGCCCCGGACTCTGAAGCACACTCCCGAGCCCCGAGAGGGAGTGTGACGGCCTCTTCCACCCACAAGGGGAAGGTCCAGCCTTGGCTGGACCAGAATGACGACTGTATGCGGTGCAGCCCCTGCACCGGCTCCGTGAAGGACCCACCTGCCCCCCCTGGAAATCCTTTCTGAGACCTGGTAGGGGGCGCCAGAGGTAGATGAGGGGCTCCTGCTCAAGCAGGTGGGCAGTGACCAGGCCTGGGCTAGCTACGCGGTGCTGGGAAAGTGGTGGCTGCCCGGAGCCGGCCCGGTGACACCCCAGGACGGTGGTGGCATGAGGGCTGGGAAACATCCTCCTGCTCTGCTTTACCCTCCCCCCTCCCCGCGAACTGCCTCCCACAAAGTCCCTCACCTCACCCCATCCCACCAAAGTACCTGTACTTCCAGCATCTCAACTGACTACAGCTGTGGGGATGGGGGGACTCCTAGGAGACCCCACAGGACTTGCCCTATGGCCCCTCCTCCAACCTTTATGACAGGGGTTCTTAAGGGATGCATGGAAAGATTTCAGGGGGTCCGTAAGCTTAAAGTGGAAAAAAATCAACTTATTATCTTTATTTTTTCTGACCTCTGACTGAAATCTAACATTTCCTTCACTTATGAAGGTATGCAATAAATAAGTTACAGTAGTATTCATTTCACCTGCCTGGCAAAGGGGTCTGTGGATCAAAAAGGGTCAAGAACCCCTGCCTTATGAGAACAGTCTTGTCCCAGCCCCCAAGCCTCTGCCGCCAGCTACGTGGATTGCTCCTAGGACCCCAGCAGGCGATGCTTGGGGATCCCAGCATGGCCCAGCACCCAAGCAGGCCTAAGACTTGTCTGGCAGGGTGGGCTGGGCCTCCCTCCACAGCAGGAGCAATGCTGCTATGAGCTGTGTGCCCAGTCCATCTCAATCAGGTCGTCAAAGCCTTGCAATATTTCTAAATATATACAGGCTTTTAGTATCCAACAACCTTTCAACACTCGACAAATTGGGAACTAGAAAATAACTTCCTCGACTTGATAAAGGGCCATCTATGAAATACCCACAAATTTTCAGACTTCTAACATTATGCATATGGTTAATGTATTTAATGTGTTTATATGAACTGTCCAGAATAGGTAAATACATAGAGATAGAAAGTAGATTAGTGATTGCCAAGAGGTGGATGGGAGGAGGGAATTGGAACTGCGGTTAATAGGTATGGGTTTCTTTTTGGGGTGAAGGCAGTGTTCTAGAATTAGGTAGTGGTCATGACTGCACATTGTAGTGAATATAATAGAAAGCACTGAATCATACACGTAAAAAAGATCAAGTTTATGTTGTGTGAATTATATCTAAATTAAAAAATAAAGACTAAATGCTTTCCCTCTAAGATCAGGAAAAAATAAGGATGTCCCCCTGCCACTTTTTTTTCAACATTGTACTGGTATTTCTAACCAAGGCATTTAGGTAAAGCAAAAACAAAACAAAACTATGGGGCCTCTAGATTGGAAAGGAAGAAGTCAAATTATCTGTATAACCTGATATTGCACATAGACTATCCTAAGCAAGTTTTCAGGATACAGAATCATATACCAAAACTTTTGTATTTCTATGCTGCAGCAAAGAAATGGAATTAAGAAAATGACTCCATTTACCATAGCATAAAAAATAAACTTGGGTATACATTTAGAAGGAAGTAAAAATTTTGTACACAAAAAAACTATAAAACATTTTTCAAAGAAATTAAAGAAGATCTAAATAAATGGAAAGACAGCTCATGTTCATGGATCAGAAAACTTAATATTGTCAAGATGGTGATACTCCCCAGCTTGGTCTACAGATTCAACACCATCCCTATGTAAAATCCCAACTGCCTCCTCTGTCAATTGTCAGTCTGGTCCTGAAGTTCAAATAGAAATGCAAATTTGGAGGATTCACAGTGACAGGTTTCGAGCCTTACTACAAAGCTGCGGTGTGTTACTGGCATATAGCTAGACAGGCAGATCAATGGAACAGAAATGAGAGTTCAAAAATTCACCATTAAATTTTTGATCAATTCATTTTCAACAAGGGTGCCAAGACAATTCAGTAGCAAAAGAATAATCTTTTCTACAAATGGTGCTATGACAACTGGATATGCACATCCAAAAGAATGAAGTTGAAACTCCACTAAAAATGTCACTCCAAAAACAGATCAAAGACCTAAATACAAGAGCTAAAAATGTAAAATTCTTAGAAGAAAACAGGATAAGCTTCATCAAATTGAGTTAGAGAATGTGTTCTTAGATATGACATCAATAGCACAAAAGATAAAAGAAAACGGAAAAACTTGAACTACATCAAAATTAAAAGCTATTTTTGCTTTGCTACAAATGATAAAATCAAGAATATATAAAAAATTACCACAGAATGGGAGAAAATATTTGGAAACCATGCATCTGATGAGCGACAAGTATCCAAAAATATATATTAAGAACTCTTACAACTCAACAACAAAAAGACAAACAACCTAATTTTAAAATGGGTAAAGAATAGACATTTCTCCAAGGAAGATATACAAATAGTCAATGAGCACATGAAGTGATGCTCAACATTATTAATCATTAGGTAAATGCATACCGAAACCACATTGAGATACCACTTCATACCCACAAGGGTGGAGATATAGATATATATATTTATATATATATCTATATCTATCGATCGATCTATATCTATCTATCTATCTATCTATTTTTTTTTTTAAGGAAAATGACAAATGTTGGCAAGAATGTGGAGAAATTGAAACCCTCACGTACTGCTGGTAGGAATATAAAATGGTGCAGCTGCTGTGGGAAACAGTTTGGCAGTTCCTCAAAAAGTTAAACATTGAATTACTATATGATTCACCAATTCCATTCCTAGGTATATATACCCTAAACAATGGAAAACAGGTGTTCAAACAAAAACTTGTATACTTGTTGAAACCCCATTCCTATGAGTATAAACTCACTTGCAATGATCTTCAAAGCTCTTATTAAGACAAGGCCAACTTGAATGAGTGAGACTTAATCCAAGATAACAGAGAGCCAGATGACTAACAGGGACAGAAGCCAGAGGAGGAGCTAGGAAGAGGGAGATTACCATGTGACAGAGGCAGAGACTGACTGTCAGCAAACCCCACTGGAATGTTACAGACTTCGGAGAAGTCACGGCCTGCCGAGACCTTGGTTTTTAATTTCCAGCCTCCAGACTGTGAACCAATAAATCCCGGTTGTTGTTCTATCCAACTAGTCTGTGGGATTTGTTATAGCAGCCCTGGCAAACTAAGACACTGCCTATATTTTTACCGTCTGTGCTGAGTCATATACATATTTATATATGTTAACTTCTTTTCTTTTGTTTTCCTCTCTCTTTTTTCTCTTCTATATAATATGGGGTGTGGTGGTGGTAGTTAATTTTAAAATTCAGTCCATAGGTGACAGAATATCAAGAGGGGGTTGTGACTGAACTTTCATCTTCGGAGGAATAAATGTCGCTAAAAGATTCTGGACTTGGGACAAGACATGATAACCAATGAGGTTTGAGTCTCCCCTTTTGGAAGAGTATGATTTTACTTACACAAGGGATGGGCGCAGTTGGTTATTTCAGTTGTTTGGACATTTAATATGGAAGAAGTGTCTGCATTACTATCGGACATTAAGGACTGCATTGTAATGGACATCTGTCATTTATGCCTACTCCAAATCTTTTGAAAACCCTCTCCATATTTTGATAGGTCACTCCATTGTTAATCCCACCTTCCCCAAGTAGAATTTTTTAAAATATCCAGCGTCCCTCATGGCTAGAGTGCAAATATGTGACCTACCTTCTGTAAATCAGAAGTACCTGAATGAGTCTTCGATTTAAAAGGGAACTCTGTGAAGAAAGAGGTTGGCCTATTTTACTGGCATGGGTGGCAGAAGGGACAGCATGATTTGGGGATTGTTGGTGGAAGTGGAAGCTGCTTGATTGTGGCAACAACAGTGTACTTCTGAGGGGTTTTGTGGTGGCAGCTTCCTGATTGGACCAGTTCAGCAGCATGTTTTGGGGTTAGCAGCTGCAGCAACTTCCTGATGGTGGCAGAGGCAACGTGGTAATGACTTTCATTGCAGTTGCTTTGTCAGGCCAGGCTGAAGTGTGGCTCTGAGAGATGTTTCCAGAAACTGAGTCTAGAGTCTTCTTTTCCAGACTTTTCTATGATTCTAGAAAGCTATCCAGGGTAATCATATAGTCTTCATCATTCAAACTTGGACTCTTTTGAGAGGGCAAGAGTACATTATTAATAATTTTTCTGGGACAACATGCATAAACTGGGGCTATTCCAGGAAAATTGGGACATCTGGTCACCCTACCTATATACTTTTATGTTTCCTGTTACACTTAAATTAGGTAGAATGGAATCTGTTGTTTGCAGCTGAGAATGTTGACTGATACACAGCACATTTTGGGTTGTGTATAATAAAGAAATCAGATCCTTAATAATTTGTAGTGCCATTGGTTTAGGGGCTGAACATAGGACCTTTCTGCAGCTGAGTGAACTAGATGCATTTGGGTTTGAGTTTTTGTCAAATACTGAAATGCAAGTCAGCCCTAAATAATCAACACTTTATTTTATTTTTTAATAGGAACTTTCTGAAGAAAAAGCAATGTGTAAAACATTTGATATTTAACACAGTAAAGTTTTTATCATAAGAAAAAAAAATTTGTAAACTGTCTAAACAGTCCAGCATGAATAAACTTACTCAATACTTCATTCCACACATTCATTTCATTGCTCTCGTGCCTTCCTTCACTCACTTGCTCACTCATTCATGAATCGTGCATTTTTGATGGCTTACAATGCCTTGCACATCATTCACCTAGGAACCCAAAGAAGTAAAAAACACAGTCCCTGAACTCTGAAAGCTAACAACTTAGTGGAACAAGCTTTCATGGCTCAGATTCACTTGTTTTTACTAATAACCATATAGCATATGATTATAGCACACTAGAGCTTAAAACACTCTTTCACATGCATTTATTTCATTTCAGTCATTTATTCATCCACTCATTCCACAAAAATGTATTGAGTACCTTCTATGTTCTCAAATTTCCTAGGTGTTGGGGATATAGAGTTGAAGTGAACCATAGTTCCTGCTCTCGTAAATCTCAGTGTCTACTGGAGGAAAATGATAGTTGTAATCAGATAATTTCCTAGAGATTAGTGCAAAGCACAGTGAGAAAAAAAAAAATCACCCTGTAGCAATCTTGCAAAGTGGAAATGAGTATTTCACTTTACAGATGAATTAACAGTCAGAGAGGTTAAGTCTTCCAGCTAGTAATCCAGGGAGTTGATTCAAACTCAGCTCTTGTGAGTGTGGTTGTTCTGAACCACTTGTTGGCGGAAGGGGAACGCTGAGCGGCAACCAGCGTTCGGGGGCCCAGATGGCGTGGAGGGCGCACGGAGGAAAGACCACCGCAGAGACGAGGTAAGTACGCAGGTCTAATTTATTGAGGAAGTGCACAGCCTTTTATAAGTAGGGTGAGGGGTGGTGTAGGGGGTAGGGCATGAAAAAAGAGGAAGTACGTGTAAGGCATATATGGCAGGCTGGTATTGGGCACAGTTGGTTGCTAGGGAGGGTTTGCTATCTGTGGAAGGCGGGAAGGTTTCATGCCTGCGGGAGCAGGGTGAGCTACTTCCTCAAAGAAGGCTAAATATAGGATCAGGCTTGTTCTTTGTTGTCGGTCGGCCATTTTAGCTTCACCTCTTTCTGGCTGCCTCCAACATGTGAGTCCAAATTCTGTGCTCATCTTACCAAGAAAGTCAAGTGAATAATCCTTGAAAGAACATGTGGAAAGAAAACTTTTGGAAATCAACTCCATTTTCAAAGGGAAAATGCTGCCGACTTTGAGAACTTAGTGGCAAATCCTTGTGATACTCAAGCATCCTGAGTGATCCCCAGTGCCACACTGGCCCCCCAAGGTTGGATTTGCTGACACGTCCACATCCTTTAATTTACTACAAGGTCCAGGCACCAACTCAAGTAACCCTTTCTGAATTTCAGAAGGATTTTTATTTATCCATCAAACAGGACCCTGTCTGGCAGATCCCCCAAGACCTGGAGATGGTTATTTTACTGGGCATTTTCAGCAAAGGTAGTCCTAAGATTCAGGGGCAAACCAAGGAACCCTTTTTATCTTAGAGCATTGTATCAGCAAAAAGTTGGCAACAACCTCAGTTTCCATCAATTAGGAAATAGTTAAATAAATTATCGTCCTTCTCTACTCTGAATTGCTGTGCTGCCTAAAGAAAGAATTATATGCACACCCTTGTGTTGAAAGACCAAGTCCTACTGTCAAATGAAAAAAATCAAGTTGCAGAACAATAGGTACCACATGAGCTCTTTTTAATAAAATAAACTTAAAAACTAAAAATAAACCTCCACACCTCAACCACATTGGAAAACAGTTTGAAAGTTTCTTAAAAGTTTAAACACTCCCTTACTGTATTGCTTTAGTTTGCTAAAGGATGCCAAGCAATACACCAGAAATGGATTGGCTTTTTCAATAAGGATTTATTAATTTAAAAGCTTACAGCTCTGAAGCCATGAAAGTGTCCAAATCAAGGCATCATCAGAAGATGCTTTCTCCCCAAGCTGCAGCTGTAGGCAATGGTATCTGCTCGTCTCTCCCCTCTCCACTGGGCCTCATTGCTTTCAGCTTCTGGCTAAATTGGCCTCCTTTCAGCTTCTGTGTTCCATTGATTTCAGCTTTTGGCTTCTGGGACCTTCTCTCTCAGCTTCTGGGTTCCTCTCTGTCTCTGGAACTTTTTTCTGTCTCTGCAACTTTTAATTCCTCTGTTTATAAAGGACTTCATTATGAGGATTAAGACCCACCCTGAGTCACACTATCTAATCAAAGGCCCTTAACTGAAGTAATGTAATCAAAAGGGCCCACCTACTATAAATTTACACACACAGGAATAGATTAATCTTAACAACATGATTTTCTGGGGTCCCCAAAAGCTTCAAATAGCCACACATATGATCTAGCCATTCTTCCAAAAGAAGAATTCATCTTCCAAGAGAAAAGATAGCATATGTCTGCATAAGCACTTCTACTGGGATGTTCTTATAGCAGCTTCATTCACGATCGTCCCAAAATGGAAACAGCCCAAATGAAACTATGTACATCCATGCAATGAGTACTATGCAGCAATAGAAAAAAAACAGATGATTAATTCATGCAGTAACATGGGTAAATCTCAAAATAATTATGCTGAGTGAAAGAAATCTGATGTGAAAAGAGTACTTATTATACAATTCCATTTATATAAAATTCTAGAAAATTGATCATTGGCTGCTTGAGAATGGTGAGGGCCTGAGGGATGGATTGCAAATGGTCATGAGGTAATTTTTGGGGTGATAAGAATGTTTGTCACCTTGATTGTGGTGATGGTCATGGGAGGATACATATGACAAAGTTCATCAAATTGTCATTTTAAATATAAGCAGTTTATTGTACATCAATTATACTTCAAGAAAGTTATACAAAACATTTTAAATCTCCCAAAATGTTCCAATATGTACATAATTGTTTATGTAAATGTGTAGCAAAATGTCTGAAAGGAGACTCCCCTCCTGCCAATCTGTTAGCAATGGTAGTCCCTGGGGAGGACAATGGGAATAAAATGATCCTCCCTCCTTATTCTCTATGTAATCACGATTTTTTAAAACAACAAAATGTTGTTATGTATTATTCACATACTTAAAAAAAATAAATAAAGCAAGAAAGGAAAATGACTTTGTGTATATGGAAGAGTGTCAGCTTTGAAGTGAGAGGTGAAGAGAGGAGAGGAAAGGGGAGGAGAGGAAAGGGCTACTTAGCCTGTTCCCCACACCCACCTGCCACCAACACCTTTCCCTCAGCCCAAAACTCACATCCTATGATGGTTCATTTCATGTGTCAACTTGGCCACAGATGTTGGGCCCAGATGTTTGATCACACACTGGCCTAGCTGTTGCTGTGGGGATATTTTGTAGATGGGTGAACATCTACAATCTGAGATTAGATAGATAGATAGATAGATAGATAGATAGATAGATAGATAGATAGATA
>JAKSZT010053840.1:1576528-1614299 GCA_026826555.1 Tolypeutes matacus
ATAGATAGATAGATAGATAGATAGATAGATAGATAGATAGATAGATAAATGATAGATACATAGGGGTTTGACTTTATGGAGTATTTGCCATAATGTGGGTGGGCCTCATCCAATCAGTAGAGGCCGTAAGAAAAAAGGATTGAGGGTTCCACGAAGAAGAAGGTATTCTGCCTCAAGACTACACCCTCCACTCCTTCCTGAGTTTCCAGTCTGAAGAATTTGGACTCAAGAACTCAACATTTTTACCCGAATGTCCATCCTCCAGCCTACTCTAAGGAATTCGAACTTGCCAGCCTCCACAACCACGTGAGCCAGTTCCTTATAACAAACATCTTGAGATGTATGTAATTATTATTATTAATGTCATTTATACGCATATTTCCTGTTGGTTCTGTTTTTCTGGAGATCCCTAACTGATACACTTCCCCTCTCACACTGCTGGGCTTTGGTACATGTTCCCTCTGCCTAGGGTGCCCTGTGCATGAGCATCCATACATGCTTCAAATTCAGACCAAGCAGGTCTTCTGAGGAATCTTCCGGGCCTTGCTTCCCTTGCCTCCTTGCCATCCTCCAGGCTGGATGGAGCTCCCTCCTCCCCAGCTCCCACAGCCTCCAGGCTCATCTGGCCTTGCACACCCCCATGACACCGTCACTGATTCTGCTAAACCTGTCTCCTCCCATAGTTTGGGCACTTTTGACCCATCTCTTGTGCCTTGGGGCCTGGCACAGTGGCCAGCAGGGCACAGGTGCTCAGTTGCTGACTGAAGATGGAGCCCAGGAGGTGGGCACTGGTGGGGGAGGCCGCCAGGGCAGTCCCTGGAGAAGCTTGCCAATGGCCTTGTCAGAGCTGCGTCCTGTGGCCTCCAGAGACCCACCAGGGAGGTAGGTTCCAGCTCCCTGGCTCTCCAATGGCTACTGACTGGCCAACTCCCTCACAGAACAAACAGGCTCTAGGTCCCAAGTGCAGAAGAAAAGCTGCATCCTGGGTGTGGAATCAGAGGCCAAGAGTTTGGTGGATAGGAAGCGGCTGTGGCTCGATCAGTGGGGCTCCCGTTTACCATGTGGGAGGCCCTGGGTTCGGTTCCCGGGGCCTCCTGGTGAGGGCAGGCCCGCCAGCACGGCGTGGTTGGCTGACCCAGCGAGCACAGGTAGCAAGGGGGGGATAAATGAATAAATAAATAAAATATTAAAAAAAAAAAAAAAAAAAAAAAGAGTTTGGTGGAAACAGATCCAAACAGGAGGGAAGCACATCTCTTTGTACTTAGAGGTGCATAAGCAGAGATGACAGTGAAATAATAACAGCAATATAATTCCATTATTGAGTCCCCTGCTCAGAACTAAACATGCTGCTGAGCAAGTAACATTCCCATTTTGCAAATGAGAACATGCAATCTCTGAGTAATAGAAGCACTTGCCCCAGGAAGCACAGCTCCTCAGTGGTTCACTAAAGTTTTACTGGCTGTGTCTGTCTCCAAAACCAGTGCTCTTAACCACCATACTATACTACCTCTTGGGGTAATGGAATTAAGAACCAGGAAGGATATAGGGGAAGAAACCCACGGTTTGATTCTTGCATTGATGCTTTAGCCTGTACACATTTTCTGCTGCTGCATAACAACTTACTCCAAAAATTTACCAGATTAAAATAAGCAGTTCTTTAAAATTGCATGGAGTTGGGTGGTTCTGGTTCATGATCTCATGAGGTGGCAGTCAAGTTGTCAGGCCAGCTGCCATCATCTGAAGTCTCCAGTGGGCCTGGAAGAGCTGTTTCCAAGACAGCACCTCACATGGCTGTTAGCTGGAAGCCTCAATTTGTCACTGCATGGGCCTCTCCACAGGGCTGCTTCAGCATCCTCACACATGGCACCTGGCTTCCCCCAAGCGAGTGATCCCAGAGAAAGTGTGGGGGAAGTCTCAGGACTTTTATTGACCTCGTCTCGGAAGTTGTACACTGTCACTTCCTCATTATTCTCTTCCGTAGAAGTGAGTCACCAAGTCCAGCTCACACTCAAAAGGGAGGGGAAAGAGTCTCCACCTCTTGAGGGAGGAACTATGAAGATTTTGTGGCCATATTTTAAAACCACAACTTAGCAAGTGTGTTTGTGCTTCCTTGTGGAATTTTAATCCTGTGCATTCAATGCACCAATATTGTCATTGAAGGTGGAGGGTATTACTGCAGAAAATAAACAATTAAGGCTGGGAAAGCATGTAAGTAGCAGCTTAATTGATAAAGACGGGTTTCCCCCTTAAAGTTATATCCCTGCTAGAATGTAAAGGTCAAGGGTAGAAAAAGTGCTAAACTAAAATTGATTCTTAGCACTCAGCCCCTGCAAGTGCTATCTGGAAAGAGGTAGAGAATAAATAACAAACCTACAAGCAAATTGAATTGCCCTTTCAGTCGCCCACATTCCTGGACTACTTTTAAGCAAAAAGTAAGTTTATTTTCAAGTTCGCAACTTGTAAAATCACTCTGCATTATTTGGGTGGGAGATGTCAATCCCTTTTAGAGAAGAGCCTTTATGTTTTATTTTTCCCAAATAAATCATAATTGAGATGCCAGGATCTGGGAAACCCCTTTTGTCTTTTGACTGGAAGGTAGCCCCAAGAAAAGAAAACTGCCAAGTGTGTGTGTGTGGGGAGGGTAGGGGTAAAGATTGCTAATTGCCCCCAATATTTGTTCTCTTCTTTTTTTCCCTTTTATTAAAGAAGTTGTAGGTTTACAGATATCATGTATAAAATACAGGCTTCCCATAGACCATTACTAACACCTTGCATTGGGGTGATGTTCTGCCCTTCTTCTCTTACAAATCCCACCCTTTGGGTGCCCAGAAGGGAGACTATTTCCCTGTGGCTAGGTGAGCCCATGTGACTAAGTTCCAGCAGTGGGTTATGAGGAGAAGTGACATCTGTCACTTCTGGGCCATCCCCAAAGTACCAGTGGCACCCCTTCTTTACCCCATGCTCAGCTTGGAGCGTGGATTGACACTGGCACTTCTTGGACCAGGAACAAAGGAGGTCCAACCCCTAGGGATGGTGGAGCAGACAGCTAGAAGCAGACTCATTTCAGATGAATGTGCAGCCTCCATTCCAGCACCAAACCACCTGGGCAGGACTTTTACACAAAGTCATCAACATGACCTTGAATGAACCATTATTTTTACCAATATCCCATGCAGCTTCTGTGAACTCAAAGTTGTTTCTTGGGGCTAAAGCATTTCACCAGGGTGTTTCCATCTAGCCCTGCTTCATGTCAGTCTAGCTTTCCATTACCATGGGCAGAAGACCCCCTCATAAGGAGTTTTAGACCCCCAGATCTGCTGGGAAAAGGCCCAGGACTCCCCACTTCTCTCCTGACCCACTCTACCTTACACTCTGATCCAGTTTCCACTGGCTTCTGTCTGTGGGCGGTACCCCAGTTTATAGCTCGTCTTCCATTCTTTGGAATTGGTGCCTGAGGAATTGTCCTTCACTTCTTTTCCCTTTGCTCCTTTCTCTGCAGTCTGCCTTGGGGAGGACAACCCACTGCTAGGCACCCAGTTCTAGCATCAGTTGGGCCACAGGAGAATGGGGAGTGTAGCAGTTTCATATTCCTTATGAATTCTAAAAATAGATATTGGATTATGTTTGTAAAATGATCTGTCCCTCTGGGCATATTACATTATATTGGATTCAGAGGTTTCACTTTTACTTAATTAAATAATGATTAAGGCTTTGACTGGGCCACGTCAGTAGGACGTTGACACCCCGCGCCCTTGGTGGGTGGGGACTCACAGAGAAAACGACATGGCGGAGAACCGATTTTGGAGTTTTGAGCCAGAGCCTCGGGAAGTAAACACAAAAGAGGGAAAGTGGATGTGGCTCAAACGAATGGGCTCCCATCTACGATTTGGGAGGCCTCAGGTTCGACTCCCAGGGCCTCCTGATGAAGGCAAGCTGGCCCGCACCCGTGGAGAGCTAACGGCCCACACCCGCGGAGAGATAGCGCAGCACGATGATGCAACAAAGGGAGACAAGCAGACACAGAAAAATGTGCAGTGAATGAACACAGAGAGCAGAGAGCGGTCACAAGTGGTGGCAGTGTGGGGGAGGTAATAAATAAATAAAATAAATCTCTAAAACACACAGGGGAAGAACACAGAGAAGCAGATATGTGAGGAAACAGAGAAGGCTCCATTAGACAGAGGCCCTGGGACGAGAGATGAGCTGTTAGCCTGATAATTTACACTGACCTTGTGGAGAGACCAGAGCAGCTGAGCCCTGGGTGAGAGACGAGACTTATCCCAGCGTACAGCTGACATTGGAAGAAGCTGGGACCATGGAGCCTTAAGAGGAAAAGGAAGGCTGAACATTGGCAGCCATCTTGCTCCAACACGTGGCAACAGACTTTGGTGAGGGAAGTAACTTATGCTTTATGGCCTGGTAACTGTAAGCTTCTACCCCAAATAAATACCCTTTATAAATACTAACAGATTTCTGGTATTTTGCATCAGCACTCCTCTGGCTGACTAATACAGGGAGATATTCAGGTGTGGTCACTCATTCAACAATCGAGGACCTATTTCACAGAGCCTGGCACATGGGTACTCAAAGTACATGGTTGAATGAATGAATGATGAATGATCGAATGAACAAACGACTACATAAACTACATACTGAATGCCTACCATGGGTAAAACCTATACCAGTTGCTAAATCTCAATAAAAGATTACAACATAGGCAGTCCCAAACTTTCAAATGGTTTGTGACACAAACACACATTCACCTAGTTCAAGGAATGTGATTTAACCTAGACCCAATGGTGGGGAATTTCCCAGGCTAGCCCCCAGACTCCATGTCATTCATAGAGTCACTGGGAAATTGGGCCTCTGCCATTGGCAGATTAGTGACAGCTGAGGGAAGAGAAAGCCAGCCTGGAGGTGCTGATGATGGGTATCTGGAGCTCCTATCCAAGGCTTGAACTGCCTCCTTTTCTCACTTACTAAGGAGCAAGTGGGAAGGTTTTTAAAATAATTCTTTTCTGTTGAAAGAAGTAGGGAAGCGGCTGTGGCTCAATCAGTAGGGCTCCCGTTTACCATATGGGAGGCCCCGGGTTCGGTTCCCGGGGCCTCCTGGTGAAGGCAAGCCCGCCCACACAGCGTGGTTAGCTGACCCAGCGAGCACAAGCAGCAAGGGGGGGATAAATGAATAAATAAATAAAATCTTTAAAAAAAGAAAGAAGTAATAGGGAAGTGGGTGTGGCTCAAGAGTTTGGGCATCCGTCTACCATATGGAAGGACCTGGGTTCGATCCCCAGGACCTCCTGGTAAAATAAAAACAGTGAGCAGGCGAGCCGGGCCCATGCAGCAATATGATGACGCAACAAAAGAGAGTCGCAGGGGAGAGCCAAGGCGAGATGTGCCAGAAACCAGAAACTGAGGTGGTGCAAAGACAGGGTGCCTCTCTCCCACATCAGAGGTCCCTAGGATCGAATCCCGGTGAACCCTGGAGGAGAAAAATTAGAAGAGAAGGCAAAAAACAGACACAGACGATCACCCAGTGAATGGACACTGACAGCAAGCGGGGGGGGGGGGGGGAGGAGGGGGTTGGGAACTCATAGAACTGTACACCAAAAAAAGAAAAAACAAAGTCATTTTAAAAAAGAAAGAAAGAAGTAATATGTGTTCGTTGCAAAACTTTTAAAATATACCAAAAATGTAAAATAAGTTAGTAAATATCACTTCCTAATCTTATCACTCACCTAATCTTATCACTAAGTGTGCTGGGCAGAATTCAACGTGGACCCCAAGTTTCATTTCCTGGTGTCAAATCCCCTTGACTGTGGGTGGGCCTGGCCTAATCACCTGAGACTGTTGACTCTGGGTCTAGAGATCAGAGTCAGAGGAAGTCAGATTCAAGGTTGTAGCAGATGCCTCCCAACGGCCTGGCTGAAGCACACTGCCGTGTTTAGAAAAGGCAGGGGACAGCAGGCGGCTTCCAGGAGCTGCCATCAGCTTCTGGATGAAGGCAGCAAACAAGTGGGGACTTCAGTCCTGCAGCCACCAGGAACTGAATTCCACCTACCATGTGCTCTGGGAAGGAGTGCCACCTGGCCAATACCTTGATTTTAGGTTTGTGAGACCCTGAGCGGAGGCTCCAGAAAGCCCAGGCCTGGGCTCATGGCCCATGGAACCTGAGAAACAGTGAACTTGTGTCATTTTAGGCTGCTAAATTCTGTGGTCATGCAGCAATAGAACACTATCACAACAAGCATGAGGACATTGTAATGTATTTGATTCATATATTGTATTAGTCAGCCAAAGGGGTGCTGATGCAAAGTACCAGAAATCTGTTGGCTTTTACAAAGGGTATTTATTGGGGGTAAAAGCTTACAGTTACAAGGCCGTAAAGAGTCCAACTCAAGGTTGCTTCCTTACCAAACTCTGTTGCCACGTGTTGAAGCAAGATGGCGGGTGACGTCTGCAAGGATTCAGCCTTCCTCTTCCCTCTTAAGGCTCCATGGGTTCAGCTTCTTCCAATCTCAGGTGTAGGCTGACATAGGGCTCGTCTCTCTTCCTGGGGCTCATTTCTTTCTGGGCTCAGCTGCTCTGTTCTCTTCACAAGGTCAGCCGTAAACTATCAGGTGAATGGCTCATCTCTCTTCCCAGGGCCTCATCTCTCTTCCCAGGGCTTGTCTATGGAGTTATCTCTTTTCCTCTGTGTATCTTCTCTGTTTGTCTCTTTTAGTGACTGTTACACTCTACTGATGTGTTCGAATCAAAGCCCTAATCTTAACATAATTTAATCAAAGACATCTCAGCTGAATCTAATACAAAGAGTATCATGCCCAGAAGAACAGACCAGTTTACAAACATAATCAAATATCTTTTTAAAAAATTCATAAGTAATATCAAACTGTTACACTCCACCCTCTGAATTCCAAAAAATACATTAAAATATTTGAAAAACCTTAAATCCTTTCAGTTAGCCATGCTAAGTACAAAATCACATCACAATCAATTTATAGAAATATAGTTTGTCTTGGAGCAAAGTCCCATCTGGCTGTAAACCTCTGAAACTTACAAAACAATTACCCCCAGTGATCCACTAGGAAAATTTTGCTTCCTGTCTCTGCAACCTTAAGCTCTGCTGGTCTACAGGTCTTAGCTCCAAAAGGAGTGCTTCTACGAGGGAACACAATGATTCCATTGCACTGGAAGTTAAGACTGTTACCTGTCCACTTTGGGCTCCTCTTATTTCTGAATCAACAGGCAAAGAAGGGAATTATTGTACTGGCTGGGGTGATTGATCTTGACTATCAAGGGGAAATAAGACTACATCTACATAATGGGGGTAAAGAAGTGTTTGCCTGGAATACAAGAGATCCTCTAGGGAGTCTCTTAGTACTGCCATGACATGTGATTAAAGTCAATGGAAAATTGCAATTACCAAATCCAAGCAGGACTAACAATGGCCCAGAATCTTCAGGAATGAAATTTGGGTCACCCCACTGTGACCATGAACCATGGCCAGCTGGGGTGCTTGCTGAAGGTAACAGGAACATGGAATGGGTAATGGAAGAAGGTAGTGCTAAATATGAATTTTGACCACATGACCAGTTACAGAAATGAGGACTGTAATGGTCATGAATCTTTCTTCCTTGTTTTGTTATGAGTATGATTGTATATGTACACAAAACAATTTCTTTGTTTTCTTCCCTAAACTTTTCCCTTATCACATGACAAGTTGTATTAGTTTCATTGTCATAATATTTAAGGATGTTAAGTTTAAGAGTGAATATTTCCCAAGGACTTGCACCCCATTCTGTAGGGAATTAATGCTTTTCTGGTTGTATGCAGGACAGTTGAATATTGTTAGGTGGAAATATATATATGTATGTCTGTTATTGTTTCTATTTAGAGACTAAGTATGGTTTAAGGTGATGTGTATGGTTGCCAAGTTGACAAGGGGTGGACTGTGATGGTTAGGCTAAAGTGTCAACTCGGCCAGGTAATTGTGCCCAGTTGTTTGGTCAAGCAAGCACTGGGTTAATTATAATACAAGGACATTTATGGACTTTAGTCACCAGTGAGTTTATTGCAAAGATGGCTGATTATATCTACAATCAACCAAGGAGATTGCCATCAGCAATGAGTGACATTTTATCCAATCAGTTGAATGCCTTAAAAGGGGAAGTGACTTCAGCATTCAGAGAGAATTTTTCCAGCTTGACTTTGGACGACCAGCATCTCCTGGGAATTCATCAAGGACCTTCATTGGAGCCTTTGGTTTGTAGCCTGCCTGCAGAATTTGGAAGTGTGCATCCCCACGGTCATGTGAAAGAAATTTATAAAATCTTATACTATTTATAGTTATCTGTTGATTCTATTTCCCTAGAAAACCCTGACTAACACATATATGAATGTACACAAAATGAAATTGGGATCATATTGTGCTTTCTGTTTCAAATGTAGCTTTTTTCACTTAATATGTCATAAACATCTTCCCATATCAACTAAATATTCATCTAGAACCTAAATTCCAATAGCCACATCCAATATAGAGATATTATAATTTAGACTCAGTCACTTAAAGAAACTTTTTATTTTGAAATAATTTCAAGCTTACAGGAAAGTTGCAAAAAACAAAAAAATAGAAGCAACACATAGAATTCCCCCCCACCCAGATACAACTGTATTTTGTCAAAATTGTTATTTCCTTCTACCTACCCATCTCTCTCACTTATCTATCATCTATCATCTATCTATCTAATCATCTATCTTCATCATCATCATCTACTTATCTGTTTTCTAAATCTCTGAGAGTAGGTTTCATTCATCTTGTTCCTCTAACATTTAACCCTTCTATGTACTTTTCCTGAGAACAAGGACACTCACTTATTTCACCAACTTAAGTACACTTATCAAGTTCAAGAAATTTAATATTGATACAAAGTATAGAGTCCTTATTTCATTTTATTTTCATATGCCCCCTGTAGCAGTTTGGCATTATTTATGAATTCCAAAATAGATATTGGATTATGCTTGTAAACTGGTCTGTTCCTCTAGGCGTGATTAAATTATGATTAGGGCTTTGATTGGGCCAGGTCAGTAGGCTGTTGAGTCCCTGCCCCTTGGTGGGTGGGGTCAAAGATAAAAGACATTGCAAAGGACACAGCTGGAGTTTTTTTGTTTGTTTGTTTTGTTTTGTTTCCCCAAAAAACCCCTATAGAGTTGGAGTTTTGATGCTGGAGTCTTGAGCTGGAGCCCCAGGAAATAAGCACATAGAGGAGCTTGGTCATGAGTAAGGAGAGAAGTCCCCGGGAAAAAAGATGAGCCGTTCTCCTAGTGGTCTTCAGTTGGCCTTGCAGAGACAAGCAAGCCTGAGCCCAGAGAGAAGTAAGCCCCAGGAAGAGAGGAACCCAGGAAGCCTGAATTCTTGGTGGATGTCAGCAGCCATCTTGCTCCAACACGTGGCAAAGACTTTGGAGAGGGAAGTAACTTATGCTTTATGGCCTGGTAACTGTGGGCTTCTACCCCAAATAAATACCCTTTATAACAGCCAACAGATTTCTGGTATTTTGCATCAACACCCCTTTGGCTGACTAATATACCCCCATAATATCCTTTTGGACATTTTCTCCTCCATTATTCAATCCAGTCCAGGATCATGTATTGTACTTAGTTGTCATTGTCTCTTTAGTTCTCTCTTTTATAATTGTGGTAACATATATACAACATAAAACTTCCCATCTCAACCACTCCCAAACTTACAATTCAGGGTCATTAATTACATTCACAATGTTGTGTTGCCATTACCACCACCAATTACTGAAACTTTTCCTTTACTCCAAATAGAAGCCCTGTACTCATTACGCATTACCTCCACCCCCCACCCAGTAACCTGTACTCTACTTTTGTTCTCTATGGTTCTGCCAGTTCTCCATATTTCATGTCATTGGAATCATATAATATCTGTCCTTTTGTGTCTGGCTTATTTCACTCAACATGATGTCTTCAAGGCTCATTTGTATTATCGTATGTATCAGAAATTCACTCTTTTTACAGCTGAATAATATCCTATTGTATGTATATATGACGTTTTGTTTATCCAGTCATCTCTCGGCTGCTTTCATCTTTTGGCAATTGTGAACAATGCTGCTATGAACATGGATGAACAGATACCTGCTTGAGTCCCTGATATAAATTCTTTGGGGTTTACACCTGGAAGTGGGATTGCCGGGTCATATAGTAATTCTGTGTTCACCTTTTAAAGGAACTGCCAAACTTTTCCACAGCAGCTGCCCAGTCACAGTCTCGTGTACATGTCTTTGCACACCTGTTCTGTGATTTTGTTAGGGAAGATTCCTGGAAGTAGAAAGCCCGTGTCAAGAGGCTTTGCCCTTTCAGACTCTTCATTCATAAAGCTGAACTGTCCAGCTGTTTACAGTCTGGCAGGCAGGGATGAGTGTGTCTGCTTGCACACTCACTCACAGCCACACCATGGGTAGCAGTTGTGATGCGCACACGTGTGTGTGTGTGTAATGGGGTATATCTGGGCTCTACAGCAAGGGCCACCCCTTCCAAACAGGAGGGTTTTAAAAGATAAAAGACAAAAAAATAAAAGAAACAAGAAAAAGAAAAGAAAAAAAAAATTAAAACAGGTGGGTATTCTTTTCATTTGCTCTTCAGGAGCTGGACTTTCGTTTTCTTTCAGAACATGATGATTTTTTCACTAAATGTCCTTCTCTCTCCTCCCGGAGGGAAGGCTTTATACCTTGTTTCTATTTTTAGCCAGTCTCCTTTTCCTTATCTGGAATTAGTTCAGGGTGGGGCGCCCTGGTTGAAGCTCAGGTGTGTGGGCGGTGAGGCAAATGCTGCCTCCTGGAGGAGCACCTGGACTTGAGGCACACTCAGAGGACGGGGCCTGCTGGGGGGCAGCTGGCCCACCCCGCCCTGCCGGGTCTCTAGAGCGTCGCGCTGTGGGGTCGCTTCCTTCAAGTATTTGTCGCGTCGGCATTGGCCCATGGGAGCTGCTGCTTGGCGCTGGAGCCTGACCTTGGACCTGAATCCTTTCCTTTTGCTCCCTGATGCTCAGCTGGGACCGTTTGGAACTTGTGCAATGTCTGACCTCATGAAACCCTGAGGAGGCCAACTGTGAAATAAACAGAAAAGCATCCAAACTACCTGCTTTCTAAGGAACAGCTTCTTGTCCAAGACCTGCAGGCCCCATTGGTTGCCCTTGGGTTCTAGGAAGATAGGAAGTTTTTGGCAGTTGCCCTACCCCAGCTCCATCTTCCACATGGTGGATTACACTTTCTCCATCCTGCAGCTTCCTTCTGTACAACCCTTTTTTTTAAAAAAAATTTTATATGTATCCAGTACATTTAATTGAGAAATGTATATATTTATCTGTGTTTACTTTTTAGTTTTTAATTGTTTATATTTTCAATGATTGAATGTACAAAATAGTCAGAATGAAAAAAAAAAAAAGAAAAAGAAGAAAAGAAAAACAAACACCCCCCCACACACACACACCTTTTATTATATACAATTTCCAACCTACAGACAAATTTAAATAAAAGTACAGTTACCTTCCAAGTTCAGCAATGGTAAACAGTTGGCAATATTTGCTTTATCTAGTTTTCTTTTTTTTGCTGAATCTGGGCGTCTTTTTATTAATATTTGTTTTATTTCTGCTTATGAAGGTATTATGGACTCACTGAAGAAAATTTAGAAAATACGAGAAAGTTTGAAGAAGTAGAAAAGTTATCCAGGTCCCACTATTAAAGACAACTACAAATTATATTTTGGTGTCTTTCTTGAGATATATATATATATATATGTATATAATTTCATAGTTGAGATTATATAGGTGATATGGCTTATGTCCTATTTATATATTTAAGGCCATTATTCCCTCCCTATCATTTAAGGAGTTTGGTTGTACCCTGTCCACCTTTCTGAAGGGAATGGAAATGGGTCCATTAACAGGTGGGAGCAGGTTACTAGCAGTGGCAGTCACCTGAGTCCGGTGGCTCTGGTTTAAAAGATACACGTGTGCTTGTACACACACACAGGGGGTCAGCATTATGAGTTGGCTGGTCAACTTAAGCATGTTCCCAACAAAGGGGGTATTGGGGATATTTTCTGGTGGGAGTAGCATGTCACTAAAGCAGGCCTTTTGATATATTAAAAAAAATTTTAAAGCAAAACAAGTTTAGATTTTAATCATATTTGTAGGGTTTTTAAGTCTTTCTGTTTTACAGAATTGCTTGTTGGCTTCAAGTCTTCTCATCTCTGCCCTTTGAAGAGATGGGGAAGGCCTGGAGTCACACAATTGTAATTTTGTATTCTGGTGTCTTTTTCCATGAGTGCAATATATTCCTTTCCTTTAAGATTTCTGAAGTAATTTTTTTTTCTTTTATAATGAAAAAAAAAAAAAATCCTACCTTAATTCCTACATTCCCTACTGTTCTCTGATTATTTTTGTGTTGGCTGCAGCAAGTAGGCTGTGATTTTCTCTTTTTTTTTTTTTAACTTTATTTTGTACATTTAATAATTGAAAACATAAGCAATTAAAAACTAAAAAGTAAACACAGATGAATAAATATATACCTTTCTCAATTAGATGTAATGGATACATGTAAATTTTTTTGTTGTTTTGTTTTTTGTTTGTTTTTTTGTTTGTTTTTTTTTTTGTGTGTGAATCAAACAACATATTACACAATATATTTGGTTCATAGTAATGCATTCATACAGTATTTGTCCTTTTGTGTCTGGCTTGCTTCACTCAACATAATGTCCTCCAGATTCATCCATGTTGCCATATCCTTTATGACTTCATTTCTTCTTACAGCTGCATAATATTCCATCGTGTGAATAGACCACAGTTTGTTTATCCATTCATCTGTTGATGGGCACCTGGGTTGTTTCTAACTTTTGGCAATGATGAATAATGTGGCTATGAACATCGGTGTGCAGATGTCTGTTGGTGTCACTGCTCTCAGTTCTTCTGGGTATATACCCAGTAGTGGTATTGCAGGGTCACGTGGCAAGTCTATATTCAACTTCTTCAGGAACTTCCAAACAGTCCTCCATAGTGGTTGTACCATCCTGCATTCCCACCAACAGTGAAGAAGTGTTCCTATCTCTCCACATCCTCTCCAACACTTGTAGTTCTCTGTCTTTTTAATAGTGGCCATTCTGATAGGTGTGAAATGATATCTCATTGTAGTTTTGATTTGCATTTCCCTAATCATGAGTGATGTTGAGCATTTCTTCATGTGTTTTTTTGCCATTTGTATTTCTTCTTCAGAGAAATGTCTATTCAAGTCTTTGGCCCATTTTTTAATTGGCTCATTTGTCTTTTTATTGTTGAGTTGTAACATCTCTTTATATATCCTGGATATTAAACCCTTATCAGACATGTGATTTCCAAATATTTTTCCCATTGAGTTGGCTGCCTTTTCACCCTTCTGACAAAGTCCTGTGAGGTGCAAAAGTGTTTAATTTTGAGGAGGTCCCATTTATCTACTTTTTCTTTTGTTGCACGTGCTTTAGGTGTAAGGTCCGAGAAACCACCACCTACTACAAGGTCTTGAAGATGTTTCCCTACTTTTTCTTCTAGTAGTTTTATGGTCCTGGCTTTTATATTTAGATCTTTGATCCATTTTGAGTTGATTCTTGTATAGGGGGTGATATAGGGGTCCTCTTTCATTCTTTTGGTTATAGATATCCAGTTCTCCCAACACCATTTGTTGAAGAGACTGTTTTTTCCCATCAGCGTGTGCTTGGTAGGTTTGTCAAAAACCAGTTGACTGTGTAGGTGAGGGTTTATTTCTGGATTCTTAATTCTATTCCACTGATCGATATGTCTATCTTTATGCCAGTACCATGCTGTTTTGACCACTGTAGCTTTGTAATATGTTTCAAGATCAGGCAGTGAAATTCCTCCCACATTGCTCTTCTTTTTTAGAATGCTTTTGGCTATTCGGGTGCACTTACCCTTCCAGATGAATTTGGTAATTGCCTTCTCTAATTCTGTAAAGTAAGCTGTTGGGATTTTGATTGGTATTACATTGAATCTATAAATCAGTTTGGGCAAGATTGCCATCTTCACGATATTTATTCTTCCAATCCATGAACACGGAATGTCTTTCCATTTGTTTAGGTCTTTTTTTATTTCTTTTAGCATTGTTTTGTAGTTTTCTGCATATAGGTCCTGTACTTCTTTGGTTAAATTAACTCCTAGGTATTTGAGTCTTTTTGTTGCTTTTGAAAATGGATTTTTCCTCCTGATTTCCTCCTCAGGTTGTTTAGTGCTAGTGTACAAAAACATTACTGATCTTTCCATGTTGGTCTTGTATCCTGCCACTCTGCTGAACTCATTTATTAGTTCAAGTAGCTTTGTTGTGGATACTTCAGGATTTTCTAAATACAGGATCATGTCATCCGCAAACAGAGTTTTACTTCCCCTTTTCCTATTTGGACGCCTTTAATATTTTTGTCTTGTCTAATGCCCTAGCTAGAACTTCTAGTACAATGTTGAATAACAATGGTGACAGTGGGCATCCTTGTCTTGTTCCTGATCTTAGAGGGAAAGCTTTCAGCCTTTCCCCATTGAGTATGATGTTGGCTGTGGGTTTTTCATATATGCCTTTTATCATATTGAGGAATTTTCCTTTTATCCCTATTTTTTGATGTATTTTTATCAAAAAAGGATGCTGGGGGCGGATGTGGCTCAAATGGTTGGGCATCCGTCTGCCATATGGAGGGACCTGGGTTTGATCCCCAGGACCTTCCGGTAAAAAAAAAAATATATATATATATATATATAGAGAGAGAGAGAGAGAGAGAAGGCACACGGGCTGCCAGGCTCTGTGTGCCGCTGAGACATTGGGCCCTGGGAGCCATGCAGCAGGATGATGGCGTAACAGGGGAGAGACAAGACGAGATGCTCCGAAAGCTCCAGAAGCCAGGAGCAGAGGTGGCGCAGGCAGCAGAATACCTCTCTCCTATATCGGAGTTCTCCAGGATCAAATTCTGGTGAAGACTGGAGGAGGAGGATGAGAAGAGATGGCAGGAAACAGACACGGAGAATTGCCCAGCGAATGGACACAAAACAGCAAATGGGGAAGGGGGTTTTAAAATAGATAAAGTAAATAAATAAATCTTTAAAAAAAAAGGATGCTGGATTTTGTCAAATGCCTTTTCTGCATCTATTGAGATGATCATGTGGTTTTTTTCCTTCAATTTGTTAATGTGGTGTATTACACTGATTGATTTTCTTATGTTGAACCAGCCTTGCATACCAGGAATAAATCCCACTTGGTCATGATGTATAAGTCTTTTGATACGCTGTTGGATTCGATTTGCAAGTATTTTGTTGAGAATTTTTGCATCTATGTTCATTAGAGCGATTGGTCTGTAATTTTCTTTTCTCGTGGAATCTTTATCTGGCTTTGGTATTAAGGTGATGTTGGCTTCATAAAATGTGTTGGATAATTTTCCCTCCTCTTCAATTTTTTGGAAGAGTTTAAACAGGATTGGTGTTAATTCTTTTTGAAATGCTTGGTAGAATTCACCTGTGAAGCTGTCTAGTCCTGGACTTTTCTTTGCTGGGAGATTTTTGATGACAGATTCAAACTCCTTAATTGTGATTGGTTTGTTAAGTTCTTGTATTTCTTGTAGCGTCAATGTAGGTTGGTTATGTGTTTCTAGAAATTTGTCCATTTCATCTAGGTTGTCTAGTTTGTTGGCATATAGTTTCTCATAATATCCTCTTATGATTCTTTTTATTCCTGTGAGGTCATTTGTAATTCCCCCCTTTCATTTCTGATTGTATTTATTTGCATCTTCTCTCTTTTTTTCGTTGTTAATCTAGCGAGGGGTTTGTCAATTTAATTGGTCTTCTCAAAGAACCAGCTTTTGGTTTTGTTGATTTTCTGTATTTTCTGTTTTAATTTTCATTTATTTCTGCTCTAATCTTTATTATTTCTTTCCTTCTGCTTGCTTTGGGATTGGTTTGCTGTTCTTTTTCTAGTTTCTCTAGTGTTCAGTTAAATCTTTGAGTTTAGCTCTTTCTTGTTTTTTAATATTGGCATTTAGGGCTATAAATTTCTCTCTCAAGACTGTCTTCGCTGTATCCCATAAGTTTTGATACGTTGTATTCTCATTTTCATTTGTCTCAATATATTTACTGATTTCACTTGCAATTTCTTCTATGACCCACCGAATATTTAGGATTATGTTGTTCAGTCTCACACATTTGCAAATTTACTTTTTTCTTGTGTGTCATTGATTTCTAGTTTCAGTCCATTATGATCTGAGAAGGTGCTTTGTATAATTTCAATCTTTTTTTATTTATTGAGAGCTGCATGGTGACATAACATGCGGTCTATCCTGGAGAAAGATCCATGACCTGCCTCCATTCTCATCAGAGCCTTTCCCTGACCACATTTGAGAAACAACTGAGTCCTGAGCCACCCAGCGGTGGGCTGGGCCAGGAATCTTCCTTCCTCCCCCTGCCTCTGTTGTGGATTTGTACACAGATCCTGGCAACAAGGAGGAACTAGAAAACAGTCTTTACAAAGGAAATTGGATTTGTAAAATGAACAATTCGCCCCAAAATAATAGTACTCAGGCTGGGTTTTGTCTGGCACTTTTGACTTTGCTGAGTGACACTGCTGTCCCATCAGTTCCTCTGACCTCCTCGTGGGCCTAGGAAAGAGCAGGTATATTCCGTTTCCCGCTTGGCAGCTCACCTGTCCCTTCCCAGCAGAGGCTTTGGTCTCCTGACAAGGAGCCAGCGCTTTCCCACTTCCCGTTATGGCTCGGGTGGGTGGGATGAGGGAGGCCGACCTTGATGCCTTCCTGCTCTGGCAGCCCAGTGCGTTCAGCGGCCCAGTAGGTGCTGCAGCTGTGAGGGCTCTAGTGTCTTGACACGAACCTTGTGGGCACGTATGTGCACATCTTCACATAGCAGAGAGAATGTGACACTAATTCTGTCTCAGTTAACTAAACTAGAAACAAAAGAGTACCAAGGGAAGCGGCTGTGGCTCAATCAGTAGGGCTCCCGTTTACCATATGGGAGGCCCCGGGTTCGGTTCCCGGGGCCTCCTGGTGAAGGCAAGCCCGCCCGCACGGCGTGGTTAGCTGACCCAGCGAGCACAAGCAGCAAGGGGGGGGATAAATGAATAAATAAATAAAATCTTTAAAAAAAAAAAAAAAGAGAGTACCAAGCCCTCATGGCCAGCCTGGTTCACCTGTTGAACACTCTCCCGCTGCGTCGGCCAAGTGAGAAATGATGTCAGGTCCTGCAGAGGAAGCGCCCATGGGAGGACGAGGGGGCACCTGGGCACCTTTGAGAGGCAGCCGTTGCCATGGTGGCAGCCCTGGTGCTGCATTCGGACTACCTGCCTTCTGGTGTGCGTCCCCCACTGGCTGTGGACCACCAGTGAGCCTTCTGAATCTCGTCTTTTCGTTCCTAAAAGAGGAGAGCCTGTTCTGCATACCTCAAAGGAGTTTTGTGAGGCTCAGGTATGAGACTCGGTGTAAAAGCTCCTTGCAAACTGTTGGACATGTGTATATTTTCACTCTATTTCTCACTGTCTTTTCCTCATCCTTGCTCTGACAATTCTGAACTTGAGAAGGACAGATACAGCAGCAGTTATGAGTTGAGAATAAGTTTAATGGTGCATACCAACTCATTATCCAGGTTTTCATAAAAATATAACAATCTTCTAGGTACTTCTTTTCCATTTTAAAAACTCATTCAACAAATGTGTGTTAAGTACCTGCTGCCTTCGCTGCACTGTGCTGAGGGACCTGAGAAAAGCAATAGCTTCATCCTGCCCTGAAGTGGTATAGAAGCCAGCTGGGGAGGCAGGTCTGGCACCCGAAGAAGCTGGTCAGGCGACTCTGGGGTAACCAGCATGAGGTTGCTACTGTGGGGGCCCCAGGGTCAGGGCACTAGAGCTGGCAGGACAGGGAGACTTCCCAGAGGAAGTGGGGTGGAGGTGGGCTGTGAGCACGGGGCAAGGAGGGGGCACAGACCCTCGGGGGGTTAGCAGAAGGGCGTCCTGGTCGCGGCACCTGCACAGGTCACCACAAGAGCTGTGCCCGTGGGGAAGGTGAGGTGCCCACGTCTCATGGCCAGTTGGCGCCGGATCTCATGAGCCTCAGGCAGCGCTCATCTAATGTGCCAGGACGCAGCACACTGAGCCTTAAAGTCCTTGTATAAGGTGATCTTGGCACATGGAAAAAGTCTGGAAGGATACATCCCGCAGATGGTACCTGTGGGTTGTGGGGCCTTTTCCCTGTTAGAGGCCCACCCACCTGCCTTCCTGTTCCTGCCAGCCACATGGGCCCTGCCTCCTCGTGCCCCACATGGCAGCACGAGCATCTCTTCCTGGTCTTCTCTCCTCCCCTGGGCAGGCTCATAATCGATTGAGCCCTGTAGCCTGCTAGAAGCAAGGCAGATGCCAGGCTGTGCATAATCAATCTCTCATAATTGCCCCTATCTTAGAAGTTTTCTAAGATAGTGATCTTAGAGATTTTTATGGGTACTCTGCCTCCAGGCTTCCCCCTTTTCTCTATATGATCAGTGACCGTCAACAGACATTTAAGTGCCTGCCCCATTCTGTGCTGTTTTACGCATTTTGAGGGTCCCAAGGGGCTGAAGTTAACACAGCTGAGAGCCTCCACCTAGAAGCCCGTAACAGTAAAGTGTCATGCCAGTCCAAGGGAGTCTTCTGGCAGAACCCAGTCTCTGGCCTCAGGGAGGCAGAATCTTCTGGGACCACGGTCAGTGGTGGAAGGCAGTGCATGCTCGTCCAAGGAGGGGTGGGAGGGAAGCAGCTGTGGCTCAATCAGTAGGGCTCCCGTTTACCATATGGGAGGCCCCGGGTTCAGTTCCCGGGGCCTCCTGGTGAAGGCAAAAGCCCGCCCGCACGGCGTGGTTGGCTGACCCGGTGAGCACAAGCAGCAAGGGGGGGGATAAATGAATAAATAAATAAAATCTTTAAAAAAAAAAAAAAAAAGGAGGGGTGGGAGAAGAACGAGCGCCCCCAGACAAGCAGGTGGGGGGATGCCTTGACGGTTGGTCTCAGGTGTCACTTCTCCTCTCAGTGGGGAGAAGGAGCGTGCTGGGTGTGCAAGGAGGAGACTTGACTGCTCCCAACCCCAGGGGAGCTCTCAGGTGCCTCACCCTTGAAACTCGTGGGCCTGCTCCACGGACTCCTTTCTCCAGGGACCCCCACACCATAGCCTGCCGCAGCAGAGCGCCTGCCGGTCCCTCTACACTAAGCCCTTTGCTGTTCCCTCTCCTTGTTGGGGCCCAGGCCCAGACAGGTGTGGACAAATTGAGGGCTCTCCGCAGATGCTTGTGTGGTGAATCCCTCAGCTGGGGGGCAGGCTCTTTTCTGACCATCACCTGGATGCTCTCCTGCTTCTCACTGCTTGGTTCTCCTCTGGCTGACTCACATTCATCTTTTCTTTTCAGATGAAGCTATTAAACCTCTACATAAAGAGGGCCCAAACCACGAACAGCAACAGCAGCTCCTCATCCGACGTTTCCACGCACAGCTAATGTCAGCGCCGGTGTCTCTGTGTAGACCTAGAAGCAATCGGCGAAGCCTCTCAGAGACCTTCCCTGTCCCCTCATCGCTGCCCAGTCAGTTCAAGGAGGCCCGCAAATATTTATTACAATCAGTATTTTGGTCCCTTCCAGCTTTTGTGTAGAATCTTACTGGCATTGAATGTAAAGGCATCAAGGCCCGTACTACAGCCTTCACAAAACAAAAGGAGTAAGAGTGGAAACGAAACGAGCCTTATTCACTCACAGTGTCTTGGACAGCCGGCTGAGATACAGCATGCCGCGTGTGGGGTGCAGCTTTTCCAAATCAGAGCCCTTCTCTCCAGCTCACCATAGATTGGGGTGGGGGCTTAGTTTGTATTTCTCTTATTTTTTGTCTTGTTCTGAGCACAGCCAACACCATTTGAGGGCTGGCCATCTTTAAGTTGTGTTTTGACACCTACTAAAGATGTGAAATCAGGTCTTGGCGAGAAAGGAAGAGCCTAAAGACAGTGGCCCTTTTAACAGACCCTTGGAATTGTCCTCGTAGGCTCCAGAGTTAAGGCAGGCTGCCCTGGCGCTTAGCATAGGAACAGAGGGCACCCACCGCCCAAACACCCCCACTTAGTGGTCCCAGCCCCAGGCTCACTCTCAGAAGAACTCTTGCAGTTTAAATCCAAACACAAAATCAAGGTAAATTATAGCATCATTTGTGTGGATGCCTAAAATGGCATTTCAAGAAGCACAGGAAAGAGAAGTTGTTTTACTGCCAAAGATCTTGGGGAAACATTCTTTCAACCGTGATCCCCTTGGAACCCCTTAGTACTTGAGGGTACTGGGGGCCACCTCTGTTCCTCTCCCCCCAAGCTGTGCTTCAGCCCCTCAGTTGTAAAATGTTTCTTAGTTAACTTGGTAAACAGCAAATCTACCATCCCAGATTTTAACTTCTGTTTAATTTGGGATTGAGATCAAAGAAAAGTCTAGAGAGACCGTGGGTGTCAGAACCACTTTTTAATTATACAAATCACTGTACTTCCTTGATCATCTTCCCTGATCATTGTTTAAGGAAAAAAGAATTAGGATGAGGTACAAATTTCAGGAAAACAGAATTTGAAACTTTGTTTAGGGTCTTAATTTCCTTTTCTTCAACCAGAAACCTCCAGGCCTCTCTTTTTTGAACCTCTTGAGGATTTGATTGCTCCAATAAAAGTAATTACAGATGTGGAGTCTGGCCAAACCGTTTTGAGTAAAATTCTTTAAGCCAAATGAAAGTTCTTCAGGCAGTCATGCCGACGTCTGTTGTCACTTACTCCTCTTCAGTTAGATCCTGGGAATCAAACTGATTTTTCCATAAGGAAAATGCTTCTTTCGATGTCAATCTGGAAGTATTTGCTTGGCCAGCTCAGTGTCCTGCAGCATCTGGGACTGGGAAGAAGGGGGCTACCCAGAGCCCGGGGGCCTGGCCGTGCAGCTCACAGTCCCCAGCTCCACAGCCCTCCTCTGCTTGGACCACACACAAGAGGTTGTGAACGACACTCTTGGAAAAGGAAGACCCGTAGTGCACTCCAGTGCAGGGTGGGGGTGGGCAGGGGTGGGTCTTTGACACATATTTATACACGTAGGAAATTCCCACTGCTGCTGTTAGAACTTGGGAGTGCATTTTAAGTGGTTGGATATTACTGACTTATTTTTGGCTCTGAACCTAGCAGGAACAGGCCTTCCTTCCATCAGTACCATTTGGCTGTTAATATTTCATTTGTGGGAGTTCTTTTTGACACTGTACGAGTGAGTCAGGAGGTCTTTTGGTTACTCCTCCATTGTAGAAATGTGCATTCTGGTTCAATCATTTATGAGTTTTTCTACGTCTCGCACATTTAGAAATGCCACTTGCCTCCAGTTCTTTGCCTCCCCAGCAGATCGCCTTGGTCCCTGCAGTGTAGTTGGAAAGAACCGCGAACTTGCCGAATCTCCTCGTAGAGCTCACTAAGGGCTAGTAGCCTTGAACGTCACCTGCCCGACCATCAGTCTCCTGACTTAGAGACACAATCACTTCACAGGTCTCGGCCTCAGCGTGAAAACTGCTGCCCACCGTGCCCACCGAGGGGAGACCTGCCTGCCGCCGCCACCTCACAGGGAAGGGGCCGGCGCCTGCTGCCCCCTCCCCGAATCCCTGCAGCTGCCTTGCCTTGCCGCCGCCTCCCTGCAGGGCTCCTGTTCTTATGAAGTAACAGAAACACAAAACTGGGTTTGCCTCCCCCATTTACCTGACTATCCAGGGTCCCGAAAACAGCACCCTGCCCTGTCGCTGGGGGCGGGTTCATCTGACTTGCTTTCCTTCCAGCTGCACTCACCCTCTTCAGGCCAAGGGATGGGCAGTGGTGCCCGCATCCCCAACGGGGAAGCTGGGTCCGAGGCTCAGCGAGTGCCTCCTTGGACTGTGCTGCCGAAGGCCCACTCTGTGGCTCCTCACAAGCTTACCCAGGCCCAGCGCAGGGAGCGCAGCTGCATTTTGTCTCTCATCTTTTCCTTTCCCTACCACCCTTTATTTATCAAGCATAATATTACACATTAAAGGACAACAAATAAGAACTTTGTAGAATCCCACCAGGACTTTGCTAACAATAATGTTTGGAAATGAAAAAGGAAATGCTCTGAAAAATATCAGCCACCAAAATAGTTTTGTTGGCACTGTGTTCACATGCATGAACCCCACATACCCAGATTGGTTTTTGTTTTTATTTTGGATTTTTTTTTTTTTTTTTTTTTGGCATTTTCATGTTACATCCATATCTGTATTTATATCTTGTTTCACTTTCAAGTGTATCATGGCAAATGTACAGATTTTTTTTTTGTTAATGTGCTAGAATTTGCTAAAACAAAAACAAAAAACCCTCCTGAGTTTGCCCTAGAATAAATGAAACTTAATTCAGTTTCCTGCATAGGTGCTTGTCTATCACCCGGCCCTGTGGCGAGCCTGTCCCACCTCCCGTCCTGCAGGGTGTGCCCATGTTTGTAAAGAATCTAAGCGAGAGGACTACACAGGGAGCCCTTTTCTCCTTGCAGGTAAAGCAGGTCAAGCCAGAGGGAAGCGACCCCCACTGCCATGAGCCCATCTCAGGCCTTGCAGTGTGGGAAAGCCCCCTGGAGCAAAGAGGCTGGTGTAGCCTTGCTCCCAGCGACTGCTTGGGCAGCAGGTGTTATTCTCTGGGCCCCATTTCCCCAAGAACATGAGCTTCCAGGAAGGGAGCAGGAAGAAAGTCTAGACTTAAATTGAGTCCAGAGCGAAAGCTGCCGAGGGCAGGCAGGCTGCCTCTGCTCTGCCAAGGCCTGTTCTGTGCCCCACCGTGGGAGCTCAGGGAAAGGCTTCTCACGCTGGTGCTCGGCTTCGGGAGGGGGCTGCCTGGCAGCTGGGGCAAGGTCATTCTTTGAAGGAATCCTGTACATAATACACAACATCGAGACTGCCAAGCCCATGTCTTTGAAACCTTTTTATTTAAAGAAAAAGTGACTTTTCCATCCATGATGCAGCTTGAGTGTTACTGCCCCGTGCTTCTGTGCCACCCTTCCGTGGCTTGCCATAACTGGCCCTGGGGGGACAGGGCTCTGTCAATGTCACCACACAGGTGACAGGAATTACAAATAGCTGGGTCCCCATCCCAGCTCCACCCCCTTCCTTGGACAAGCCACTTCCCCTCCTGCCTCGGTCCCTCCATTTATTCCTTGGGTTGAGAGCTGCAGTGAGGGCCCCGTGAGACAGTGTCAGTGAAGCAGTGGGCCCAGTACACGCCTGCAGGCTGCCCTGCCCTGCCCTGCCCTGCTATGGACTTGGCATGCACACCTGCGGCTGCAGCCAGTCGATTATTCATTAACAAATGTGGGAAACCCCGAGGGGACGGGGCCCAGGTTCAGGCAAGGCAGGCAGTTCATCTTTCTGACTTGGTCTCGACCCCTGGGTGCCGTCACCCTCCCCAGCCCAGGGGCCACCGGGGGGTCCTTGCCAACTTAAAGGACCACACCACCCTCGGGGGTGGGGTGCAGGGGCTTTGGGGGTTCTGAATACTCTTCAGGAAAATACACATTTCCACCTGCACATACAGTTTTGTGCTCAATCTTGGGAGGTTCCGGGATTCTGAGATACAGATAAGAAAGGTGCTGCCTTTAATTTCCAGATGAGAAACTGGCACAAGGAGAAGGCCCAGCTAGGTGGTGACAGGGGAGTTGGGCTGGACCCAGGCCCCTGCTGTGCTCCCAGCTGCTCTCCTGTCACCACCCGTATACCTCCCAAGCCTGTATGTCGTCCTGAAACCCCCTAGAGCAGAGGTTCTCAGAGTGCGCACAGAACCACCTGGAAGGCTGAGCTGCTGCTTCAGCAGGTCTGAGGCAAAGGCCTGAGAAGATGTGTTTCTGGCAGAGCCTTGGGCAGCCGCTGGTCTGGGAACCATATTTTGACAAGCTTCTAGAGTCCACAAGAAGGTGATTTAGTCCCAAGCTTGGGAACGATCCTTGAGACCAGCACTTGGCAGGAAACAGCCTTGGACTTGGGGCATGTCCTCCAAGACCGTCGCACAGGTAAATTATGGTGGTCATCTAGTCCAGCATCCAAGCTGGGACACAATGGAACGGTGGTTGATGGACCCAGAGCGAGTGTCTCAGGCAAACCCCAGGCAGGCAGCACCCTCAGAAAAACCCACAGTGGAACAAGCCGGGGCTGGAGCCCCAAGTCCCACCCTTCTCTCCTGGCTCTGCTCAATCCCCACCTCACCTTTCCCAGTTCCTTCAGTATTTATTAACTCATACTTCAGTGGCTCCAGGCAAGAATGGACAAAGGTCATGTGAATGGGCATCTAATCCCAGATTATGTATTTAAAAGACATTAAAATGCTTCCACACCAGTGCCCTTCCCAGAAGCCTGCTGCCAGGGTGGAGGCCCAGGAGGTAGGCTGGGGTGGCCCCTCGGGCCTCCGGGAGGCACAGATTCCTGGGTACATTCCCAGCAGCTCTGGCTGCCTCCCTCGGTGCCTGGACCTGGGCACAGGCAGTGCCATCTCCCACCAGGTCTGCGGGCCGTGGGCGGATGCTGCAATCTTCCAGCACTTCAGTGGGCCTCACTGCCCATGAGGGCCTCGGAGGCACCCTGGGGAGTGTCCAGCACCAGGGCAGAGTTAGCGCCTGCCCTCTGGTCCCTCTGGCTTCTCAACGGCATCTGCAGGCCAGCCCTTTCCCCACTTGACCTTTTCCTCAACCTTCAGTAGCAACAACAGCTGATACGCCTTGAGTGCCTGCTGCACACCAAACTCGGCTCTGGTAATTGAGTAATCCTCTGCAAAAACCCAGTGAGGGCTAGGCCCTGTGACTATTCCCATTTTACAGGTGGGAAGCAGAGGCACAGAGAGGGTAAGTAACTTGCCTGAAGTCACACAGCCAGTAAGAGGTAGAGCTGGCATTCAAACCCAGAAGTCCAGCTCCAGACTGAACCGGAGCCTCGTCTTGTGTCTCTGTACCTTCTCTGAGCCTCTGTTGCATTTCCCACCCACTGACTCCTGTTACCAAGTTCAGGTGCATCCTGGTCATGGGCCTGCTGGGCTACTTGAGACCAAGCTCATGGTAGCACCCCTGGAGTACTGCTCACTGGGCCAGGTGAGGTGGGAAAGGCCTGGCTTGGGAGCAGGAGGCCTTGGACTTGAGGGCTGAGAGTTCTGACTTTAGCCCATGATTCCAGCCTTGGGAGACCTCAGCTGCTTGTGTATAAAATCCTACAGCAAAGAGTGGGAGAGGGTTAACATACTGTACAAGCCCCTAGCACAGTCCCTGGAACCCTCCACAGCTGTCAGCTATTGAAGTTCTTTGATGATGATGAACTGACTCTGGTTTCTGACCCAGATGATGCCCAATAAATGTGGGGAAGAACAAACGAAAAAATTAGCATCCCTGTCCCCTGAAGGCCCCCCATTCTGGTGGGGGCAGATCAAATCATGAGCGTACAAGTGCTTTTCCACTCTCTGAGGGAGGAAAGGGAGAGGAGGCAGGGACCCTCGGAATATCCTTTTCTGTTTATGCCATTTCTTTCCTGTGCCTCCAGCTCCTTCTCAGTCCCATGGCGACTATTCCTCCCCTCTAGCGTCTAAATGGGAATCTTTATAGCACCAGCTCTCCCCCAGCCCACAGGGGCACTCACTCATCCACTCCAGTGGGTTTCCAGGCCTGCTTGGGGCCACCTACTACCTTTTGTCTCCAGCTCAATCTCTCTGAACTCCAGCCCCCGGACACTCAATGGCCTTTTTTCTTTTTTCTTTTTTTTTTTTTTTTGAGGTACCAGGGGCCGGGGATTGAACCCGGGACCTCTGTATGTGGAAAGCCGGTGCTCAACCACTGAGCTACATCAGCTCCCCTGAGTTGGTTTCTTCGTTTGTTTTGCTTGTTGTTTGTTTTTGTTTTTTTCAGGAGGCACTGGGAACCAAACCTGGGACCTCCCATGTGGGAGGCGGGCACTCAGCCGCTTGAGCCACATCCACTTTCTTAACAGCCACCTTGATTTCTCCACCTGGACATCTCACGGGCTCCTCAAATGGGGCATTTCCACAACTGGGCTCCTGGAAAATGGTCGCTTCACTGACCCAGATGCTCATGCCAGACCCCTTCCCTCATCCTGCACCCCACGTTCCATTCCACCATCATCTATTCCCAGCAATCCTGCCTCCAAAGAAGGTCTTGACGCTGTCCACCGAATGCCCTTTCCCAGCCACCACCTGGCCCAAACCTCCCTCTTTTCTCACCTGGGCAACTGCAAAATGAGCAGCTGGGATCTTCCCCTGCTTCCTGAGTCCACACTGCCACTTTTTATTTTTTAATGCAAATCTGATCTACCATCCTTTTGCTTCAAACCCTGCAGTTGCCTCCTCCTGCTCTGTAGGATATAATTCCAAGACCTTGAACGCAGCTTGCCACCATCCCTGCCTACCTCTTTCACTTCATCTTGCACTACAAGGCCCTGTCATGGGCCCTGTCATGCTTCCCGGCCTCAGGGCCTTTGCATGACTGTTTCTTATGCCTGACCCACTCCCCTCACTGCTCTGTACACACACACATGCATATGCACACGTATGCATGTGCACACATACCTATACATGCATTTTTCTTGGCTAAATGTCTATAGACACTTTAGGTCTCAGCTTAAATGCCAGGACTTCACTTCTTTGGAGAAGAATCTAAATTAAGTCCCTTTGCTTTTCCATCCTTGCTTATCACACATTGCATATCCATTTGTGTGATCATTTGCTTATCTTTCCCTTATCTGTGGCTAAGGACTGGACCTACTTTGTTTACCACTCTAGTCCTAACACCTCCCGCATTTGCCAGGCTCATGATGGGTACTGAATGAATGGATGGTTAGTTTGCAGTTCCCCAAATAGGATGTGATCTCCTCGAGGGCATGACTCATGCCTTAGACCAGGGGCTCTTAACAAAGGGTCAGTGAGCTTGAATTGAAATTTAAAAAAAAAAAACATTCTTTTGGAGGCATGCTGGTGTGGGCATGATCTGTTTATTAAATAATGCACAATATAGTGTGGACTTAGTAAGGGGTCCATAGAACAAGAAAGGTTAAGAACCCCTCCCTTAGATGTTTTTGTGTTCAGCCAGGAGCCCTGCCAGGCTGTTTCAGAACACAGCCTCTACTGCTAAACTGCCTGGGTTCAAATCCCAACCCTGGGAGACCTTGGGCAAGTCGTCTAACCTCTTTGTACACCAGCTTCTTCCTCCAAGTGGTGAGAGGATGACATACTTCAGGGGATGCATATAGATGACTTAAAAACAAAGGCTGCAGAGGACACTGACTGGCACACAATGGCCAGTTGAACCAATTAGACGGCAGGGTGAGCTTGGCCTTTGGAGTCGGGTCTGGGCTCAAATGCTGCCTTCCTCATTTTTACCTGTGTGAACTGAGGTGAGTCTTCTGGCCTCTCTTAGCCCTAAAATTACAAGGCAGCGTGACCAGTGTGGGAAGCACTTTGACATTCTCTGGTAAAGCTGGAGATTCTCATACCTTATAACCCATCAATTCCACTTGTAGGATATATTCTAGAAAATTCTATACATGAGTGAGCCGTGTGTAAGAGTGTTCAAAGCAGTGTGATTCCTAATAACCAAAAGCAAGACTCAGGCTGATTGTCCACCAAGAGGAGAATGGAGAAAGAACTTCTAGACTATTCATGTAATGGAATACCACACAGATTAACAGTGAATCAACTACAGCTGCTTGCATCATCATGGATACATCTCAAGAATGCCATCTTGGGGACGGGGTGGATAAAGTCACAGAAGAATGCACAGGGTGACTTACCATTTTTTTAATTTAGAGAAGCTGTAGGTTTATAGAAAAGTCATTCACCAGGTACAGAATGTCAACATCCCCCTCCAACACACACAAAACTGTGGCAGTTTGAAGCTGGGTGGACACCAGAAGGTCATGTCCTTAGAGCTAATCCACTCCTGTGCATGTAAATCTATTGTAGATGGGATCTTTTGATAGATCACTTCATTAGGACATGACCCACAGTGGGTCTTAATCCTTTTACTGGAGTCCTTTGTAAAGGGAGGAATAAAAGCCACAGACAGAGAAAACTACAGAGATAGAAATTCTGAGAGATGTCCCAGAGGCTGGAGGCTGGAATCTGCGGGGTACAGAGGCACAGAAAGAGACCCCTGAGGGGCTGAAAGAGATGAGGTCTGGAGGAGAGGGGAGACTGGCCACAGCTGCAACTTGGGGAGATAGCATCTCTGATGATGCCTTGATTTGGACAATTCCATGGCCTCAGAACTCTAAGATTTTACCCTAATAAATTCCCATTATAAAAGCCAACCCATTTCTGGTATATTACTCCCAGCAGTTTTTAGCAAACTATCACACACACACACACAGTTTTCCCTATAACTGGCACTTTATACTGGTATAGTAGCTTTGTTATAATTGATGAAACAATATTATTATAATTTTTTTTTGAGATACCAGGGGCCAGGAATTGAACCCAAAACCTTGTTTGTGAGAAGCCGGTACTTACCACTGAGCCACATCAGCAACCCTGAGTTGTTGTTTTTTTTTTCATTTGTTTTGCATGTTGTTTGTTTTTGTTTTTAGGAAACACCAGGAACCAAACCTGGGACCTCTTGTATGGGAAGCAAGTGTTCAACCACATCTGCTTATTATTATAATTTTAATATGAACTATAGTCCATTGTTTACATTAAGGTTCACTCTGTGTTCTACAGTTCTATGGGTTTTTAAAATTTTTATTCTGGTAGCATATATATACAACCTAAAGTTTCCCCCTTTTAATCACATTCATATACAATTCAAAGGTATTAATTACATTTATAATATTGTACAGCCATCACCATCATACATTACCAAAACTTTCCATCACCCCAAACAGATGTTAATGTACCAATTAAGCATTAACTCTCCATATCCCAGCCCCTAGTAATCTGGATTCCAGTTTCTGATTCTATTAATTTGCATGTTCTAATTATTTCACATAAGTGAGATCATACAATATTTGCCCTTTTGTGCCTGGCTTATTTCATTCAACATGATGTCTTCAGGGTTTATCCACACTGTAGTACATATCAAAACTTCATTTCTCTTTATGGCTGAGTAATATTCCATTGTTTGTATAGATGACATTTTGTGTATCCATTCATTGGTTGATGGACACTTAGGTTGCTTCCGTCTTTTGGCAATTGTGAATAATGCCACTATGAACATTGGTGTGCAAATATCTGTTCAAGAACCTGTTTTCAATCCTTTGGGGTTTACACCTAGAAGTGGAATTGCCAGGTCATATGGGTAATTCTCTACTTTACTTTCTAAGGAACTGCCAAGCTGTCTTCCACAGTGGCTGCACCATTTTACATTCTCACCAATAATGAATGAGTGTTCCTCTTTCTCTACATCATCTCCAACACTTGTTACTTTCAGCTTATTTTTAGTAGTAGCTATTTTCATGGGTATGAAGTGTTATCTCATTGTGGTTTTGATTTGCATTTCCCTAAGAGCTAATGGTGTTGAGCATCTTCACTATTTAGTCTTTTAATCCATGAACACAGAATGTCCTTTATTTATTCAGGTCTTTGATTTTTTTCAGCAATGTTTTGTAGTATACCGTATGCAAGTCCTTTACATCTTTGGTTAAATTTATTCCTAGATATTTGATACTTTTAGTTGATAGGGTAAATGGAATTTTTTTTCTTGAAATCCTGTCAGATTGTTCGTTATTGGTATATAGAAATACTTCTGATTTTTGTGTGTTGATTTTGTACACTGCCAGTTAGCTGGAATTCTTATACATGTGTCAACATGGGTGAACCTTAAAGACATCATGTTGCGTAAAATAAGTCAGACACAAAAAGGCAAATATTGTATGGGCTCACTGATAGGAAATAATTAGAATATGCAAATTTCTGGAGTCAGAAACTACAACACAGGTTATCAGAGGCCAGGATGAAGTTAGGGGTTTGGGAATTAAATTTCTATTTGGGGTGATAGAAAATTTTTGGTAATGGATGGTGGGGATGATAGCACAACTTTGTGAATGTAATTAACAGCACTGAGTTATATATTTGAATGTGGAAAGTTAAGGTTGTATATAAGTTATTAGAATAATACTTAAAAAAAAAAACAATGGGACTGCACAACACAAGGAATCGTAATGTAACTATGGAATATAGTTAACAGTATAATCATAATAATATTCTTTCATCATTGTAACAAACTGATAGGGGAACTCTATTTTTTCCATGATTTTTCTATAAACCTACAACTGCTCTAATAAAAATAATTATACATATAAAGAAATTAGAATATAGGTTACTGGGAGCTGGGGTGGTGGTAGGGAATGGGGAGTTGATGCTTAATTGGTACAGAGTTTCTGTTTGGAGTGATGGAAAAGTTTGGGTAATCAATGGTTATGATGGTAGCACAACATTGTGACTATAACTAACACCGCTGAAATGTGGATTTTAAAATGGTCAAAAGGGGACATTTTTGGATGTATATATGTTACCAGGTAAAAATTTTAACAAAAAAACATAGAACAGTCCATTACAAAGAGTCAACCTTAATGTAAACTATGGACTGCAGTTAATAGTAGTTATAGGGAGCAGATGTGGCGCAAGCAGTTGGGCCTATGCCCCCCACATGGGAGGTCCCGAGTCTGTTCCCTGTGCTTCCTGAAGATGAGCTGCAATGAGCTGTGAGCAGAAGTGGCTCAAGCAATTGGGCACTTCTTGTGGGTTCAGTTCCCGGTGCGTCCTGAGGAAGACAAACAAACAACGAGCAGACGGACGAGGGAGCCATCTCAGGGGTGGGGAATAAAATTTTTAAAAAAAAATAGTATAGTTATAATAATATTGTGTCATCAGTTGTAACAAAATTACCACATTAATACAAAGTGTTAATAATAGGGAAAACCGTGTGTAGGAGCGTAACTCAGTACCTTCTGCATTATTTTTTGTAGGTGTGTAACTTCTCTAAATTAAAAAAAAAGTGGTAAGGAAAATAAATGTTATTTTAAACAAACAGAAAAATAAAGGTAAAAACTGATAATTAGGAAAGAGTTAATAAAATTCATAGCACTCCAATATCAATATACCTTTGATGAAGTTAATTAGGAAAAAAGGCACAAATTATCAACATCAGAAATGAAAAGAGGAACATCCCAAGAGAGCCTATAAGGGAGCACAAGGGACAAGTGGATAAACACATGCAAAAGAATGAAGCTGGATCCCTACATCACACCATGTATAAAAATTAACTCAAAATGAATCAAAGACCTAAATGTAAGAGCTAAATTATTAAACTCTTAGAAGTAAACATAGAAAACATAGATGCAAATATTCATGACCTTGACTTAGGCAATGGTTTCTTAGATATGATGCCAAAAATAGAGCGACAAAAGAAAAGAATAGATAAATTGGACTTCAGCAAAATTAAAAACTTTTGCTCTTCAAGAGATACCATAAAAAAAATAAAAAAAAAAAAGAAAAGAAAAGACAACCCACAGAATTGGAGAATGTATTTGTAGATAATTTATCTGAAAAAGTTACACTTCAACAATAAAAACTACCCAATTAAAAATGAGCATAGGATATAAAGAGAAATCTCTCTAAAATATCATATACCTATGGCCAATAAACAGTCATTAGTAATTAGAGAAATTCAAGTCAAAACCACAATGAGATGTCATTTCATGCCCACTAGGATGGCTATTTTTTTTTTTTTCTTTTAAAGATTTTATTTATTTATTCATTTATCCCCCCCTTGCTGCTTGTGCTTGCTGGGTCAGCTAACCACACCGTGTGGGCGGGCTTGCCTTCACCAGGAGGCCCCGGGAACCGAACCCGGGACCTCCCGGGGCCTCCCATATGGTAAATGGGAGCCCTACTGATTGAGCCACAGCCGCTTCCCTAGGATGGCTATTAAACAGATGAACAATAACAAGTGTTGCAAGGATGTAGAAAAGTTGAAACTTCATGCATTGCTGGTAGGAATGTATAATGGTGAGCTGGTTTGGAAGACAGTCTGACGGTTTCTCAAAAAGTTAAACATAGAGTAACCATATGACCCAGCAATTCTACCACTAGGTATTTACCCAAATGAGTTGAAAACATATGTGGATGGACACACTTGTACACGAATGATCATTGCAGCATAATTTCATAATAGCCAAAAAGTGGGAACAACCTCAATGCTCAAAACTGATGAGTGAATAGACAAAATGTGGTATAGTCATATAATGGAATATTATTCAGCCAATAAATGGAATTAACTACTGACTCATGCTACAACATGGTGAATTTTGAAAGCATTATGCTAATTGAAAGATGCCAGACAACAAAGACCACATATTGCATGATTTCATGTATATGAAATGTCCAGCAAATCCATGAAGACGGAAAGTAGGTTATTGGTTGCCAGAGCATAGGGGAAGGGGAAATGGCAAATAACCGCTAATGTGGTTTCTTTTTGGGGTGATGAAAATGTCCCAGATAGAGAGTGAAAATACCTGTGCAACTTTGTACATATGCCAAAAGCCACTGAACTGTACACTTAAAAATAAAAATAAACTAAAAAAACATAAGTATATTATGAACAGTGTTATACCAAAAAATTTAGATGAAATGGACAAAATGTTGAAAATGACAAGAACCCAAAACTGATACTAGGAAAAATAAAGTTTCTGATAGTATTAATACTATTGAAGAAATTGAATGCATAATTTAAAACCTTCACACAAAGAAATCTTCAAACCTAGATAGCTTTATTTATACATTCTACCAAACATTTAAGATAGAAAACAAGGCAAATCTCACCCAAACTCTTCAAGAAAATAGAAAAAGCAGAAACACTGCCTTATCAGGTCAGCATAACCTTGATAACAAAACTGGTAAGACATTATGAGAAAGGAAAAGTACAGGCCAACCTTATTCATTAACATAAATGCAAAAATCCTTAGCAAGTTATTAGCAAATGGACTGTTACAATATATGATGATCAAGTAGGGTTTACTCCAAGGTTGGTTTAACATTAGAAAATCGATTAATAAAATTAAGTCCATGAACAGAGTGTAGAAGAAAAGTCATGATCTCAAAAGATTTAGAAAGAGCTTTTAATAAAAGTCAACATCCATTTATAGTGATTAGCCAACTATGAATGGAAGGAAACTTTCTTAATCTGATAAAGGATAATTATATTTATATATTAAAAAAAAAAACCTAGGGCAAATATCATGCTTAATGATGAGATGTTGAAAGCTTTCCCTTTGAGATCTAGAAAAAGACAAGAATGCATATTATTGCTACATCTATTGAATGTTGTACTGCAGACCCTTGCCAGAGTAGATGGGCAAATAAAAATAGAGGGGAGCAGGTGTGGCTCAAGCATTTGAGTGCCTTCTTCCCACATGGGAGGTTCTGGGTTTGGTCCTGGTGCCTCCTAAAAACAAAAACAAACAACAAGCAAACAAATGATAAAACCAACTCAAGGGAGCCAATGTGGCTCAGTGGTTGAGGTCGGCTTCCCACATGTGAGATCCCAGGTTCAATCCCCTGTCCCCGGTACCACACACACACTATATATGGACTGGGTCAACTAGAGATACAGATGCTAAGAAAAAAAAGGAAAAAAAAAAGAAAGAAACTTGACCCCTACCTCACACCATGCACAAAAATTATCTCCAAGTGGATTGTAGATCTAAACATGAAAGGCAAAACAAAGAAGATTTTAGAGCTAATTAAAGAGAATATCTTCAAGGAAGATTTCTTTAGAAGGGCACAAAGAGCTAGAATCATAAGATACATAAAAGAAAAAGACCTGTAAATCAGTGAGGTAAAACAGAGAGTCCAGTAGAAAAATGGATTTTATTCAAGAGAGTTGAATAGCTGTTCACCAACTAAATATCCAAAGATGTTATAAAAAAAGTTACTCATCCTCATTAGCGATCAGGGAAACACAAATTAAAACCACTGTGAGATACTTCAATCCACGCCCACCAGAAAGGCTAAAATTAAGAAGATTGACAATACAGGAGTGGGGCAATGGGAATTCTCAGCTAAATGGTTTGGAAACCCACATAGCGTTTCTAAAGTTGAAAGAGGCATGCCTTGCAATACAGTAATTTCACTCCTAAGAAAGTGTTGGGGTACAAGGGGACAAAAAAGAATGTTTATAGAGCATGATTTGTAATATCCAACCTCCCCTCCCTTCCCAAAAAACCTGTGAACAAGCAAAATGTCTGTCAGCAGAATGGATAAATGGAGTATAGTCTAATCATACAAACTACAATTGTCGAACATAATGCTCACAAAGGAAGCCAGACACAAACCTATGGTAGGATTCTTTTTTTTTTTTTTTTTAAATCATATAAATGTTAGGTTGATTTATAAGAGCTGCTCTGGGCAGTTATAGTTTGTTTACAATGAGGAATTATCTGTGAACATACTGTACTTGGCAATTAGAAGTCGTCATGGCAAGAGAAAACCACAGGGACTTCCGGGAGGATGGCAGACTGGTGAGACACGGGAGTCTCTTCTCCAGAGGAATAGCTGGAGGACAGGCTGAAGCAGCCCTGAAGATCTTCTAGGGTTTAGGTCAGCAGGTGAAGGCTGCACACCACCCAGAGGAGAGAGGGACAGAAGAGGGAAATCGCGACTACAGAACTGTGAGTTGCAAGTGGCGGCTTCTGCTGCTGCCAGCACCCTCCCCCACACTCTTCAGAATTCTTGGGCCCCTGGGCCTGCGACCACAGACAAAGGGGGCTTCAGGGATCTGCCACTCCCGGAAAGGGGAGAGAGAGGGACACGGCCTTAGGCTGACTCAGGTTCTGACCTGAAATTTGGGCTGCAGAGCCCCACGGACCCTTCCACAAGGCGGTTTGCCCTGGGAGCCTAGAAAGGACTGGAGAAATCCGACCCTCGCAACCTCCCTCTCTTCTAGCCTGGACTGATTGTTGAGGACACCACCGGAGAGGGGAGAGAGAGCCTGGGGCTGACCCTGCTTTGGACTCCCAGGTTTGGTCTGCCCTGTCCCGAGAGCCCTTCCAGGCTGGGTGGGGCTGTGCCATTGTTTGCCTTGGAGCCTGCAAGGGGCTAAAGATTTACAAACCTCCCAATCTCCTCCTCTACTAACAGAGACTGATTGTTGAGGATTCAGAAGGGAGTGGAAATATTTCCTAGCTGGGAAAAGGGGGGCGCTACGAGAGAAGTCTTGAGAACTATCTCAGAAAGTTTGAATCACAGGGCTCCTAGCCCCCAGACAGGAAGCTCTATTACATTGATCTGGTCTAGTCACAACAAATACTCTCCGACCAGGCATTGAATTGAGAGCAGCCAACAGGCGCCATCTCCTGGCAGACCAAGGAAGTACACATAAGAAAATTGATAAGTAAGAGAGTCTTTTCCTGGCCTCTATAGCCTCCCTGCCCAAGGCCTTAGGAAACGACTCTACAACCAATTACTGGGTCCAGTTCCCAGTTTTGAGCAACCAGCAGAACAATCCTAACAATCAAGGTTGAGCCAAAAATCAAAGAGCGGTGGTAACTCACAGCCTCCTGCCACTAAAACCCCATAAAAGAGAAAGAGATAGAGCATCTAAGTAAAATACAAACTAACCAGATGCCTAAGCACCAGCAAAAAATTACGGGCCATACTAAGAAAATAGAAGACATGGCCCAAGAAAAGGAATACAGCAAAGTCCCAGAAGAGATGCAGAATTTGAGAGAACTAATCAGTGAGATGAGCACACATTTCCAAAATAAAATTAATGAGATGAAAGAGAATAGAGTTAAAGAGATCAATGACATCAAGAAGTCATTGTGCGAACGTAAAGAAGAATTTGAAATCATGAACAGAAAAGTAACGGAGTTCATGGGAATGAAAGACACAATAGGTGAAGTCAAAAATACATTTGAAGCATACAAAAGCAGACTCAAAATGAGAGAAGAAAGAATAAGTGATACTGAAGACAGAGCAGCTAAAATTGAAGAGAGAAAAGAATGGAAAAAATTGAGCAGGGGCTCAGAGAGTTGAATGACAACACAAAACGCAAGAACATATGTGTCATTGGAGTTCCAGAAGGAGAAGAGAAAGGAAAAGGGGCAGAAAGAGTATTTGAGGAAATAATAGCTGAAAATTTCCCAACTCCCATGAAAGAAATGAACTTTCATGTCCAAGAAGCACACCGTACCCCAATAAGAATAAATCCAAATAGACCTATGCCAAGACACATATTATTCAGAATGTCAAATGTAAAAGATAAAGAGAAAATTCTCAGAGCAGCAAGAAAGAAGCAAATGATCACGTACTAAGGACGTCCAGTAAGACTTAGTGCAGATTTCTCTTCAGAAACCATGGAGGCGAGAAGACAGTGGTATGATACCATTAGGAAACTGAAAGAGAAAAACTGCCAGCCGAAAATTCTTTATCCAGCAAAACTGTCCTTCAAATATGAAGGTGAATATAAAGTATTCACAAACGAACAGAAACTGGGAGAGTTTGCAAAAAAGAATCCACCTTTGCAGGAAATATTAAAGGAAGCCTTAGAATCTGAAAGAAAAAGACGGGAGAGAGAGGCTTGGAGGAGAGTATAGAAGAAAGAGAAGCAAAAAGGATAACCAAAAGAGTGAAAAGAGGGAGGGCCGGCTGTGGCTCAATCAGTAGGGCTCCCGTTTACCATATGGGAGGCCCCGGGTTCGGTTCCCGGGGCCTCCTGGTGAGGGCAGGCCCGCGCGGCATGGTTGGCTGACCCAGCGGGCACAAGCAGCAAGAGGGGGATAGATGAATAAATAAATAAAATCTTTAAAAAAAAAGGAGTGAAAAGAGAGACAAAAATGGGATGACATATGAAAACCAAGGAGTAGAATGGAGGAAATGAATAGTGCATTTTCAGTAATATCATTGAATGTGAATGGATTGAATTCCCCAATCAAAAGACACAGGCTGAGAGAATGGATAAAAAAACATCAGCCATCCATATGCTGCTTGCAAGAAACTCACCTCAGACACGGGGATACAGGCCGGCTGAAAGTAAAAGGTTGGAGAAAGATGCTCCATGCAAATAGTAAACAGAAAAGAGCAGGGGTAGCTATACTAATATAAGACAAAACAGACTTCGAATGCAAAAAAGTGATAAGAGATGCGGAAGGCCATTATATATTAATAAAAGGGACGATCCTCCAGGAAGATATGACAGTCATAGATATCTACGCACCTAACCAGGGTGCCCCAAAATATATGAGACAAACTCTGGCAGAACTGAAGGGAGAAATAGACATCTCTACAATAATCGTCGGAGACTTCAACACCCCTCTCACATCACTGGATGGAACAACTGGACAGAAGATCAACGAGGAAACAGAGAACTTGAACAATATGATAAACGAGTTAGACCTAACAGACATATATAGAACACTGCATCCAAACTCAGCGGATTATACATTCTTCTTAAGTGCCCATGGATCTTTCTCCAGGATAGACCACATGTTAGGTCACAATACAGCTCTCAATAAATATAAAAAGATTGAAATTATACAAAGCACCTTCTCAGATCATAATGGAATGAAACTAGAAATCAATAACAGACAGGAAAAAAGGAAATTTGCAAATGTGTGGAGACTGAACAACACACTCCTAAATATTCAGTGGGTCAAAGAAGAAATTGCAAGTGAAATCA
>JAKSZT010053840.1:1625973-1831345 GCA_026826555.1 Tolypeutes matacus
CATGGCATAAAGATAGACACATTGATCAATGGAATAGAATTGAGAACTCAGAAATCAACCCTCACCTATACAGTCAACTGGTTTTTGACAAACCTACCAAGCCCATGTTAATGGGAAAAAACAGGCTCTTCAACAAATGGTGTTGGGAGAACTGGATATCTATAACCAAAAGAATGAAAGAGGACCCCTATCTCACCCCCTATACAAGAATCAACTCAAATGGATCAAAGATCTAAATATAAAAGCCAAGACCATAGAACTACTAGAAGAAAATGTAGTGAAACATCTTTAAGACCTTGTAGTAGGTGGTGGTTTCTTGGACCTTACACTCAAAGTATGTGCAACAAAAGAAATAATAGATAAATGGGACCTCTTCAAAATTAAACACTTTTGCAATTCACAGGACTTTGTCAAAAGGGTGAAAAGGCAGCCAACTCAATGGGAAAAATATTTGGAAATCACATATCTGATAAGGGTTTAATATCCAGGATATATAAAGAGATGCTACAACTCAACAATGAAAAGACAAACGACCCAATTAAAAGATGGGCAAAAGACTTGAATAGACATTTCTCCAAAGAAGAAATACAAATGGCAAAAAAACACATGAAGAAATGCTCACATCACTCAAGATTAGGGAAATGCAAATCAAAACTACAATGAGCTATCATTTCACACTTATCAGAATGGCCACTATTAAGAGACAGAGAACTACAAGTGTTGGAGAGGATGTGGAGGGATAGGAACACTTCTTCACTGTTGGTGGGAATGCACAATGGTACAACCACTATGGAGGACTGTATGGCAGTTCCTGAAGAAGTTGAATATAGACTTGCCACATGACCCGGCAATACCACTACTGGGTATATACCCAGAAGAACTGAGAGCAGTGACACGAATTGACATCTGCACACCAATGTTCATAGCAACATTATTCACCATTGCCCAAAGATGGAAACAACGCAGGTGTCCATCAACAGATGAGTGGATAAACAAACTGTGGTCTATTCACATGATGGAATATTATGCAGCTATAAGAAGTAATGAAGTCATAAAGCATATGACAACATGGATGAACCTGGAGGACATTATGTTGAGTGAACCAAGACAGACACAAAAGGACAAATACTGTATGAATGCGTTACTCTGAACCAAATATATTGTGTAACATATTGTTTGATTCAGGAAAAAAAAAAAGGAGCTCAGGCTAAAGCAGACGTTCTCACACCCCCTCCCCCATCCTCCAACAATGAATGACCTGGCTCCAAATGTAAATAACACAAAGGCTGAGGGGAAAAAAAAAAAAAAAAAAATTATATGTATCCATTACATTTAATTGAGAAATGTATATATTTATCCATCTGTGTTTACTTTTTAGTTTTTAATTGTTTATATTTTCAATTATTAAATGTACAAATAAAATAAAATTAAAAAAAAAAAAAAAAAAGAATGGAGGCAGGTGAGATGGCCCCCTTGTCACTGTCCTCACCTGGCTCAGCCTGTGTCTCTATCTGTGGCCACATCTGGGTGGGGGTGGCTAGGGGAGAAGTGGGGTCAGGCCAGGGACGCTGCCCCACATCCTCCGTGCACAGGCAGTACCCATAGCAAAGGCTTTTACGGCCCAAAGTGTCAACAGTGCCGAGGTTGGACAGACCCTACTCTGAACAAAGCTGTGTGCCAAGAACCCTGGGGTGCTGCCTGGCTGTGGCAAAGGGCCAGCTCTACTTGAAAATCCCTCGAAGCAAGGCCAGGTGCAGCTTTATGCATTCCACCAGGCTTAGCTAGCCTCCAAAGCAACTTTTTCGTAAATCCACATAGATGTGCTGTATCCACAGGAGGCAGGCTCCTCACAGCTCAGCCAGAGGCCTCCGGGGTGGGGGGAGCTCACGGCCCTGACTACCAACGTGCCTGCCCTGCCTCAGCTAGGGGTTCTCTGCCTCTCTTTCTCTGGCCTGGCCTGTTGGATCCGAGTTTCTTTTCATTTTTAAACCTTTAAGCATTCTAGCCACCTCTTCTCAAATGAACCAATAACTCTTTCGAGCCATCTTCTGCCCAAATCTAGAATACTCTTACAGGAACATGAGAAGCAGTACCGTGAGAAAACAGCCTGGCTTCTGAAGTAAGCACCGAGTACTCTTGGCAGGTTAAATGGGGGAATGACGGAGTTAGCCCTGGGGGTGTTGTCGAGAACAGATGTGCTAACACGTGCCGAGTGTGTAGAACAGTGGGGGGGAGACAGACTTGAGAGCAGAATTGGTTACTAGTATTTTTATTATTAGGTGGCACCGGGGATTGAACCTGGGGCCTCGTACACGGGAAGCAGGTGTTCAACCACTGAACTACAGCTGCTCCCTGGTTTCTATTATTTTGATACCTATGAGGGGCTCAGTTCCAATTTAGCATCTGTTAAGCTATCAGGTAAATTTCCTTAGTGTTTCTGTCAGGCAAAACAAGCCCGTTTCTAAAAAAAGTCGAGAAGCTCAGTCATCATTTTAGAAACAGAAGGTAAAATAGATGCTGTTATATCTTCTTAGAGTCACCTTAGGATGATTTCACTTTAGACTTGGTCATTTTTGTCTTTAGAAAAGTGCTACTGGAGAACTAAGGCCTGGCTAAGACATATTCCATGAGAAAAACCTGTCTGGAGCCAAGCGCCAGAGGCCAGCCGCCGCCCGCCGCACTGGCAGGTCCTGGGATGCGCCTCGCCATGAAACCCTACACTTACCTTGCTCCCCGTGAGCTGTGCGAGGTGAGGTTTCAGCTCTTCTCCGATTACGGAATAGATTGCCACTAAGCAAAACACGCTGGCCTTCCGCACACTGCTCTCAGTGTTGTCATAACCCTGCGGGACCAGGACAAGACACAAAGGGGAAGCAGATCAAAGGGTGGTGTCGGAGCCAGTGTGCCATCGATGTTTCTACAAGGGCCTGGAGTCCAACCCTGACCTTGCAGTTCGTGACAGCTGGGAGGCACCTTGGGCTTGCGGTAGATCCGGGGACTTTCACACCAAGAGGTCAAACTTCCTAGTGTCAAGAGAGGCTGGCTCTTGGGACGCTGGCGTGGGAGCCTGGGGCCCAGGCCAGAGACCGCTGCACAGCCAGCAGGTGCCATCCAGTCAAGGTCACAGGAAAACGAGCCAAGGGAATTAGGAGGGAAAACAACATGCTTCTTTCACAGTTTGCCCCATGGTAAAGCAGACTTCATGAGTAAAGGGCTTTAAAGAAATGACACCTGCTTCACCGTCACTCTCATGGACAAAACTTTTCACCCTCCACGACTGCTAGACAATGTCCAGTTCCACAGTCTGATGGGCATGTCCCCAGCTGGACCCCCACCTCCTGTGCTGATAGGCGTGTCCCCAGCTGGGCCCCCACCTCCTGTGCGGACGTGCATGTCCCCAGCCACTGGACCCCACCTCCTTCTTCCCTCTCACACCTTCACTCTCCAAGTGCGACCACCTGCCATTCTCCAAACAGCCCTCGGGATTTCTCAGCCTTCCTGGCTGACCCACTTCCTGGAGTCATCCAGCCCTAGACAGTAAACTTTAGACTGCCTTGCTGGGTGCTGGGCCCACATCAGCATTTATCATGTGCAGCTGAATTCTCTCCCTCCCTCTACTAAAACCCTCCTTTCTCTTCAGGGCCCAACTCGAGACCAGCTCCTCCAGGAACCTTCTGTGACCCTCTGCCCCTCTGCCCCCCGCCCCCGCCCTGCTCTTTCGGGGAACGCAGCACTAGGCGCTGTGATCTAGAGCCATCTGTGTGGCTCCCAGCGCCCCATACTAGGCTGGAAAATCCTGGGGGTGCGCACGGTGAAAAATCCTTCACCTCCCAGGGTCTAGCTCAACGCCTCCCGCTTAGGATGGCCTGGGTGAATGCGGGATGGATAGATGGGAGCACCCATGGCCCTCCTCACCCAGGTGGGGCCCACAGGAGGTGTGCAATGAGGGTGTGCTGAAGGAACAAACCAGGATCAAGACCAAAATCTTCACAGAAAACAGAGTTCACCCTGTGAGCCACCCTTCTCGGCTGCTGGGCAAATCTCCCTGCTCTTTTCAGGGGAGAGTGGACTGGAAGACAGAGGGAAGGCAGAGGCGCCCATGCCAGAGCTGCACGGAGGCGAGACCTGGGGTGCCCGCCCGGCCTGCATGGAGGGGGGGAGCGGAGCCCCCACCCGGCAGTCCCCATTCTGGATGCCTACCTGCAGGAGGCCGGGGATGATGTCGGGGAGCAGCTGCAGCAGGGCCTCCCTGGCCAGCCTCTCGACGACCTTGGTCTGCATCTTGATGGCAGCCAGGTTGATGGGGTAGTCGGCCGTCTGGACGATGGGACAGAGCACCTTGATGCACTGCTCGGGGTGGATGGAGCTGGCCAGTGTGGACGCCGCCTCCTCAGCTGCTCGCACCACCTGCAAGGCGCGGCCCTGCAGTGAGCGCATGAGAACTCAAAGGGACACTGCCCAGGGGAGTGGGGGGCGTAGATGGCAGCCATGTGGGGGGCTGGCAGGAATGCTGGAGCAAGGACTCGCCACATGCACCAGCACCCCTGAGAACCTGAAAGGTAGGCTCGCAGGCCCCACCGCGGACATCTGCCCCAGAGACTCGGGGTGGGGGGTGGGGGGCGGCAGGAAGCTGCCTTTCCATATATACTTGGGTGGTTCTTACATCTGCCAAACCTTTGAGAATCTCTGCCCTAGCAGGTTAGGACCCAAGAGTCCAAAACTGTGGGTGCTTTCCAATGCTCTGCTGGATGCTCACAGCTGGAATCACGGGACACTGACACCCACACATTTCCGTGGCGGTACCTGGCTGCTCAACAGCTGGTAAGGCTCAGGGAGAGCCCTGGAGGGTTTTCCTGAAGACTCTCCTCTGGAAAGTTGCTCATCGGGCGTACAATACCCCCTTGCCTTGCATTTTTCAGGAAGTAAGAGTATAAAAGGTACAGCCTCCGTGTCGGGGGATCACTGGTGCGGTGAGGCCTCCTGTGCATATCTTTGAGGTCACCACGAAGGCCACGTGGGAACTAAACATAAAACCCCATGAGGAGGAAAGAGCATGCTAGAAGATGTGGCAGAAAAAGCCTGGTCTGTGGGCTGGAAACCCAGAAGCAAACTGCAGTGATGCTATTAGCTAAGGGCCTGGGCAATTTCCTAAACCCCAACTTCCTCACCCATACAATGGGGATACCTCACAGAGACGAGCTGATGATTGGCACCCAGGCTATGGCCGCTGTTCAGTGAACAACAGTACCACAGACACGGGGGTTGTGTGGATGCACCAAGAAACCCAATACTTCTCTCTTGGGCCAGCCCTGCACTGGCCATCCCACCAGGGTTCGTCCCGCTCAGTTCCTCAAAATAACTCAGCGCAAGACAAAGGCTACCAACCTGAGACACCAATTGCTCTGGCTCTTGGTATTTAAGCAAAGACTGACCAATGAAAACAGCACTGGATTGCCTGGAAGGCTGCTTTGTCCCAAGGCCACCCGTGTTTGGGGGGCGGGGAGCCTGGGGGAGCCGGCCAGCGAGGCAGCTTCCAGGGCACCCTGAACGCACTCAGCCACGCAGAACCAGCGCCTGCTCACACTGTACTCGGTGTAGGTAGACTAGCTTCATTTCACATATGTGCGGGGCTGATGCTCTCTAAAAGAAGCCCAATGTGGGTTTTTTGCTGTTGTTGTTGTTTTTCTATTATCAGCCAACTCATCTCTTGCAAAGTGCAGAGTCTCCCACACAGGTCTTCCATGTGCACGCGTGCCCTGTAGGCCCTCGCCCCAAGCTGGATGGATGTTTTCCAGCCTCTGAAAGCAGTGGAACAGACAAACCGCAGCTCAATCCTCTGGCAAGATATTTCCTCGGTCTGAGCCTCAATTTTTTAATGCCAAAATGGGGATGTAATAACTTGCACAGTTATTTGGATTAAGGGAGTTGGTGAACAAACGAACTCAGCCCCTTCTGGATAGAAAGCATGGGATGGCCTTCCCCAAAGCCCTGGCCAGGGGAGCAACATGAGAAGAGGGACTGGCGGGAGAGGCAGTTGACCTGGAGCTCCTGGGCTGCTGGAGAGCAGGACTCTGTCCACAGAGGTTACGTGCCCTGAGGGTGCTAGGAAGGGGCTGCTGTGGTGAACCAGCTCCTTCCTGAGGTCTGAGGCGGACATCGAGATTGGCTGGCCCTCCCCACAATCACTCTAAAATGTCTGCGTGCAGACGATGCCCCTGCCCCTTTGCTGTCATTTCTTTGTGTTCTTGCCTCCTGCCGGCAGGCAGGAACACCAAGCTGAGGGTATGCCCTATACAAACCTGCCTAGGCACCTCTGGGTGTGTTCAGTCTCTCTGCTCTTCCTGAAACACCTTTCCCTTGTGCTCCGCCTGGCTACGTCCCATTCATCTTTTGGGCCCACTCACCTTGTGCAGAGGAACCCCCAGGAGGGCCCATGTGCACCTCTTCTTCACTGCTCTTCCACGTTTTACTGACATGGTCTGTTTCTCCCAGTAGACTGAAAGCCCCTTGAGGGCAAGCCCCCACGCCTCAGCCACCTCTGCATCCCCCATGCTGGGCACAATGTCACGCATGCTAGAAGCTTGATCAACAGTGGGTGAACAAATTACACCAGGGTGTAAATTAAAAAAGAAAAATGCTCGTGATTGGTGAAGCTGCCTTGGGGTGTGCCACAAGGATGTGTGCTGAAACACTTCCTCACTAAGGAGCTAGTCCAGGAGGTGAGGGGGAGGCAAGAGGCCTTGGGAAAATCAACTGTACTTGACCCAGAGTGTTCCATCTTAGGTGACACTAGAAAAGCAACAGACTACTTCTCTGGAAAAGAGACATCGTGCAGGTTATTTTTTCCCGGTAACCAGCTGTTGGGGGAGGGCAGTAGGATTAGCCTTTCTTAGAAGGTTTCCTCACACAGTTATGTGTGACCTGAGGCTGCCCTGAAGCCCACGGGGGACTTGGGCAAGCCAGGCGTGGGCTGGACATCGCTGTGGCTGAGTGACACACAGCAAAGCTAGTGGGGAAAAGTGCCAGCGGGGGCAGGCCCTCTCCAGTCTAGGCTGGTCCAGCAATGGGCCGGGCCCTGAAACCACCAGCTTCCTACTTTAAGAAATCACTGCTGGCAAGTATTGTAATGTGCTGATTGGAAAGCTCAGCAATGCTAACTAAAATCGAGGGGCTTCGTGCAAATCACTTACATTCCTTGGGCTCTAGGTTTTAAAACTGGGGTAAAAATGAAAGGGTACCAAAACGCTGGCCAATGTCACAGGTGTACCTGGTGTTAGAAAACCTGAGGTACAGGAATCCATGTTGAGGGTCTTTGGGGGGTGGGAAGGAGCTCAGAGGGTGGGAAGAACATGACTTTGACCCCTGCCCATTTGAAAGGAGGAAGCGGAAGCCTGCCAGGCACCCTCAGGTGCAGTGAGGACAGCGAGGTGCTCGCGAAAGCCAGTTCACGTGGAACTCCACATTTAGCCACTGGGGAAATGGGCAGTTTCAGATCTAATGCACTGAAACCCAAACCCAAGGAGAACTCCCTCTTACAGAACTCCAGAGATTCTGGGTGTTGCCTGCATGAAGCCTTCAGCCAAACACATCAAACATAAGGGGATTTTCTGAAAATGGCTGAAAATCAAATGCAGGAAGCTGTACTTCAAGATGGGGGTTGAGGCCCTCTCTTTTACTGGGGTTAGACAAAGTTTCCCAGGACGGGCACTGTTGCTGACAAGGCAGGGTGTTTCTTGGCTTCCCTCTGAGCCAAGCCCATGGCTCCTGGCAAGCTGCCTACGTCAGGGTGAACTTTAGGTTTTGCCCCTGTGTCCCATGTAACATAAGAAGCAAAGATTATAAATGTAAGCAAAGAGAGAGCAAGAGTAAACATGGACGACAGAAGGAAAGGAAAGGAGGCCAATACCTAGTAAGGTGGCCAGCCAGAAGGGGCCAGGATTTAAAAGGGCATATTCAAGGGGGAGACCGTGATCAAGCAGGCTTTTTTTGGTGATCAAAACTGTTCCATTTCTGTTGGTTTTGCCAGTCTGTTTAGAAACTTCAGGGTCCTTCCTTTTCAAAGTTAAAGAAATAATAGTCTACGACAGAGGCATAGTTTTCACATCCTAACTTTTTTTTTTTTTTTTAATGAGATCATTATTCAGAATACTGATGAATGTTTGCTTAAAGATAAGGTTTCTTTTAGCACACAGAGCTTCTCAAAATTTGGACTGTGTGTTTTAAGCCTGCACAGTTTGACTTGGCTCTGTCACAGACACCTGGTTGAATGACATGATGCAAACATCCAGAAACAGTGATGGATGGGCTGGAAGAGCTCTTGGCAGTCAGGTTCCCCTCGCTCAACCCCAACATCACTGGAAGCTGAGGAGCAGGTTGGCGCCATCTTCTGGCAGTGGCTGGAAAGACCACATAAGAATAGGGCTGACTCAAGCTTTAGAGTCCACCAGTATACAGGGAAACTTGAGTCTCCAGGGAAAGGGTGAGTGACCAATGCCCCTGACGGGCAGTGGTAGAAACTCTGGGATGTAAGGAGGAGGGCCCAGGCAGGCCTGAACCTGGGATACCAGTCTTCACTTAGCTCAGTGCTGGAGGGCGTAAAGAAGAAAAGCTCCTGGCTCCAAGTTCTGTTACCAAGGAGCCAGGTGATCCTGGCATAAATTTCTTGTAGTTTCTAGGTCTCAGTTCCCCTCATCACTAAAATAAGAGAGAGAACCTGACCTGTAATTTTATAAGGATTTTGGATTATGAACTCCTGTCCTCTACTGCTGGACCCTTAGAGAAGTTTAACATGGTTTCAGGGGGATGTGGAGATTCTAATTCAAGGGTTAGAATGAAATACTCTCCAACAAGATGGCTGTCACACCCTTGCCTGGAGAAGCAGATCCAGGGCAATACAGTAGCTAACTTCAAGGGGGTTGAGGCTCTCAGGTGGAAGACTTACTCTGTCCTACCCCAGTGGGGAAATTAGGGCCAACAGGGGCAAATGATGAGGAGTCAGAGAAGGTGGCTGTGTCCCCAGCCTGCAGGCCATGGCAGAGTGGGCTGGCCTCCCGGGAGATGCGTAGGAGGCGACCTCAGCAGCGGGTGGGAATGTGGGCAGGCCACGTGAGGCTTCTCTTCTGCACCTCCACCTTCAATGTCCAGCTCTAAACATGCATGGTGTTCTCTAGCCTAAGGCCGACAACACACTAGCCACCCCAGCACAAATGTGGAAAATCGCCCTTTCACGGTCAACCAGATATGAGTTGTATTTTTCACTGAAGTTTTAGAGTTTATTCAACTGAATCTAAATAGCCTTCTTAGATGTACTTAGAGAAGTGCACTTATCTCTGCTTTGTGCAAAATTTTAAGAACCTGTCAATGATTTTATCAAGATCAGCCTTTCTTAGATGGCAGAGGATTGGAAAAAACCAACAACAATGGCCTCAGTTTTCAACAGTATCAGCCACCTCACTTGACTTCAACCTGCAGGGTAGGCAGGGCAGGAGGAGACCACCCCCCATTCCCCAGGCCCCTCGCCTGCAGTCCACACTCACACAGATGCTGAGCTGGCCAAGGCAGGACCGTCGGCCCTGGTCCTCCAACTCCAAACTCAAAGGCCATGACTTCACACGGTGGTGCTCTCAACTGCTTTTAGCAAATGGGCTGTTTGTCTCCTACGAAGGTGCCCATTCTGAAGCTATGGGAGCTAAAGGACAGGCGTCACATCTGGTTCCAGAACTGCCATTCATAACTAGATCCCGTGCCAGGCCCCTTCTAGCACCCCGCGAGGTGGGAAGTGGCATCTCCATCTGACACAAATGACGGCGAGTCCTCTGGCAGTCTTGGATCAGCGGGATTCGCCAGGCCTGTCTTTCAAGCCCAGGCCCCCTCCCCATAGCCTTGGCTCCTAGAATTCTCTCCTTCCCTCCCCCTCAGCCTGTTTCAGGCTCTGACTCCGTCACTCTCCCTTGACTCATCCAGCCCACCTGGACCTCCTAGTGCATGCCCCTCTGAGCCACCTCAACCAAACCACCGGCTCCTTGAAGACTGGAGCACCTCCTGCCCAATATTAGACAATTACCAGAGTTTGTACAACTTGGACACTCTGGAAGAAGCTACACAGATTTTTTATTTTGTCTTTTTATTGAAAAAGACAATAACATACAAAGTAAATGCGACTTCTGGCCACAACCCAAGGTTGGGCCCATGGAAAACCAGAGAATTACAACATGTAAGGGTTTAGATTTGTCACTCTAAGCAAAGTCTATTATCCCGAAGCTGGAGGGGGCACAGATCATCTAGCCCACCCCAAGGCTACACTCAACATATTGCTCCTCAGAACCCACTAGCACAGGTGGCTGCTGTGTTCAGAGGCTGGGACCCCATTCCTGAGCGTAGGACACCGATTAAGATATGAAGCAGAACATCAAGAGCTAAAATGTCTCTGATGCACTCCTGGTCTCCTCCAGCCACAATATTTGTCAAAAGCACTTGTCCTTGCTCAGGACACACCATGGTACCTGGGTGAGCAAAAGTCTTGCAACTGCTCCCAGGAACTTTGCTTTCCTTTTAAAAATAATTTTGATCTAGGTTTTGCTTTATAAATTTCTTGCAGTCATACAATACTAACTTAACTAGAAATGATTTAAAAAGAAAACTTCTGGGGACATAATGATGGTTGTTTTTCTGTTTGTTTTGTTTTTATTTATCTAAGAGTCAAACTTCCCCAAACAAGCCAGACCACCTGAAGCTGGATTCTGACACCTTAAACAGCAAGATTTTTTTTAATATAGAATGTCTGGTGATCAGGATAGTGGCAGAAAATGATGCTGACAGTTACCTCTCTTAACAGACAAATGTAATTGAATATTCACTAATGGGGAAAAGTTCAGAAAAAGCTAAGACTCATGACTGAAAAGTATAAATTACAGAACATCTTCACGAAATAGGGCTGGTGCTTCTTTCAAGTTTTAATAGAACATTTACTGAATACACCAACATTTTGGGTCTTAAATGCGAGGCACAGTAAGAACAACTACTTTTGCATTAAGTGTGTACCAAAATGATTTACAATTAGTATAGCAATTGTTTATTTAGAGCTTGGTGCTTCTGAAATGGACAAAGATATCTGCCAATAGCTTTATGCAGTAATATTTGTACAGAACATTACAGTTTTATAAGCATCTTTCTGGACCACTGTATCTTTGATTTCCACAACAGTAATGATTCTACAGGGTTCTAGAGAGATGATGCAAGCCAATAACCAGCTGGAGAGAAACAGATGCTGGACCTGCAAATCAGAATTTCTGCTTCAAATTCCATACCTCATGCTGACTCCAGAATCTCATTTGTAATATGAATTCTCTTATTAAATCCTCTTTATGTAACAGCATACACAAATTGATTACAAACTCTAAAGCGAAAGAGTTCAAATTAATGGAGTTCTCTTATAAAACATAAAATGGGCTCAAGATTTTAAGAACAGGTCACCACCAAGATCTCACGCCTTCAAGGTGTTTGCTAAATGCTAACTCTACTGCACACCACATAACGCTGCTTATGGTGCATGGAAACTCAGTAGCTGACTTCACTTACTACAAAGGAAAAAGGAGAGTCAGATAATGCACAAAGATTGCAGATGTAATCGAAATATAGAAACATTCTAAGCTTACAAGCACCAGCATGTTTTATAAAAACTGCAGACTGGCATCCAAGGGTTCCGGGCTCCATCTACTTGCCCTATTGCTCTACAGAAGGTCCAGGTTAGCTCAGGGCCGTCGGGGTCTGAGGCCGACCATTTTCAACCGTCAAGAAAAATGTTCTCCACGCACAGCTCTTTTAAAAGAACCCACGAAAGCAGACCCTGGGGCTTGTCAGACAATAGAACAAGCAGTCTTACCGACCTTGCCTATCTAGCTCCTCTAACAAGTTTTAAGACCAGTGTCATTTCTGGAAATCACATTTCTAGGTTGTCCCTCACTGCTGCAGTAGGACTACAGTGTGCACGCTGGCGTGGCCAACCCCAGCTAACACGAGGGCCACGTCTGGCACCAAGGCAGAGCAGCCGGTGCCCAACGGCCAGCTCTCATGCTCGTCCTCTCCTGCTGCAGCCTGGGCTCTCCTGGGAATACAAACCCCAGAAGTGTCTTATGAGAACAAGGTGCAGGAAGGTCGCTCCATGATGAACCCCTGTGGAAGGTCTAAGAGGACTAGGAAACTGATTAGACCTTTGTATGACTTACTAACTGGGTCTAGAAACATTCTGGGTCCTTTCCAATAAATGCCTCGAGTCCTAAGTATTGAATGTGAAGAGAAAAGGCAATGACAAGAGAAACATTGGCTGTGGTAGTCTAGGCCGACAAGACGGCGGTGACACAAATCTAACCGTTCTGCCCTAAAACACAAAAATGAGCAATGGAGAAAGACCGGTTAAAATAGGAAAAGGCTGAGAGAAGTTTAAAGGGAAAGAAAAATAAAAAACCAAACCCAAAACCTAAATATACAGGCGCTGGAGGTTAGTAGCTTCAGACAAAGTGAGGGAGTGAAGTTTCATAAGGAATAGCACAAGGGCAACCAGTCAAGGTGAGTTTAAAGGTATGCAAACCAGGGAGGGGCTGCCAATAAAGGCACGCCTTTCAGAACAAAATGTTTTCTCCACCTGCTTTATCAGGTCATCAGTGACAGCAGATGGAGACCCTGAGGCTACAGGAATTCCATGTTAACTGAGTGTTGCTCCATTTAAGCCAGAGATATTTTCCACTTTTGCCCCTTAGGCAATTTAAGGGACCTAAGCAGTTTCTCCCTTAAAAAAAAAAAAAAAGGATTTCCCAAGAAGCAGTAAATAGCAGATGATGGGGAATTTAATTCTGTTACCCTGTACTTCTTAGGGTGCACGGTCAAGGTTTTATGTTTTAAGATAAGGACGCTCACTTTTAAATTTAAAGACAGTGGCAAACACTGCAGGTGGCTTCTCCTTCCATCTCAATGCTGCCCTCTAAAGTATGTCCTCCCCCTGAAATCAAGGAAGAACTTCAATGTTATTTCCTGTTTTTTTGATCCTGTATTCTCACGAAGGAGGAGCTACTTTGGTAAAAACACAACATCAGTGCAGGCTGGTTTCCCTGTTCAAAGGAGACCCCAGCCCAGGCCCAGTGCCTGCTGGGCACCGCTGGGCAAATCCCAGTGCCTCCTGGGCCCTCTCTCCTCACCTGGCAATAATCATGCTGACCACAGTATGAGTTCACCTGAGCCTCACTTTTTTTTTTTTTTTTTTTTTTTAAGATACCAGGGCTTGAACCCAGAACCTCGTACATGGGAAGCAGGTACTCAACCTCTTAGTTACATCTGCTCCCCTGGGCCTCACCTTTTAAAAATGAGCTATAATGAATGGAAAATGTTTTGTTCTAGCAGGTATAAACGTTGTCATTATGCCACCAAGCCGGACTTCAGAAAGACACTGGTCACCTATGTAGCCTAAGCTGTGCTAAGCCTGTTAGCTGAGAAGATGCCCAGAGGACAGGTTCTCGCCTTTGCTGAGCCAACAACCTTGGCGAGGATTTGAGGCGGCCAATAACTGCTAAAGAGGAAGATGACAACAGGGCTCAGATGCTCCTTGGAGGTGGGAGAATCGCCTGACGATTCTGACCTGAACCTGTACACACACTCACAGGACAGGCCCACGAGAGCTACGAGGCCTTGCTGAGCAGGTGCCCACATTCTTGGGCTGGGGGCCAGCCCATGCTGCAGTTCTACATGTGGTTTGACTTGTCACAGTGGCTTTCACGGGAAGGGAGAGGCTGTCATTTGGATTTAGGGCGACTCCATCTCCTCCCCACTCTCTGTAAGCCAAAGGGCTGGGGAGCCAGAGAGGATGGCTCGGTAAGCACCTGGACAAGGCCTGCCTGACTGTCCAACATCTGTGGCCTGCTGTGCGGGGCACACATATCCTTCCTGTGCTCCAGTGGACACCTGGGGCTAGGAAACAGGCACAGCATGGCTGCCTCCTCTTACTGAGCTTACTCAGGGGCGCACAGTAAAAGTGGGAGGGGAGGGGTGGGGGAACCCCACGAGGCACCTGCTGTGCGCCCTGCCCTGGGTGAGGATGGTCGCTGTGCCATCTCAGCCAACCCCCACAGGAGTTTAAGATAACATCCTGCTGTTTCACACACAAAGCAAACGAGGTTCTGAAGGTAGAATAACTTGCCCAAGGATCTGCAGCAAGGAAGCCCTGGTGCGTCTGTGACTTGAAAGCTGATACGTGATTTCCCATGCTAGACTGCCAGGGGCCGGCTGCCTGAAGGAAATGGCAGACCTCTCCTTTCCCCCAAAGCATGGATATCCCTGGCACGGGAGACACCTCTGGGACAGGCCCAGCCTGCTGTGCTCATGGAACAGGGAGCTGGTTGTGCTGTGTGGCTTGGCCCTGGGGAGAGCGCTGGGCTTTGCTAGGACAAAGGCTGAGCTCAAAGGAGGGATGATTTTAGGGACTGGCCAAGCCTGTCCTCTTTTCAGGCTTGCGCATCAACCCTCACCCCCCCCCAACTGCATCCCAGCCTGTTCAGTGCCCCAGCCGACTGGCCTGACTCACCTCTTTGTGGGAGTCTTTGTGGGCTTCCAACGTTTTCATGATGGTCAGCTCGGCATAGTTTTTAAATCTTGCTGGCTGGTTTCTCAGAATTTCCCGTAAAACTCTCAATGCCAGTGCTCGGATGGAATGCTGGAGGACAAGAGGAAAGGAAGACATCGTCAACCAACCCGCCAGCTGCGCTTCACCGTATAGACCTGTCAGCAGTGTCCAGCTAGACTTGGACTCTGTCTGGGATTCCCTGGTATACTATGGACCCTTCTACCAGATCACACAATTTACTGGATGGACGCTGATGAGGCAGCGCGTGCTGGGGGCTGGCCCTGTGTCCAGGGAGGCATTTCCAGGACCCAGCATCCGAGAGGAGCTTGCCAAGCGCCTCTAGAAGGAGCCCTGCCCTAGAGACTAGTAAGGAAGATGCGTGGACGTACACTACCAATCCCTGGGGGATTTCCAAATTCCCTAAGGCTTGGTCTGTGAAGCACACAGAGGACAGGTCAGAAGCACCTACACGTATCATCTAAAGGCCCTGAAGATCCTTTCAAGTGGCCGGAGACCTGTCATTATCCCTGACCTCCCATGAGGTAAGCTGGGAATCTGTCCAGCTCCTTGAGTTGGGGGAATCTGTCCAGCTCCTTGGGTTGTTAAGGCATATGTCATGCCTCTGGAGGAAAGCCATTCCAAACAGACTCCTAATCTCCACAAAAGAGAGAGGAGTTTACACCAAACAGAGCCAGAAGGTACATCCTGATTCTCTGCAGCTTGTGGCGATTCACACACTAATTCACCACCTAACTGCCCTCTCCCAATAAAGCCCACCCAGCATAATGCTCTAGTAGCCGGTACTTTAAGAAAAGTTGACACAGCTCTCTCAGCCCCCATTCTCCTATCTTACGTGAGCATTGGAAGTCCCGTGGCCCGCGGCAGACTCTAACGCGCGCTGGGGCTGACCTGGCATTCCCCCAGCTCTTACCACGCCTGATTTGTCTCTGTGCCTGCAAATCAGCGTTTAAGTCAGGCAATTCCAACCTGCTTTCTTGTCTTCGAATAAGGTGAGAGGAGGCCGTCCTGACCAGTCTGCACTCTTCTTTAAAAGAGAAGGGCCAAGGCCCCTGTGTGCCGAGCTGGGTAGGATGGGGCATGCCTCAGAGGCCGCAAGCGTAAAAACATTCAAAGGTCATGGCGGGAGGAGGGCTTCTTTAATTTTAAAGATAATAAAAGAGTCACATTTCTAGAAACTGTCTCTCGACCGATTAGGATTCTTGGGATTGCTCATACACGTAGGAGTGGACAAAGGATGATGAATTTCATGGAGTGCAGCTCTTAACATGGTCTTTTAAAAGTGAATTTCTCTGGCTATTTCTCCATCACACGGAAACAAAAATGAAACTCCTCAGGAAAGAAAACCATCCTAAAAGACCACATTCTATGCCAACCAAGTTTTAAGAAATTCTGTTTAATAAAGGAGCCAGATGCAGGAACAAGTTTCCCTCAACTGTAACAACATGCAAAATCGATCCAGGGCTCAAGCAGCATCCCCTTCCTAAAACCTCAACCATAGGCAGAACTGTCTAGGAGGCAGGATGGGGCCTGGCTCTGATAGAAAAAGCACCCTGCTGACCGGTGCTCAAAAAATACGTGAAAACACACAAACAAATGTTCCTGTGTCAGCAGAAAGCACAACACAGGCAGTGCAGCTTCAGGCAAGTGCAAGGAGAAGTGGGCACTGCCATCCCAGGGGAAGGAGAGGGAGCGGGGAGCAGAGGCAGTCTCACATCTTTGTCTCCGAGCGTCTCCAGCAGCAGCAGCAGGATGGTCTTGAAGTGCTCCTCCCAGACGCCCAGGCTGTCCTCGCGGGTGATCTTGAGCAGCTCCAGCAGCGCCCCCTTCCGCTCCTCCACCCGCTCGTTGTGGTTGGAGAGTTCCTTCAGGAGGTCAGCCACCAGATCGGAATGGTCGATGGGGACTGTGGGGCAGACGAGACGTGAGTTACTGCACCAGGCAGAGCCCAGTGACCCGGCCGCCTTCCCGCCCCTTCCCGTTCCCACCATGCCCCCCGCCGTCCTGTTCTGTGCCAGCCCTGCCCTGTGCACCCTTGCGAGTCATCTCACCAAATTAACTGAGGAAACACAGGGGCCGTACCAGGTACTGAGTGCCAACAGCCAATGCCTTTACCGTTCTTTACCATCTTTTCCCTGCTGCTTCGAGAGAGAAAATGCTGGTATCGTTCAAAACGCCATCATTGGCCGTCTTCTCTCTCCAGACTCTTCCTCCTGCCCCGGTGCCATGTCAGGCCCTCGCTACTGGAGCAGCCTCATAGCAGCACTAAACTCCCCTCAGGCAGGCTCTCCTCAGGGCCTCCTCTCCATCATGCCCACGCCCTTCACTGCTGTCCGTAGAGACCCAGGCGGCACAGGGAACAGACACCTATCTGTCTGGACAGACACCCAGGCTTTCCTCATGCCTAACGGCCCTAGGGACTACCATAGTTAACTTTTTTTGGAATCCTAATGCAGCAGAAATACTTGAGATTTGGCTGAAAAATCTTATGCCTTTCAGGGGTGAGGGAAAATGCCTCAGATGCCCTCGGTTGCATTAGAGACCTCTGCCCACCCACTGCAGTCATGATGGCAGGCCCAGGGGAGTGGGGCTCTGGGAGCAGCCTCACTACAAATGCACGGGAAACATTTCCTAAGTCCTGTGGTGCACCCAGCATACAGCTCATTATTTCATGGAATTCTTAAGACACCCTGCAGGGCAGGAATTAGCCATTCATAGACCGAAACAATGGCCCGAGATCCTTTAGCCAAGCTCCTTGCAGGGACTTGAACCATGGTACAGCTGGCAGCAAGGCATAGCCTTTCTCTTCTCACGTGAATATTCACTTGAAACAGAGAAAGGGAAAAAACAAAGCAGAGAGAGCCACTCATCTGGACCTCCTTAAACTTATTTCTTTAGCTTCTCAGATCAGGGAGCAAACAGAAGCTCAAAATGTCAGAGAACTCTATCATTTTTGCCCCACTGTCCCACCTTTTTTTTTAAGCCTTAGGTACACAAATGGGAGAATAAATCACCACCACCATTCTAATCTCTCTTCCTCCTTAATAAAGAACAATGGATAATGCAAATGATGTATCAATTCTGTGAGCTATGAAAAGGTATAGTCCACTTCTCCTAGAAAGTACAAGTCATAATAAACACTATATACCATTAGCTTGCTGACCGTTGCAGACAGATCCTTGGCCAATACTGAGCTGAGACCCAACAGCAATCGGCAACTAAAAGCATTGATATTTCTTACCAATAACATTACATTAATAATTAAATTAACAGTCACGACTGATTATTAATAGCACTGAGCGTTTAAAGTTATTTTGGGTGAGTTAGCCTTTCTGAGCCTCAATTTCTCAAATCTGTAAAATGGGTCTTGGTTAGATGACGGACTTAAAGCACTTGGGCTTGGCACCAAGTGCACAGTCATGTGCGTGCTCAGTGAGTGTCAGAACCCTTGCTGACGACGACATCACAGACGTCCAAAGAGCAGCATGGTAGGACCTTACTTCCCAGCACAGTAAGCCGGCCCAGCCTCAGTCAGAAGCCTCAGATGCGGGGTCTTGTGCTGGGAATGCCCGTGCCTTGGCTCCCACGTTGGCGACGCCTGCCCTCTGCGTCCTCTCGCCCCACTCCGGCCCTGGCCCCTCACCCGTGTGGCAGGCCCTCCTTCCCTTCCAGGCTGTCACAGCTGCTGCTGTATGCCGTGGGGTGCTTACTTCATGGCGGCCGCCCTGACTAGCCTGCAAGCTTCTGGAAGGAGGACTGGGCCAAACACACAGCAGGCAGTCATAAGGAGCTGCTGAAAAGAACTATCCGTGACAGAGCCTGCATCTCCACCGATGCTGCACCGGAAGGCCTGGTGCAGCCTGACGAGCAGCACGGCACATGGAGGCATTTCCGGTGAGGGGACAGTCAAGCAAAGGAAGACAAACCATCTCGAAGCTGCTCCATGTCGTCATCAAACACGGCCTCCTTCAGGGCTGTCTTGTCGTAGGCGCTGATGGTGTCGGAGTAGGGGTACGGGTTGTAGTCTCGCGCCCGGGGCCCCGGGAAGGCCCGTGGAGGCTGGGTGTTGAGGAGGGAGGTCTTGTTGTCCAGCGCTGTCCGGCCGCCCTCCACCAGGTCGCTGCCCCCTCGGCCCTCGGTGGCAGGGGAGGAAAGGCCACCGTCACGAGGCACCTGGAAGACAGCAGGCTGTGAGCGGCCCCTTAGAACACTTCGCGGACGTCTGCTTTTAATTTTTTTTTTTTAAAAGATTTTATTTTATTCATTTATCCCCCCTTGCTGCTTGCGCTCGCTGGGTCAGCTAACCATGCCGTGCGGGCGGGCATGCCTTCACCAGGAGGCCCCGGGAACCGAACCCGGGGCCTCCCATATGGTAAACGGGAGCCCTACTGATTGAGCCACAGCCGCTTCCTTGCTTTTAATTTTCAGAAACCTCAGGAGCGCCAGAGATTTCTCACTTGAAATCTGGCTGCTGACAAAAGGACAGTTAGTGGGATCAGTTTGTAAATATATTGTCAAGGGAACTGAGCAAGTTTATATTTTCATCTATTCACTCGTGTATGTACACCTATAATCACTTTTACTTTGTAATTTGGTGATTAAACTTTTTTGAGGAATTGGCACGAGAGTTCTTTTCTGTCAAGAAAGAAGGCTGAAAGAAGGTGGCTGGTGCCTCCCTTGCCCACTCCACACTGGGGCCAGGCATACGTGAGCGGCGAGGCTTTCCAGGGGCTGCTGGCCGAACGTCCAGAGAGGGGCAACAACCCAAACGGCCACCACAAGAGCAGAAGGGGCTCTACCACCAAGACCTCCTCCTTCTACAGATCCTACCACGTGCTGGGCCAAGCAGTGCTAGCTACAGGATGCACTTATGCCACTTTTCTTAAAAAATACTCATACGCTGACCCCTAAACAGAGATGCACAAGTAGCACATAAGCAAAAGAACACAGACACAGTAAAACATTAATGGTGCTTACTCTAGAGATGGTTAAGTGGCCTTTTTTTTTCCCCTCTTCATTTTCTAAATATCATGTTGGACATATAATACATTTATAATTGGGAAAAGTCTTCAAGCATTGCCAGTTCCTGGGTCTCCACTCTTCCCAGCAGGACTTCAGTTTCCCCAGGGGGTCCCCTTTTCTCCGCAGAGACCTCTCCCATTCTCCCTGCCCAGACCAAGCCTTTCTTCAGGGCATGGCCCTTCTTTCCACAGCCCAGAAAGGAGGAGCAGCCAGTGGGAACCCCTCCACTTCCTGCCCCCCCCCCCCCCAGCCCAGGGCCCAGTCCCACCCCCCCCCCCTCCCTAAGGACCCGCATCCACCAATCACCTCTCTCCCTCACTGCCCATTCACAACTTCTCTCTACTGGTGCTGTCCACATTTCAACAGGTTCCTTCTTTCCCTTCTGAGAAGTCCCTTGAACGACCACTCCCCTCCCTCCAGCCTGTTCGAATCCCTCTCCTCATACATCCAGAGGACGGTGCAATCCAAAAAACTAAACTGGGAAACTTCAGGTGATTACTATGTGTGAAGTTTATTTAAGAAGAAAAATGTGGAACTCCAAATCATAAGCACATTGTCAAAGGAAAGGACTTGGCTCTCCATCAAACACTTGGTGAATGAATGTGTATTTTATGTATTTTGAAAGCAAACAGCATATTTAATGCAGATGGTGAGAACAATCCAGTGGAGCCCCCCCCCCCCTTTTAAACTTTCTTTGTACATTTAATAATTGAAAATATAAACAATTAAAAACTAAAAACTAAACACAGATGAATAAATATATACATTTCTCAATTAAATGTAATGGATACATAAAATTTTTTTTTTTTTATCAAACAATATGTTATACAACATATTTGGTTCATAGTAACGCATACATACAGCATTTGTCCTTTTGTGACTGGCTTACTTCACTCAACATAACATAGGTTCATCCATAATGCCATATGCTTTATGACTTCATTTCTTCTTACAGCTGCATAATATTCCATCATGTGAAGAGACCACAGTTTGTTTATCCATTCATCTGTTGATGGACACCTGGGTTGTTTCCAACTTTTGGCAATGTTGAATAATGTTGCTAAGAACATCGGTGTGCAGATGTCTGTTCGTGTCACTGCTTTCAGTTCTTCTGGGTATATACCCAGTAGTGGTATTGCAGGGTCACGTGGCAAGTTTATATTTAACTTCTTTAGGAACTGCCAAACAGTCCTCCATAGTGGTTGTACCATTCTGCATTCCCACCAACAGTGAAGAAGTGTTCCTATCCCTCCACATCCTCTCCAACACTTGTAGTTCTCTGTCTATTTAATAGTGGCCATTCTGATAGGTGTGAAATGATATCTCATTGTAGTTTTGATTTGCATTTCCCTAATCATGAGTGATGTTGAGCATTTCTTCATGTGTTTTTTTGCCATTTGTATTACTTTTTTTGAGAAATATCTATTCAAGTCTTTTGCCCATTTTTTAATTGGGTCATTTGTCTTTTTATTGTTGAGTTGTAACATCTCTTTATATATCCTGGATATTAAACCCTTATCAGATATGCGATTTCCAAATAATTTTTCCCATTGAGTTGGCTGCCTTTTCACCCTTCTGACAAATTCCTGTGAGGTGCAAAAGTGTTTAATTTTTTTTTTTTTTTTTTTTTTTTAAAGATTTTATTTATTTATTCATTTGTCCCTCCCTTGCTGCTCGCGCTCGCTGGGTCAGCCAACCACGCCGCGTGGGCGGGCTTGCCTTCACCAGGAGGCCCCGGGAACCGAACCCAGGGCCTCCCATATGGCAAACGGGAGCCCCACTGATTGAGCCACAGCCGCTTCCCAAAAGTGTTTAATTTTGAGGAGGTCCCATTTATCTATTTTTTCTTTTGTTGCACGTGCTTTGGGTGTAAGGTCCAAGAAACCACCACCTACTACAAGGTCTTGAAGATGTTTAGCTACATTTTCTTCTAGTAGTTTTATGGTCCTGGCTTTTATATTTAGATCTTTGATCCATTTGAGTTGATTCTTGTATAGGGGGTGAGATAGGGGGCCTCTTTCATTCTTTTGGTTATAGATATCCAGTTCTCCCAACACCATTTGTTGAAGAGACTGTTGTTTCCCATCAGTGTGGGCTTGGTAGGTTTGTCAAAAACCAAGACCTAAACAAATGGAAAGACTGTATAGGTGAGGGTTGATTTCTGGGTTCTCAATTCTAGTCCACTGATCGATGTGTCTATCTTTATGCCAGGTACCAGGCTGTTTTGACCACTGTAGCTTTGTAATATGTTTCAAGGTCAGGCAGTGAAATTCCTCCCACATTGCTCTTCTTTTTTTAGAATGCTTTTGGCTATTCGGGTGCACTTACCCTTCCAGATGAATTTGGTAATTGCCTTCTCTAATTCTGTAAAGTAAGCTGTTGGGATTCTGATTGGTATTGCACTGAATCTATAAATCATTTTGGGCAAGATTGACATCTTCACAATATTTATTCTTCCAATCCATGAACACGGAATGTCTTTCCATTTGTTTAGGTCTTTTAAAATTTATTTTAGCACTGTTTTGCAGTTTTCTGCATACAGGTTTTGTGCTTCTTTGGTTAAATTAACTCCTAGGTATTTGAGTCTTTTTGTTGCTTTTGAAAATGGAATTTTCCTCCTGATTTCCTCCTCAGGTTGTTCAGTACTAGTGTACAAAAACATTACTGGTTTTTGCGTGTTGGTCTTGTATCCTACCACTTTGCTGAACTCATTTATTAGTTCAAGTAGCTTTGTCGTGGATACTTGAGGATTTTCTAAGTACAGGATCATGTCATCCGTAAACAATGAGAGTTTTACTTCCTCTTTTCCTATTTGGACACCTTTAATTTTTTTGTCTTGTCTAATTGCCCTAGCTAGAACTTCTAGTACAATATTGAATAACAATGGTGACAGTGGGCATCCTTGTCTTGTTCCTGATCCTAGAGGGAAAGCTTTCAGCCTTTCCCCATTGAGTATGATGTTGGCTGTGGGTTTTTCATATATGCCTTTTATCATATTGAGGAATTTTCCTTTTACTCCTATCTTTTGAAGTATTTTTATCGAAAAAGGATGTAGGATATTGTCAAATGCCTTTTCTGCATCTATTGAGATGATCATGTGGTTTTTTTCCTTCAATTTGTTAATGTGGTGTATTACACTGATTGATTTTCTTATGTTGAACCAGCCTTGCATACCAGGAATAAATCCCACTTGGTCATGATGTATAAGTCTTTTGATATGCTGTTGGATTCGATTTGCAAGTATTTTGCTGAGAATTTTTGCATCTATGTTCATGAGAGATTGGTCTGTAATTTTCTTTTCTCCTGGAATCTTTATCTGGCTTTGGTATTAGGGTGATGTTGGCTTCATAAAATGTGTTGGGTAATTTTCCCTCCTCTTCAATTTTTTGGAAGAGTTTAAACAGGATTGGTGTTAATTGTTTTTGAAATGCTTGGTAGAATTCACCTGTGAAGCCATCTGGTCCTGGACTTTTCTTTGCTGGGAGATTTTTGATGACGGATTCAAACTCCTTAATTGTGATTGGTTTGTTAAGTTCTTGTATTTCTTGTAGCATCAGTGTAGGTTTGTTGTGCATTTATAGAAATTTGTCCATTTCATCTAGGTTGTCTAGTTTGTTGGCATATAGTTTCTCATAATATCCTCTTATGATTCTTTCTATTCCTGTGAGGTCATTTGTAACTTCCCCCCTTTCATTTCTGATTGTATTTATTTGCATCTTCTCTCTTTTTTTCTTTGTTAGTCTAGCGAGGGGTTTGTCAATTTTATTGATCTTCTCAAAGAACCAGCTTTTGGTTTTGATGATTTTCTCTATTGTTTTTCTGTTCTCATTTTCATTTATTTCTGCTCTAATCTTTATTATTTCTTTCCTTCTGCTTGCTTTGGGATTGGTTTGCTGTTCTTTTTCTAGTTTCTCTAGTGTTCAGTTAAATATTTGAGTTTAGCTCTTTCTCGTTTTTTAATAAAGGCATTTAGGGCTCTAAATTTCTCTCTCAAGACTGCTTTGCTGTATCCCATAAGTTTTGATACGTTGTGTTCTCATTTTCATTTGTTTCAAACATTTACTGATTTCACTTGGAATTTCTTCTTTGACCCACTGAATATTTAGGAGGGTGTTCTTCAGTCTCCACACATTTGCAAATTTACTTTTTTCCTCTCTATTATTGATTTCTAGTTTCATTCCATTATGATCTGAGAAGGTGCTTTGTATAATTTCAATCTTTTTTTATTTATTGAGAACTTCACTGTGACCTAACATGTGGTCTATCCTGGAGAAAGATCCATGAGCACTTGAGAAGAATGTAAAACCCACTGAGTTTGGATGCAGTGTTCTGTATATGTCTGTTAGGTCTATCTCGTTTATCATATTGTTCAAGTTCTCTGTTTCCTTGTTGATCTTCTGTCTAGTTGTTCTATCTAATGATGTGAGAGGGGTGTTGAAGTCTCCGATGATTATTGCAGAAATGTCTATTTTTCCCTTCAGTTTTGCCAGAGTTTGTCTCATATATTTTGGGGCACCCTGGTTAGGTGTGTAGATATTTATGACTATTACATCTTCCTGGATGATCGTCCCTTTTATTAATATGTAATGGCCTTCCATTCTCTTATCACTTTTTTGTATTTAAAGTCTGTTTTATCTGATATTAGTATAGCAACCCCTGCTCTTTTCAGTTTACCATTTGCGTGGAGTATCTTTTTCCAACCTTTTACTTTCAGCCAGTTTGTATCCCTGAGTCTGAGGTGAGTTTCTTGTAAGCAGCATATGGATGGCTCATGTTTTTTTATCCATTCTGACAGTCTGTATCTTTTGATTGGGGAATTTAATCCATTCACATTCAATGATATTACTGAAAATGCACTATTTATTCCCTCCATTGTATTCTTTGGTTCTTCTTGTTTTTGTCTCTCTTTTTACTCTTTTGGTTATCCTTTCTGCTTTTCTTTCTTCTATACTCTTCTCCAAGTCTCTCTCTTCTGTCTTTTGCTTTCAGGTACTAAGGAAGCCTTTAATATTTCCTGCAAAGGTGGATTCTTTTTTGCAAACTCTCCCAGTTTCTGTTTGTTTGTGAATACTCTAAACTCACCTTCATATTTGAAGGACAGTTTTGCTAGATAAAGAATTCTTGGCTGTTAGTTTTTCTCTTTCAGTTTCCTAATTGTATCATACCACTGTCTTCTCGCCTCCATGGTTTCTGAAGAGAAATCTGCACTAAGTCTTACTGGACGTCCTTTGTACATGATTGTTTGCTTCTCTCTTGCTGCTCTGAGAATTTTCTCTCTATCTTTTACATTTGACATTCTGAATAGTATGTGTCTTGGCGTAGGTCTATATGGATTTATTCTCATTGGGGTACGGTGTGCTTCTTGGACATGTAAGTTCATTTCTTTTGTGAGAGTTGGGAAATTTTCAGCTATTATTTTCTCAAATACTCTTTCTGCCCCTTTTCCTTTCTCTTCCCCTTTGGAACTCCCATGACACGTATGTTGTTGTGTTTTGTGTTGTCATTCAACTCTCTGAGCCCCTGCTCAATTTTTTCCATTCTTTTCTCTCTTCAATTTTAGCTGCTCTGTCTTCGGTATCACTTATTCTTTCTTCTATGATTTCGAGTCTGCTGTTGTATGCCTCAAATGTGTTTTTGACTTCACCTATTGTGTCATTCATTCCCATGAACTCTGTTACTTTTCTGTTCAGGATTCAAATTCTTCTTTGCGTTTGCTCAATGTCTTCGTGATGTCATTTATCTCTTTAACTATACTGTCTTTCATCTCATTAATTTGATTTTGGAAATTTGTGCTCATCTCGCTGATTAGTTCTCTCAAATTCTGCATTTCTTCTGGGACTTTGATGTATTCCTTGTCTTGAGCCATGTCTTCTATTTTCTTAGTATGGCTCGTAATTTTTTGCTGGTGTTTAGGCATCTGGTTACTATCTCTTTCTCTTTTATAGGGTTTTAGTGGCAGGAGGCTGTGATTTACCACAGCTCTTTGATTTTTGGCTCAGCCTTGATTGTTAGGAGTGTCCTGCTGGTTGCTCAAAACTGGGAACTGGACCCAGTAATTGGTTGTAGAGTCGTTTCCTAGGCCTTGGGCAGGGAGGCTATAGAGGCCAGGAAAAGCCTCTCCTAGTTTTAATTTTTTTACATGCACTTCCTTGGTCCGTCAGGAGATGGCGCTTGTTGGCAGCTCTCAATTCAATGCCTGGTCAGAGTGTATTTGTTGTGACACAGACTAGATCAATGTGATAGAGCTTCCTGTCTGGTGGCTAAGAGCCTTGTAATTTATTTATTTATTTATTTTTTTAAAGATTTTATTTATTTATTCATTTATCCCCCCCCTTGCCGCTTGTGCTCGCCGGGCCAGCCAACCACGCCGCGCGGGCAGGCCCGCCCTCACCAGGAGGCCCCGGGAACCGAACCCGGGGCCCCCCACATGGCAAACGGGAGCCCCACTGATTGAGCCACAGCCGCCTCCCTAGAGCCTTGTAATTTAAACTTTCTGAGACAGTTCTCCAGTCTTCTCTGGTAGCCCCCTCCCTTTTCCCAGCTAGGAAATATTTCCTCTCCCCTCTGAATCCTCAACAATCAGTCCCTGTCTGTAGAGGAGGAGATTGGGAGGTTTGTATATCTTTTGCCCCTTGCAGGCTCCAAGACAAACAAAGGCGCAGCCCCACCCAGCCTGGAAGGGCTCTGGGGACAGGGCAGACCAAACCTGTGAGTCAAAAGCAAAGTCAGCCCCAGGCTCTTTCTCCCCTTTCCTGTGGAGTCCTCAACAATTAGTCCAGGCTGGAAGAGAGGGAGGTTGCAAGGGTCAGATTTCTCCAGTCCTTCTTAGGCTCCCAGGGCAAACCGCCGTGTGGAAGTGTCCGTGGGGCTCCACAGCCCAAATATGTGGGTCAGAACCTGAGTCAGCCTAAGGCTGTATCCCTCTCTCTCCCCTTTCTGGGAGTAGTAGATCCTTGGAGGCCCCTTTGTCTGTAGTTTCAGGCCCAGAGGCCTGAGAATTCTAAAGAGTATGGGGAGGGTGCCGGCAGCAGCAGCCGCCGCTGGTTCCAACTCACAGTTCTGTCATCGCGATTTCCCTCTTTTGTCCCTCTCTCCTCTGGGTGGTGTGCAACCTTCATCTGCTGTCCTAAACCCTAGAAGATCTATTTCGGGGCTGTTTCAGCCTGTTCTCTAGCTATTTTTCTGGAGAAGAGATTCCCATGTCTTACTAGTCCGCCATCTTCCCGGAAGTCTCTCTCCAGCGGAGCCCTTTTGCTCTTACCAGCTACTTCTCAGCAGCAGAACCTCTCTGGCTAGAAGGTCCTTCCTGAGACAGTCTCCCTTAACTTCCATGACATCACACCATCCTTTCTCTCCCATTGTCTCCAGGTTTTCTTCTGATCTTTTCCTCTGTCTTTCCCTAATTGTTGATTCCTAGGGATCCCGTCCTTACTCTTTACCTGGTTGATCCCACTCACTTTTCTTTAGTTACCATCTAAAGCAGATGGCTGACGCCCCTCAAACCTTTAGCCCCAGCCTGAACTGCTGGCCTAGTGTATCTGAAGGCCTAATGTGGCTCATGTGGACTGGAAACAATCCATGATATCCCAAGGGCCCCACGGTCTCCTCCTAGGGCACTTCCTCATTGACTCACTCTACCAGCTGCCCAGGAGCCCTGCTCGGAGACGCCTGCCTCCCGTTTCTGCTCAGACCACAGGCCTTACTCCACTGCCTCCAAAACCGCCTGTCCCATCGTGATGGCAAGCTTTCTAAAAGGTAGTGTGGCCACTTTGCTTCCTGCTTCAAAACCCTCCAGAGACTCTCCACCGTCCCCGGGGATGCCAAGGCAGTGAATGGAAGTCCCCATGGCGTGAGGCCCTTCTCAATCCAGCCATAGGCAGAAGGTGCATGTTCCCTCTCCTCCAGCCGCACCAATGGGAGCCCCACTGTACCCGCTTTCTAGGCCTTCTCACAGCCTCTCCTCCCTGACAGTAACAGGACCCCCCTGACAAACTCCTGTTGCTCAGAGGGCCAAGGCATCTCTTCTGGAAGCCCTCCATGGGCTCCAGGTCTCCAGGGGGCTCCCACAGACCCTCCACAGAACTGCAAACCTAAGGCCCCTGAGCCCGCTCTGCTTATGTGCCTGCCTCTCTTGCTGGACTGGAGCTCTCAGAGAGCCATGATAGTGCCTGGCTCAGGCTCGCCATTTTTATCACCTCCAAGGAAGAAATATATGCCCAGGATAAACAAAAACAAACCAAGGGAAAACACATTTAACATTCCTCACAAAGACAGCAGTTTTACAGTATTTCACATGATTTTGTAAAACTGCCTTGGGCCTCTTAAAACACTATTCTAGTTACAGAATAAAAATAATGATGTTCTATAATCATGGTAGTCCGTGTTCAGAAGAATCTGTAATTGTCATTTAATGGATAAAACAGTCTTTTATTCCCCCGGAGATACTTACAATATCACAGTCCTTTTTGCCATCTCGTTTAATTGGCTCGTTCAGATCCTCTTGGCTTCGAAAACTAAACTTTTCAATGGCTTCTGTAACTCCACGCAGAGAGCTATAGATTTCTTCAGAGTTCAGGTTCTCTGTATCATAGTCCAGCATGCTAAAGATCAAAAATATTTTATTACTTAAATAGAGGTACGGACATAAAATTGAGGGATGGGCATAAATTACCTCCAGTAATTTAAAGTGCAAGGTACATTTATAGTTTTGTTTCTTTAGGTGATTTGCAATGAAAAGGAGACATCTTTTGTTAGAGCACTCCCACCGCTGGGCAATCATACAGCTTCCTTGTAAACTCTGGTGCCAGCACATTACATCAGCACTCAGTAAGAACCAGCGGGAAAGAACAATAACCACGAGGATGCAAGAACACAAGAGTGACAACTGGTGGCAGGATGCACAAGACAATGAGAGTGGAAAAATAACTTTTACATCTTGAAGGTGAAAAAAAGTAGTTTGGTTGTTACTGGTCTCAAATGTACAAACTTGGGTTAAGAGGAATGGGTACCTCAAAACAAACCTAGAATTACAAATTTCAGAGAAGCAAAGCAAACAACCTGAGAAGCCTGGTTAACAGGCAATGCTGTGCTCACAGGAACAGAAACTGGTAAAAGAAAACCCTATATTAATAAATAAATAAATAAATAAAACCCTCTGGCTCAAAGTCAGATTCACCCTGTCAATGGGCTCCCAAGAGTCCAATTTATATGTCACCTAAGCCAGGAGCTTGCTGAGAATATCAGACTCTTCTAGATGCTTCCATGTGAAGTTTCATAATAAAAGTAGGTCATATAAAGATGAGTCATGTGCCTGGATGCATGTCTGAAAACACTTCAAAAAGCAAGAAATCTATCTAGGGAAAGTGGTGTCAATTGCTGTCCTTTACACAAGTAGCATAGCAAAACATGACATGAAGCAGAAGGCCTAAATAAACAGCCTTCCAGTATAACCCAGTGTGTCAACAAGAGGCCTCCAGATGTCTGAGAAGTGCTCAGAACAGACCAAGGATCCAAAGAGCAAAAGGACCATCGCCATCCCTCACTGAGAATATCAAAGCAAGCACGGGATAGCTACACCAGTAAAAAGAAAGCAAATCATGAAGCAAATCAACCAAAGCCAAGTTTTTTTAAAAAATTAGTTTAAATGTCACTTGTTCCAAGAAAGCAGTCAAGAAAGATGAGATGAGTTAGTCTAATTTACTTTCTGCATGTCATGAGCTACACCTAAGATTACGAGGGCACTCTAAGAGTCTTCGACTGAATATAAGCAAGCATGCAGCTCTACCAAGGACCAAAGGAGAGCAATTTACCTGTCCTCAAAAGAGATATAATTGAAGAAACCAGGTGCCCACTGGCAGGAACTCTTCCCAAGGGCAACAATCAGCCCGGTACATTCCCATAAGAAGAAAGTTTCCTACAACTTCAAAACAAGTTGTACTAACTTAAAATATATATATTGTTTTAAGGTTTAGGCAGAAGAGTGAGGCAAGACGTGGACAATGCTCTTGGTGCTGGCAGGTCACTACTGGCTGGAGGTCGCAATGACCCAAATTTCCTAAGGCTGGTTGGGCTCCACTAGAGCAAGGGCTCCACTCACTCGCAGGGATGGAAGTCACCTGCCTAAAACTGCAATCGCCCAGAAAGAATACTTTTACCTTTCCTGATGGAAGAAAGAAAATAACCCACCCCAACTGCACTTGGACAGCTCACAAAAATACACACTAACTCAAAGACTGGCTCTGGCATCAAATGTAAAGAAATGTGAACCCTGAACATGTTTACAGCTGAGATTCTAGGTGTCAACTGACAGGAGGTGGGATAAAGCTTGAACAAAGTTCAAGATTTCCATCCCTTCTAAGTTCACACGGTTGTCTCTCCTACTGTGAAGAAAGCACAAGGGCTCCCTGCCCCTCACTTTTCTTAGACCACCACCCTACCAACTTATGTAGGAACAAAGGCATTTATACATCTGGCCAGTACACTATTGTTTATATATAAAGATTGAGTATGACTCAAACAAAATACATATATATATCTAAAAAAGATGCCTTAAAATACTTTCAATCACAATAACCAAAAATAATAGCATAGGCCATGCAAAACAAAACCAAAAAATAAAAACAAAAACAAAAACAAAAAAACAAGAATGATGGTATCTGGCAGAATGTTCAGCTTTTTAAAGGATGTCACAATATTATCTTCCATGTGTCGCTTCAGAAAATGTCAGCTCTCAGATCATTCATCATGTTACTCATCTCAAATTTCTGAAAGTATTTCATTTCAGTTTGTATAGCTTTTTTCAGTTTTCATAGCTTTACCATTATTAGCAGCCTCTTTAAAATAAGAAAATGAAGGGCTCTGCCAATTAACGCTCCTCTGTTTACTTTCCATTAATGAACCAACTCAAAATTCCAATCAGGAAGACTGTGTGTATAACCAAGCATGATCTCTGGTGACACTTTTTTAGACTCACTAGCTTGAGGTCTAAAGTAGCTTCTTGGTATGAAGTTAAAACTGTGAGCTCCAGGTGAGAGACATAACTGTCTTCTTCCAACAGGAAATAAGTCAACGCTACTTTCTTGGCATTTTTAGGACTCTGCTGAATTTGCCTTTTCTTAAATCAGTACCTGTGAATGCTCACCTCGTGGGGAAGGGAGGAAATGCACATGGCACCGTCCTCCAGGGCGCTGTGAGTGGCAAGGTCCTGACAAGCCATGTGCGAGGGCGCAGAAGAGGGACACGGAAACTTGACTTAGAAGAGGGTAACCCCGAGTCTGTCCCCTGCCTGGTGGTCTGTCTTGTTTGAAGCTACAATCCTCTGGGATAAAGGCCAGGTCCTGGTCACCTGAAAGCACCTCAGAAGAGATCCCACCCTTGGGTTCCTGAGATTAGGAAGAGCTGAGCAATCGGCCACTACTCACGGACTGAAGGGGCTGCAGCCTTGGACTTGTTCCAGAGAAGGCCTGCATCATGGGTGCAAAAGCACAGGGGGGAGGGCTCCAGGAAAAGGGGAGCTGGGCAAAGCTTCCCTTCTGAAGGTTTCTTCTTGGGCATTTTGTATGGAGAAGATATGGGGTACTGATAAGGAGAATTGTTTCTGGTTATAGAGTTGAAAGGGTTCTGATACAGAGCAAGACACAGACCTAGAGTTCCTCTTCATTTTATGTAACCAATAGTTGTGCTAAATTTAGAGGTCAGCTATCTTAACATTTTCAAATTTAAATTTAAAGATCAACTATCTCTCCCTCGTATGGTTAAGAGAAATTACAAGTATTTATTAAGCATTACATATTATATGAATGAGATCAATAATTATTATTGTGAGCATATTTGAAAGATGACTCTAGGAACAGGCTGTCACCTGGAGAGGAACTCAATGGCTGGACGGGATGGGCTGGGGTGAAGCTGTGTCCAGAAGGGCCCTAGTCAATGTGCTGGGAGACAATGAACAAACTTAGCTTACACTGAGGCACTGCTGACCTCAAAAGGCAGAGACGTGCTCTACTAACAGGAAAGCCAGCAGCCGCCTTGCTGCCTAACACCGCATCTAGGAACATTCGTGACAGATTCTCTGGAGACTTTCAAAGTGACTGTCTGCTGGTAAAATACCGCTGACTTGTGGACTGTGTATGGCTCTGCTATGGTAGGGTCACAGAAGTAGAATGTGCCTCTTCTGTGCACAAACCACCCAGGCAACACGTCAAAGGCAGTGGACTTTGTTCCTACCACGTCCTCACAGAGAGCACACGCTCCTCTCACGAGGCCCTGCGACGCCTGGCCTGCCCCGGCTGCTTGTTTCACCACGGGCTTCTGGAGGGGGCTTCCTCTACCTCTGCACACTGACGAGAAGCAATCGACAGACAGACCCTGGGAGAGGTATCTGCAGGCCTCCGGGGCCCTTCTCTGACCCACACAGTCATCATCTGAGGGAAGCCCCACCCCTTCTTCTCGACTGATGTCAGGCCACAGACTCCCTGGCACGCGGGTCTGGGAGAGCCTCATACACTCAGGACGAAGGCCAAGGAGTTGGTGGCGATGACTGCCCACCTTGACTGCATGGGTTGGCCAAGAAGCATTGCCTGAGCAACTGTGGGAGCTGGGAGCTGCACTGGGCCGGCGGCCCTGCAGCAGCAGCAATGGATGGATCTGGCCCATCGACAGGTCACCTGTCCTCTGCCACGGCAGGCCCAGGTAGGCCCAGACTCCTGAGAGCCAACAGAGATCCCGCACCTGCTCACCTTCTCACCAAGGCTCTCCTCTGGCTAGTGGGAGCCCAAAAGCAAGGATCACACTGGAGGCAGCTGAGAGGCTTTTCAAAGACCTGAGACGACCGTGGAAATGCAGTAATATTGTGACACCTGAGACAAGTGTAATGGGTAGCTGGTTACCTGGGAGAGTAAGAGCGCCTGAGAGTCTTGTGGGAGGGAGCGGTGGGAATGGAGTTAGGCTGAGAAAAGGGAGGTGGGTGCTTCGATAACCCATCGGCACTCCAACCCCATAACCGACTGCAGTGATCAGAAGAGGAAAATCAGAGAGAGAAACAAAAAGGCAAAGGGGAGGGGAGGGGAGTAGGGTGGGGTAAGATGCTGTATTCTAAGTGTTTTAGAGTCTCCTCTTCCCTTGAGAAAGTTCTATCAAAATTAATTGAAGCAAAATTAATAGTTTCACCATACAGAGAAAAAGAGATTTTGCTTTAAAATTTGGGCCTCGATAAGACTGCTTTATTCTTTCCCCTCCCAATCACGAGATTTCATGTGTGTGTCTCTGTTCTAGGAAAGACACTATAAGCACTTACACATAAGAGAATCTGGATGCTCGGCTTCCAGTAATGCCTCATTTATTTTAGAAAGAACCAAAGAAGGAATTATGGGGCCTTCATTTAAATGTGACCAGTGGGAATAGAGCAGGAAGACTCGGAACGGTGTGCTCCGAGCCGGGGATCCAGCAGGCTGGAGCTCAGAGGCTGCCACATGCGCTGTCGTTTCCAAACAGCCAGCAGCAGTGGCAGAGGGCTGGGGCATCGGGGCTCAGTGGCCATCGCAGAGCAGGGAAACCCAAGGATCTAATTCCTCTACTCCACCTGACAGGAGCAGCTATGGTGACCTGGCTGACCAGGGCCAGCTCTCCAGTTCCTCCAATCAATTCCTCACGAATTCTAAAGCATTACGGGGTGACCTGGGCTTGCAGAGACCCCAACCCCAAAGTTCTAACGACTGTCTGCAATTCAGAAAGAGCTGCTCCCGGCGGGGCTGGGAAAGTGGGGAGCTGAACTGGCTGGAAGCATGGCAGGAGCCCCCCCCCCCCCCCCATTTTGTAAGTGGTAGGGATGACAGCCTCTGTCTAAAGACGTCGAGACCTGCACTGGGTGGTGCTGCGCCCGGGGTGGGGGTGGAGAAGGGTGGAGCTCTGTGCAGTTCGAGGGCTGGGTCTCACAGCTCAGCCCAGCTTAGGGTCTCTTGATCCTCAGATGGGACGAGACATAAAATCCACCTTTAATTATTTTTTTATTGCTATCTATTCAGTGCTGCTCTGCTTTATGATGTGTTTGCCAAGAATGTGTGGCAGACCAGGGCAGGAATGCAATATACTTTTCTTTCTTTCTTTCTCTTTTTTTTTTTTTTAATAAAGGGAATGGACTTCAGATAATTTCTCAAGTCCCTTGCCATTCTCTTTTCCATTTACCATAAAATCATACTAGGGAAAATGAGCTACAATATGTGTTTAATGGTGAAAATCCCTAAGCCATAACCTCTCCAAATACCAAGCAGTATTTATTTATTAGCTGATAAGCAGTAATTCTTCCCTCACACAGAAACAACAATTAATGGGAGGTTTTTTAAAAAAGATTAAACTTCTGGGTGGATAGAAATGACTTCTTAAGTGATATTCTAAAAAAAAAAATTGTCAGATTTGTCATTTAATAATAATTCCTTATTATTGCCATGATGTAAGTATAGAATTTTTGGACTAAAAAAAAAAAATACCAGTTCATTTTGATACTCAAAATTAGAATTAAAATAGATAATATCTTTTCCCTTTAAGAATGAAAAGCTAACATCACATAGTCAAGATCATTCAAAGAATGGCAAAATCAAAATTTCAAGAGTGCTTCCCAAACAGCTGAGATTACACGCTGTACAAGTGGGTTACCACCTCTTTAGAAGACGGTAAGTTGATCCTCCTCTCTAGTGCAGAAATTCGTTTCTTTCATAGTTTTCCTGGTAGGAAGTACACAGCCTATTTAAATATTTCTAGTGCCATGATGACAGGAGGCAGCTGTTGGACAGTTTCAGTTGTGAGAAAAAGCATTTCTCCTCACTGAACTCAAGGGGATTAAGGCCACCTGGCTATTTATGTACTGAACAAGGGCAAATGAAAGAAAAGAAAAAAAGAAAGAAGGAAAGAGACTACATGAGTAAATAATTTCCCAAAGAAGAATTTGTTGACAAGAAAACATTTAAAGCACGACTGGACTTTTTATATTGAAAACAAATTTCTTCATTTCATCCACTGACCTGTAGCCCTAAGAGTAAAAATTGAGACCAGGTCACTTTAGGAGGAACAGTGACCTGGAAAAATAAAGAAAGAATTTTCATGATTTGGGATCCATGCAAATTACTATCGAGCTGATTCTCAGTGCTGATGGATTATGCTAGCAGCCCCTGCCAATCTTTTATGTAGACTATAAGCACATAAAATAGCAGAATGCTTAACCTGAGTTTACTTTTTGCTTATGGGCCACCTAATAATGAAATAACTTGAAGACATAGGATGTATGTGTTATAGAAGAACAGAGGTTCCCAGTTAATGTTGCAGAAGTGTCAGGGCTAGACAAAGGTGACAATTTACAGAGAATACAGGTTGTCCGTCAAAGTCACCCTACTGGGAAGTGACACATGACAACTTTACTGTCCAAGCTGGCCCCGGTAAGTAAGACCAATCGTACACCTTAAATACAGATGTCAGCGTTAGAAACAAGGGTTGGCCAAGCTTCAGTCACACCTGGGGAGTCAGTCGTATGCTCCTTAGGTTTTGGTCTCATTTGCCTAATTAGAACAGCCTGGTGAAACTTATCTGGAGACATGATATGTGCTTCATGACACCTACAGGGCGGGACGGGGAACATTTGGGGGAGTAAATGCAAGGCAATAAAAATAGCGAGGTGCTTCACCAAGAGAATACAAGCTTGATATGCTCTAAAATAGTTATAGGGTAACTTGAACTGAAGAGCACTTCTGTGGTCAAGGAGTAGTTTGGTAAAGTCTTGACTGGATTTAAAAAGCACTTACGTTTTGACATCTCCCTACTTGAAGAGGTAACTCCTAAAGGGAAAAGGGTATACGTGCAGTATTTCCTTTTAATTTTATGATCCCGATGCCAGCAGCCCTCAGGACAAAGCCTCCTGGCTCCTGGTGTGAGTCACCCCAGAGACATGGACTTCGTGCAGACACCACAGCACGTGGGGCCCCAACAGGTGCCCTGTTCCCCAAAGCTCTGGTCTGCCAGGCTGAGACGACTGTACTGCACGGGAGTCCCTAAAAGCATGGTGCAGAGACTTCGAGGGGCTCTGGCCAGAAGTGTCATCTGAAGACAACTAGACACGGCATTTTCTCTTTTTAAGGCACTGCCTCTATGCTATGTGGCCCTAACACAAGTTTGAAAATGCTAACCCAATTTTCGCTCCTGCGTTCTAACCAGTCCTTGGGAGCAGCACTCCGTTTCAAGCATGAGCCCATGAGGACTGAAACTGTACTTGGAATGGCCACTTGGCTGGAAAACAACCCAGACTTGGTGTGCACTGGATTGGAGGGGCTTATTTAGATGATTAAACACCTTCAGGTTCTCCAATCGCTTATAGGAGGTGTGCTGGGTTACTAAGCAGTGAAAGAGTATTAAATTGCAACTTCTAGCTTTAAAATCTATTCGGTACTAGAGTGTTTCCAGCCAGAAGAACCTCAGAGGGCAGTCAGCACAAACCACTCACTTGACCAGGGAAGTGATCCACTATCTAAGATCACAGGGTTCAGATTTTAGGGAGGATCAGAATCCATGGTTCTCATGATATCTAGTACTTTTTGGCAGCAAGTTTGGATTTAAAATCTGGAAATAGGCTGGACAGCCACGGGGGTGCTTTATATTTCTTCATTTCTGTTGGAATGACGTTACCTGGGAGACAGTCCCCCGTGGGAGCAGTTGGTGGGCGAGGTCAGGGGGCTGGTCCTGCTGTGTCGGGCAGGGGTTCGGCCAATCGTATTGCTTGGAGAGCCCTGGGTGGAAGGTGCAAAACAGGCGTCATTATTTACTGGACATGGAGTACAGTTCCATCTGTCCTTTGGCCTTTCAACCCACATGTACATAAATGGGTAGGATCTGTACCAGAAGAGTGGATTTTTCAAAACAAGGCCAGTTTTAAGGTGGCTGTAAACCAAACCTGTATAATGTCCTCTAAGCATTCCTGGAGTTAAAGGGCTGATGTCGGCTGTGTCGCAGCGCCAGACATATGGTGCTTTTGCACCTTTGTAGTGTTAAAAAGTTCAGTTAATGAGTGATTGGCTAATTAAAAGACTTCTTAAAAACTGAACCAGCCCCTTCCCCATCAAGACAGTGGAATGAGATGCTTCAGGGCCCCATCCTCCCACAGAAGCACTGCACAGTCAGCAAACATCTTCCTCAAGGCTCCAGAACACAGGGGAAGAACTGCCAGCACAGGGCAAATGCCCCATCAAGAAAAAGGCACCTCAGAAGTGGTAGGACCTCACGGTGCCCTGGAGACCCCTCTCCCGTCCCTCTACCAACCTCTCAGAGGCTTGGCACAGAGCCAGTCCGTGCTCCCAGTGTGGATCCCTGGTCCCAGTTCTGTCTGGTGTGGCCGGAGGGACGGGGACCTTGCCCTGCATATATGAGGTAGTGCACTGAGCGCTCCTACAGAATGCTGAGGGAGAGTGAAGGGCTGCCTGGGGCAAGGGACTGCTGGCTATATGACAGAGAGAGGGGTGCCAGGACCACAAGGAAACTGTTTCCTACAGGAGAGGGGACATCGTATCTAGGTAACAATGGAATTCCTAGGGCCAAACACACACCAAGCAAGATGCATGAGCAGAAAGGCTCAGGGAGGCCCCTACTCTGGCCTGGAACTGTTCTCTAAACTTATTGTGACCGGGAGTGAATGCACAATGGGTGTAGGGCTTCTGCTTGTGGAGATGAGAAAGAGTTAGTAATGGAAGGGTACCACAAAGTAGTGAATGTGATTAATCCCACTGAATGGTAAGCTTGGGGGTAGGTTGAGATGGGAAAAAAGGGGGGTTGAGGAGAAGTGAGGGGAGGGGAGGAAGAAAGCAAGAGCAACTCAAGAGATTGACAAAGGCAACACATGGTCCTGGACGGGATCTAACAAGGGAGGAGAGAAGGCTCAAAAGGACATTACTGGGACATATAAAAAAATTAGAATACAGACTGTAAGCTTTCTATCAACATTAACTTTTTTGAACTTGGTAATTGCAAGTGAATATTCTTGTTCTTAGGAAATGTGCACGGCAGTATTAGTTGTTCAAGGAGTGTGACGTACACAACCTACATGCAGGTGTCCCAAAAACAGATTTATAAACAGAGACGACAGATAGGTGGCTAGATGGATAGACAGACCAATGAATGGATAGATAGAATGATGCAGCAAAGGTGGCAAAATGTTCAACTGGTGGTCTGGGTATCTGCGAGGGGAAGGTATGCTGCAGTTCTCCCTAAGGGGTTTGCAGTATTTTTATAACTGGCCAATAAGTTTGAAAGTATTTCAGAATATAAAAGTTTAAAAATCTAAATTGATTGAACAACCTAAGAAAAAGGCCATACTTAAATACCAGGTTCATGTGCTCACTCAGGAAATGCTTGTGAAGTGGCTCAGATGCCACACGGCCCCACCCTCAGGAGAGGGGCACAATCTCCTGCCAGAGAACCAGGAAACAGAGGATCAGAGGACATCCTAGACAAGGGAGGCACTCACCACACCGGCATTACTGGAATTCTTGAGGTGGTTATGCAGCAGTTTGGTGGCACCATCCTGGAATGTTTTTGGCAAGGCACCAAGTAACATGGTAAATTCAGGTGTGTTCAATTCAAACAGAGAGATAAGCACAATCTGTGCTGCCTAGAAAGGAGAAGGCACGGTCAATTTACATGACCTATAATAGCATCACTTGGTTGAAATGGTCATTAAAATTGTTTTAAAAAATAAAACGTTTTTGCATTTAAAAATAAAATAAATCACTAAGAAGAAGATACCCTTGAAAAGCAAAAAACATCTGGAGAAAATAATGTCTACAGCCATAGTCTGGAAAATAAACCTTGTCCTCGTTTTAATGCCCCGTCCTTGGATTCCCATAGCATATTCATAATAATTAATACATACATAAAGTCCTAAAATTGTTCCTTTGTTGTCTGGCACCAGGAAGGATGCTTATAAGCAGGTAGATGAAACGATCAAAAAAGAAAAAGTAAAAAGGCTTAAGATTGTTCCCACTCTAATTTAAAGTCAGAACTGGTCAGGGCTGCTGGTGAACCTTGCAAAGAACAAGTTTCTCAATAAACCAAGGCTGGGTTATCTTGAGAAACCGTTTTCCTTTGTCTCTTTCCATTAAGACATCCACAGACCTGCACCTATCGACTGAGAGATACTAGAAAAAGATGAAACCAAATACATTTGGAAAATGCCTACTTTTACATCCATGAACTGAGGAAAGAGATGGTGGTTGGGAAACACACTGGACATAGAATAGAACAAATTACAAAGCTGCTCTTCTGCCTTTTGGGAAATGTTCTGCTCTTAATTAATTGAGACAACATAATGCAGAACTGCTTCTAACGACTGCAGCAGCAAGGTGGGAAAAGGCAATTAGCTAAAGCAATGTAGCAGCCAAATGAGACAGACTTTTCCAGCAAGTGATGTGCTTCTATGGTACTAACTTAGCAGCAAGCGATATAAGCTTAGAAAAACAATGCCTCAGGAATTAAGTCACATTATAAGGGTTTTGACTTAGAAAAACTACACAAAATGAAAAGTTTGGTAAATGCTGATTGGCATTTCTTTCTTTCTTTTTTTTGAGGTACCTGGGCCGGGGATTGAACCCAGGACCTCGTATGTGGGAAGATGGCACTCAACAACCGAGCCACATCAGCTCCTGAGTTAGTTTTTTTCGTTTGTTTGCTTGTGTGTTTTTTTTTTTATTTTATTTTTTTAGGAGGCACCAGGAACTGAACTTGGGACCTCCCATGTGGGAAGCAGGAGCTCGACTGCTTGAGCCACATCTGCTCTCCCTGTCTCCCCTTTTTTTAACTTGGTATTTCTTACAAATACCAGAAGAGTCAAGAGAAAGAAAAACATTCTGAAAAAATATTTCTGTGATACAATTTATTTTGCATTTGGACTAAAAGCTTATTTATTTTTCCAGGACAGTTTAAGGATTCTAAAATTTCAAAGTAATATTTAGGATTGGAATAATTATTCTGAAAAAATTTTCCATGACATAGAATACCACACAAGAATGTGCTTGTTGAAAATTTCTTTGGAAATAATCACCACAAAATATTTCAATGCTTTTAACAGTGTTAAAATTAAATCTAAGTCCAGTTAGGACAAAGTTATCAAAGTCATTATTTTTGTGTTTAGAGAAAGAGGGGGGACCCAATTCAAAGACCCAAATATTTTTAAACAAAAATAAAAATTAATTATAAATTTAAAAGTATCAGTAGTGTAATGTTTTCATAGTATCAAAAATTGTTTTTTGTCAACACTTCAACAGCATTCATTAAACACAGCACTGGGTGAAAGCATACTGCTTTTTCCCTTGATCCCCCTTAAAATAGTCATGGGTAGTTTCTCCATCCAATTAAAATCACAGGGGCTAGTGTACTTTCATAACACAGGCAACACACACACAAACAAAAAACACTATTATTGATATTAAAATCTATACTTTTGCATTTCATTATGAAAATATATTTAATAAATCATTATCTGAAGAAAACTATTTCACCACAGACTCAATGTGCTAAATAACATGAGTTGTATATTGTTAAATTCTATTTAAACAGAGCAAATTCCAAAAATCATGCAAAGTAACCTGTAAATTTTAAAAAGCATTTTATGTGGTGTTTGAAAAATGGCATGCAGAAAAAACAGAGCACTTCAAGGAGAAAGAAAAAAACAGACTTGAGTTTAGCTCAGACTTAAGTCTGAGCATTTAATCTTTGTTATAAAAATGACAAAAAGTTTTAATTACATTCTTAGTTGTTTGTATTTTAAGTGAAATGTGCCACTGTCTTAAAAGACTATTTCTTTCCACCCACAATGATATAATATCCAACGACACACACTAACTTGAGGTGTTTCAAGAAGCAAATTATAAAATTAATGGGATCTTTTGGGAACCAAGGGCTGTAAGACAAATCAGACCTAGAAAGTGTGCGCATTCATGGCAACTTCCAGCCATGCAGAGAAAAGAAGTCCTTTTTTTTTTTTTTTTTTTTTATCCCCCCCACTTTATTAGAGTAGTTGTGGGTTTACAGAACAATCATGTATAAAATACAGGACTCCATAACCACCCTTCTGTGAACCCCTTGCATTGGTGTGGTACCTTTCTTACAATCGAGGAAAGCATTTTAATGATTGTACTTACAATTAACTACATCTGTGGTTAAACTTTTGGTTCACTGTTTGTGTAGTGTAGTTCCATGAAATTTTTTTTTTTTTAACTTTTATTCTGTTACCATATATACAACTTAACATTTCCCCAATATACTTTTTTTTTTTTTTTTTTTAAAGATTTATTTATTTACTTTATCCATTTTAAACCCCCCCTTCCCCATTTGCTATTTTTGTGTCCATTCGCTGGGCAATTCTCTGTGTCTGTTTCCTGCCATCTCTTCTCATCCTCCTCCTCCAGTCTTCACCAGGATTCGATCCTGGAGACCTCTGATGTAGGAGAGAGGTATTCTGCCACCTGCGCCACCTCAGCTCCTGGCTTCTGGAGCTTTCGGAGCATCTCGTCTTGTCTCTCTCCTGTTACGTCATCATCCTGCTGCATGGCTCTCGGGGCCGACAGCTCAGCAGCACACAGAGCCTGGCAGTCCATGCGCCTTCGGGAGGTCCCGGGGATCGAACCCAGGTCCCTCCACATGGCAGACAGACGCCCAACCATTTGAGCCACATCCGCCCCCTCCCAATATACTCTGAACTTCTGACCCACTAATGAACTTTCTCTTAGTAATCCTAAAGTTGAATTTTAATAAGAAATCAAATAGAAAGACAGGAATTTTGAAAATATACCTAATTGGACAGATGATTGTGTGTGTATACATACAAGTGAGTATGGTTTATTCATATCGATGTATGATTTTATACAGTTTTCAAAGGTCACTCTCTGGCTTAAAGCTGTTTCCAAAGCAAAATGTTTTTCTAATAAGATCCAATCTCCAGAAATGGATGGAAAGTATCATTCAAGCATGTTATTTTATTTATTTATTTATTTTTAAAGATTTTATTTATTTATTCATTTATCCCCCCCTTGCTGCTTATGCTCGCTGGGTCAGCTAACCACGCCGTGCAGGCGGGCTTTGCCTTCACCAGGAGGCCCCGGGAACCGAACCCAGGGCCTCCCATATGGCAAACGGGAGCCCCACCGATTGAGCCACAGCCGCTTCCCGTCAAGCATGTTATTTTAAAAAGATTTCTTACATTAACGTTTTGAAAGAAATGAAACTGTTATGGTTTCTGGATCATTTTCTCTATGGCCCTCTGAACTAGTGAGAAGTCACAATATTGGAAACCAAGCAAAGAAGAAAACGGGGTTCTATATATCATCACCATCAAAAATGGACTAATTCCACATATAGGGTGGGGTTGGGGCACAGTTCATAGCCACTGAGGAGCCACAGGAGCAGGGCGCCATGCTGTCGCCCACACCTCTAAACGGCTTGATGGACAACTCAAGGGCAGCTGATTTTAAGCATCAAATGGCAACTTAAAAGGAAAGAGTCCCATATGCCCCTACTGTGAATTTGGGGGTAGGAGGGGGTGAAACGTTCTTCAGAATCTCACTCCTGCTGTTTGGAAAGAACTTCCAGAGCCATCAACTGTCTTGAATGCAGAAAGGAATTCTTCCTAATGGAGAGAGAAATAAAGCTTTGACAAATGCTTCAGTGTTGGGTATTAATTTGGGATATCATGGGGAGGAAAAGCAGAGTTTTCTAATTTATTAAACTATTACTATGCTCCCTTCTGATTACTGCTAAAATTGCTATACAAAATTATCAAAGAGAGGATACTTCAAAACGTTTAGACATTCCTTGCTTAGTTTCTCCTTTACTATTTCATTAAAATATGTAGGTGGCCTAGCAATGTCTTCCCTTACATATACACCAGAGGCCTGCACTCCACACAGGCTATTCCACTGCGCAGGGAGTTAATCATAAAACACACCAAAGTACAAACATTTATACAGGCACAAACACATACACGCTCACGCAGTATTATATTAATTTTAAGTTTCTTCAAAATCTTCCCAGCATCTTCACCAGGGTAATGGGTACTAACTATGTTTTTGAAATTAGTACACTGTAATCTACCTGTTTACCATTTTCTTCCAAGTTTCCTTCTCCAGGCCCAGAACAGGTTGATGCTGACCTAGCTGGGAAATCCTCACCTACTCGACTAGGCTGAGTGGGGCCTGACAGATGGAAAGGTGGTATGACTGAATCAGAGAGAAAAACCAAGTGCTTACACTATGCTATTTGTTAGCTGTAGTAGTCTTTGGTTTCTTGTATCAAAAAACCATCTAGGCATATGTAATTATAAAGTAAGAATAATAATAAAAACATCAGATACCCATTTTAAATTTCAACCATTTGCTCAGTTCTTTACTTAATAATAACCCTCCCTGAAAATAGTATCGTTCTTTACGTGATGAAACAAAAGCTCTAAGAGGTCAAAGAGACTGGGAAAAGAAAGCAATAGTTAAGTTGAGATTCATATCTTATCTGATGCAAAACCCTAACCGTTCTGATTAATAGTATACAGACTTTTCCTGCTCCAGGCAATAGCATCTTTATACTTTCTAGGTTTCTCTGTCATGTCTTCATTTTCCACATTTCTCAAAACAAAGTTTAGGGACTAAATCTGTTATTTCATCTGACAAAGTAGGTGCCAACTGTTAGGGAATCACATATGATAAGCAAACTTTCAGGGACCATAAATCCTAAAATATAAGCATACAATTAACAATTCTATTGCCCTTCCCATATACCCTTGTGATTGATCACATGGCTTCCTTATGTCAGAAAAAGGTTGGTTCTCAATTTCTTCCATCACATTGCTCAATGACAACAAAATAACCTTCAAACAATAATAGCAGGAGCTGCAGCAGCAAATGAAGTGATATTTTTTATGTACTTTATTGCAATTATCCTCACAATAATGCCTTGGTGCAAGTATTAATATTCCTATTATATAGGTGCTCGAAGAGAACTCAGAGGTTAAAGGATTTGCTCACACAGCTATCAAGTGGCAGAGGTGGAAGCCTAATGCAGGTATAATTCTAGCATCCACTTCCTTCCTATAGTCAATACATTACACTGCCTTAACACAAACACTGTGCATTAAGAGACACCTACTCTTGGTTTCCCTAAACATGGCTCTTCTGCCCTTCTATTTGAACCTATAGTAGGACTAGAGCTGATAAATGTATGTCCAAGAGAATTAAATCTTTGGTATGTCCATGTGCCAGTTGGGCCCTGAATCTCAACAGCATTGCAACACCTACTCCAGTTCACTGGACTCACCTAGGACAACTAACAAGGAGATGATGCTGGGCAACGACCATCCCAAGGAACAGAGAGAGCCTGCAACTGCAAGCAAGATAGTCCCATCCATCTGCCCCATGGCATCTAAGCCCCCTCTCAATTAGAGGTGGAGTGGGCATGACCATCCCAGAATCCTCAGGACTGGGGAATGAATGATGGACTAGAGTAGACTTATTGTTACTTTACTATAGACTTATTGTGATTCTAGCAATAGATGAACTGTTACAACTGATGTGGAGACAGTGGCCACTGGAGGTTCTGAGGGGAGTGGGAGGGAAAAATAGGTGTAATATGGGGGCATTTTCGGGACTTGGGAATTGTCCTGAACGACACATACAGGCCATTATATATCTTGTCACAACTCACAAAATTGTGCGGGACAGAGTGTAAACTATAATGTAAACTATAATCCATGCTTACTGGCAATGCCCCAAAATGTGTTCATCCATTGTAACAAATGTACCACACTAATGAAGGATGTTGTTAATGTGGGTAAATGTGGGAGGGGTAGCGAGCGGGGTATATGGGAATCCTCTATATTTTTTATGTAACATTTATATAGCCAAGTATCTTTCTAAAAAATTAAAAAGTATATTATAAAAAAAATAAATGCTACATAGGAAATTTCTTCACCCCTTTTAGTAAATAAAGTTCCATAACAACAACTTCATTATAGCAAGGTTCAAAAGGAAGGAATGCTAAGGGGTGTGAAGTTTTTCTTTTTGAAGTAATGAAATTGTTCCAAAATTTTTGAGATGATGAATGTACAACATTATAATTATACTAAAAGCCATTGATTATATACTTAGGATAGAATAGCCAGAAACAGCAGCTATATATAGTGGGGGAAGCAGAGAGATTCCAAGATGAGGAATTTTCTTGTTTGTCTGTTTTTTGTTTATTATTATTATTGAAATAATGAAAATGCTCTAATAATGACTGAAGTGATGAATGCACAACTACGTGATTATACCAAGTACCATTGGCTGTACACTTTGGATGAATTGTATGCTTTATTAACATGTATCAATAAAATTGATTTTATTTATTTTATTTTTTTAAGAAAAAAGACACCTAGTGTACCTCTGTTCTGTTTGGGCAACACAACTAGTCAGGATTCTCACACAGCAAATATGTAAAGTTACTCTTGGCATAAAGCAGATCAGGCATCTAGTCCAAACCAGGCTCACTTACACACACTGCAAGGGGACTGGTGTGGGTTTGGTTGAGCTTCCCCCTCCTTCATAAACTTTTTACATATCTGACTCCCTCCTCCCCTATTGTGAAACACCCAAAACAAGCAAAATATTAATATGCTAAAGTCAGAGAATCTGAGCTTATATTGGCTTAAAGTGCTTCCACAAACACGATCTTGTAGAATGGAGAATGAATTGTGGTGTCTGCAAACTCCCCAGGTAGCGCCTGCTGGAAATTGCTGTTCTCTTGGGATGGAGCCAATATGACAGTTAGGTACAGAGATTGCAGATGGAAGGGCTCTTTTAGGATTTAGAATGTAATTCCACCTTTCTCTTAATAAGAAATTTAATTAGGACACCTCCATGAAAAATTAATCTGTAATGCCCTAATGAACAGTTTATGGCCAACTAGTTTATGGGGCAAAAGAACATATATTTGAATACTTGCTTTCATGCACCTATATGAGTCATATAACAGTGCTTTACTAGTCAGTCCTGGATGTTAGTACAAATGAAAGCCTCACAATCCACAGACATCTTAAGGATAAAGAAATCTAGAAGGTAGAAGTTGCCCAAAAGGCAGAGGTACATATGCTAAGTTAATCTTAGCCACAATTTATATAGGTGGAAAAGCTCCCTACTTAAGTGGGAGTTATGGAAGTATATCTCTGGAAGATTCCTGACAATCCACTGAAAGAGAGACCAAAAGCGATGGGAGACAAAATTCTAAGAAGGCCCCCAAGAGTCCCACCCCTGTATAACCTCCTCACCTAGTGAGAGAGGTACCCGAGAGTGTGACAGGTTATCAACTCCATGATGATGTTTCATGGCAGAAAGGAATATGCCAATGTAGTCAAGAGCCCCAATCAGTTGACTGAGTTGATCAAAAGGCCCCTGAATGGCCTGATATAATCAGACGAGCCCTTAAAAGGTTAAAGGAATGCTAAGGGAGAGCTTTTCCCACTGACTTTGTCTTAAATTCCCCTTCATTTCTGAAGAATCATTTAGCAGCATAGAATTCCCAGACAGTTTTTTCTTTCAGAACTTGACTATGTCATCCAGCTGCCTTCTGGCCTCCACGGTTTCTGGGGAGGACTCGGCCACTTACATCAGGATTGTTGGTCGCAACAAGTTGCTTCTCTGCAGCTGCTTTTAGGATTCTCTGCCTTTGTCTTTTGACAGTTTGATTAGGATTTGTTTAGGTGTTGATTGTACTTGGAGTGCTGAGCTTCTTGGGTGTGTAGATGAATGAATTTCATTGAATCTGGGAGGTTTTTGGACATTATTTCTTCACCGTTCTCCTGCTAGCTTTGAAGAAGCAAACTGCTATGCTCTGGAGGGGCCACATAGCAGGGTATGGCAGGCAGCTGAGAACAGCTCCTGGTAGGTGGCCAGGGGGAACGCGGCGGCCCCTGTCCTCTGTAGGGAGCTGAGTTCTGCCAATCACCAGTGAGCGGGGTGGGATCCCAGACTGATGAGATCCTGAGCAGAGGACCCAGCCAACACATACGAGACTCCCAACCACAACTGTGAGATAATGCATTTGTGTCCTTTTAAGCTGCTAGCTTGTAGCAAATTGTTACTTAAGAGAAAGTTAGTATAGAAGCCAAAGTTGGGAACTCCAAGACAATGGTTTTTAAAAATGGCTTCAAAATGTCATTTGAAATTAAATCATTTCTCTTTGGAACGCCACCATTCACTAATTCATCCAGAATATTTATTGCATGTCTCCTATGTTCCTACAAGCATGGTACTAGGTGCTGGGCACAGAGGAGCAAGCAAAGCGGTCGCCCATTGCTCATCTTTGAAAAACCCTCTGCTCACTTTCTCTCTGCTCACTGGTCTCCAGACAAAAATTGCAGTACTTCCTCAACACAGCCTACTTCCCTTCCCTTAAACTTCTCATTGCCTGTGCAACTCCCATCCCAATTTTATGACTAAGTATGAATCGTATCTTCTCCAGGAAGCTTTCTACGATCGAAGCAGCCTGCACTGAGCTTCAAACACAGTTTGAAGGTAGGTTGTCCAGAGTAGCAGAGCACCGACTACTAAGTGAGGTTTAGGCACAGGCATGAGGAGGAAGGTGGCGACAGCACTGGGGGACAGCGAGGCCGGGCCTAGTCCCAAAGGTACTGAGGACTGACGCTGGGTACCAAGAGAACTTGTGGGACCCAGGTCAAGACATCAGAAGTCAGCAGCCTTGAGGTTCAACAACAGGTAAACGGTCTAAATTAATGGGCCTCAACTCTGGAAGTGCACTAAAATCAGCCAGTAGAGTGGAGGGAATCCCAATCAGAAACAAAGCAACACCCAGGATCAAGCCTGATTTCAACTGCAGCCAGGACTAGGAACTTCAAATTGCTCTGAAGTTCAAGACTATTGTTTGAGGGGATCTGAAGGTGAGGAGTTGAGCAGCTCTCATAATGAGGAAGGGTGAGAAGTAGGGGCAGGCATAGGAAGGAGAACACCAGTGTAGCCAAGCTCTGTGAAATAATACTGGATAATGCAAAATAACTGAAAATGAGTGCTGAACTTCATTTCCCAGAATATGAATCATGGGATTTCTAGCAATAAATTGAATATCCTAACCATACTTCACTTGAGTTAGTCTTAAAATAAACTGAAATTTTGGGGAGTCCCCAGGCCAGGTAATTTAAGGAAGTTAGTTCCTGCCAGGTCCTGCTTAGAAAAGTAAGAGTAAGTCCCAGTTGAAACTCTCTAATGCGCATGTCCAGGGAAAGTGATATCCTTCAAAGTCAGCTGTTTCCATACAGACCCCAGTCGTGGTGCTATGCAAGTCTAAGACTTGTTCCAGCCCCACTGAAGAGAACTTGTAGGTAACACTCCATCACAAAGCACATATACCTCCCACAGACACACAAGTACTTCCGTGTGATGACATAGGCAGAAAGCTAGGGCCTTCCACTGTACTGGAAGCTTTTGCATTTATTGGTTTATCTTGCAACTATGAAAAATACAACGGGAGGATCTGTCTCTGACTTTCAAACCCAAACAAATCATCCAGCCACCTCCCATGATTCCCCAACTGGTTGAAGGTTGCTTTTGATAAATGTTGAGATATTTTACAAAAGGATCATGGGTCAAAAATATTAGTTGTTAATATAAAACAATAATTTTGAATGAGTGCTTTAAAAATATTTGCCCTTGTTCTTTTAGCTTTGGAGAACTTAATTTATACAACGGATATGAGAATTACACAGACTGCAACCCTTCCACAGAAATCTTTAGAGAATTCTTGGGTTCTCCTCTTTGAAGTCCACTAGCAAGGGAGGCCATCTGCATTTGGAAATGCACAACTTTGCCAACTGTCACTTGGGGTCATCAAATTTCCCTACCTGGACCCAGGTGGTCCACATTTTCAATCCTACCCCAAGGCCAAAGGGCTATCTTGGTAGGGATGGCTGTAGAAGGAGAACAGTAGAGAATAAAGTATGTAAGGTTTATGATTACACGCAAATAATCAAAATCAGTGACTCTTAGTCTGAAAGCAGAACAGAGAAATGTGGCTAATTAATTTTATTTATTTACTTATTTATTTTCCATGTGTGCCCTGCTAATTAACTTTTTTTTTTATTTTTTTTATTTTATTTTATTTTTATTTTATTTATTTTTTTACCAGGAGGTCCCGGGGATTGAACCCCGGTCTCTCCATATGGTAGACGGACGCCGAACTTCTTGAGCCACATCCGTTTCCCTGCTAATTAACTTTTACACACAGCAAAAGAACAATGACCACATGCGAAACCCACTAACAGTGACAGGAAGAGAACGAGGCTGGGAGCGACCACACAGTGACAGCTGATACTTACTGTGTGCTTATTTCAGGAACTGATCAAAGGCTTTACATGTGCTGATCAATCCGCACAACAGTCTATGAGGTTGATTACTACCTAATAATGGAAATAATAATCGCCTGTGCCCTTGATTATATCCCTCTCAAGGTGCCAGTCACAAGAAAGTGGCAAATATTCTTCTTGAGCTAATAAAACAATGGTAACGACCCAGCACCTTGGTATGAGGGTGGCCTGAAAGAGGAATTCTACCTCCTGCTACCCCACTCCCCAAATCAAAAAGAGTATTTTCCAAGTGGGGTATATAAATGGAAGTCTTTTTTGCTCTCTTAGAAGTCAAGAATCCATTCAATCTCATCACAATTTTCAGCTGCTCTCAGGTACCCTATGGTCAGGTAGCCTTAGACTTGCAATTTCATCTTCAAAGCACGTTAACAAAACTGATATAAGGAAAACAAATGTCCTCATAAGAGAAAAAACTTTTATATTATAAAATATGTAAAGCAGATGCCTGAGAGAACAATGAAGTCAGGTTTTCATTCTGATAATCCAAGACTGGAACCGGACAGAGTGGGAGAGAAATGACAGGGGCACAGCAAAGCCTTAGTTTCCACAGGAAAACAGTGACGGTTTGTAGGAGTTGTGTGGAGGTGTGGTGATTTCCAAGTTTCTAAATAAATTTCTTTTTCTAACGCATGCCTAAGAACAGCCTGTAATTATAGTTTAGATCTTTTGAACATACCTTTCTCACGTCTGAACTCTTTGGTTCTGTAGTCCAGGTTATAATTCTAGAAACGGCAAGCCTTGTCTCACTAGAGTTTACAAAATCTGTTGGATCCATCTGCCTGGCCAGAGACTCAATGTATTTCAGGATTGCAACTTTGACCTGAAAGATCCAATAATTACAAACATTAAACACACTTTATGAATCTTGGACGAGAGTTCTTTTTCTCCAGGGTTTGTGTTCGCACATGGTGGGGCGACCTTCGGGGAAAAAGCAGGCCCTGTCTATGGTAAGCCTGGGCATGGGCACCAGCATGCAGTCCGATCCCCTCCGTCTTTAGGTTGCTGTGCCTGCAGAAAACGTGTGTGCTACAGCTCACCTATGTGGCCATGGACTTAGAGGGCAGAAGCCCGTGCAGGAGGCCTGCCACTGACTGGGAGGGCAAGGTCAGCTCTGTGGTTCATTTTATCACACATTCTAGGCCAGGTCCTGCAAGCCAGTATTAGTAATAAATTTATATTTTGCCCTTACTTCTCCATCCACCACACAACTGGTTGTGACCTCAGGTGAAAAGGGTTATTATTTATTGGGCTCGCCCTAAAACCCCAGCAAGAGTTAATGGCAAAGGAACAGATGAAAAACATGAGCTGACTCAAATTAACACACACCCTCTCTCAAATATAGTCCTGTTATTAAAGGTATGCTTTTCCGCAACATTTGATAATTAAATTTTATGCCTTAAAATGTTACTATTAAACCAACACTCTAATCTCAACACATTAGAATGCCTTAATTTTCTCTTTAAATATGAATTGTGAAAAAGCCTAATAATACCAAATGCAGTGAAGAAATGAAAAACGGAACCCTCATACACTGTTGGTGGTAATATAATATGGTACAACCATTTCGACAGTTTCTACTCAAGTTCAACCTATCCTATAAACCAAGAATTGCACTCCTTGGTATTTAACCAAGAGAAATGGGGGATATGTCAACAAAGAATTTAAAAAGAATGATCATGCAATTTTATTCATAATGGCCAAATACAGTCATGTATAAAATAAGTACATTTTAAGCATTATTTGAGTTCTACAGATTGATTTGTAATGACAAGTAATTACCAACCTTGAGGTTTGGAGTTTGAGTTTGATCCACAATAAATCTCATCAAAATGTTAAATTGTTGATCAAATGGAAAGGAGTCCCTAAGTACAAAAAAAAAAAAAAAAAAAAAAGAGTGCTTGTTTTTAAAGAAAGGCTTATTACAAATAACGTCAAACTATGTAAGAGCAAAAACATCCTGTTGTGGATTACTCTGAGACATGGCTATACTGAAAATTTAGAAAAAGGAAGATCTTGCTTAAATTTAAACTCCCCAAACGTATGTTAAACTTGCTTTGAGCATGCAATTTTAAAAATTAAGAGCAAGCGATGAACTAAGGAAGAGATTCCCATCTCATCTTCTTTCCAGATACCTTTCTGAATATTGCGGATACAAAAACTTTTCCAGTTCCAAATCTTATTTTTTATGTCCTGACGAGGCTGCTTACCATGGACCCTGCTTCAGCCAACTGGATTGTCCTCCTTGGTTCTGGCCTGGTAACTACTATGACACCTATTTTTATAGTCACCACAGAAGCGTTTCTGTGAGATACAAAATGTACATGGACGCCTGGGCCTTGGGAGCCCCTTCCCTTGCTCCATTTCTTGTAGCCATCAACACACACCCTCTGATCCAGTCAAGGAACCCTGAGGGGCTCTTGGCCAGCAAAAGTCAGTGCGCTCTCCCTTAATACGCTGCAATTACTAGTATTTGCTTAAAATTGTATAATGGAGCCCAGGTGCAGAATGAGGAGGTGACTTCCACACCAACCGGAAAAATAATGCAATGAAAATATCTATTGCAATTGAGTCTGAGTGATCGCTTTGTTTTCTTTAGACCCTCTTAGAGACTTTTTCAATCTATACAATAAGAACAGGGATGCAGATTCAAATCTATAAAATGGAGCACATATTTACAGGATTGATTTGAAAATTAAATGAAATAATACAAGGAAAATATAGAGTGTAGGGCACAGACTAGGTATCGGTATTACCATCATTACAATGACTAATAAAAAGTCTACTTGACCCAATCACATCCTTTTCTCCCACAGCTACTTGTACCCTGGGAGCTCTGAGGACCATGCCCAGAAACATGGTGCCCTTTAGAAACCATGGGTAAGTTAGTCCTTGGTTTCTCTACTGCTGCAGTTTGGATTTCAGTGACTCATACTGACTTAAATGAAAGAAACAAGGTCGAAAAACTACACACAAAATGCCTTTCCCTTTCTGCATCAGGGATGGATGGGGGATGCACTTAAGTGACTGGTGTGTTTAACTAGGAAATTAGGCCTGTTTGTTAGGCCCAAACCCAAGTAAAAGGAACCAAGTAGTTGAGTGATCAGGTCACTGAACCCGCTCCCCCCTTCCCCCACCAAAGCCCTGAATGATTCTAGAGAAGGCTGAACACTTATTGAGGAAAAGAAATAAATAATGAAAATGCTGTAAGGAGTCAGATCAAATCTACTGAGATTAGGCGTCTTAAAGAAAGAGTCAACTAGGAAAACTAACAGGAAGATGGCACTCTTTTCCTTAACATCAAAATTTAGGACAATAGTCTTAATATTTCCACTACCCTTATATTTCTTTTTTTTTTTTTTTTTTTAAAGATTTTATTTATTTATTCATTTCTCCCCCCCCTTGCTGCTTGTGCTCGCTGGGTCAGCCAACCACGCTGTGCGGGCGGGCCTGCCCTCACCAGGAGGCCCCGGGAACCGAACCCGGGGCCTCCCATATGGTAAACGGGAGCCCCACTGATTGAGCCACAGCCGCTTCCCAACCCTTATATTTCTGAAATGAACTTTATCATTCATAAATTCACTGAAGTTTAGTAGCCAAATCTATCTCACACATTTTACTTTAAAATTAAAAAAAACAAAAACAAAAACAAAAAAACCCTCAAAATGTTGCCCAAATCTGCATTTTTGACCTTTTTTGAAAAGTGTGGCACCAATGGGCCCACATCCCAACAAGGCCACAACTGACCCCTGCTCTGCAGCCCAGCACTAGCCCTGCTCGCGTGCACCACTCCTTTATGTCACAGCTGAGCCCTGGGGCCAATCCCTGGGTACACCTTTCTAAATCTATCTATGTCGGGTGCATAGTAATTCCACTGAGCTTCGTTATCCAAAGGGGCTAGAGTTTGAAAGTCTTACTGCAAATGTAGTCCTGCTCTGAGTTCACTGAAAAGCAGGAGGGCAATTTATTTGGATAGTAGAAGTCTATAGCAAAGCAAATTATACAGATCTACAAGGTCAGGGACCAAAGAAAATAGCTGGCAGGAGAGAGCAGAGGAACAAACATAGGCTTTGAAGGCAGGTAGGCCTGGGTTCAAATTTTAGCTTACTATGTACTTGACAATCTCTCTGTGCCTCAGTTTCTTCATCCTCACACAGAAAACAAAAGAAGCTGCACAAAGAATCGTAAACTACTTAGTGACTGGCATACCAAGTAGCTCTGGGAACAGAAGCTGTTAAAGCTGACATTGTTATTAAAGTCTGCATGGCTTAAAGGACATGGTCAATCTGAAACAATGACCCTGGGGTTTTCTTGGCTGCTAAAGAAGGTTGCATGGCCCAGTGGAAAGAGCTCTGGGTGGCACCCAGATGCCTGAGGTCTGGCCTATGCTTTGCCATTCATGGACTCTGCAGAAGTCAGTAAACCTCTCTGGGTCTCAACCTACTCATCTGTAAACTAGCAAGAACACACCATCTGACCTCTGACATTTCTTCCAGTTGGGATGTTTGCAGCCATGCCAAATTCCTGGCATGAGAAAACTGGGGAAAACAGGTTTCGTTTCTTGAAATCTACCTGTTAAGATTTGGCCTCAGGCATATCATTCCTAGTTTTTAAAAGAGAAACACTAAGATTGAAAGGCACACAAAACCCAAGGGCAATTCCCACATCCTAACATTCAGCAAGTTGCCCTACTATGTCACCATCAGAGCAGGGGGTAGAACTCTGTCCCAAACACTGTGTCTTCTGTTTTACCCCTGGCATGGCTTCTCACGTGTAGAGGGTCCCTAAACAAAAGAACAAGCAAACGAATGGCTCCAGATCACCCGGGAAATTACGGGCAGGGCAGTTACTAAAACATGTAAGACCTAAGGGCAGGCTCATGGTTCTAACTGCCTGGGGGGAAGAATTCTAAAACGACCCCCCCAAGGCTTCCCACCCCAATCCCTGGGCCTGGGACTGTGATGAGCTATCAGAGCCATGAATGAATATGTTAGTTACTTGCAAAAGGGACTTTGCAGGTGTTAATTAGGGTAGTGATCAGCTGATCTTAAACTGGCGAGAGCATCCTGAGTAATTCAGGGGACCTAACCCAGTCATCATGAGTCCTTTAAAGGGAGAGAGTTTTCTGCTGCTGGGGGCAGAAGAAACCAGAGATTCAAAGCTTGAGGAGGAAAGCAGGTAGCCTCTGAGACCCAAGAGTGGCCCCCAGCTGACAGCCAGTCAGGAAATGGGGGACCTCAGACCCGTTACTGCAAAGAGCTGGATTCTGCCAACAACCTAATCTACAGATTGTGGTGTTTTAAGCTGTTAAGTCTGTGATAACTTGTACTGTTTCAGCGTATGTACGTCAACACCTATCAAGTATTCAGATTGACCACTTCTATCCTTTCTGCTATGTCTCAACAAAGACACAGGTGGCAGCTAGGAATGCAACTTGTACTTTGAAGGGAATAAAAGAAATGATTTTCTTCATCGGTACATCCAAACTGGCACAAGGTCAAGAAAGAGCTAAGCCAGAGGTAGAAGAGGCAAATCCGGGGGCCGAAGGCAGGCAGTGTGTGCTGCTGCTAGTCAAGGGAGCCCGAAAGGAAAAGCACACCACTCTCCCTGCTCTCCTCTTCCCTACAGGAAGGGATATGTCTAGAAGGCAGCCTGTTAGGATGGCAACAAACAGGGCAATAATCAGCAATCCTGGATTCTAGTTCCCGGGCTGCCACCAACACCAAGGGCAACCCTGGGCACGTCTAGTCAAGGTCTCTGTCTCCTCACTGATAGAATGCAGATCATCTTGAAGGCCCATCCATCTTGAAAATTCAGTGAAATCTAGTAAGCTAAATTTAATGTGCTGCTGATAATTTTGAGTGATCTGGAGTCGTTAGTTTGGTTGTTGTTCAAAATCCACAGATCTGACACCTTCCTCTCCCTCTTCCACCAAATCACAGCCAAGACATTACTACCAAGTATCTTCTGAGATCACCTTATTCCTACTATTTGCATGATGGGACCTATAACTGCACAGAAGATGGAGAAAAGGCCAAGGACTTTTCAAGAACAAAGGCAGCATATAGTCAGGTTTTTACACTTTTCTGAGCTTTGGCAGCTTTTCTTTTCTTCTATCAGGCAGAAGGGCTACAGCTGCTGTGAAAGGGTCAGTAGTCTCTGAGCAATGAGCTGTCCGCGTAGAGTGTTCCTGGATCAACGGGAACCCTACATCATACGTGGATACTTTACAGCACATTCGAACAATTTTTAGTGTGACTTATAAAAAGTTGAGGTATATAAAAATACTCTCAGGTTTTAGAAAGATGTAAAACAATTTTTAAAAATGTTTTTCTTTTTTTTTTTAAAGAGAAGTTTTACATTTCCTTTTACATTTATTTTACATTCAGAAAAATAACACCAACTCAAGGCATAGGTGGCTATCTCATCTCATAGACTGGTATGACGTGTCAACAAATACGTCAACAAGAGAACACAGACCTGAGTAAGAGAGTGATACTCAAGTGGGTGACAGAGACCATGGCAGCAGCAGAAGAGAAGGGCAAGAAACCACCTATGAGGGTCTTGTAACATTGAAATGGTCCAGCCTCTCCATGCTCACCTTGTTACATCTAGAGCCTTCTGAACTTTTGCTTGCACAGATCCAAGTAAATCTGCTCCCATTTTCTTCAGTAATTGTGTGAGAAGAACAAAAAGCCAGTCTTGTAAGTCATCCTTATGAATTATTATAAAATCCACAAGTGTCTCCAGAAACATACTGAAAACCTAGAGAAGGAACACAAATGAAAACCAGGTATTTCACATATTCATGATTTCCTCTCAAGTCTACAAAACACTAAAAATGCCCGTACGGGCTTTGCCCAGAATCTCACAGCTTAGATTAACAAACACTGTTAACAACTGTTCCTATTACAGAAGGCAAACAGATCTAGGAAACTGCAGAAATCAGATATAGGATAAAGGATTGGAACTTACTCTCTGTTGTGAATTCCACCGCAAAGCAGGCCATGCAACAAAACAAATTCAATGTTAGTCCACAGTGAATTAATACTTTTTTCATGCAGTTTCTTAAAAGACCTGAAAAATCTACAAATTAATAAAATACTCTCCCCTCCCTCAATAAAGGCCTTTAAAATTCAGTACAGAGAGATATCAACTTGGCTGAAAAGTGTGAGTTTAGTCCTAGAGACTTTCTTTCCATCTTTTTTTTTTCAGACCTTTGAAATGCCATAATTGTATATTATTGTTCATTACCTAGCATTCAACAAATACTATTATAAAATGAGCAAAAACAAAAAACCCTACTCACTACTGTGTGTACACTGCTTTTGATTTTAGGCAGCTATTTTGATGTATGTTAATTTTGGATATTAGAAAGATAAAAGGTTATGGCTTAAGATAAAAGGTGCTGACAGCTCACGGATTCTCGAGTTGCTGTGTAACTACTAATATTATCTAAGGCGAAGGAGAGCCCACAGTGGGATATTCCTGAACCAGTTTTCCAGAGGTAAGTAATACTGCATTCTCCTATCTTGTAATGGAACTTACTCTACCAGGACAACCCACCAAGCACAGACCTGAGCCAGTTCTAGCACAGCAACTACTTAAGTCTCTTGTGAGCTGGCTTTATAAAAAGGAAATGAGGCCCAGCTGTGGGATTCCCTGGCTTAGCTCACAGGCAGCTAGCAAATATGAACTAAACTGAGACCTCCAAACTCACTGTACAAGAGCCTTCTGATGAAAACAAATTTCCTTCTTTATCCTCATATTCTGGTTCTGAATCAGCAATCTAGAGGCGACAGGTAACAGAAATTTCATCAATGTCTAAAACCATCTAGTATCTCTTATGTTGTAAATCTTAATCTTATTATGCTTAGGCTGTAAATCGTATTGCTCTTATTACACACATAGAGAAAAGTCTTGACAATTGTGTATCTTAGGATAGCTATGTGGCCTTTAAATACAACTTCCTTGGATTTTATTAATATTGTTAATGTTAACCTTGGGGTGAGGGTCAGTTAACAGGGATTTTAAGACATGCTTTGAGACGGACACTGAGAAAGGAGAACTATTGCTAGAGAAGGAGACCCCTGCATCCACTCCCTAAGTGCTCCCACACAGGGGGAGTGCTCTTTGAGCTTCTTGTTTTCTATATCTCTAATCCAGAGCAGGTACTCAGGAAATGTTGGGTGGATGGGTGGGTGGATGGAGAGATAGGTGGGTGGGTGGACGTTTGACACTTCAAGGATAATTCCTATAAGGAAAGAAGAACAGGAAAGGAAGGGAGATCACAATAAGCGGCTGGGCTTGCTGGCCATCGCAGGTTTCTTTCTCCCTGCATGATGGGGAAGAGACCACCTTTCCTAGGAAAACTGTAGTAGAAGATCCCTACATGGCAAGCATCCACGATCTGCCCGTGGTGTTTTAAGCTTTATCAATCTCTGCCCTTTAGCTTCTGTCTTCTATCCATCCTTTAACTTCCTTTATATCCTCATACTCCTGTTTTCATTCTCTAAAAGTAACTAACAGCCTCTAAGGGCTTCCTCCCAAACAATGGTATGTATTTAAGATGTAGACTTCAAGCAAACTTTGGTAAAGGGTCCCTCTCTCAGACCTGTGGGGTTGTCCTCAGCAGGGATTCCCATACCAAAAAAGCCATCCTCAGGCCCAGTGCTCCTGTTGGCCCCAGGAGGTATGGGCACCAGCTAGGTGACCACCTATTTTAGATCCACAGAAGTTCTTGGGAACAGCAAAATTCTACCTGGGGAAATAATTTGGTGCTTCGATAAATCTGTTACATAAATCTTCTACTTTTCTATCCTACCCTATGTAGACAAATTCTATGTAGGTTACAAAAAAGCAACAAATACACTTTATTTTCTTCACCACCATAACTTTAAAAAATGTCCTACATTATAATGCAACCTTACATTCTAGTACCTAGCACACATTGGCTAATAGGAGGTGCTATTTGCTGAATGAATTAAAGGCTACATTGACTCACTCCGTAACTCTTCCTTGAACCACACTTTAATTTGAAGTTTTAGGGACATTTGAAGTTTTCAAAAATTCCATTTTTATAAGATGGAATATACACTGTTGCCAGTTTGAACTGCACTATGGGGAATTCTCTCCTTCCCCGGGGAGTCTATTCTACAGCTCACAGAAGCTTGCAGGCAGGAAGGTAAGGCGTGGCCACTCGACTCACCTTGCTATGAGGGTCAGCAAACATCCGGGTGAAGATCTCACACAATCTTTTCAATTCTACTCGACTAGAGGAAATAAAATAGAAACACATGCATTTAAAATTCAACAAATCCACACTGCAATTGGCTACAGTTATGCTCTTTGTAATCCTTTTGTCTCAGTCAACTACATAAGCTTTACATAATTCACATTCTTTTTTTTTTTTTTTTCACCGGGAGGTACCGTGGATCAAACCCCGGTCTCTCCATATGGTAGACGGACGCCGAACCTCTTGAGCCACATCCGTTTCCCTATAATTCACATTCACATAAAGTTTTTTTCACAAATGAATTGTCTTATTTAATTCATGATAAAATTAAACAGGACTAAAAAAGCATAATGGTTTTGCCCGCATTTTAAGATGAGGAAACTGAGACTCAGAAAAGGAATTACCAAGTACACACATCTGGAAGTGGCAAAGCCATGAGCGAAATCCCTTTCATTTCATCCCAGGTCCGTTTTCCACCTGCCATAGTTGAAAGGCAATGGGATGAACTAGAAAATGCCATGTGTTTCAGATTAGGCAGACCTGGGTTTAATCTCAGTTCTGCTATGGACCAAGTACCCTGATATCGTGAAGCCTCAATTTCCATGGTGGCCAAATAGGCTAAGGCTAACTCACATGGCTGCTGAGAGGACTGAAGAAAACATATTGCTTACAGCTGTGCTGGGGACAAAGCGTTTCGTGCTAGTTCCACTGGCCTTTCCTTATCCTTAACTGTTTATCTGAGTCCCATTTCTACTTCACAGCCTGATACAAGTGTCATCATCCCTGAGTAACCCCCGCAGGCAGACCAGAAGGCTTCAACACTGCTGTCGACATAATCTAGAGTGGCCCGCTGCTGCTTCAGGTTTCTAGAGATTATTCAGTGGATACCTGGCGAACACTAAGGATTGAGAAAGTGGGACTGCCAGGAGTCAATGGGTTCTTGAAAGAGAACAGCCACGGCACAGTGTCCTCATTTTGCTTTTGGACAGATCACTAGGTTGTCACAGGATAACTTGCATTTCAAGAAGGAAAATGACAAAACCTCTGACGGCCTCTTCATCAGCAGTGAGGGGCGGGCCCAGAGGCTTAAGCCTCCCGGCAGCCCACTCGCCACTCAGTGCCCCTGGGCTCCACAGTGCCCACGATGGTTTTGCCCTCATCATGCTTCTCAGGCTCCCCATTTTATCTTAAGAAAAATTATGCAAAGGACACAAAATATGGTATTTCACAGACTCTAAGTTGCCCACTTTTTCACATTTTAACATCTCTGGAGTTGAGCTCCAACTTACAATCAATAGCATTTTAGTACTGTTATGGTTTCATGAACAGCCCTTCTCAGAGGAATAGAAAATAATGGCATGTCAATCAATGGGGTCACAGAATTGAAGGGATATCATATAAATGGATTCTTTTTTGGTCTGTGAAACTACATGCCTGTTTTAGGAAATTTATGAAATACAGAAACATAAAAAAGAAAGCAAAAATAATCAATAATTCTAGAGCTACTACTGCTACTATTTTTGGAGTACTCCATATTATTGTCTTTTGCTATGCACATTTATAAGGGGGTGTGTGTGTGTGTATATGTACATGAATTTAAAAAATCTGTGTATCACCTTTTTCATTTAACATTATTTAAAATATAATCCCATAACCATAAATTTTTTTTCACTGTGACCAACAGTGGGATTCTGGAGTCAGAATGCCTGGGTAACCTTTCTCCACTACTTAGCTGGCTGTTTACCCTTGAGCAGGTAATCTAACATCTCTGTGCCTCAATGTCCTCATCCCTCATCTGTAAAATGGGAATAACAATGGAACCTACCTTGCAAGAACGTTTTAAGGATTAAATATTGATAACATTCTTAGAAAAGTGCTTAGCCATCATCCTACTATAAAATATTGAGGTTATTTCAAAATTTTACTACTACAAAAATGTTTTAATAAACATCTTTTATGGTTTTGTCCTGTAAGTAGAATTACTAAGCCAAAGGGTACAAACATTTTAAGGATTCTTAGTAAATAGTGAGCTGGCCAACTTATGGATGTACACATGAAACAACTTCCAGAGGACAGCCAGGCTGTTGTAAGATTGGGACAGTCCAATGGAAAAAAGTGCACAGGAGTGAGAGTTTCAGACTCAAACTGACTTAAGTTCCTTTTCCTAAAGAAACATGAAGAGCCAAGGTGTCTTCTACAGTTACGTTCTCCGATCATAATGATCGACAGCTTGACTTGACCATGTAAGAGAAACTGTGCTTCCTAATTAATCAACTGCTCTTATGAGCATGTGTGCACATAGGGAGAAGCAGGCTTTCCAGAGCAGCACCCCAATGGCTGGCTGAGAATCTCTTGGCAGACCCTATGTCCTGGCAGCCTGCTGACAACTTTCTACTAACAATCCCAGCTGACTCTGCAAAGGTCATCCTAGAAACAAAACCAAGAGGCTCTGTCTTCTCCTCCTTCTAATCACGTGTTTGGACTTAGCCTGCAAACATTTTATCCAGGATCCCAAAATGGAATGAATTGCACTTACCCATATAACTGTTTCACCTGATCCCCGCCCCCCCCCCCACAAACTGCAGTCTGTACCAAGAAAGAACACCACCTATTGGACACATATAAACCATAAGGGAACCAAATGTTTTCTAAAATCTAATAAATTCTATTGGATCTCCTAGCACCTGTGGGTGGCAAGGACTGTGTCTTGGTGGTGTCTTTGGTGCCTGTCCCGGCGCCTTAAGCTGCAGGGCCTTGGCCAGAGCCCTGTGAGGGCAATATGGGACTCGAGCTCTGGGCACACCCTCTGCCTCCCGCCCTGACCTCAGTGTCCTCTGGCTCTTCAGAAGGTTCTGCAGGCCCAGAAGCCCCTCCTTCCTCTCCGACCAGTTTGAGCTGGCGCAGTGGTTGAGCACTTCTGCCACATCCTCGGTCTGCCGCAGGTAATGGGGAACGCCTCCGTTCCTGGAGCCATAAGAGCGCTCTGAGCAGACGCTGGAGGCATCACTGTTGGCATCGTCATCAGAGTACATCCCGTAGGGCTCGTATCTCCTCCTCACGGGCTTCTTCTGCCAGATCCAGTGAGGGGAGCGGAAAAGAAATGGGAAGGCGAAACTGGTTTATGGGAGTCAGACCCAACAAAAGCAATGGCTCACACCCACACACTTTCTTGGGCTTACAGTTAGGGACATGGAAAAGCTAAGTCATCAGTGCAGCAACCCTCCAAGGGGGTAGGACTTGAGAGTGAGGCACACTTGGGTTATGGTTACCAGTCACTGGCTGTGTGACTTCAGCAGACCTAATCGTTCTGCCTCAGCTTCCCCATCTTTAGGACTATGATGACACACAGCTCACAGGCTTGTGGCAGGGAGTAAATGGAATAGTATGTCTAAGGGACCCAGCTTGGCATGGACACACACAGGTATATGCAGCCACCAGCCCCCAACCAAAAGCCACAGGCCTTGAGTACAGGTCTGCTTGTGCTTCCTTAAGAAAGTCTGAAATTTACAGGTCAGTGGCAGAAATAGCCTATGTAAAAGGATTCTTAAATTATCTGGGCCACTTTGACTAAGAAGGACTTATTTCAAGTTTTGCAACACAAATAGGCTCCCATTAGACTGTACTGCCTGCTTCAGTTTGTTCTCTTACCCTGGATATAAAGCTTTAAATTCAGCCCACAAATAATACAGCAAAAGCTACCATAAACTGATAAAATACACTTTGTCTAAAAGCCAAACAGTAATTATTGGCTTAAGCCATTCAAGTTCAGTTCTCTAAGAATATGGCTTACACGCACATCCCAACTTGCGCCAGACAGTTCCGCTTTATGCCTCCTGTCCCAGCATAATTATTAATAGCACCCCCTTGAGCTCTCAGAAGTAACCTTGTTTGGATAATAAATTATATGATTATTCTACTTATCTATAAAGTAGATTCCTAAAATGAGAAAAATGTCAAATAAATCCATTCATGAAATAATAATAGGAGAGTAGGTACCAATTGGGGTAACGAATGAAATGAAACACTAATAGGAGAAGGAGCAGAGCTTGATGCCAAAATAAATACTATCACAAATGGATGTGAAATATGATTGATCTATCATTAACAAAAGCCTCACAAGAGTCAACAAAATCATAATTCAGACCAGAATTTCTATGCTACATTTTTTTGTTGCTTTCACTAGCCCCATAAAGAAAATATACTTGCAACAGAAAAAATAACGTTGTAAAACAAAAGTTAAAGCACTGGTACCTTGCTCCTGGAGTCTCCTAACAGCTGTAGGCAGGAAAATATTGAAGGATGGGGAAAAAGCATAGAGAATTATGTCAGAAGCATATGTGGGGAATGTTCTCGCAACAAAAGTGCATAGCAAAACATATCTCAGCAAACCAAAAACATAGGTTAGCAAGCGTTTCATATCAAGCGAATAAAAAATGCTTTTTCAAAATGGCATTTCCTAACCCCACCACCACCTCTCATAAGACCTTCCAATACTTGCTGTAATTCTTTGCTAAAATCTTTCCCATCCCAGTCAACAACAGCTCTACACGTGAGGTCACTGTTGAATCTACTCTCTAGTCTTAGGATCCATTCCATCTGACCGAGGGCTTCTGTTGCGTGAGGCAAGGATTCTGTACCATTCCTGTGCTTTCTCTCCTCTGGGAGCTGATCATTCTGATGGACCAAGCAGTCTGGACAAAAAGTAATAAGGGCAGATGACTTAGAGCACCAGTGCAAGGGGAGTTAGAGCTCAGAGAAAAGCCCAAGTTGAGTCAAGACAAAGCTCCAATACTCCAGTCCAATTCTGCCTCTTAGAACTTTGCACACAGTCCCTTCGGCAGTGCTTTAAAGGGCTCAAAGACCACCCCCTCCCCGCCTAAACTGCATGCCCCATTTAATAGGAGTTGCCAGATTTGGTCATTTCCCACCCCTTTGACCTCTACTAGGATACCTGAATAATTAGGAAACAGATTCCAAGTGTTGTAACTTGGATTGAGAAAGAGCTGCCCAGAATTCTGTTCCAGCTCTTGACTTAAGTTAAAGCCATGGGCTCGGCAACTACCCTCAACTCCAGGGACTGCCAGGAAATAGCCCTTGTACAGATGGGACTGATGAATAGAGCTGGCCAAGCAGTCCTTGCCTGTGGGCAAGCATTATGAGGTAGGCAAAGTGCTTGCTCACAGATGCTCATCAAAGAAAACAAGGGAGCCATTGGTCGGAATGAAAGGTAGAACCACTCACTGTAGGTGTAGACTGTAAAATTTGGATCAGATGAAATATGGCTGGACTAAAAACTTCAGGGTGTGAAAGCAGGATATAATGTACTGTTTTCCTTACAAGGAAATAATCTTAAACCAGCCAAGAAGAGGCCAGAGATCAGCAGTTCTAAAGAACATCTATTTCAAATGCTAAGCACACAAACCGGAATATGCAAGAGGCTGGGTTACTACTAGCTGAAATGCATCTTTAGAAAGCAAACTGACCACAAGCTGATGCAACTAAGGAACTTTTTGCTATAGCCACAAGTTGAAGGACTTCTGATCCCTTTATATATATATATATATATATTTTTTTTTTTTTTTTAAGATATTACATTATAAGGATGCAAAAACACATTCCACCAGTGTTTTCACAATCTCAAAGAGCTGACCTTAAAATTTAGGAAAATTGCCTTACATGATGACTCTTAGGGACTTATTTAAAAAACAAAAACAAATGGACTAACTAGTGAGGTAATGAGATAAATGCAAGATTGTCAAACAGCAAACTTAACTGCCTACTATGACAATATGTTTAGGCTATGCCATCAGTCTAAAAAGGAAGCATTAGAATGTAAAAAAAGAAATGCTAAAAAAAATGGATAAAAAGGAAAAAAAGAAGCCCAATGTCCTCAAAACTTCCTTGATACTGAGGTGCAGAGATAGGAGGTAGTTGATGCTAGTATTTTCTATAAGGTCAATTTTCACCTATATGCAGAGATAAAAGTTTAAGAAGAAAGCAACAACAACAGAAATTTATCTAATGTTTACACAGTTTTAAAGAGTGTCGAGGATGACTGAGTAACCCAATTTGGGGGCAATTTCCTGTTGGGACAGAGAAAAACACAGATGAGTCTAATTCAAAGAGACTCCTCACAGACATTGTGCCTCTTACCAACGCGTCAGCAACGGCAGCTTCCAGATCTGTGCTTGTGCTCAAAACTCGCATGGCATTCACAGAACCAGGTATTCTTCCTGGCTGGCCAAGCCCAAACCGGTCTATTTAAAAAAGAAAAGGAAAAGAAGGGTCACTTTAATTCAAAGTGTTGCAGTTCTCTGCAAGGGCTTGTGCCTTTTCCCACCAACTGGAGAGAGGCCCTGAAAATCCTCTTACCAATTTTAACTATGCTTAACTTGTCTACCTGTGGCAGGGTTTGAGCTGTTCACATTTAATGCCATCATGCCACAAAGCCTCCTTCCTGTCAACTGAAATTGTTCTTTATTGATATTTTATTATTGAAAACTTTTGAGACAAGGGAGAGGGATACTTATTAGGGAAGGGAGCTGGGTTTTGATTGGAGTCTGATCTATTTAGCTTGGTTAAACTAATTAGGAAGCTTACTGACAAGTAAGGTCTACTGCAATGTATAATAAAAAGTTAAGATTTGAAACAAATATATTAAACTGATCTCTGTGCCACTTTTTATTACTGTCACTACTGTATAACTGATATTAAAAGCAACTACTTTTAGATATTTGTTAATTGTGATGCTTTTGTGTCACCAAAGGTCATTTATTTATTTTTCCTTTTTTTTTTTTTTTTAATTTTTTTTTTAACGCCTTTTTTTTTTTTATCCCAAAGGTCATTTAAAAGTCAATTTTTTCTTTAGTAATCACCACAAAAATCCACCTTTACTTTTAAAACATTCAGATAATATTCAGCATAAATTTTACCTGAAGCCCTCAAAGATTTATGAACTATCTTTCTACATATAAAAAAACGGAAAGAATCCACTTTACAACAAATTTTAGCAGTTTAAAGACTCATTAAGTTGGGTGACCAGCCTTGCTTAAGAAGTGCTGGAAACGAAAACTATAGTAGGAGACAGCTAGTATGAAGTGTGGCATGCTAGCTACAGGCAAAAAGTTTCATATTTAAAATTCTAATGTATAAAAACCTTTAGTAGAAAAATGTTAAGATAAAAAAGTTTCTTCATGTTAGCAAATAAGATACTTTGGACAGGGAAAATCTCTGTATTAGCAATATTATAGTAAGAAAGCATTTAAAATAAATGGGAAACAATAACTAACTTTACACGAATTAATTGTTCCTGTAAAATAATATGTTTAAAATCTTGGCTATGTAACATTACCTACAAAACTGACGAACTTTTAAACTATAGCATATTACTTAGCTTCTAAAAAATATCAGTTTTATAACATTATACCTTCCAACACCACAAAAAAGAGAAAAAATTTTAAACACTGCTGGTCAAAAGTTATAAAGTCATGAATTTTTATAAAGAAACAAAATTGTATGTCATACTATCCCCTTTTTTAATGCACTTGGCGATATTAAATGTCATATTTGTGATGGTTAAAAGGTGATTTAATGTGCCATGTAAACCAAAAAAAGAAAGATCACACAGCAATTTTATATATATATATTTACATATTTATCAGTTGAAATATGAAACAACTGTAAATTTGGGATTTACTGTGCACCTACAGCACAGTTTTGTAGATGATCTTTGAGCAAGTCTTTTTTTCCCTTTCATTAAAAAAGGGTAGATAGTAGGGGATTTATGAGTAACAGAACAAAAGTAATTCATTTATAAGCCATTTAAAAAATCACCTGGCATAAATGTAAATAAAACTGAGTCTTAAAAAGAAAAGAAAAAGAAAAAATATAAGTAGATCTCATGCCAGCAATTCTTACTCCAGGGATAAAATTGATTTTCCAGACACAAATTAAAACTGCAAGAACGATGCAATTATTCTGTGCTCCCCAGATGCACGCAGCTTTGCCATCCACAGTGGCTGCAGATATATCAAATGTGATATATATCATAGATTGTTCCAATTTCAAATTGTAGGGGGCATATGTCGGTCTGGATCTAAGCAAAACTATATGCCTTCTTATTTTCACCAGACCATTATCTGTTCTACATTTTCATTGCTCTGAAACAACTTTCCAAGAGATGGATGCATCTGACAGTGCCCTGTCTGGGCCCCACTCTTGGGGGCAATGTGTGTGGTGAGCGCCTACACAGCTGAAAGCATAGCTGGCTTCATTCAGAGGAAGAACAGAGAAATGTCTGACTCGGTGAAATGAATGGTCACAGCCGTGGCCATCGACAGCAGACAGTGTCTTATTCAACTGAGAAAACTGTTAGCACATCCCAGTAATGCCAGTCCTTGAGGCTGACCAGTAGATTTTGGGTATTATAGAACAGAAGATGAGGCTACCTTTGGCCTGACCTGATTATCTGAATCCTGATCTTGTTTTCCCATAAAATGTTTGAGGACAACCCATGTATTTTTATACGAATAAAATTATATACACTACAATTTGGAACATATGGTAATTAAATGGTACCTCAAAATAATTTGAACCTGACACTAATACCTAACATTAATAATCTATACCTTATTGGGAATGAAGACTTTCGAGACGAAAGACTATGTTGGAAGATATCCATACCCTATTACCCCACAGGAACCCTACCTGACACCTAGGTTTGGCTGATGTTCTCCTGGGTGGGTGGGGGCGGGATGCTTCCTGCTTTGTTTTTAACATAAATATGAACACTGGAGAAGTAATGTTGTCAAACAGGCTATACAGCATCTACGGCCTAGTAACAGGACAATAAACATTCAACAACTTAAAGAAAAAAGCACATTGGAGGAAAAATGAGGTGCAGACATGCCAAGTGCTAGCTGACACTGATGGAAACAGATGCTGAGATGGGAGCGAACTAGAACATGGAAGAAGCAGAGTCATGCAGTTAGGACTTGTTCACCTGACTGCCCAACAGATTCAGCAGTGGAGAGAGCACTAGTGGACCTGGAATGACGTCGAGAGGCTGCAGGTAAAAGGAACGGCAACACCCACAGGGTTAACACAGAAGTACCCGAGACAGAAATGCCACGGTCCGAGGGGGTGCAGGATTCTACCAACAAGGCCACGACTTCTCAGGAAAAGAAATGGAGCTGGGAATGAATGGAGAGCAAGTGCCGGCTGGCACATAGCTACTGAACACACAGGGACAACGGAGGCACACGGTAAGGTCCTCCAAACCGAGTATGCACCAGCCCACTGGGACTCCAGGTCTATGTTCCCATCATGAGGCCTCCATCCGCCATTATGGAAACATGCGCCATGAAGAGCCCCGGCGGAGTCCCAGGGGGCAAGAGCAGGAAGATGGGCTATCAATCAGCTCCCGAGGGGGCCCACCAATACGTGATGCATATGAAACCATGCACCAAAAACAAAAGTGGAGAAGTTTGTCATGTCACTTGAACAGAAAGAGAATGAAATTACAGAGGGGGGCTCAACCACTAGAATTCCATTTTCCCCATTCTGATGACAGTGGCCATTCCCATCTGTAGATGTTCTGGAACTGACAACACACACAAACATACTAAGTATTAATGTACTAACTGTTTAATTGGTGGAGAAGGTCATAAGTTGTATGACCTCCCTTGAAGAGGCAGTTGCAGTGCACTAGTTATGAGCACCGGTTCTGAAATGCAATGGCAAGCAAATTCTGGCTGGACCACCACGAGCTGTAGGACCTGGGCTGAGTCCTAAACCTCTCTGTGTCTCAGTTTCCTCATCCGCAAAATGGTACAAATAATGGTACCTACTTCTTGGGTGTTATTGAAAGGACTAAATGAGATTATACATAAAGCACTCACAACAGTGCCTGGCCCAGAGACATTGGTGGCAGTAACAGCAGTTAGTGGTGAGGGGCTGAGGGCAGTGGTAAGGCTAACAGTAAAATTCAGTTTACATTTAGACATTAAAATATTATTTTCTTAGCAAATATTCATACTAAATATATTCATCAATCTGAGGAAATATATGCTAAACTTTGTCTTCATGTAGAGAAAGAACTTTTAGAAATAATTATGAAATACAGACTGTTCAAAACATTGTTCCATGCAATATATGGCTTTTCTTTACCTCAGGAAAAAAACCAAACAATATTATGCTTCCGTCCACTACTCTGAAGAGAACATGATGATTCTACCACAGAAAATTCATAGGTTTAATAAAGTAATACTGAGCAGTGCTATTTTTCACTCATGCTACTAGAGTTCAGTATACGTACACATCAACAATGATACACATTGTCATAATATATCAAAACCTCAAACTCCTCAATGTCATTTTATTGATATAAGCTCATATTATTCTATAAAATGTACCTATCCATGATATATGTGGTATTAAACAGTAAAGGTTACCTGGTCAATAAGGGCAAATTTTTACCAGTTTGCAAAAGAAAAAATTTCTCCTTTTTCAGGATGCACAAAAATAAAAATAAACTGACAATCTCTAAAACAGATACTATTATCACATTCCTTAAGTGAGGAAGTTGGCAAAATATTGTGTAAGACTGAAGGGAACTATTTGTTTATTGTATAAGCACAGTCAAGTGTCATATCTTGATAGTTTAAACTGAAAATAGCTTTTAAGCAATCCTGATCTGGAGGTTCCTGACCAATCTGCTCCTTGATTCTGTTTCCACAGGATATTCTACAGTGAGTCTGTCACATAATGAGTCCTTTATTACAGTCACGAGCCAACACCCAACACTGGAACCCAAGGGGGACCTGCTTACACCAAAGCCTTGATTTTACCTACCATTGTAACCATATAAAGATATATTCATAACAATACAAGGGTCCAAAATAACCTTATATAAAAACACAAATTTATCTCACTTATAGGAAGTGATTAGGATTTGCAAATTGAGAGTCAGAAAATTCACAGAATACAGGTTACCAGGGGCCACCAGGCTGAGGTACAGAAAGGGGAGTTAATGCTTAATTGGCACAGAGTTTCTGTTTGGGGTAATAGGAAAGTCTTGGTAATGGATGGTAGTGATGGCAGCACAACACTGTGAATATAGCACCACTGAATTGTGTACCTGAAAGTGGATAAAATGGGAAATTTTGGGTTGTATATATGTTATGAGAAAAAAAAAATTTAAAAAACCCCACAGAACTGTCCAACACAAAAAATGAACCCCAGTGTAAACTGTGGACTGTAGTTAATAGAATAATTATAATATTATTTCATCAACTGTAACAAAGCTTCCACACTAATACAAAATGTTAGTAACAGGGAAAAGTATGTATGTGAGGGGAGCATACAGAGAACACTGTACTTTCTGCATGATTTTTTTGTAAACCTATAATTGCTCTAAAAGAAAAAAGACTTTAAAAACAGAATATGTATTTTGAAAACAAATACATATTCACTGAAACAACTCCTTTCATTCACCTTTTTATTACAGTGAAGGTTGGCTATGTAAATTGATTCAAAGGGCCATTCAAACTCACTAACTTGCAAAAGGGGTGAGAAATGGTTACTAAAATGAGTGGGGAACAGAGGGAACTTCACATTCTGTGATGGGAGAGCTGGGCATGGGGGAGCTCCCCTGAGGACAACCACCTTCTGGGACTTATCTTGGAATTCCCAGGTCCTAACCCCAAGCCTGGAAACATCTCTTGAGCACTTTCTAGGGCCTCACAGAAAGCATTTAATGCATTTTTGAGGGACAGATAGAAAGACACTAATTCTCAGAATGACTTTCACAGGAGGCCGGACAACAGCCAGGCTTTGAGCCAGACCTGGATTCCAACCCTGGCTCCACCTCCTGGCAGCCGCATGACCTTGAGGAAGTTGCTTAAACTCCCTAAGGCTGTTTCTTTGGTGAACAGAGCGCGGAGTGCTCAGAATAGTGCTGGGCGCACCCACCACTGTCTTGCTGGACCAGAGCAAGTTTTAGGGGCAGATTTAACTGGGGGTGGGGTGGGGGAGGTGGTCTAAAAGTTCAGCCCAAAAGAAGACGTGACTCATTGTCCTGATCACAAGAGAAGCTCCACACTGATGGGACAGTATGTCAGGAGATGGGGGAGCAGCTGCACTCACACCTTCTATATTCTGGGTCTTCACTGAGACAATTCAGCAGAGCCATTTAACCGGAGAAAGTGAAACAGCACCACACTAGATCATTCGACTGCTCAGTTTCAATTAGGATGTCAAGAACTCAGCACATCCTGTCCGGTCCAGAGACCATGCTGGATTACAAAAGGCTACTTCCATGGATAATACCAAAAATTCTAAAACATCTATGATTCGAAGTAACAACAATGAATTAACTCTAAGGGATAAAATAACCAGCAAACAGATTGAATTGTTCACTTGTATAATAGGTTGTTTGGAAAGTGTGCACAGATACACAACCTTAATTTAAAAGGAAAAATCCTCCTTGAGAACTCTAATCTGCTACTGCCAGTTGCTGTGGAAGAGCTGATGGGTTCTAGATGAGTTGTGACCCCCATCCCCCCACCCCCACATTTTCATGCTCGTCTGACAAGAGGCCTCTGCTCTTTAAGTCAAGTGAAACATCTAACACTCACAGGGTTTTGGCATCCATTTATTCTTTTGCAGAACTTCAAAAAGGATAAGGGGTCGTAAAGAAATATACCTAGATTTTGACAGCTGTTATGGATTGGGAGGAAAAAAATTATTAGAAGAAGTGCATGACATTAAGACTTCATGCTTATGATCTCACATCCCTCCTCTGTAGTGACATTTTTTATATTTAAAAGATCTGTTACTTAATTACATAGTCAAAATAACACAGGTCCACATGATCATTTCAGGTCTTGCCCTAATTATTATAAAATGATTTATCCTCATTTTACTTATCAAGAGGAAAATATACATCAGCATAGCTTTTATGCAAAAGAATTAAAAAATAATAATTAAAGTATACAAAATATTCCTTTTTGTAAAAATACGTGTTGATAGTCAGCTTTGGAGATTAATACTTTGCATTAGATAAAAAGGTATGTCATAAATATATTTATTTATGTCATATATTCTCTTTAGAGAAAGGGGGAACTATTAAAACTAAAAAGGTAAATAGAATATTCTGTAAGCGACTTATTTTTCCCGCTTTGCCTTCTCTTGAATCCTGGAAATTGTTCAAATACGAATTCTGATTATGAGGAAAAGATGAAAGGGGAAGAGGGCATCCAACTGGCCACTCACTGGTCAGTGACCTGAGACACGCCACTTAGAACACTTGACGAAAACCAAATACTGCCGTATTTTGCCCTGGAATGGCTTCAGTTTGCAAAAATTAAAAAACCTATGGGGTCCCAGGAGAATGAAAAGATCCAAATAATGTCAGAAAGTTTTACGTTTGCGTTGTACATATACTCAGTTTGTCAAAAAGCTTTCGATTGTTCTGAAGGAAGCTGTGGAATGAGTTCCTCAACGAAAGCACAGCTAGCACCTTCTCTCATGCTGCTTTCATGCATGAACACCATTGCCCCTTAGATTTCTGTTTTTCTGCTCCTTCTTAGGGCTAAATTGCATACAGACTGCTTGCTGGTACAATTAAAGACAAGCTGGAGAAATTCAAGGCTACGGATACCTGTTTTAACTTTGCTGTTAAACAGCAGTTAACTTTGGCTGGGTTTTGCCTCTGGTTAGAAATTCCCATGTGGATGGGCTTGACGGGTTGCAAGCGGTCATAACTGACAACGGCACAGAGCGAAGTGATGCTTTTTCCCTCTAATGTATGAAAATTGGGAGTTGCCAAAATCCAAGCATGCAGAGGGGGACGACAGAGGGTAACTGAGGAAGAGGAGAGAAGGAAGAAAGGATCGCAGAGGCAGTAGAGGAGGGGAAGCAGTGTCTTGGGGAAGCACGTGGAGCAGGGAAAGGCACTCCTGGCTCCGAGTCAGCGCCTGCAGGTACTCACCAAGCGGGGCGAAGCCCCGAGCGGGGCTCGTGTCTCGGCTGCTCTCACGGCTCGTATCGCGGCTGCACCCCTGACTCATGCTGGGTCGAGGGATACGGCTGCTCCGTGCTAGCGTGCAGCATGAGGGGTTTCAGAGAAGGTGAACAAGTTTAATGAAGGCAGAAACACGCACAAAACGGCAGTCACAATCGTTAACGCAATCATGACACTGTCAGTGCTGGGCCCCTCTCCACGCTGAGGTCCCACTGACTGCCATGCCAGCAGGAGAGGGTTTGGATAAAAACCCGATATGCTCCCTGCCTCGGAAAGCTGCGGATTTTAGTGTGAAGGAGAAGTGGCATTGGAATATAAGAAATGAAATCTCTCCAAAGAACAAACTAGCATCAGAAAATAAAAGATCAAAAGCCTTACAGAAATGATTGTTTCTATGGCTTCAGCAAACTTCTCTGTATGAGGACATAAGCCCCATAAGGTCTAAGCCCCTTCTCAACCTGAGGCAGGGTGGACATTGCCATCCCCAAACCCTCAAGGTTGAGGATTGAACAAACATTAGGGGGCAATGCAACCACGGACCAAGTAAACTTATTATTATTGTAGTAATGGAAGAACATGTAACATTGCTATAAAGATAGTGGTTACCAGAGGTTCTGGGGGGAGGGGGAGAATAATAGATGGAACATAGGGCATTTTAGGGCATTGGAATTAAGTGTAAATCAAAACGTAAACTACAGGCCTTATGCTTCAATATTTATTCATCAATTGTAACAAATGTACCATACAATTGTAAGATGTTATTGATAGGGAAAGATGGGGGTGGGGCATACAGGAATCCCTTATACTTTCAATAAAACTTTTCTGTAATCTAAAACCTCTGTAAAAATAAAGTTTACTATATTTAAAAAAAAAAAAAAAAAAAAAAAAAGGAGATCATAAGGCCCAAGCTTGTTTCACACATCCTCGGTTCTTAGAAAATTTAATCTGGATTAAAATACAGTCAGAATAAAGGCTGCAGGAATTGAGATGCATGAACTTACCTAATTAAAAGGAAGAAGGTTCACTTCTCCCCATCTGTCTTTCTTTACAAAGAGAAGTCATAAAGGCCAGTACAACTAGAGAACCCTACCCATTTTGAACAAATGTGTAGATGCTTCAAACATAGATAATTATTCAAACCAACAGATGTGAAGTTGGAACAGCTATCCCTTCAGTTACTGGTCCAACACTGCATCCCATCCTAGCCAACAGAATCTAAAAAGATTAGCCTCTGGCCCCTACTCAGCACCTTCACTAACCCAGTCTTAACTTTGCGTCTATAAAGCATGTGGATTGATAAACCAAACGTGTGAGCTAAAAGACCCCTCCACCGCCCTGAGAACAGCCAATTACTTTAGGATTATCTGTGGATGAAGTTCCTTATTCTGACTTTATAAAACCCGAGATGAGAAGAACGACCTGCATGAATAGCCTATGGTCTAAGAGTAACTGGGCAGTGAAGCTCAGAAAAAGACCACGATGCCTTTTGTTTTTCCATTTAACTTGAGAAAAAACAAATACATTACTGGCAAAATTGTTGGAAACAACTCCGCATACCTAGACTGGATAGAAATGTCTTTCTCAGAGATCTTGCAGACAGTGAACTTGATTCACTAACACACACAGTCGTGTTTTCTATGTCGCAATGAGCATGCCCTACTATTTCAGAGCAAAGGCAGATTTTATTGTATGGCCAAACTATAAGGAGACGTTTTACAAACCAGAAGCCTGAAACTCCCCACAAAGGAGAATAAGGATGTGAAATACCAAACCAACTTCCTGTTGTGCTCAGCTGCTCAGCACTGGGGTTGAATTGTACCGAGGTATGTAAGTGACATCCCAATGCTTAGGTTTGCCCTGGCAAGAAGAGGCCTGGCATGGGAACACAGCCTGAGCAGCCTGTCAAATCAAGGCTTCATTTGGGATTCTCCAGAAACCTCTGAATTTGCCTTCATTTTGCAGAAGCTTTGTGCTTCTTTCCATCGTGACAGAGAGGCAGTGAGTTTTCACTATAAGTAGCAGTGGCTATTCAATCAGCAATTCTTGATAATATTCCAAACAGCTCCGACAATGAGGACAAAAGTGCTAAGAGCTAAACTAAATGCTTAAAAAACTAAGGGTCTCTATTCATGACACCAGTACGTGAGAAACTCCCTGTATCCTCATAAGCAATCTTATCCCTGGAGGCTAAGTCTCACATTCTAAGTTTTGAAGTGACCTGTCCAGTTCAGTGCTGACTCCCAAGGTCACCCCTTTGCCCCTGAGTCTCAGCCTCTCCTTAGGACAGTGAGCAACAGGTAAGACTGCCATCATCTAAATGACAAGGTCCTGTGAGATCACGTACACCTACAAGGACTTCTGAGTCTCTCTCTGTGCTGAGCCTGTTATGTGAAGACAAAAAAAGCACCTACACAGGGTGAAGCAGACCTGATCTTAAACTACACTATGCAAAAATTCTTAACAAAGTTTACCCTCCTGTTATTTCACAGAAAGAGTTCATTTCCCATTCGTGCTAACTGGCTCCTTTAACAAATAGAAAAATAATAAATTTTTTTTCTTTTTTTTTTAAGTTTTGTGAAAATCTGCTGAATAGTTGCCCCAAACCTCATTAAAGGACATCAAGCAGGGATTTTAACAGTTCAGATGCTGTATGATTTAAAACACAAGAGGAAAAACACCACTCACTTCTAACATCACTTCCAAAAACTAAGCTAAAAGGAGGATTTAAAATAAGTATGAGTATAATGAAAGTACATAATATATACTAAGTATAACATAATATAATGAGTATTATGAGTATAATAAAGAAGACATGACAGAGAAAAAGAAAGAGTGAAAACACCCTTGTCATCTGCACTTTCTAACAGCAGTATTCCTAGGTAGCTCTTGAGTCTTGTGCTTCTATGGAATGCTGGGGGACCATGAAAAACCATCTGATGGGTTTTTCATTTCTTAAGAGACACTCTACTCTGCCTTTAGGATGTTTTCAGAGTAATACTGACTTTGTCTTTTAGGGACGGTTCAGTAACTTTGATCCTACTGGAAGTCATTTCAAAGCAGAAGCAAGGAGGATCAATGAAAACTTCAGAAGTTAAGAACACAAAACATCTCTTTAGACATTTCGTGCCTTGGTCTTGCACACAGTAGTCTAATTTCACAGCTGAAATGGAATATTATTAATTTCTAACTCTTTCAAAATACTTTTAACAAGAAAATCTGAAAACATTTTGAATGCATATCCATAGAATATAATCTGCAAAAATGCCAAATGTCTCTTTTATGACCTTTTCAAAAGATGGTTGAGAGAAGAAGGAAACAAAAATCAAAGCTGAAAGAACTTCCAAATGTAACTGCTACAGATGTTTGTTATTTAAATGACTTCATTATCTGTCAAAAACAGAATAAAACACACAAAACTAAAAGATTTTACACACATATATTTTTCTACCCTGTTGGACAGCTTATGAGGAAATAAAATGCCAAGGAAAAAAAAAAAGGAGTAGTTGGGTTTGATTTTGTTTTTCAGTCATCCAAGAGAAATTACACCCTCTCTTGCTTAAAAAAAATTTTAATGGTAAAAAAAGAGCCCTGCCATAATTTTTACCACAAATAGGAAAAGAAAATGCAGTTAAGAAAAATAATTTCAACCAACAAAAAAGGCATGGCTACATCAAATATAATTTGTAGATAACCAGAACTTATTCTTAAGTGCAAATTCTAAGCCTATCTAAGCTATTGAGGAAACTGTTGAATTGACTGATTTGGGGATTACAGAAAGTATTTTTAAAAGAGGCTACTCCTTTTTTTAGCAGTTATTTTTAAACTTGCTATACGATAAAATCAAATGTTTAGACAGATGGGCACACAGCTAGATCCCACTAGCATACAATCTATGACTGAAAAATGCAAATATATATGATGACCTATAAAACAGAATCTCTAAGCAATACTATAAAGAGTGGAAAGACATATTTTATTCATATACACTTCTTTATGTTTGTATTCCCACATATGCAGAAACTTAAACAAACTCTCTTCTTTAATCAGAACTGTATGGGTGGCCTCACAGCTTCACAATAAGTAGACCCCTTAATAAACACCAAGGAAATAACTTCCTTCAAAAATAAGGTTTCGAATAAGAACTCCTTGGAAGGGCATCGGCTCCTATTTAGTTCTTACTGATTATGTCATAATACTTCATAGGAAAGCTTATAAAATGCTTTTGTCAACCACACACAACACAAATTTCACAGTTAAGACTTGGAATACCAGGTCTTAGAGGTATGTTAGACAACTGAGGTTGGGTTATTTCCCAAATTCAAGAAGGCAAAAAAGGAATCTCAACAGACATTAAAAGCAAAATCCCTAAAAAGAAAAGCCATTTTTAAAGCACAAAACGAACATGGATTGCAAACGGACACCCTATAAACTTGAACAATTAACTATCGAGAAAGGACAGCTGAAACCTCACAACTGTATCTGAAATCAAGTGCATTTTCCAAACCAGGCCCCAACCCAGCAATGCCACAGCATCAGACAGGAAACTGAGATAGTCCAGCCATGGCATTTTCTCTGGTTGGATCCGCATTAATATCCAAATAACCAGTCCTCAAATAACTGGCCACCTCAGAAACCATGCTATATAATGACAACAGAAATGTGGCATAATGTGAAGTTAAGAAAACCACTGCATGATTTTATCTCTTTACCTCTTTTGGAAATGTTAGTTTGAATGAAACCCTATCTAGTCATCTTCTTAAGTACCTGCCCCTGCCTTCTCTTGGTGCGGGAGCCTTTGTTGCTCGCCTGAGTCAAGGCCAAGGGCTACCTCTCAAACATAAGGGTTTTCCCGAGCTGGACCTACCAATCTCTCCACCCACCCTGATACATTTCCTCTGCTGGAGCCAAATGAGTCACCTGCGGTTCCCACTATGCTCCCTCTCACCTGGCTGCTCTGCACAAGCTCCTCCCTCCCCTAGAACACCTTTCCCCCATCTCCCCACACTGGCTAATACCAACTTGTGTTTCATTAAAACAAAACTAATTCTGGGAAGCTTCCCACAGCAGGAAATCTGGAAGTATGGGGGTGGGCTAGGCCCTAAGACACGTTTTTTTATGGTGCCGGAGCATCCCGCCATTATGCTCTACAATTTTATCTCTCCCCTATAGACCCCAAGTTCTCTGAAGTCAGAAGCTAAGACTTTTTCATGTATCTTATAATTCTAAGGTCTAACAAAGTGCCTGGCACATCACAGTAAACATTTAAGTAATATTTGTTGAGATAAATGAATAAAGGAGAACAGTAAACCAACAAGACTTGAGAACACAGTACGCTGATTTTATACTAACAGGTTTTCAACTTTACGAAGGAAAGAGGTAAGAAAGAGAAGGAGTATGGATTTAGATTCATAATATATTACATGAGAATATATTTTTATATTTAAAAGGGAGCATATGACTTTTAACAGAATAAAAAGGTCTTCAAGCTACTGAGAGTAATTTATAATTCTAATACACTACTACAAAGAAACTAAATCCTAAAATACAAAAATAAATAGTATCTATTTGGGTTTCATCTGTTCCTATGACCGAATAAAATTCTGTCAAAAGTAACTAGACATAGTCTCTGACCGTAAATTTCACTAATCAGGCTGGAGGAAGAGTAAAATCAAAATAATGTGAATACTGCAAAATTGCTTTGGAAAATTAGCGCTAATTATGAAAATGAAAATATCGTTTCTAGCTGTGAGGAAAAAAAAATACTGTCCATTTCACCAATTCTGATGATTTGCAAATGACTGTAAAATACCAAAACCTTCAATGCTGCAATTCCTTCCCACGGACTTGAACAGTAAGCCCCACACATCTTTTGATTCTAACTGAAACCCCAACATGCCATAATCTGCATAAGGCACAAAAGGAAATGTCTGAATATAGATAATGACATCCTAAGTTCAAAAACACATCTCTATTTCCTAACATTAGGACAGTCATCAGAACAGAATCCATATCCTGGCCAAGCAAGGAATGGTGCTCAGGGTCTTGGAGAAGCCTTACCTAATCCTATTCGGTTTGGACTTGTTTCTCGGCTACATCCCTGACTTCTGGGAATCTTGCTTCGTTTTTCTGAAGAGGGTGTCACAGGTGGGCCTCTTGAGGACCCCCCAGAAAGTCCACCATAACCACTTCCCAGCAATTTCCCTGGGGAACTCGATCGGCTGCCAGCTAAAAATGAAACAAAACAAAAATGAGTAAAGGATGTAAATCTTGGAATAAAGTACAATGATTTCAGAAGCTAGTTTACACATTAATTTGGATCACATTTTAAAAGAATTTCTATAAATATAGCTTATTAATTGGTGGTCATATTTATCTTTAAAAAGATGTCGGGGCATAAAGGAATATTGCTGTTGCATAGAAGAATTACTGGTGAGCTCAACAAAACGAATGCCGAGTTTCTGATGTGAAAGAGCAGGCTGAGTTCCAAAGGCAGCCTCACTGATCCACAGCAAATCTCTACAAAGAGCTGCACAGTGATCATTGTTTTACTTGTTTATTCTATGAAAGAGTTGATATGTTAAACATTTTAATTGTTACTGTTGGAAGAGTAGAAATAAAAATGTAACAGGAATTTCTTAATCATTACAGAAGGAAAATGGGACAAAGAAAATTCCATTAATTATCTAACAAAAGGAATAAAAAGTGGTGGTGGTTGGGAAGCGGCTGTGGCTCAATCAGTGGAGCTCCCGTTTACCATATGGGAGGCCCCGGGTTCAGTTCCCGGGGCCTCCTGGTGAGGGCAGGCCCGCCCGCACGGTGTGGTTGGCTGACCCAGCGAGCGCGAGCAGCAAGGGGGGGATGGGTGAATGGATAAATAAAATCTTTAAAGGGAAAAAAAAAAAAAAAAAAAAAAGTGGTGGTGGTGGTGGTGAAATAACTAGAAAGCTGAGAGATAAAAAGCACAAAATAAGATAGTAGGAATACCCCCAAACATATTAGTAATAAGAACAGAATATGAAAATGTGGTAGGGCATGCTATATATAACCTACTCTTAAATCTTTAGAAAACTGATAGACAATAGGTAATATAAATAATTTATAAATAAACAGCTAGCTAGCTAGATAGAATGATACAGCAAATATGGCAAAATGTTAAAATTGGTGGCTCTGGGTGTCTTGGGGTGGGGGTGTGGTTATATTGGAGTCCTCTGCATGGTTTTTGTATTATATTCTTGCCACTCTACTGGAAGTTTGGAATTACTTCAAAACAAAAAATTTAAGCAAAAAAATGTGGCTGGGTTAAATTTATCTGTTAAAAAAATAGAGATTCTTGGATTAATTTAAAATCATGAGATAAAATTCAACTATACTTTGTTTAAAAAAGACAACAATCCTGAAACAAAACAAAATAGGAAAAAAAAAAAAAAAACATCAGAAAGACAAAGGGGGATATTTCATATTAATAAAAGAATAATTCTCCATGAAGATATAATCACAAACTTTTATATTCTAGACAACAATTTTGAAACGTAAAAGGTAAAAATGGTAAAAATATAGGGAGTTGGAAAAAGCCATAATTATTAATAATCATTAGTACAGCTCTCAGAAAGACTTGTGACTAATGAAAGACTAACACATCACTTAGAAACTGGCAGATCAAGTACTTACACATATATATAGTAAGTGTGTGTGTATATATATATATATATGAATGATACATGTAACTCAATACTTGTATATATACATACATACACACATATATATATGTATGTATAAATGATACACATCACACATGTATATCCCAACAAAGAGAATGCATATTTTTACCTTTCAACACATGAATGTTGCAAACACCAAATGTGTACTAAACCTCAAGGGAAAGCACAACAAATCTACAAAAGCAGAAGCCACAGAGACCATATTCCCCGAGAAGTATGAAATAAAATTAGAAATTAGAAACAAAAAGATATAGCTGATAACTTTTAGTAATGACTAAGTGGCTGGATACCTATATAACCACTTCTTATGGGACAAATTTTTTTCTTAGGGAAAACAGCAAAATTTTCAGCATCATAGCAATACACCAGAATGGCAGTCGTTTGCATCATAATAGACTAGACCTTGTAAAAAAGGCAATAAAAAGCAAAAATGTCAAGTATACATTATTTTGTGTTAGAAAAGAATAACCCAGAGGAAAAACTTTTGAAAGAACACTTACCTGGAAATTATATGTGTGTGTAGTAAAAGCTACCAACATTCAAATCAATCACTTAGGTGACTGACTATTCATAAAAATTAATACTTTATAGTGATGTAACTACAATTTAAAGTCAAAGTCATTGTAAAAGGCACCAATGCACATTACCATGAAGAGTCTGTCTCAGGCTTCTACTAATTTGCCTGTAAAATTTTCGAGTGTCACTGCACGCAAATAAATGACTATTAAGCTATATAATAACCAAAGGGAAAAGAAATCCATTTCAAACTCTACAATTTGAGCGTACAGAAAAAAAATGCAGAAAGGTTAACTAAGCTCATTATAAATAGAAAAATTAATATGTGCAAGGGTTTTGGGGTAAGGGAGAATGATGCAGAAAAAAAAAAAAAAAAAGCAAGAAGAGAAACGTCTTACCACCAGCAGGGTTAGCAGATCTGGATCCTTGATTACGAGAGCAGACCAAGGGACAGGCAAAAAGTGGATTAAAAGACAATAAGACAATACAGAAGGTCAGCATGCAACACAGCACACGTGTTTATCCACAAACACATTAGCAAAATAGCGTTTTTTTCTAGGACTTGTTCCTCCCATTCCTACTTTTGTACTCATGTTGATTTTCTAATTTTCATACCACATTAGCATTTATTTTTGATCTGTTCAAGAGACACTTTTTAGGTAGCTATAATGTGCCAGTGCCCAGCTCAGGAGACGCGAGAAGGGCAGACAAGCACCCTTCCCTCCAGGAGCACTGCTACCTACCCCCAGCTTGAAGCAGCCTGGGGCAGGGGATCGGATCTTCCCCTCTGTGTATCTCTACCCCCAAACAGTGCCCCCCGTAGAGTTAGTGCTTATTAACTAGTTACACCTGAATGTCCTATGATTTCCCTTGATCCTTGTGTATTTTAAAATCTATGCCCACTGTTAAAGAGTCCTACACTTAATATTTATGAAATCTGCTTACTGTTAAACTAGGACTATGAATTCTAGTATATCCATATTTCTAAAGTACATAAATTTGCTTATATTTACCTCTTATGAAAATAAGTTTTAAAATAATTTATATGCACAAGCTTAAGATCCAGGCTTAATGATCATTTATGCTGGGGTTTGGTGTGAGTAAAGTAAAACTCCAGTCTTTAAAGTGGAACCTCAAGGCCAGGTGCAGTATTTTTTATAAGACTTAAGAGTTAAGGCAGGGTTTTTCTTTTCTTTTTTTTTTTTTTTAGGAGGTACTGGGGATTGAACCTGGGGTCTCATACATGGGAAGCAGGCAGGCACTCAACCACTGAGCTATACCTGCTCCCCAAGAGTTTTTCTTTTTGGAATTAAACTGTTCTAAAATTTTTTGTGGTGATGAATGTACAACACTGTGATTATACTAAAAGCCACTGATTGTACACTTTGGATAGATTGCATGGTATATGAATATATCTCAATAAAACTGTTTTTAAACTAAAAAAGAACTGAGGCTCTATCACCATCCTCAACCCCAACACAGAAGGAATTTTAATCCTCACTGTCTCCTAAGCCTGGGTTTGCAAACCTGTCATATGAAGAGAGCTAGGGGCTGGGAACACCACAGAAGCCAAGGCCAAAGCCAATCTACAGCACACATAATGTTACCTCCCAGAGGAGGAGGTAATGCTGCACAGCTAAAGGATTAGTTCATCTATCTGACTCACTTTAATGATAGTGGCTTATTTGTGCTGAGTCTTGAACACTTTTTGTGAAGATATTTTTTTGAAATAAGGTCTGACCCTTCTTTACCAGGTCACAATCAGAGTATTATATGCTTGTGTGATTCCTGGCAATCCCCAGGGTCCCACAGAGTAACCAAAGCCAGGATGTTGCCCCCCAGACTGACGCTTCTAGGCCTCACCTGCCACTGGAACTGAATGAAAATCCAGATGAGCTTTACAGTAAATAGAGCTACACTTCCTTAACTATCTTTGTAACCAACCCCTCCTTCTTTCCTGGATTTACTGTTACTGAAGCAGACAGCAATCAGGGAGAAAATGTTAGGGCTGCCCAACCTCAGCCAGGACAGGAGCCTGCAGGTCTGAAGCAAGTATGGCTGTAACACCTGCTTCAGTTTACAGACTGTCCATTACACACTAGGTTCATGCTTTTCATTAAAGCTTCAAGATAGCCCTATGGGATGGGACACGTAGCACCCATTTTACAGACAGTGAAAAGAAGGCCAGAAAGGCAAAAAGATTGGCCCAACATCACACTAGAGACAGGATGCAAACCCAGGTCTGCCTGTACAGGAGTCCACGCCTTTTGTCTATCACACTACACAGTGCAACCTGCCCCAAAAAGGTTTAGCAGCACTGTGAATTACTTTCCCTTTTACTTTCAGAAAGGATAAGCACTTGTTTAGGATGAGGACTAGACATGGAGACGTCTCCAAATTCAGGAGCTGAACTCAGGGTCTGACTGCAGCCCCAGTGTTCTCCACATAAGGCAGATAGCTCCTGGGGCCACCGAGGCAAACATCCACGTCCACCAGCCGAGAAGCACAGTGCTGAGAAGCTGAGGGGCATGGGCAACTCCTAAGGAAGGGGATGACTGTTCCTTCTCCTCCTTCCCCTGCCCACGAGAACTCTTGATACCCAGCTCCACTCTAAGGACAGAAAGAGGGAGCAGGACACTCAAAATTACGTGCGGCTGGAAGGTGAGACATGGGGGTTGGATGCTAAGAAGGATCAGAATAAAATCATTCCAGCTATGGCTGCTTTCACGGCTGAGGCTAACAAAGCATCCACCTGGCTTAACATACACAGAGAAGCAATAATGGAAGCGAGGGCAGCTGGGAAATGCAAAAGCCCACACTGGCAAGAAAAGAGGAGCAGGCTGCAAATGTTAAAACAGAGGGTTAAAGGGGGAGAGCTTTCAATGGATTTACTTATTACCACTGGAAACACAGCTTAGCATTGACAGTTCTCTCCCCAGGTACTGTTCATAAATTATATCACAAGGACTCCTTATCAGTAGAAAAATGGGTCCTATTCCAAATATATTTCAATTTGAGAGGTTTGAGAAGAGGGAGAGAAACTACATTTTAATGTTTAATGCTTTATGATACAAAATTAAAGGCACCTGAAAGGGCGACACAAATATGCCTGCAAGACTCCCTTTAGTCAGCTCATCTGACAAACATCAAGATCACTCACAGCACCTCAGCACCACAAAAATGGGTTTTTCTGTTGAAGCCAGTGTGTACTATGGACATTAATTCTTTACAGAATAACGACTGAGCTACATATTGTGAATTTCTCAACTGCAGAACAGGCTGTGGAACAAAACCATGACCGCTGAGAGCATAAAGCACACTCCTTACGCTGGGACTGCGAAACCACTTTGGCGCGACTGCGGCCTCGGCTGTCGGAGGGGGTGGAGGCGACACTGGTGGTGCTCCCGGAGCTCTGCCGTCTCGTGCGGATCCGACCTGTGGGTGCAGCAAAAACAGCGTTGCCATGACAGTTTCAACACAAGTGTGATCCACATGAGCAGACAAACCAACACCATGAGCACGGGAACCGAGGGGGCCAGCTGTACAGCAGGGAAGTAACTTCTGAGAGCGAGCCAACTGTTTGAGCACACTGTATTTTCAAATGAGGAGGTTCGAGGAAACTTTCCACAATTTTTTTCAGATTAGATACTTTCTCTCCCTTTTTTGTTGTCTATAGAGTTGTTGCATTTCAAACACAGAAAAAGAAAAATACTATAGAAAAGAGTAAACCCAATAAAACCTTCTTAACTCAGCAATTAACGAAAGCTACTGCTACCAGAAGAATAAAGTACTTTGACATGTAGCATTAAACTTCTATTTTAAAGACGCACATTAACAAGTTCTTAGGCTATGAAATATGAAGATTAATTACAAAGACTTGAAATTAAGACTGTCTAGAGAAATGCTGGCCTAAAGGTAATTCATTGTTGCAGGCCTTTATTAAAAGAATTTGCCATTACAACGAAAGCAATCTGTTATCCCCAGAGTGTTAAACTGTAAAGCCATTAAAATTAAAACAAATTCAGCAATGCGAAATTATTGGCAATCAGACCAGTATGATTAGGGATTAAACATGTTTTAAATTACAGGGCTTCTTTGGTTTAAAGGCAGCACAAAATGCCTCTTCTGTCATGAATTCAATCAAAAGCAATCTGACAGTGAAAAAGGAACCAATTTGAATTCCCATTTGTTTTTTATATTGTTCAAAATCACTTCCATCCCCATCATATGAGAAAGCATACAGAAAAGTAATGCAGAAAAACAAATTCTAAGGCTTCAAAGAGTCAAGAAAGGAAAGGAAAGAGCAACAAAAAGAAAGCACAGAATTAAATATAATAAAACTAGAAAGAAGCAAAGATTTTTATGTCAGTTTCTTTCAGTAAAGACTTATACACAAACTTTAGACCCTAAACTCATATTAGTGCTATGCCATGCATTACACTAAGAGCCATATACAGAGGTCAACTCTGAATCCTCCCAACATTATTTATTCCCACTGTACAGATGAGGAAACAGAAAAACTGCCAAGGTCAGGCTTTTGGTGTAGATCCCTGTGCCTGGCTGCCTATGTGTGAGGAGCCCTGCCTCTACTGAGGCGTCACTGAGCCAAATCCACGGTCAGCCAAGGGAAATGAACCTGGAAAAACAATTCAATCTGTCTTCTTACTTTAAATTTATTATGAAATATTTAGGTCACAAAAATGATTTTTAAAATGAAAGTTGTTTTTCAGTTTGCTAAAAGCTGCTGAAAACAATATACCATAAATGGGTTGCCTTTTACAATGGGATTCATTAACTTATAAGCTTACAGTTCTGGAGCCAAGAAAGTGTCCAAATCAAGGCTCCATCGGACAATGCTGTTTTCCCTGAGGACCAGCTGCAGGTGATCCTGGACTCCTGCAGCATCTGTTGGCTCTCCCTTCTTCTCCAGCTCTCGTTGCTCTCAGCTTCTGGCTTTCTCTGATTTTCTCTCTGGTCCTGTGGCTTTCTCTCCCCTGGGTTCCGCTGATTTCAGCTTCTTGCTCTTGTGGCTTTCTCCTTTGCTTCTGGGGGTTCCTCTCTGAGCTCCTGTGTCACTGCAGCTCCCTCTCCCTCTATTCATCCCGTTCATAAAGGACTCCAGGAAGAGGACACACCCTACTGAAGTAATCTAATCAAATGCCCTTAATCGAAGTGATCTAATCAAAAGGTCCACAAAAGTCTCAAATTACCGCGTCTATACCTACACTCAGCTTAAAAACTACAACCCTCCTTTGTGAACTCCCCATATCATCCATCTTCCTCCAATATGGTCCTAAATCAAGTATTCATTTTTCCCTTGCACTTCTTCACATTTTAAAAATATATTTGTGTACACCCAAGCAATATATAGCATTGTTTTGCATATTTGAAAATCTGGGAAATCATAAAGAATATATTTTTTAAAACTGTTCATTTTGCTCAGTATTTTATTTGTGAGGTCATCTGTGGAAACTGATTTTTTTCTTTATGGGATAAATTAGAGAGCCATTTTATGTTCTCCATAACAAATTTACTGAGTCCTTCTCATTGAAGTAAATGCCTCCTTTGTCATTTACCAAATACTTATATATGCATGGATCTGTTTCTCACCTTCCAGTCTGGCCCACTGTCTACCTGCCCATACCTCTGCAACATCACAATGCTGTGAGTTGCTTAGAAAAACAATCTTGTTAACTGGGAGGGCAAATCAACCACATTTTCTTCCCTAATACTGTCTTGACTATGCCCTTTGCTCTCTTCCCAAAGCATACCAAGATACAATGAAGAGACCTGTTGAAATGTTGACTGGTATTATGTGGAATTTCAGAATTAGTTTGGGGAGAAAAGGCAACTTTGTGATACTGATCTTCTCATTCATTAATACTTTCTCCATCTATTAAATTCTTTTCCATGTCTTCTGATAGTTCTATAATTTTTCCAAAGCTCTTACTCAACTTTTACAGATTTATTCAAAGGTACTTTATTGTTATTAAATATAATACTTTATTAAATTATATTTTCTAACTTGTTGCTAGAAAATAAATTATTTTTACATTTTGATCTTATGTCTAGGAATTTCTGCTACATTCTTAAAATTCTACTAATTTGTATATAGATTATTTAGAGTCTTTTAAATAGAGTATAATATCATCTTCAAACAGGAATTCTATTTCTTCCCTTCAAACCATTTACTTTCATTTCTTTGTCTTTAATTTTGTGTCTTGAACTTCTAGTATAATGCTAAACAGAGGCAGTGATAGTAGGCATTTAATCATGCTGGATTGAAAAAATGCTTCCGGAATTTCACAATAATTTCAATAAGTTAAGGAAATTCATTTCTATTCCTAGTTAAGAATTTTTGTCATAAATGTTTGTTGAATTTTTGGATGGTTTGCCTACATTTTTTGTGATAAGAGAGTTTTTCTCAGTTAATCTAATGTGCACAAATACATCAATAAATTTTTAAATATTAAACTGGGGTAAATGCACATGGTCATGATGTATACACACAAATGCATAGGATGTCTGCATCGTAACTTATTATAGTACTAAGTTAAATCAGCATCACAAAACCAATGAAAGAAGTATTCCCCTTTTCTCTAGTCTCTGGATTTAAGACTAGAATTACATGACACTCAAAGCAATTTGTACACATTAACTATCTGAACCTGGCAGGATTTTTGGGTACCTTTTCTACTTTAACGTTTTTTAGGGGATGGGGAGATGGAGTTTTAAGTACTGATTTAAATTATTTAATAATTATAAGATTACGCAAAATTTTTGCTTCTTCTTGAGCCAGTTTTGGAAACTAGTGTTTTTCTCAAAATTTGTTCCATTTGGTTTCTGTCCAATTTCTTTTTAAATTGTTTACATAAAGTTGTCCATTTTTTGATTCTATTGCATCCAGTTATGCCCACTTTATCATTCCTAAGTTATTTGTACCTTTTCTCTGTTTCAATTGACCTTTTCAAAAGTTTGCCTATTTTATATTTCATAATCCTCTCTAGTGAATGTTTATTTCCCACTTCAAATATTTTTTAAACTTGCCAATTATTTCCTTCCTACTTCTCTTTGGGTTTATTCTGTTCACATTCTAACAAATTGGAAACCAAGTCCTAATTTCAGTCTCTCTTCTAACAAACTGAAAGCTATGAATTACCCTCCAAGAATTGCTTTTGCTGTATCCCACAAATGACAATCATTTCAACATAATTTGTCAATTTTTTTTTTTTTTTTTTTTAGTTTTATGAGTCTATCTATAATCGTGAATGAGACTGCCTTATCTTTCTTGTACTGTCCTGCTCTGTACTGTTTTTGGAACCAAGATTTTGCTAGCTTTATAAAATGAGTTTGGACATATTCCCTCTTTGCATGTACCAAATCTTGTTAAGGCTACAGTGATGGTTTACCATGGAATCAATTTTTAATGTTTAATATTTGCTTGAAAAGGATCTGTGTTCTCCAATCAATGGATATAATGTGAACACACACACACATACACATATACTATAGCAATCATGTGCAATGGGTTTTCAAATTTTCTTGATCCCTACTAAGTTTTTTGTATCTGCTTGATATAGGAATTACTGTTGAAACATGCTAAAACCCATTATAGCCTCTAGTGAGGAAAAAATGGATTACTCAATAAATGGTGCTAGAGGAACTCAGTAGGCTACTGGAAAAATAAGTTGGATCTCTACTTCACACTTTACACCAAGAAAAATAGCAAATGGATCAAAAATTTAAATGATAAAAACAAAACCATAAAAATTCTAAAAGAAAACACAGGAGAATTCCTTTATAACCTGGAGTGGGAAAGTCCTTTTAAATTACAACTTAAAATGAAAAGCCATTAGAAGAAAACATTGATAAATTTTACTAAGTGATTTTTTAAAAAACCTCTGCAGAGCAAGAAGAAAATTGTATGCAAATTTAAGAAAACGACAGCAACCAACAAGCAGTCCAACAACCAGTGGGGTGCTGATAAATATTTAACAACTGGCTGGGGGAAGGGTTGTTAATAAGTCGTGTGGCAGTTTGATATTATTTATGAATTCCAGGAAGAGATATAGATTATGTTTGTAAACTTGTCTGTTCCTCTGGGTGTGATAACTCTTTGATTGTATTAGAGTCAGCTGAGACATCTGAGTAAATTATGTTAAGATTAGGGCTTTTTAAATTTTTTTTTTTTTTTTTAAGATTTATTTCTTTATTTATCCCTCCCCCACTCCTGCCATTGTTTGCACTTGCTATCTGCTCTCTGTGTCTGTTCGCCTTCTTTTTGGGAGGCACTGGGAATCGTACCTGGGACCTCCCATGTCGGAGGGAGGTGCCCTATCGCTTGAGCCACCTCTGCTCCTTGCTTATTGTGTCTCTCATTGTGTTTGCTCGCTGCACCATCTCGAGTTATCTTGTTGCATCAGCTCGCTGTCTTGCTCATCTTCTTTAGGAGGCACTGGGAACTGAACCTGGGACCTCCCATGTGGTAGGCAGGTGCCCAACTGCTTGAGCCACATCTGCTTCCCAAGATTAGGGCTTTGATTCAACCACATCATTAGAGTGCGACTCAGTGTTGAGTCCCAGTCCCCTTGGTGGGCTGATAAAACAGACTAACATGGAAGTAGGTACATAGGAGTACACAGAAAAAGATACAGCAAAGGAGAGAACTTGGTTTTGATGCTGGAGCCCCAGAAGAGACATTCGCCTGATAGTTTACAGCTGACTTTGTGAAGACAAAAGAGCAGCTGAGAAGCCCTGAGATGAGCCTTATGCCAGCCTGCAGATGAGATAGGAAGAAGCTGGCCCACAGAACCTTAAGAGAAAGGAGGAAGGCTGAATGAACCCTCACAGACATCACCTGCCATCTTGTGTCAACACGTGGCAATGGACTTTGGGTAAGAAAGTACCTCTTATGGTATCTTGAGTTGGACTCTTAGGGTCTTATAACTGTAAGCTTCTACTCTAAATAAATACCCTTTATAAAAGCCAACAGATTTCTGGTGCTTTGCATCAGCACTCCTTTGGCTGATTAATACATGTAGCATTTGCCAATTTCTACAGTGTAAACACTCACACCATCACCCATTTCAGGCTATCAAGTATGGTGGCAACTAACGAACAAAATTCCTGAAAATTTAACAATCAGTTCTTATGAACTGGTACAAGCTGTCTCCAAGACACCACTGCCAACAACCCAAGAGAAGAATGGGCAAAAGCTAAGAATAGACAGGTAATAGAAAAGGCGGTAGAAATGGCCCTTAAATATATGAAAGTATTCAGCCTCACTCATGTTATTTTAATTTTTTTCTTATTAAGATGTCACCTATCAGACTGGGGAAAATCTTAAGAATTTGCTTACAATCTGGTGAGTGTGTAGGGAAAAGGCACTATCATTCATTGCTGATGGGATTGAAAATTAGGATAGCCCCTACAGAAGGCAATTTGGCAATATCTAACTCAATTACAAATACATGTACTTTCAACCCAACAATTCTGCTTCGAGTAATTTACTCTACCAATAAACTTGTACCCATGTAAAAGGATATAAATAAGTTATTCATAGCAGCATTGTTCGTAATAGCAAAATAGTGGAAACAATCCAAATTTCTGTCAATATGGGCCTGGTTAAATTACAGCTGATCCACTCAGTGAAATGTAATATGGTATAAAAAAATTCTGATTTAAGATGAAAAAATCTAAGATATATTAAGTGAAAATAAGATACAGAATTGTACATGTAAATGTGCTACCTTTTATGTAAAATAAAGGGAGGGATAAGAGATTAATGTTTGATGCTATATGTAAAGACACTCTGGATAAAAATGATACTAAGAACAATGATAACTTACTGGGGTCTAGGAGGGAAAGAGGTGGTAACTAGAAAATGAAAGACAAGGATGGGTGAGAAACTTTTCAGTGGATCCTACCTTATATTTTCTGAGGTTTGAACTATGTAAATGTTATTGCTTATTCAGAAATTTACATCTTTGTAAATCTTCCAATATTATGGTGAAGTTGTAAATACTTTTTAATATATTTTGAGATAATTTTATTAGGTCCATAAAAATTTAGAACTATCCTATCTTCCCGATACACCGAATTTTGTCATTTAAAAATCCTCTTTATCTCTAATAATGCTGTTTCCCTTAAAACACATTCTATCTGTTATTAGTAAATCTTGAACAGCTTTCTTTTACTATATACTTCTCATCTTTTCTCTTTTAAACTATCTGTATCCTTATATTCTAGGTCAGTCCCCTTTAAATATCATAGTTAAGATCTTTAAAAAAATAAAGTCTGACAATCTTTCTCTAACTGGAAAGCATGATTCATTTAGGCTTATTCTTACCATCTTATTTGCATGCCTTTTGTCTTGATTTTTCCTTTTCCTTTTCCCTTCCTCTTCTGTTACCTAATTTTGGCTTAACTAATATTTTAAAGATATGCTTTACTATCTTGAAGGTAATAGTGTTTTAGGTTAAAGTGATATTAAAACAGAGAGAGAGAGAAAAATAGCTAGAGAACAAGCTGAAACAGCCCCGAAAAAGATCTTCTAGGGTTTAGGACAGCACGTGAAGGCTGCACACCACCCAGAGGAGAGAGGGAACAGAAGAGGGAAATTGCGACAACAGAACCAGACTGATTATTGAGGATTCAGAAGGGAGTGGAAATATTTCCTAGCTGGGAAAAGGGGGGTGCTACGAGAGAAGTCTGGAGAACTGTCTCAGAAAGTTTGAATCACAGGGCTCTTAGACCCCAGACAGGAAGCTCTATCTCATTGATCCGGTCTGTGTCACAACAAATACGCTCCGACCAGGCATTGAATTGAGAGCTGCCAACAAGCGCCATCTCCTGGCAGACCAAGGAAGTGCACATAAGAAAATTAATAAGTAAGAGAGGCTTTTCCTGGCCTCTATAGCCTCCCTGCCCAAGGCCTTAGGAAACGACTCTACAACCAATTACTGGGTCCAGTTCCCAGTTTTGAGCAACAAGCAGAACAATCCTGACAATCAAGGTTGAGCCAAAAATCAAAGAGCGGTGGTAACTCACAGCCTCCTGCCACTAAAACCCCATAAAAGAGAAAGAGATAGAGCATCTAAGTAAAATACAAACTAACCAGATGCCTAAGCACCAGCAAAAAATTACGGGCCATACTAAGAAAATAGAAGACATGGCCCAAGAAAAGGAATGCAGCAAAGTCCAAGAAGAGATGCAGAATTTGAGAGAACTAATCAGTGAGATGAGCACACATTTCCAAAATCAAATTAATGAGATGAAAGAGAATAGAGTTAAAGAGATCAATGACATCAAGAAGTCATTGCGCGAACGTAAAGAAGAATTTGAAATCATGAACAGAAAAGTAACAGAGTTCATGGGAATGAAAGACACAATAGGTGAAGTCAAAAATACATTTGAGGGAAGCAGCTGTGGCTCAATCAGTAGGGCTCCCATTTACCATATGGGAGGCCCCGGGTTCGGTTCCTGGGGCCTCCTGGTGAAGGCAAGCTTGCCCGCGCGGCGTGGTTAGCTGACCCAGCGAGCACAAGCAGCAAGGGGGGGATAAATGAATAAATAAATAAAATCTTAAAAAAAAAAAAAAAATACATTTGACGCATACAACAGCAGACTCAAAATAACAGAAGAAAGAATAAGTGATATCGAAGACAGAGCAGCTAAAATTGAAGAGAGAAAAGAATGGAAAAAATTGAGCAGGGGCTCAGAGAGTTGAATGACAACACAAAACGCAAGAACACACATGTCATGGGAGTTCCAGAAGGGGATGAGAAAGGAAAAGGGGCAGAAAGAGTATTTGAGGAAATAATAGCTGAAAATTTCCCAACTCTCACGAAAGAAACGAACTTACATGTCCAAGAAGCACACCGTACCCCAATAAGAATAAATCCTAATAGACCTACGCCAAGACACATATTATTCAGAATGTCAAATGTAAAAGATAAAGAGAAAATTCTCAGAGCAGCAAGAGAGAAGCAAACGATCATGTACAAAGGATGTCCAGTAAGACTTTGTGCAGATTTCTCTTGAGAAACCATGGAGGCAAGAAGACAGTGGTATGATACAATTAGGAAACTGAAAGAGAAAAACTGCCAGCTGAGAATTCTTTATCCAGCAAAACTGTCCTTCAAATATGAAGGTGAATATAAAGTATTCACAAAAGAACAGAAACTAAGAGAGTTTGCAAAAAAGAATCCACCTTTGCAGGAAATATTAAAGGAAGCCTTAGAACCTGAAAGAAAAAGACAGGAGAGAGAGGCTTGGAGGAGAGTATAGAAGAAAGAAAAGCAGAAAGGATAACCAAAAGAGTAAAAAGAGAGACAAAAATAAGATGACATATGAAAACCAAAGAATAAAATGGAGGAAATAAATAGTGCATTTTCAGTAGTATCATTGAATGTGAATGGATTAAATTCCCCAATCAAAAGATACAGGCTGACAGAATGGATAAAAAACATGAGTCATCCATATGCTGCTTACAAGAAACTCACCTCAGACACAAGGATACAAGCCGGCTGAAAGTAAAAGGTTGGAAAAAGATACTCCATGCGAATAGTAAACAGAAAAGAGCAGGGGTAGCTATACTAATATCAGACAAAACAGACTTTAAATGCAAAAAAGTGATAAGAGATGCGGAAGGCCATTATATATTAATAAAAGGGACGATCCTCCAGGAAGATATAACAGTCATAAATATCTACGCACCTAACCAGGGTGCTCCAAAATATATGAGACAAACTCTGACAAACTCTCTGAAGGGAGAAATAGACATTTATACAATAATCGTCAGAGACTTCAACACCCCTCTCACATCATTAGATAGAACAACTAGACAGAAGATCAACAAGGAAACAGAGAACTTGAACAATATGATAAACAGGTTAGATCTAACAGATATATACAGAACACTGCATCCAACTCAGCGGGTTATACATTCTTCTCAAGTGCCCATGGATCTTTCTCCAGGATAGACCACATGTTAGGTCACAATACAGCTCTCAATAAATATAAAAAGATTGAAATTATACAAAGCACCTTCTCAGATCATAATGGAATGAAACTAGAAATCAATAACACACAGGAAAAAAGGAAATTTGCAAATGTGTGGAGACTGAACAACACACTCCTAAATATTCAGTGGGTCAAAGAAGAAATTGCAAGTGAAATCAGTAAATATATTGAGACAAATGAAAATGAGAACACAACGTATCAAAACTTATGGGATACAGCAAAGGCAGTCTTGAGAGAGAAATTTATAGCCCTAAATGCCTATATTAAGAAACAAGAAAGAGCTAAACTCAAATATTTAACTGAACAACTTGAGAAACTAGAAAAAGAACAGCAAACCAATCTCAAAGCAAAAGGAAGGAAAGAAATAATAAAGATTAGAGCGGAAATAAATGAAAATGAGAACAAAAAAGCAATAGAGAAAATCAACAAAACCAAAAGCTGGTTCCTTGAGAAGATCAATAAAATTGACAAACCCCTCGCTAGACTAACAAAGAAAAAAAGAGAGAAGATGCAAATAAATACAATCAGAAATGAAAGGGGGAAATTACAAATGACCTCACAGAAATAAAAAGAATCATAAGAGGCTATTATGAGAAACTATATGCCAACAAACTAGACAACCTGGATGAAATGGACAAATTTCTAGAAACTCATAACCAACCTACACTGACACAACAAGAAATACAAGAACTTAACAAACCAATCACAATTAAGGAGATTGAATCCGTCATCAAAAATCTCCCAGCAAAGAAAAGTCCAGGACCAGATGGCTTCACAGGTGAGTTCTACCAAGCATTTCTAAAAGAATTAACATCAATCCTGTTTAAACTCTTCCAAAAAATTGAAGAGGAGGGAAAATTACCCAACACATTTTATTTTATCTCTGCCACTTTATTTATTTATTTTTTCTTTTTTTTTTTTTATTATGGGTAAAAATCAAAATTCTCACAATACATACAAACATTTGCAAAATGATATATAAATATATATGCATATATGTGTATTTGCTTACAAAAATGTTATTTTTATATATATATATATATACATATATTTTAAGAGGTGCTTAGATTACCTAAAATATTACACGGAACCCACTGGGATTCCCATGTTGCCCACCTCCCACACCTCCCACCACATCCAACACAAACATCTCCAACACATTTTATGAAGCCAACATCACCCTAATATCAAAGCCAGATAAAGTTTCTTCAAGAAAAGAAAATTACAGACCAATCTCTCTCATGAACATAGATGCAAAAATTCTCAACAAAATACTTGCAAATCGAATCCAACAGCATATCAAAAGACTTATACATCACGACCAAGTGGGATTTATTTCTGGTATACAAGGCTGGTTCAACATAAGAAAATCAATCAATGTAATACACCACATTAACAAATTGAAGGGAAAAAACCACATGATCATCTCAATAGATGCAGAAAAGGCATTTGACAAAATCCAACATCCTTTTTTGATAAAAATACTTCAAAAGATAGGAATAAAGGAAAATTCCTCAATATGATAAAAGGCATATATGAAAAACCCACAGCCAACATCATACTCAATGGGGAAAGGTTGAAAGCTTTCCCCCTAAGATCAGGAACAAGACAAGGATGCCCACTGTCACCACCGTTATTCAACATTGTACTAGAAGTTCTAGCGAGGGCAATTAGACAAGACAAAATAATTAAAGGCGTCCAAATAGGAAAAGAGGAAGTAAAACTCTCACTGTTTGTGGATGACATGATCCTGTATTTAGAAAATCCTGAAGTATCCACAACAAAGCTACTTGAACTAATAAATGAGTTCAGCAAAGTGGCAGGATATAAGATCAACACGCAAAAATCAATAATGTTTTTGTACACTAGTACTGAACAATCTGAGGAGGAAATCAGGAGGAAAATTCCATTCTCAATAGCAACAAAAAGACTCAAATACATAGGAGTTAATTTAAACAAGGAAGTACAGGACCTATATGCAGAAAACTATAAAACAATGCTAAAAGAAATAAAAAAAGACCTAAACAAATGGAAAGACATTCCGTGTTCATGGATTGGAAGAATAAATATCGTGAAGATGTCAATCTTGCCCAAACTGATTTATAGATTCAATGCAATACCAATCAAAATCCCAACAGCTTACTTTACAGAATTAGAGAAGGCAATTACCAAATTCATCTGGAAGGGTAAGTGCACCCGAATAGCCAAAAGTATTCTAAAAAAGAAGAGCAATGTGGGAGGAATTTCGCTGCCTGACCTTGAAACATATTACAAAGCTACAGTGGTCAAAACAGCATGGTACTGGCATAAAGATAGACATATCGATCAGTGGAATAGAATTGAGAAGCCAGAAATAAACCCTCACCTATACAGTCAACTGGTTTTTGACAAACCTACCAAGCCCACGCTGATGGGAAAAAACTGTCTCTTCAACAAATGGTGTTGGGAGAACTGGATATCTATAACCAAAAGAATGAAAGAGGACCCCTATCTCACCCCCTATACAAGAATCAACTCAAAATGGATCAAAGATCTAAATATAAAAGCCAGGACCATAAAACTACTGGAAGAAAATGTAGGGAAACATCTTCAAGACCTTGTAGTAGGTGGTAGTTTCTTGGACCTCACACCCAAAGCACATGCAACAAAAGAAAAAGTAGATAAATGGGACCTCCTCAAAATTAAACACTTTTGTACCTCACAGGACTTTGTCAGAAGGGTTAAAAGGCAGCCAACTCAATGGGAAAAAATATTTGGAAATCACATATCTGATAAGGGTTTAATATCCAGGATATATAAAGAGATGTTACAACTCAACAATAAAAAGACAAATGACCCAATTAAAAAATGGGCCAAAGACTTGAATAGACATTTCTCTGAAGAAGGAATACAAATGGCAAAAAAACACATGAAGAAATGCTCAACAACACTCATGGTTAGGGAAATGCAAATCAAAACTACAATGAGATATCATTTCACACCTATCAGAATGGCCACTATTAAAAAGACAGAGAGCTACATGTGTTGGAGAGGATGTGGAGAGATAGGAACACTTCTTCACTGTTGGTGGGAATGCAGGATGGTACAACCACTATGGAGGACTGTTTGGCAGTTCCTAAAGAAGTTGAATATAGAATTGCCATGTGACCCTGCAATACCACCACTGAGAGCAGTGACACAAACAGACATCTGCACACTGATGTTCATAGTCACATTATTCACCATTGCCAAAAGTTGGAAACAACCCAGGTGTCCATCAACAGATGAATGGACAAACAAACTGTGGTCTATTCACACGATGGAATATTATGCAGCTGTAAGAAGAAATGAAGTCATAAAGCATATGGCAACATGGATGAACCTGGAGGACATTATGTTGAGTGAAGCAAGCCAGACACAAAAGGATAAATACTGTATGAATGTGTTAATATGAACCAAATATATTGTGTAATATATTGATTAAAAAAAAAAAAATTTACATGTATCCATTACATTTAATTGAGAAATGTATATATTTATTCATCTGTGTTTACTTTTTAGTTTTTAATTGTTTATATTTTCAATTATTAAATGTACAAAATAAAGTTATAAAATGTTAAAAAAAAAAAAACACAGCTTCTATAAAATCATACTTTTTGGAAGATAGTTTTAAAGGCCCTCTTTTTAAAATGATTTTTTCCTTTAATTTTGAGATAATTGTGAACTGATATGCAGTTATAAGAAATAATGCAGAGCGATCTGTTTGCTCCTTACCCAGTTTCTCTCAGAGGTAACAACTTACAAAACAGGATAGGGACATTAATACACCCTACTAGTCTTTGTCAGATTTCCACAATTTTATTTGTACTTAACCTCTGGATTCCCCGTGTGGGTGGTCTCTTTTTGCTTCTGAATGCTCTTCGATCTTTTATGCCACTGGTGTTTGACAGTTTCCCTATGATGTGTTTAGAGTGGATTTGTTTTCTTTTTTGGGATTTAACGGGTTTCTTGAATCTGAAACCCAGTAGTGTCCTTTACAAATTCTGGAAAATTCCCAACCATTATCTCTTCAAATATTGTCTCTGCCCCATTCTTTCTTCTTCTTCTGAAACTCCAATTACAAACATTAAATTCCTTCACTATCTCCCAGGTATCTTAACATTTCTCTCATATTTTCCAACTCTATCTTTCTGTATTGTATTCTGGACAACTTCCTGCCTTAAATTCATGAATTCTCTTTTGTGTAGTAAAGAATTATCCTCACTCAGAGAGGTCTGGCCTTTGCCCTCTTGGCAAAGAGAAAATTTCCTAAAGGTACTCTCTAACCCCTTGGGAATGTCCTGCCTGGAGAAAAGTGCCTCTGTTTACCTGGGGCCTTGGGCACACCAGGTAGTCTATGCTCACAGAGATTTGGGTAGAGGCTTTGGTATTAACTCAACCTGTGGAGGAGCTGGAGGCTTGGATTAGCCATGCAGCAGACTAACAGGTCTATATGACCAAGTCCTGATAAAAACTTTGGACACCAACACTTAAGTGAGCTACTCTGGTTGGCAGCACTCCGTGCATAATATCATGCATCACTCCCCAGAGAAGACAGCACTGTCCACAACTCTGCTGGGAGAAGACAACAGAAGCTTGATGTGTGGAGCTTTCCTGGTCTCTGTTTCCTGGTCTCTTTCCGTAGCTAATATTGACATGTATTCTTTCACTGTAATAAACTGTAACCATGACTACAACAGTTTTCAGTGAATTCTGTTGAGTCCTTCTAGTGAACTATCAAACCTGAAGGTGGTCTTAGGGATTCCTGAACGCCTACATTTCTTCAGCTCCATCTAATCTACTGCTCAATTTACCCAATGAGTTGTTCTTTTTTTTTTAAGTTTTATTTATTTCTCCCCACCCCTTCATTGTTTGCATTTGTTGTGCCCGTTTGTTGTATGCTGGTCTTCTCTTTCTAGGAGGCACCAGGAACCGAACCCAGGGACCTCCCATGTGGGAGGGAGGCACCTTATCACCTGAGCCACAACTGCTCCCTGCTTTATCATATTTCTCATTGTGTTTCCTCACTGTCCCTTGGTTGCGTCATCTCACTGTGTTATCTTGTTTCATCAGCTCACCATCTTGCTCATTTTCTCTAGGAGGCACTAGGAACCAAACCCGGACCTCCCATGTGGTAGGTGGGAGCTCAGTCACCTAAGCCACATCTGCTTCCCTATCCACTGAGTTTTTAAATTTTAATATTTTAATATATTTTCCTTTCTAGAAGTTCTGGTGTTTTGTTTTTTTTTTCATTCTTTACATAGTTTTATTCCCTTTTATCTTTACAAATTTTGTCCTATATAACTAAAGTCTTTAATTTTTTAAATATTAAATACAGGTATTTTATATTCTCTATATCATTCCGATTTTTGAATTACTCATGGGTCTAATTCTGCTGCCCATTGTTTCTGTTTCTCACTCGTGGTGCCTTGTTTCCTTCTGTGTTTTGTGACTTTGAAAATGAAGTAACCACTTTTCTCAGAACTTTATGAGAATTCTTTAAGATGTAGATTAAAGTTAAATTCCTCCAAACAAGTTCTACTGTGTGCTTCTGTTAGTGTCCTACTGACACAAGCAGTCCACAATCACTTTAAATTGATTTATCTATGTGAGTTTTTCAGACCTGTACAAAGGTGGTATAAATTCTGCCCAAACACCTGCATGAAGGCTGACCTTATGGATGCAAATTCTCAGGGGAGATCCACCCAGTACCAAGGTTGAGAGAGGCCAATTTCCCTGTTGTTCTTTTCAAGCTGGGTAGTTTACTTCTTGTTCACCAATGGTAACGAAGGCCTTGAGTAGTCTGGATTTTCTCTCCTGTCCCTTATCCTGCATAGCAGATATCTAAGGTCTCCAGGGTTTAGCCAAAAGTCTTAGGTGAAAGTCACCTTTAGCCTTCACCTCCTATGGTTCCTGCTTTTGCTTATGTTTGGAGATCTGTGGGTTTACTGCTTTCACTCCAGACCAGTGATAAGTCCCCAACTGGGAGGCTCATTCAAGCCACAAAATTCTATACATTGCTAAAAAAAGAAATGGAAGTTTCTTACTTCTTTTAAAAATTTTAAACAGTTACTTTATATTCTATGAATGATTTTTTCAATGTCTTAAGTCCTTGAGAAATTCTATTCTTTTCCCCCGCTGACTCATTTCACGGATATAATTTTGGACGATAAACTCGTATTTGGCTGATTTTAATCTGTGGGAATCCTGAGGAATTGTAGTTGTACGTTGCTTGCTTTGCAATTCAGAGTTTGATCCTGTCTGGCACCACTGGGGGGCACAAAGCCAGACTGCTTTAATTCACCAACTAGGGGTGCCCTAGATAATTTCCTATCACAAATTAAAAAGGTAAATTGCTTTCTTTCTCTGCTAGGACAAAGGCCAAACAGACATGTTTCCTCCTATCACTTTGAAGATAATGATATTTTTCCTCCCAGCCAAACTTTTCGTGGATATACAGCCCCTTGCCAACGCTGGCTTAATGCCCACTCTTAACTTTCACCTTGTGTGAGTTCCAGGTCTTGCTTGCTCTCTGCTCTGATAGCAGACACAAGAACTTCAGCCCTCAGGGGCAGCCTGAAGGATCAGGTCAAGCTCACCACCCCAATCTTCCCATCAATTCTGAACTTCCCTTCCTTTATTGGAAACTATGCTATGTAGTTTAATGGAAGAGGTTGTTTCATTCTATTGATTCAGCCGTGCCACTCTAAGTGCCTGTAATATGGTTTAAAGAGACAATATAAAAATGCTCTGTGGTCTCTAGGGAAAACAAAATCTACTCAGTAAATGCAAATAGTAGAAATTCTATATTATAACCATTTAAAGTGACACAGGCACAGAAGAAAGATATGAAAGAAAAAAGGTCAGCATAAGAAAAATCAAAATAAGAGATACAAAGTAGAGAACTGTACAACAGAGAAAAAAAATTCTGGAGGGACAAGAGATGTATCATCAAATAACAAACCAAGCAAGAGAAAAGCAGACCCAGAGGAAAACAAAGGATGTGAGAAGAGTGCAATGCCTTGGACTTCCATGGAATAATGAACAACCATATCTTGTGGCTTTTTAATAGTGATTGCTAAAGATTTTTTCAATCGCATTGCCATTTTTCTGGAAAAGCTCCAGAGCAGGTAAGAACTTAAAACTGTGCACCAGGTTTAACTTGCAGGCACAAGTTTGAATCCCTAAGTTGAGCTTAGCCTAACGCTATTAAAAAACCACTAGATGGCCTCCTGAAACTAAGGCTTTTTTGTCCCCTATATGTTTCAAAATTATCAGCAAATTCTCAATTTACAGATTATAAAAATTAAAAAGTCTCCTAAGCAAACCCCAAATCTCATCACATTGAGATATTCTGACATATAAATCTGCTTTACATCTCACTGCTTGGTGGCACAATCAAACCAACTTCTTCTTGTACATGGCATTTTTGATAGACTCAACATTTAGGAAGTTCATCACTTGTAAATTCTGCTACCTACTAATTTTTCTATCCCCAAAAGAATAATTTCCCTCATATTTTTTAAGATAAAAAATTAATCCTTTTTTATCTATTTATACAGACATAAATTTTTACTAAAAATTCAGAGTTCTCAGATAAATATACAGCAATGCCCAATGTTCTGTTTCCTGTAAAAATCTAAGTTCCTTTTCCTGAAGAGCAGGTGAGACCACATAGTTTTTATTGTTAATTAAAATCGCCAACTCTTAAGTTGTCATGGACTTTTCATCTTAACAACAAATGATTATTCTCTGAAATTAGCAATGAATTGTCAATATCCATGAGTTAGTCAAGCACTGAAACGTCTCATGTAAATTATTTATTTGGGGGGAAGAAAAACATGAATAATGCATTCCTAAGCATATTAGCTAAGAAAAACAAGTGTTAGATGAGAGTATGTTCATTTGCCAGAAAACTTCAACATCTAATCAAACATTCTCAGGAGTACCATAAGAGACAATAAATGCTTCCTTCTCCCAAATTCCAAAATTATTGAAATTAGCATGCTGAAATGATAACTTGTAAATAGACTTTTGTCAACAAGTTGAGGTTTTAGTTCTTTACAAATTTTTTTTTTCTGATTCATCATAAATGTTAGGACTCTGATGCATATAATAAACAACTTCTAAAGAATGTATATATATTTATTAATCACTATAATAATACAGTTGCCAGAATCAAATGTATTGCCTAAATTTTGAATTTAGAAGCTCAACTACAGATTCAAAATCTTATCTTTGCCTCGTAATTATGAATGTGTCTGTCTCTTCTTATCACCTCAGGAGCTAGGACATGTTTCTGCTGAAAAAGCAGGAAATGAAAGCCTGGAAGTGCCAGAGCCAACAGTCTACCAGGGACATCTCTCCTTTCTGAAACACTGGCTGGCTGTGAAGTGGCCTGCTCAGCCCTGGTGCACAAAGGCTGGATCGCTTTCCTCCTTTTAAGAAGGTTCTCTTTTGTTGGATTCTGAATTCTCTGTAAAATTAAGGGCCCCCAAATCACTCCCCTACTTCTCCTATCAGAAATAGAACCAGAAAGGGACTTGTGTCTTTTTCTTGGTTTCTTGGACAGTTTTTCAGAGGGCAAAAACGTATTCAGGGCTGTGCTACTAATAAAAAAGGGGGGGGGGGCAAAAATTCCTAGTGCTGGCTACAGTAACAGGTTGATTCCAATTCTGTTATACAGGCAGATGGAATTTTAGGGATTCTGGAAAGGAATGTAATTTCCCACACAGTATATCCTCTTCTTTCCAACTAGACTGAGGACATACTAAGCATCATTTCTCTGAGAAAAAGAAATGTAAGACTCACCAGTGAAGTTATGTTAAAAATTCAGATGCCCTGGCTCCTTCCAAATGTATGGAATCGGAATCCTCAGGGGAAGGACCCAGATATCTTTTTTTATTTTATTTATTTTTTTAGGAAGTACCAGGGATTGAATCCAGGACCTCGTACATGGGAAGCAGGTGTTCAGCCACTGAAGCTACATCCACTCCTCGAGTACCTTTTTTTTTTTTTTTAACAAGCATCCAGGTGATTCTTATGATGAGGTAACTCTGAGAAACACTGACTTTGGGACTATGTTCATCTAAAAATGAAAAATTTCCGTTGCTATTAAATTCTGTATAAGCCCATTAAGAAGAGGTACGTGGAGCAAAAGGACTGTGCCCACATCAAGATAAAACACAGCTAGCCTTTTAGGGTGGCTGAATAATATATGAACATGGACTAGCTGTTCCCTAATTGCCAAACTGTTAACTTGACAACTGTTAAGCTGACAACCTCTGCCACTATATCAAGCAGACTAAGTTGCTCTCAGAGTCGCTATCAGGAATTTTGCAAAGGCATGTTCTTGCTGTCTAGCATGTGTCCATCCACCAAAGACCTGTACAGAACAGAATAACTTTCAAATTTAAAAGGCAATGCAAAACCAGGAAGAGCTTCTTGAGACCGGCATAAAAAGAAAATATAAGGGATGTGGATATGCTTATTTTTACCTCCATGCGATAGCCTTGGTGTGAAGTACAAAACACAGCCCATAGAAGGCATTTAATACATGATTGAGCAGTGGGTGAATGATAGTGAATGAATGGGGCAAGTGTCAGTGATGAAAATAAAAATGGTGTCATGTCATTCACAAACTCCCTTAGAGGAAAGTATTTTAAATGATTGTTTTAAATTACCTGGTAGAAAATTTTACCAGCCTTTAACCTGAATAGGTGGCATTGAAGTTTATTTTCAAAAAAGAAAGGAAATCACAAAAGATCCACAAAGTAAAAGAAAAGGAAAAACAAAAAAACAAAAAAACACGCACACAATAAAAAGGCTGAGTCGGTGCTCCTCCCCTGGGCTCAGCATAAAATCCACTCACAGCATACTTCAGTGCCAAAATTCACAAGAACCAAACAACAAAGGGAGGGGAGAATTCGGGTGGTGGTGGACAAAAATCCCGCAGAGACAGAATGGGGGTGGGGATGAGGGAGGGAGGTGGGACAGCATGCAACATGCAGGGACCTCGGTGAGGACGACACTTGGGGTGCAGAGGGCCAGGGAAGTGAGACACACCTCGACCACAGAACAAACCGCTTACCCTCCGCTTTACTGGCAGTGCCATCTTTAAGCAAATTAAAAAACAAGGGAAGGGATAACAGGGAACAGTTAGTAACATCAAAAAATAAAGAAGCAGAACGTTATTGGCTACTAAAAACGCAACAGTACAATTTAAAATAAAACTACAAGGGTGAAACAAGTTCAACAGCAAAGCAAGTCAGAAGCATGTAAGTGCGCCTTATAGAGAAATTAGCGTAGTACAGTGTGTTTTTGCTTTTAGAAAACAAAAGAATAAGAGCAACCCAGGGTGGTGTCACAGTTCAAAGAGTGACTGTTGGTTTTGTTTTCTGGAGGTTTTTTGTGTGGTTTTTGTTGTTGCTTTTTTTTTTTTTAAGCCAACCCTCATCCTCTTAGTTCCTTTTTCTTGGAAGAAAGTAACAGCAGAGTAGGGAGGGAAAAACACTAAAAGTCAAAATACTACAGAGTCACAGACAGGGCAGAGGCAAGTGAGAAGCTGAGAGAAGCTAGCTCCAGCAAGGCTTATCCCAACTACACGTCCAGCAGCAGGAGCTGAAGCGCGTGGTACCTGAGTCCAGCCCTACGTACTCCATGTCTTCCCTCGCGGGTCTGGGCTCTAGAAGTTTGGAAAAGGAGCATCAGCTTTAATGTGATAAAACTTCCGCACGGATGTAGGATATGCTATAGCAAATGTGTCAACCCAGGTAATCACTGAACAAATTCTCAGTTGGATTATGTTATAATTCAGGGTGGATTTAAAGAAAAAAATTTAAGTGGAGGTAGGACTCTCAGAAAAAGGCAAGAGAATCAGAGTATTCCAGTCTTGTTATTGAAGAAGTCACATTGGACTGAAAATGTATCATTGGTGCTTCTAAGGGGGTAGCCCCGTATCAGACCCAACTAGTACTGGAGAGGGTTGGTCCACACTAAAGCATTCCAAATGCTCACAGAAACACCACCAAGGTGCTCTACAAGGTTTTTACTCAAGTTTTCAGGTAACAAAACAAACACTAATTGTAAACAGTAAAGGTGGACCAAATGTACTGAAAACAGCTATAGACTTAAAAGTTGAACTAAAATGAACAGAACTGATTCGCCCTAGGAGAGAAGAGTTGTAATTTATCCCTTTTTCAAAGATTACACATGAAGCAAAATATAAACATTCCTCTGTAATGCTGCCAGTAGTTAACCAGTGGAAAAGGAGAGTTATTAGTGGATTTCTTCCCAAACGAAATGTGCAAATGTGCGTGTGTAAGGAAGTGCTCCTTCGGAGAAATAAGACTGCTTTGTTGTAACAAACATTCCAGACCATCAGCCTTCAAGCTAATAATGGTCCTGTCACAATCACACTTCCTTTCCCCTCAAGTGGTATCAGTTTACAAAGGGCCTTTGCATCCTTATCACACACCTGAGTTAGGTGGCTAATTGCTACCAGTAATTCAAGGGTGGGGGAAGACTTGGAGTCCAGTGCCTGCTCGAGGTCATCGAGCTCAGGCATGGCAGACCCAGGAGCCTTCTCTCAGTTCTCTTACCTGAGCTTCCAGGGCTCCGAGCATTAGCTTCAGAACCGACTTCAGATTTCGTTTGTAAGCCACCTCAGTAACTCAAGTGCAGTTATTTTGTGAAGTTTAAATTTTATCCATTTCCTTAAAATCCAAAATAGAACTAGTACAGCTAACTCCCCAGATTTTGGCTTGGCCCTTTCAAAAATAAGATGAAATAAACTGAAATCAGCCTTACATGTACTAGACATTTACTGATCTACCATTGTATCCTTTGAAAGAGGGCCTGAAAATAATTCCCCTCTTAAAAAAATTTTTTTGGGGCAACCCTCACAATAAGGGTACAACCCTCCCAGGTGATGCACGGAAGGACGACCCTGTTGTGTGATGTCAGTTAATGAGTTCTTCACATTTCTTGAGCACTCCCTGCTCCCACACCGCTATAGTCTTAAAATGAAAAAACGCTAAGCATGTGGACGACCTTCGGGGGCTCCATACTCGGACCCCTCGCTAAGCCCCTCTGGCTCACTCCCACCAGTGGAGGAGGTGGGAACGATGCAGCCATGGCTGGCCAGGGAGGAGAAGGTGACGCTGAGGAAGGAGCACAAGCCTGAGCGTCCTCACCCCAGGAAGGGAGCACCCAGCAGAGGGTGGCTGCTGCCCAGCAACGGGTGCACAGGGCTACTACTCAACTACGTATCCCTGTGGCAGTGGAAACTTCCTCGACCACGGCTTTGGTAAGCTGTTAAACCAATGACACCGTTTGGGTGGCAACGGAGGGCAAGGGTGCTGGGACATGATTACCTAAGGATGCATAAGACCCTGGAGGCAAAGCCGCTGCAGAGCTGAAAGGTGTAACGCCTGAGGATGAGGAGACTTTGGACTTGGCACTGGCCGCTGCGTTCACGTCGATGTCACTTCGAGACCGCTGGAGGGATCCAGTTGTTGACACAGATTTGGTACTAACTGTAGATGCTTTAGTGGTTAGGGATGAAAGATTAGTCAGGACCACACTGGAAGTTTAGGCATAGATTGAAACTTGACGTTTTACTTTTCTTGAAAAGAAGTATCAAATTTTAAAAATGTCTAAGCACACAGTGCTAACCACCAAAACTCTCTCCTGGTCTCTAAGGACAGAGTTCAGTCAATGCTGAAGGAAATGACACGTGACCTCAACTATACACATACCTATCACGTTTGCTTTCTTATAATCAGAGACTATCAACCCTGAGAAATGGACCATATTTCTGGTTAACATGAGGAGTGAAATGGAAAAATCTCCCCGTATGGCCAGTTTTCTCATGGGGTGGCACAAACGCCAAGTGCACGCTCACCTAGACACCCTCCACCTTTTCTCTGGAGGCAGCAGGACTATGTACCACACTCCACCTCTGGGTGCTGCCAAGCTGCTGCTGCTCAAAACATCACAAGGCATCTCCACCCCACTTATCAAGCGATGCAAGCCGAAGGGCAGCACACCTTGTGGCAGTGCCGACATGCTGAGGGGCTGGGAGCGGACAGGCCACAGCACTCAGCTCCCACTCACACAGCCATCCTGACCACGACTCTTACTGAGTAGCAACAGGCCTACGTTTCAAACCTAAGAATAACCTGAGAGCAGGCTGCTGGCTCCTGCCACGGGACAGTCTCTGAGTGCAGTCCCGCACTATCCCACCTGAGGCTAAGCCAACCCTGCTCTGCAGCTGTGAGTCTTACCTCTGGATGTGGTACTTCCAGTAGGACTTCTTTTGGCAGAGAGTGGTCGGCTAAAAATCAAAGTATGCATCTGTTCATTATCAACTATACATTTAATTTGCATTAGTAAAAGTACACATTACAAGAGGAAATGATGATAATGAAGTATTTCAATGTTTTTAGATGTTTTTCTGGGGGGCTCGAAAAACAATCTTATACGCTTCAAAAATAAATTCTGGATTGCCTTTTGAAGACAAGAGACACAAGTTATAACTAGAGACAGAAACTATAAATACAGAGAGAAGGTGACGAAACACAAATCCCAGGTTTAAGTGCCCTCACTTTTCAAACTTTTGTCCAGGGTAAAACTTCCCTTGTCTTATAAGACTCTTTGGAAGCAGTCTGGACAGTTCACATTACTCTATAACTCACATTTGCTACTCCACACTGTATACTAGGACTGAGGTAAATTTAACTGAAAGCAATTTCTGGCAGCGACCAAAGCCTTCTACTTCTCACCATTCTCCATAAACTTACCCAGCACCAGAAGCTACCCAAAGTAAGTGCTTCAGGGGACTTTTAACTGGCCCCCGTATTTTAAAAATAAGCTAGAATGTGTGTTTCCATACAGTGAATTCGTAAACATAAAAAAATGTCAGAAGTAACGAGCAAAGCTGACATCCTTACTTCAGACTCTCCTGTGAGCTAGACGATGAGCGGTCCGACTGAGGCAGTGACACGATGCTGTCCGAGTTCTTGAGATGGGACTGCAGGGCCTTCTGGTAGGAGGACTCCAGGGAGTGGTACAAGTGCTCAGCTTCTCTGCTGAAGTGACTGTGGAAGCCCCAGTAACATCTAGAAAGACACAGCCCCATCACAGTTGGTGGGCCACAGTGGGCCCTGCCCAGTACAGGACACCGCATGACCTTTGCCAGGACATGGGGCCTCAACTTACCTACTAAGAGTTTTGTCTTGTTTCTTTAATAAGCTAAAGTATATTTTAGTAGCAGTAGTGGCAAGGAATAATGACAAGAGCGTGAATAAGAGAGTCCTGGTATAAATCCTGACCCCGTGGCTTGCTGGTCTTTTGATGCAAGGCAAGTTACTTACCTTCATGGAGCCTCGGTCTTTTTATAAAGTGGGAACTCAAGGGCCTAACTTGCAAGATTAGAGTGCATTAGTGAAGACGGAGCTAAAACCCCCAGAACTGTGCCTAGAACACAGGGAGGGGGCTTGATCAATGATAGCTTTAATAAATGCAATTGGACATGCATTGATTTGAGGTTTTTAAAAGTGCCTCCTTGATAATACAGAAAAAAGAAAAATGGAAAGGTGTTCAAAGCTACTCAAAATCTATACTACATTCTGATTAAAGAACTAGGAAAAAATGGGGAGGGGGGGAAGCAGATAAAACACAAGGATAAAAAAAGAGTAAGTCAATCATTAACAAATCCATTCCTGACAGTTCTCGGCAACTGTTTATGATGTCGCCTGCTTGGGTAGGAACTACTCAAGACACATGGTGGAAAGAACTTCAGAGATACCACGAGGTCTCCCGAAGAGCTCAGGCAAGGCAAGTACGATTTAACGGTGAGGGCAAAGAAAGACAAATAACTGGAGCAGGGTGCATTTACATGGCCACGTCAAGCTAGTAAGACTAGACCTTAACCTGTGCAGGTCAACTATGGACATACAGAAAAAACTGTCACAGATGCAAAACTGGATGCAAAACACATCTAAGTGCTTTTCTGATTCATGTGATAATTTCTCATAAATTTGAAAACAAGCATTCTATTGTCTGTCAGTCCTGTTTATATTCAATAATATCACTTGTTCTTTTAAGACTAGACACTTAACAATTTCTAAACAAAAACCTAGAGAAGTATTGTGAAGTGACATTTCAGGGTCATATTTAGAAGTCATAATTCATAAAACATATTCCAGTAACTTAGTGAGATTTTTAAAATTTTTATTGTGGTAACATATATACAACACAAAATCTATTTTAACCATTTTCATGTTTACAATTCAGTTATATTAATTACAGTCACAATATGATGCTATCAACACCACCACCTGTTACCAAGACTTTTTCATCAACGCAAACAACTCTTTATGGATTTTCAGCAAGGCAATCCAGACATAAACATAAAAGGAGTTAACAAAAGAAGTGTTGTGCAATATAAACTTACTTTCTGGCTTCTATCCTTGCTTCAGAATCGGCATCGTGTATTCCCTTCTTTATTGTTTCAGCTAACACTGATATATGTCTAGATATTTAGAGAAGAAAGAAATAGCAAGCATAAATATATGTTTTTTGTTGTTGTTTTTTTAAGGAAGTACCGGGGATTGAACCCAGACCTTGTACACAGGAAGCAGGCGCTCCACCACTGAGCTACATCCACTCCCCAAAGACAGTTCGGTATTTGTTTTGTTTTGTTTCATTTTTAGGAGGTACTGGGGATCGAACCCAGGATCTCATACATGGGAAGCAGGCACTCAGCCACTTGAGCTACATCCACTCCCCAATATATGATTTTATGTAGACAGAAACGGGTATGGGAAATAACTTCACAGTGGCAATTCGGAACTTCGGGCCTCTGAGCCAAGGTCAGCCACCTGACCTGCAGCTTAGAAAAGCAGAACACCATGTCAGTCTTTTAAACCTGCGATTCTGTCCCAGCACCCTATCCCTGCCCCATCACACCTGTACCTTGACAAGCTGACCCTTTTGAGTAATTTCGCTTTTAAACAGCTGATGTTTTTCAGGCCACACTTTAAATATTTAGTTCAATCTTTTATGAATCTGATTTACAAAACCCTATTTTTCCACGTGTTCAGACTGAGTTTCTACAGGAATTATAATGAGATAATGATCGTTAACATTAAAGAAGCTGTCTGCATCGCATTTCTACACTTGAACAGAATGTTTCTCATGTCCCACGACAATTTAACATAAACAAGTTTATAAAATCACATGCCCAGTTTCTAAGTAGGTATGCTCTTTACTTATGTCTTACCCTAGCTGAGAAGATAGCATCAAGATGCCTTACTGAATATTTAATAGTTTTAAGAAAAGGTAAGTGACAAAAATGAAGTTTCAACAAGTTTATAGAATAAACACTAAGACCAATTTTACTAGTTCACTCAAGGCTGTGGCCTCATTCCATCCTCCGTGCGTAAATACTTAGTGAGCATCCGCTAAAATGGCAGATGATAAGCTCAAATGAAGAGGCTGCATCTGAGTCTTCCAGCTTTTTGTTCTGCTCACCTGTCCCCACACATAAAATCCCTCAGTCCACTTTCCACCTGTAAATTCCAAAACCACCAGCAAATAAAGAGGGTATAATGCCCTCAAGATTAAAGTATAAGAAAGTATCTTTAAAAATGTGTGACTACCTTCTAGATTCAAAGCATTTATTTTCAGATGAAATTTTACCTCATGGAGGTTTGGTTTTATTTCATCTTTGACCACTACAGTGTGGAATAGGATTTCACGGTGTACTCGATTTACATCCACTAATGAAATATTTAATAGGCCATAGAGTTCTTCACAAACTATACGATACACCATTAGAAAACGGGTAGCGCATCATCATCATCTATTGTCTCCAAATCTAACGCAGGAATACATCAGGCACCTAAAATTGATAGAAGCTAAAAGTGGCAAAGAAGGAACCTCAGAATCGATAGGGAGATGCGTCTTCAAGAATTCTACCACAAGCCTACTTTTTATCATGACAATGTGGAAGTCACCATACACCACCCTGAATAAAGAGAGCACGTCGGACTTTCTGATTCAGAGGGATAAAAAGGAAAACTTTCAAAGGAGTGAGATTCCTTCAAGGACCTAAACGTCAGCCCCTGCTTCCTTCAAGAGCAGCCCGAAGCATCTAACTTGGAACTGATGGGGAATGAGAGTCAACAAAGAGTTAACCCTGGCTTTGCAGCTGTTACAATGTACATCTGTCTGCATTTCTAGGCATGCATTACTTTAATCGATGAAATTTATCAGAAGCTTCTGCCAATACTGATGTGGCTCACATCAGTAGGAACAACATGAACAGTCACACAGACAATCCTTAGGGTCCTTCACTGCTTACAAAAAACATGTGGGCCACCCTCAACTCAGGTGGAAAAACAGTTTCAAACCAGATGCTCACCGTTCCAATGAATGTGTCTGCCATTCTTGTAGAAGTAAATCTAAAAATTCAAAACAGCGCCTGAAAAGTTAAGGAAAAAATATATAATTTAGTAATTTGTAATTTGTGAAAATAACACTAGCTTTTTTCTTAAGTGACCCAACACTACCTACCTTTTTATAGTTGGTAAATTTTGTCTGATATTTATGATTAGAAAAATTCCACTAATGAAAAAAACCAAACAACTGAAAACCAAAGCAAATGAAAATTCTTAAGTATCTGTGGTGGTTACTGAAACCCAAGGGCAGGAGACAAGGGTTTCCTTCAAATCGGTAACTTGGGCTTCGGGCAACATTACCAAAGGGTCTGCCGTGGGCACACCTGGAAGGTCAACAAACAGTGCTGAGTCAGGGCACAGGCTTTTGCTTTAACTGCACTGAGTGCCGTGCCTGGTTATATCCCCCGTAAGTATGCAGCAGAAGCAAGTGACTGGTCAAGATTCAGAATCCCAGAAATCACTGTCAGAAGATGCAAAAAATATATACCTCCTCCTATCTATGTGGTACTAAATCACTGTCACTGGCACTTACAGTATTTATCTCTTGCAGGTAATTGCTGCCTTCATTCAGGGCATAGGGAAGGCCAATGACACAGACAGAGGTACACTTCAAGAAAATTGTACCAGGGTGGGGGTGGGGGGGAGCCTCTGCTCCCTACCCCCAGTCCGTCTCCTCCCCTACACACACACACACACACACACACACACACACAAACAAGCAATACAGATTGTCCAAATTCACTTTCCTGAAAATTCAGATCATGATCCTTCAACTCAAAGGCAAGTACTGCAGTGACCTTAAATAACATTAGGCATTTTATACATTTACTTTTTTTCCATAGAGGGAGATTTAGAATTTGTTTTTGTTTTTAAGCAATCCAAAAATAGTGAGGCAATCTTTTGAAAATGTACCTTCTCACGGCGACAGACTTAGAGGTACAGTTGCTCGTTATGACAGGAATTAGCCTAGGGATGTGTGTATGCTGTAGAAAAGAATAAAAACCAGAGGTGAACGTTTGAAAATAACCAAACAAAACAGCAAAACTAAGAGAACCACTTCCTTGGTTAACCTGCTTAAAGCATATAAATATATACTACGGATTAGAATTTTATTGAGAGTAAAAAGGAGAAAGAATTCCATTGGATACTGCCAAAGGCTATAACAAAATTTATAAACTCAAAAACAGACAATATGATGATATTTAAATAAGTCTAAAAATTCAAAAGAGATCATCGGTATAAGGTCTAAATTATCTCGTAGCTGAGATTTTTAAATGAGTAATCAGACCAATATATTTTGATATTTTGAAATTGCTTCATTGGAAATGTCCAATAATGGCTATAGGTTTAAATTTTGAAGCAGGCAGCACAAAATAAAATAAATAAAAATAAAACAAGATAAATAACACACAATAATCAGGAATTATTTTGTACAGATTTTAGTTAACATCAACAAGCCTCAACATTTCAAGGCTTATCTCTGGGGAAAAGTCACTTGAAGATGGGGAAGGAGTGAGGTGGAAAATGTCTATTTTTCATTTTAAAAGCCTTTGTGAATTCTCACGTTTTATTGAAAACTTGGACATATATTACTGGAAAAATTATTTAGATTTGAATAAATATTTAGGAAAATAAATGAATACTTTGTTGCTATGCTTAAACGCACTTAGCAAAACAAGTTTCCAAAGAGTAACAGAACCATGAGCACAAATATTCAAAATGGAAGGGTTGGAAATTAAGGAGTGAAGCACAGGAATGCTGAGCAGAAGCTCAAATATGTAAAACTAATGGTGAATCAACTAACAACCCTTCAGTAACAATACACCGTACCCAGAATTCACATTATGGAAGACAAAATGCTCTCACGCTAAAATTAAGTGGGGAAAAAAGGGACACTATTATATGGACAGCATGATTCCAACTACACATAAAAAAAGACCTGGAGAAAATACACTAAAATGTTGGAGTGGATGTCTCTTACATGCTAGAGTTATATACGATTTTTATTTCTTCTTTACCCCGCTCTCTGTTTTCCAAAATGCACATTATCAAAGCTAAATGTGAAAATACTCTAATGAAAAATGCCTCTAGTATTTCTTCTCAATCACTTTTACTTGTCGCTTGCTTATTGTATATGTGGCCCTAAGACACTCACCCGAATGATTAACCTGACAGCTACAACACCAGATGTGGCCATAATTTTGGCACTATTTGGAATTAAATTAAAGATGGTTGGCATGATGGCTTCAGCTCCATGATCAAACTTATTCCCCAGAACTGAGGACAGATGCCTGTAATAAGAAGTGAAATTGGACTGTAGTTATATTTCTTACAAACATTGAGGCATATAAACCTCTTAACATTTCACAGCCTTCATTTAAACATATGTAGGATAAAGAACAAGGGGTCTAATGAAGATACTTTAAAAATACTGCCAAAGTGCACGTAGAAGACATGGCAAACAGTCATGATCCCAAGAGTTTTTTTTTTTTTTAACCAAATTATTTCCAACTAACTGGTCTTAAAATAGCAAAAGACAATTAAACAAATCAATTATACAACTTCAGTGAGCCAAACATATGAAAAGATTCCCTCATCCTTTTGTTCCTTTGGCCTTTTATTGTTATCATTATTTTCAAGAAGCTTTAGATTACATAAATGTTACATCAAAACATAGGGGATTCCCATATACCTCACCCCCACACACACACTTTCCCCCATTACAACATCCTTTATTAATGTACATTTGTTACAGTTGATAAACGCATATCGAAGCATTGCTACTTTTTAACATATAATATTCTTGCTTCCTATCTGACTGCAGCCAAAGCTTTTAAACAGCTGCAATGCCTCTTTATTGCGGCTGCTTCTTTGATATTCTGACATCCATTCTAGCACACAAGTTTTAGCTCCCAACACTGCCACAGGTATAGTTGGGATGAAGCTGTACTACAGCATGGTTTTTAATAGCTACAGTACTACTGCAAACAAAGAAGCAAACAAAAATTCTGATAGGCATGCTTCATTGTGCCTGCAAAATCAATGAAGAGTCTGAGGAGAGATAGTTTTACAAAATTTCATTTTGCTATATAACAACTAGAGGCTTCAGAGTTAAGTCAATGAATAAAACTTAATTTAAAATCTGTGATACTGTACATAATAGGGCAGGAAATAATGCAAAAATACTGACAGAAGAATAACTAGAGTGGGTCTGGGAGGCTGGTTAGAAGTTACGATAGAGACCACTAACACATCCCCTGGGCCATCTGGGCAGCACTGGGAGGGCTATTCTAGGAGGCAGAGAAGTTGGAGTGTCGCAATCCTTACCCTAACGTGATACAAGCTTCCCGCACTACCTGAGACCGCAGATCCTTAGCAGATAGTTTAAAGGCTCCATCCAAGAGACGCAAATGTTGAAAGAAGTTATCATACTCAGCAGCACCAGCCAAAAGTAAAGATCGGATCTTTTTTAGCTAATGGGTGAGAGAAAATGAGAGGTATATAAAACAATGCTTAGGAGATAATCTATTGAACAACAGAGTCCATCACACAGACGAGATCAACCTCCAAGTTCAACTGATAGAGAAATAGTTTTACACAGAAGAATTAATTTAAATATTAGCTAATACACTGAACTAATCTATAGAGCATCACAAATAAAATCAAATAATTTTTAAAATGCAGTACAGGTATCTGTGATAAATACATTACAATTCTACAAAATATAGTTTTTAATTGGCAACATTTTGGTGTATTTATAGAGTCAATGACACTAATGAAAAAGTAACTAAAATCTTCATTTTGGCTTGTAAAAGACCCTCACTCAACTGCCATTTTTTACACTCAAAGGATTAAGTAACCCTACAGTCTTTCTATATTAATCTCTACTGCATCATTATTAAATGGCTAATATGAATTTAAAACAGAATGCAAATGCCATTCCTCCATCTCTGTTCTTGCCAGCCAATCAATGATAAAAACAGCTTTCCTCAGATAAGACACACCCTTACCTTAATGTTCAGCCCACTTGGGTTCATTAATCCACTTTTTAAAAATAGATACACACAACTTTTTAGGAAGTGATACGAAGAAATAAAGAAATATGGAAGGTTACACACTAAAAACGCCACTAAAAAGACATTTTTCTGGCAAAACAATCACAGAATAAAATCTTTACTAGGATGGGAGTAGAGGTCGTCATCAGACATTGCACAGTTAGGTCTCTGTTACAAATAAGATATACAGGAAGGTATAAGTTGGCATGTTTTTAAAAGAGAAACAGAAGTGAGGTACTCTTCTAAAAAGGTAATGTGTTAATATGGTAATCTATATTTAAAACATCAATTATTTAAAAGTCATTCGAGCTGTACCCATCATTTAATAATAAAATATTTTGAATGTTTAAACATATCTAATGAAAATGTAATCGCATGAAGGCAATGGCTTACAGCATTTACTCTTTGCTCCCAGTCATGCTTGTCATCAGATAATATTTCCCTAATTTTGTTTATGGATTCCTCAAGGTCTCGGCTGGAATATATCTGTAAGCAAAATTGATTTACAATCAATATCAGAAAATTTCCAGAAACAAAGGTAATCTTCTAACTACATGAAGTCAAGATTGTTAAGTATCTTTTGGAGACACATCCATGAGGTACCACCTAGACAGGTTTTTCTCGGGACACACGTCTTCCCCACCGTGAACGTGTACTCACTGGACTTGCTGGCCTTGTGTGGACAACCCAGCCTCAACACAGCTTTACTATAAACTTAAGGGACGATTTCATGTGCAAAAGGAGAGAGGCACCTTCTGGGGAATGGCTGATGGTATGTGAGTCAGTTACTACTCAGCGGTATTTATGACACCACCTTATACCTGTAACTTAAACACTTTCAAATCTACTTTCTTGTTTATTCCCATGACTTCTTTATGAGCTAGGTGGGGGGATACTCAACCAAGCATAAGGCAGGCTGGGAAGGTCAAATACTAAGGGTAGGCCAGAGCCTGATTTACATACACATGGCAACCAAGCGCCAGAGCTGGGAGGTCCACCCAGACGGCCAGTGCACGCGGAGCCCAGGGCACAGCGCTGACAGTGGAGGAAAAGTGTGTTCAGCCCCAGCAGCAAATGGAGATGCTGAGGCACAGGGCAGGCAAAAACTGGGTGACTGCAACCCAACTATTATAAATAACCCCCCTTCATATGGTAGGTACTAAGTGAAGCATAAAAAATGGTAGAAACTGAACTTTTTAAAAACCATTTTCCTTACTGCTTTTCAGGCACCAAAGTACTTAAGTTTTACAAATTTTTCTTTCTAAGAAAAATCCCTTAATAAGCGTGCTGCTGCTACTTTCATCTACCCCAATCATTTCTTTTGTTTTTTTAATCTGACCTGCCTCAATAACTTATTAGTAGAGCAAGCAACTTCTGCTCAGTTCTTATAGACTTTGGTTCTTCATTTCAACTACAAAAGGTTCTGAGCTTCAGAATCTAGTCTGCACCAAGGCTATCCTCTAGTAATTTTTTTTTTTTTTAAAGGAGGTACTGGGGATCAAACCCGAGACCTCATACATGAGAAGCAGGAGTTCAACCACTAGAGCTACCTTAGATGCCCTCTCCTCTAGTCTTTTTTTTTTTCCCAAAGATTTATTTTTATTTATTTATTTATCCGCCCCTTGCTGCTTGTGCTTGCTGCATCCATTTGCTTTTGCATTTTTCTGGGTCTGCTTGTCTCCCTTTGTTGAGTCATCTTGCTGCATCAGCTTACCGCGCCGCGCGGGCCAGCTTGCCTTCACCAGGAGGTCCCAGGAATCGAACCCGGGGCCTCCCAAATGGTAAACGGGAGCCCAGCCAATTAAGCCACAGCCGCTTCCCCCTCTCCTCTAGTCTTGAGAGTTAAAATTACCCAACCTAGAAGGGACTTGGCATATGGCATATTCAAAAAATGCAATTTGGAGAATAAATCTAGCCTTGGTTTTAATTATATGCAACTATACTCACTTACCTGCACTACAGGTACATCATCAAATGCTTTAATAAAGTCCTCTTCATCAACGGCACCTGCTCCTTCTTTTGCAGCTATAAAAAATAAATTGTTTTTAATTAAACAATGTGAAACACACAAATATAAAACACCAGAGAAGTCTCAATACACACATCAAAATTACATTTTGGAAGATTTACAACTATTTTTATAAGAGTATTATTTTAAAAGTTGGAGCATCTTAAAATTGACAAACTTTATTGACTTTTTTTTTTTGGAGGCACTGGGGATTGAACCAGGGACCTCATCCATGTGAAGCATGTGCTCAACCACTGAGCTACACCTGTTCTACAACTTATTGACTGTTTTTTTTTTTTAAAGATTTGTTTTTCCTCCCCCCACCGAGATGGCTCCCTCACCTGTCTGCTCATTGTGTCTGGCATATTCTTTAGGAGGCACTGGGAACCAAACCTGTGACCTCCCATGTGGGAAGTGGGTGCCCAATCACTTGAGCCACATCCGCTCCCTACTTGTTGTGTCCCTTCGTTGTGTCCCCTCGTTGTGTCTTCTCATTGCATCAGTTTCTTGCATCAGGTCATTGCTTCAGTTTGTTACATCAGCTCGTTGTCTGCTTGTCTTCTTTAGGAGGCACCGGAAACCGAACTCAAGACCTCCCAGGTGGGAGACTGGCACCCAACTGCTTGAGCCACATCCATTCCCCCCTTATTGACTTTTAATATCAAATATAGTAATTCTATATGTTATATTCCTTAGTCTAAAGCATTTAGAGTGACTATTTCCTTAAGCAGAGACTGGCTGGGCTTTAAAGGATTTAGGTTACTTGTACTGTTTTAATATACAAATCTTTTGAAAGATTCCTAATGAACAGGTATAATAGAAAATTTAATTCTTCAGGGAATAAATTAGACTATGCTATTGTTGGGAATTCAGCATAAAAAATTTGTGAAATACTCAAAAAAGTTCTAAAGAATTTAACAGTTTCCAACATTTCCATTTTCTATTAGTCATAAAATATTCCCATTTCTTTGAAATCACGATAACTGTGCCAGTTTTTCGTTGATGGAGAACAGCACTGGTTTCAAATTTTTCCCCCAAACTATTAACTAAGTACTCTAAGATGCTTTGTGTCTTAAAAGTTAATGACTGTGTGAATCTATACGAAGAATCTAGAACAGGTAAATTCACAGAAACCAAAAGCAGGCTGCTGGTTGCCGGGAGCTGGAGTAAGAAGCGAATGGGGATGACCACCAGTGAGTGAGGGGTTTTCTTTAGAGATGCAGAGATGTTTTAGAGCTAGATAAAAGCCGTTGCATGGCACCATGAATGCACTAAAGGCCACTGAATTGTTCACTTTAAATTGGTAGTTTTAACCATTTTTGAAAATATAAATAAATAAAACCAAGGAAGAAGATAAGAAATAAGTTAATTACCATTATTTGGGAGAAGAGTTATTTCTCTTAGCTGATATGAATGCCATACATGAAAACCAGGTGACATTTTATGAGATTGTTTTGTCACAATAAAGACTTGAGCATTGGTGTCCTATGCTCTTGTTCGTTGTAACCCCCCCTCATGATTTATGCTAAACTGTCTGGCTGCTTTTCCAACGGCTTCTTGCTGATATGCTGCCTGGTGTTCGGGGCCCTGAAGGACCACCTACCCAGAAGAGGGTCTGATGGACAATCCCAGCAGTGGTCAACGTGTGCTATGACTCTTGGCAAAGGCCGCTCCTAAGGCATTCACACACTAACCACGGACCACAGACCGACAATAGCATACGGTTATGTACTCTGTGTCTGTCTTAGCCTGAGGCCCCTCCCACCCACAGACCCACGACAGCCCCTGCTGAAGAATTTCAAGAGAAGGACCCAGTAAGGACACTGATGACTACAGCGCTAAACAAAATGGAGAAAGGATGAGCGCGCAGCTGTAGGGTAAGACAGGGCTCATCTCAGGCATAATCTCCACTGCTGGGACTTTTGCAAGGGGTATGGGTGAGGGGCAAGGAGGAAAAGAAGTGGTCTGGTCGTGTGGAAATTCTCTAAACCTTCTTTTATGGTCTGATAGTACCCTAGAGTGGATCAAAAGGAAAGACTAGAAGGAACTAATAAGAATAACAAAATAAAAGGCACAAGGCAATGGTTTTCCTTCTGTTAGACCTGAGGTCAACTTCACTTTCTGCTGTAAGTGCAGTTCCTTCAACACGGGCAGAGAGGCTGGGGGTGTAGGAGCCAGAGTGGTACCTGGCTGTCAAGTCAAGCTTCAGGATTCATAAAAGCACACCAGATGGAGGGAGGAAACCAATGATAACCCTTCCTTCCTTCCAGCTTTTACTTAGCCTGTCCAGCCTTAGCTTTTTTTTTTTTTTTTTTTTAGATCACTGAATGCTTCCCAGGCTCAAAAGTCCAACCTAATAGTAAGTATGATTCTAAAAGCAGTGGCTATATGATTTTTCTGAGGTAAAAGGTAAAACATTTGCACAATAAATGGAAAATGAGACAATAAAATGACCACACATACAGGTAACCTGGAATCACACTGCCTGGATTTGGGACGGGGGTGGGGTGGGGAGAGGGGAAATTATGAAAGGAACCTTTGTAAATTAATCTTCAAAGCCTCTGGGAGCTGAGATAAATGGTACCTCACCATACCCTACACCAATGATTTAACTTGACAACCGTACTGATTTCGTAAGCAACAATCCTACTTGTAGAAACAAAACACATTTAAAGACAGAAGGTACATTTTGATTTCTGGATAGTCTCCATCCTCACTAATAGAAATTGGTTAAAAAATCTCACAGTAGTTTCAGACATTGCTGGATTCAGACAATCAAATGATGCTATTAGGAAATGTGCTTGCTCTTTCTCTCTCTGAGCTCTGCTTTGCTCCCTGTTGGCTTCATTTCTCTTCAGGCTCTGCCTTACCAGAAAGTGGCACCACTCTACACAGCAGCTCAAACTTGCATCCTACTAGCTCATCAGCATCAATGGTCCAGAACTGATTAAAGAAGAGAGGGTAGAAACATACTGCAAATGGGGGTCACTTCACTTCTGCAGGACCAAAGGCAAGTACCATGTACCTCTGGTTTTAAGAGCTGGCACTGAAATTCCCCACAGGGCTTGGTCTTACCAGAAGACTTGCATCCAAGCGAGGACGAGCCAAGCCGGCGGGTGGTCCCCATTCCAACGTTTCTCCGAGAGCTTGGGGGAGCCTTGGATGATGTAGAACTGGCAGAGGAAGGTCGATTACCATCCACAGAATCTTCATCATCGAAATTTTTGTCTGAAGTACAAGCACAGAAGTCATTGTTATTATAATTATTTTTAAAAAGGATGTTTTTACTAAACCTTAAAGCAGCTAGGGTTGCCTCCTCTTGTAGAAATGGAGGTATCAGTCCAAAGTCTGGAAAGGCTCAGGTAAGTGTGGAAGGCAGCTGCAAAGGTCACGGTCTTACTCACCGCCCTACATTCCAACTACACAACGTATAGAAGATTTGAAGAAAATTGTATCTAACAAAATACTTCCTAGAAACAGTTACTTTTACCATTTGGCATATTTCTGGCCATTCTTTCATGCATTAAGAAAACAATGTAGACAACCAGCAAGATGGCGGCAGAATAAACAGCTCCTAGAATCTTCTCCTACTACGGGGCAGTTGGTGACCACCCAGAGCTATCTAGAGCACTTGTTTGGGTGCTCCAGGAGACCAGAAGCGCATCCTGCAACATCCTTTAAAGAACAGAAGACTGCCCATCTGCAGAGAAGGCTCCTGAGTAGAGCACTCCACGCCCCGGAGGCCGGTGCCCATTCTCCACTGGAGGCACAAGCTGCCTTGGGAGCTGTCCTGCGGCTGAAATTGGAAGCGCCACTTCCCAAAACAGTGGAAGAAGAGACGGTTGGGCACCAACTTCAGATATTGATTAGAAAAAAATTTTTTTTTCTTTTTTTTTTTTTTTTTAAGATTTTATTTATTTATTCATTTATCCCCCCCCCTGCTGCTCGCGCTCGCCGGGTCAGCCAACCACGCCACACGGGCGGGCCCGCCCCCACCAGGAGGCCCCGGGAACCGAACCTGGGGCCTCCCACATGGCAAACGGGAGCCCCACTGATTGAGCCACAGCCGCCTCCCTTGATTAGAAAATTTGGTGGGTTAAAGTATAATCTTAAGAACAGCTAAAGTTTGAACCTGTCCAAGTAAGAAAGAGGCCAGTGGCCACTTTCTTAACTCCACACCTGACATGAGGGAAAGTGGGGCTGACTGAAAATCACAGTGCTGGTAGGGACCAGCTTTTTTCCATCTAGATCAGATTGCTGCTCTAGATCAAGCCTGTGCCAGCCTCTCCAGGAAAAAAAACAGGCCACACAATGGAGGCCAGTGATATCCTACTTTGGCAGTGCAAGCCACCCCAGGAGCTATTCTGTGGTGGGAAGTAGAAGCTCCATTTCCCCAAAACAGGGGAGGAAGAGACAGTTGGCCACCAATGTCAGCTACTGATTAGTAAATTCGGCTGGCTAAAGTATAATCCTAAGAACAGCTAAAATTTGAGCCTGTCCAAGTCAGAGGGAGGCCAGTAGCCGCCATTTTGACTCCACTCCCAGGATGAGGGGAAGCTGGGCTGACTGAAAATTACAGTGGCAGTAGAGACCGGTTTCTTTCACCCAGATTGGCCTGCAGCCCTAGCCTAGGCTTCAGCCCCACCTCTAGCAGGGAGGAAGCTTACGGGCCCTGAACCAGCCTATCCAGGTAACTGCAGGTGCATTTGGCTGGCACAGACTGAATAATTGGAAGTCTACTGGGACAAACGTGGTCATCTTGGACCTGCACTGCATATAGACTGCTGCCCATACCTGCAGCTCCATCCCCACCCCAGGCAGGGGAGAAAGGGGCGTGAAGCTTCATTAGTCTCTCTGGGCAACTACAGTCTAGGCCTGCATGAGTTGGATTATTCCACACAGCTGTGGCTCTGTCCCTACCCCTGGGCAAAGGAGAAAGTTGGGAGAAGCTTCACTGGTCCTTGGGACAATGAGGGCAGTTTGAGCCTCCACAGCTTATAGCACCAACTACTTCCTTGGCTCCTACTACTCAACCAGCAAGGGAGAGAGGGCAGGAAGCCCTAAACTAAGAGAAAACTACACCCAGAATAAATACTCTAAGTAAGCCAGATGCTAAGACACCAACAAAAAATAACAATCCACACCAAGAAACAGGAAAATATGGCCCAGTTAAAGGAACAAGATAAGCCTCCAGATGACATAAAGGAGTTGAGACAACTAATCATATATGTTCAAACAAATCTCCTTATAAATTCAATGAGATGGCTAGAGAAATTAAGGATATGAAGAAGACACTGGATGAACACAAAGAAGAATTTGAAAGCATACATAGAAAAATAGCAGATCTTATAGGAATGAAAGGTGCAATAAATGAAATTAAAAATATACTGGAATCATATAATAGAAGATTTGAGGAGGCAAAAGAAAGGAATGGTGAACTTGAAGAAATGGCCTCTGAAAATGAACATACAAGAGAATAGATGAAGAAAAGATTGGAAAAACTTAAGAACAAGGTCTCAGGGAACTAAAGGACAGCAAGAGACATGAAAACATATGTGTCATGGGTGTCCCAGAAAAAGAGAAGGGGAAAAGGGCAGAAGGAATATATGAAGAAATAATGGTAGAAAATTTCCCAATCCTATTGAAGGACATAGATATCCATGTCCAAGAAGCACGATGTACTCCCATCTGAAAAAATCCAAATAAGACTACCTCCAAGACACATACTAATCAGAATGTCAAATAACAAAGACAAAGAGAGAATTCTGAGAGCAGCAAAAGAAAAGCAATGCATAACATAAAGGAGATACCCAATAAAATTAAGTGCTGATTTCTCACCAGAAACCATGGAGGCAAAAAACAGTGGTATGATATATTTAAGATATTGCAAGAGAAAAACTTACAGCCAAGAATCTTATATCCGGCAAGACTGTCTTTCAAAAATGAAGGCGAATTTAGAATATTCACAGATAAACAGAAACTGAGAGAATCTGTAACCAAGAGAACTGCTTTGCAGGAAATATTAAAGGGTGTATTACAGCCTGAAAAGAAAAGACAGGAGAGAGAGGCCCGGAAGAGAGTCTAGAAATGAAGATTATATCAATAAAAGTAACTAAAAGCATCAAAAGAGTGGTGAAAATAAAATATGACAAATAAAACCCAAATATTCAGGAATAAACTTAATCCAATGACATAAAGTACTTGTATTCAGAAAACTACAATCATTGTTAAAAGAAATAAAAAAAAAGACCTAAATAACTGGAAGAACATTCCGTGCAAAATTTAAGTCTACTAGGTAAGATAAGAACAACCCAAAGGAGAGGTCAATCATTGAGCACTGCACCAGCCGTCAGGACAGAACTGTTCTCAACCTAGCTGTTCTCTGGGAAGCTCCAACAAGACCACATAAATCACTGTCACTGTTCTACCATGCTGACTAACTGCTATCATTATTCTGCTAAAAACAGTAACAGTTCTAGTCTGTGGGAAAGGTGAAATATGAACAGAGTAAATGAGGATGTTATTATGCTTCACTCCAAAATGAATGCAAATTATATCTGTTTTAGTCTTCTTATATGCAAGCCTGCTATTTAGAACTGTATTATTCAGCATCACTGGTCCTTAGGAAAACGCAAATCAAACCTGCAATTAGATACCACTTCACACTCACTAGACCAGCTATAATCCAGAAAAACAGAAAATAGCAAGTATTAGTAAGAATGCAAGGAAGTGGAGATACAGGAATCCTCATATTTTGTTGGGGGAAGTATAAAATGGTACAGCCATTGTGGAAAACAGTTTGGCGGTTCCTCAGGTTACGTATAGAATTACCATATGACCTAGTAAAACTTCTTCTAGGGATATACCTCAAAGAGTTGAAAGGAGAGACTCAAACAGATATTTATTTGTACAGCAGGGTTCAAAGAAGTATCATTCACAATAGCCAAAGGGGGAAGCAGCCCAAGTGTCCATCAGCTGATGAATGGATAAACAAAATGAGGTATCTACATACAACGGAATATTACTAGCTCTAAAAAGTCATGAAGTTCTGATGCATGGTACAACATGGGTAAACCCTGAAGACAAGGTAGAAGTAAGTGGAATAAGCCAGATATTCTGTACAAAAAGAAAGATATTATATCATTTCACTTAGACAAAATAATTAGAATATGCAAATTCATAAAGACAAAGTAGATTATAAATTACCAGGCAGCAGGAGGGAGGATGAAGAGTTAATGCTTAATAGGCACAGAGTTTCTGTTTGGACTGATGGAAACGTTTTGGTAACGGATGGTGGTGATGGCAGTACAACAGTGTGAACATAATTAACACCATTGAACTGTATACTGAAAGTGGTTAAAATGGGAAATTCTATGTTGTATATATGTTTCCACAGTAAAAATTTTTTTTGAAAAAGTTATTTAAAATGGTTTTTTCAATGTTCCAATTTCAATGGAATTCCTGGGATTCCTGCTTCCAGCAATGATGGAACAGCAACGACCAGAGTTAACGTCTTAAAATAAACAGCTAGAAAATCAGACAATATATAAAACAACAAATTGGTTAGCAAGTAGGACAGAATCATGATCCCTGAGAGAAGGGAAACTAGATGAGCTCTACAATCACACCAGTGTTCTGCCTGGAGACAATTTCAAGATCATCAGGGATAAGGAGGGAGAACCCAAATAAAGCTCAGCAGCCTTGTTAACTTGAAGAAATGAAGGTCAGAGCTCAGGAAAGCTAATATGGTTGAAAGTTACAGGACAGAGTTCCTGAAAAGAGGAAGCTACACAAAAAGAGAGCCCCAGAAATGTGCTAAATTCCAACCCATGCATGTGTGGAGTGAAAATGCACAAAGTGGGGGTGAGGGGGGGGGGGGGGGGAACCAGGAAGCTGTAAAATGAGTAATTCCTCAAGTTTACATAAAGTAGGGAGATGCTTGCACACCTAACAGCCAGAATAGATTTCTTAGTGACTCACCCAAGGCATTAGTGGAGACCCCAGAGAGGTTGAGCCTTAGCAGTGAGACTAAACAATTTTTAGAGTGAAGGTGATGCTAAGTCTGACCTAGCAGAGCTTAAAAAGAGGCCTCAAGGGAATTAAGACAGATCTGCAAGTAATTTAAACTGCTTGCCAAAACAAAGCATAACATTCTTTAAAAGAATAAAACAAAATTCAGGAACTCAACAATGTAACATTCACCATATACAGCATCTAACAAAAAATTCCTAAACCTGTTGAGAAGCCAGGCAATGCAGCCCATAATCAGAAAGAAAACAAAAGTTAGACATTATTAAAGACTCAGAAATGAAAGAGATGATGGAATTAGCATAATGATAGCATTAAAACTGCTATCATTAATATGTTCAAGTAAGGCAGGAAGAGGGAAGACAAGTCTAAGACCTGGAAGAAAAACACGGTCGTGGAACACATGGCCCTGGAACCCCACCTGGAAACCCCGAGGGAAAGACCACCACTAAGGGGGCTGCTGGAAGGACCCCACGAGAATCCCATTTGGAATGAAATTGGAACGATCTCCAATCTCGTTGATCTTGAGGTCAAGGGAAAGCCCCAGATATCCTCAAGGAGCCTCACCATTGCTTCGCCCCCTCCACCCCACCCCCACCCCAGGTAACTAATGGGTACGGTAACCAATCAGAACAGCAAATAGCTGGGGCCCTTCCCCCAAAATTAGGAAAGGGAGGAGTAAGTAATAGCTTAATATAGATAGTACTCAGAGGCTCAAAATGCCCTCCCTGCCTAGAGGAGCCCGCATCAAATATCTTGGTATGTAATCCTGTTCTCTTCTCCCATTTCTTAATAAACTGTGTTATTTTCTCCCAGTTCTCAATAATTTCTTTTTACTGGCCTAACTAAACCAGCACATTCTTAAATTCTTTTATGCGACATAGCCAAGAACCTAGAGGAATCCATCATCCCCCAACTTCACAAATATTAAAGAAAAACATGAGCATAATGAGAAAAAGGGAAAATAATAAAAAAGGACCAAACAGAACTTCTGGAGATAAAAAATATATAACATTTGAAATGAAAATCCCACTAATGGGATTAATAGAGTAGACATTGCAGGCTTTAAAAATAAATCAGTGACTTTAAAAACATAGCAACAGAATTTATCCAAAATGAAGCAGAGAAAGACTGAAAAAAATAAAGGAACAATGTCTCAGAGACCTGTGGATATCAAGTAGTCTAACATACATGTAAACTAACAATACTCCAAGGAGGATGGGGGATGGTGGCACAAAAAAATATATTGTAAGAAGTGACAGCCGAAAGTTTTCCAAATTTGATGAAAACTATAAACCCACAGATCCAAAGCTTAACAAAGCCCATGAGAAATATGCACACAAAGAAAACTGCACCCAGGCACATCATAATCAACTTGCTTGAAACCAGTGAAAAGCAGCCTGGGGGTGGGGGGAGCAAGTATTACATTAAGGAGGAACAAACATAAAAATGACAGCAGACTTCATCAGAAACTATGTAACCCAGAAAACAATGAAATAACAACATGAAATGATGAATGAAAAGCATTAACTTAGAATTCTATAGCAAGGAAAGGAGGAAAAGAGGGAGGGGACAGGGGTAGGGAGAGAGGAAGGAAGGAAATGTTGCCAACAGACCTGCACTATAAGAAATGCTAAAGGAAGATCTTCAAGCAAAATGAAAATAATACCAGATGGAAACTTGGCTCTACATAATGAAATAAAGAACACTGGAAATGATAAATATATGGGTAAATCTAAGAGTTTTTTCCTTATATTTTAATTTTTTAAAAAGATAACTGGCTCTTTAACAGTAAAAATAAAGCCGAATTCACTGGAGTTTTCATTTTTTAAAATAACCTTACATTATGGGCAGATAAGCTAGTAGCTGGAGAAACTGGCCAGAGGAATTGCAATTATTACATTTATCACATAAGAAGCAACTTTTAAAAGATGAAGTAGCAGAGCAATAGCATACACATGGCTGTATAAGATGCCACAAAGAAAGTACAGGGAGATAAGGCACAGAGAAAGCATGAAGAAAATGGAAATGGTTCCATTTTTGTCCTTAAAGGGCTTATATTTTTTATTTGCAGGACAGCTGCAAAAATAAGCCCCTTACAGAGAACTGCAACATACCCTCAACTCTGACCCCCAGATACCCAGATCCACCAATTTTAACATTTTTCCACCTTTACCTTACCATATCTATCAATCATCTACCTACCTACTTATGTATCCCTCCATCAGGGCTTATATTTGTAAAGGTTAATTAAAAAGTCCAAATTTACTGAGGATGCCATATGATTACTATAAATCAAAATGGCTCTGAGAAAGAACATCTTTCATAATTGTGGTGGTATGGAGCTATATGGACCCCAGAAAAACATGTTCAACTTAATCCATCCCTGTGGGTGTGGACCCACTGGTGGAGATGCCTCTCCATCAGGCCCAGAGGACACATCAATCTATAGATGACTTTCAGAACTTAAAGTCTAATGGAGCTTACCCTGCTGGGTTTCAGAATTGTTTGGGACCCATGACCTGTTTTCCTCCCAATTTCTCCCTATGGGAATGGGAATGCTTGCCTGTCCCTTCAGTGTATATAGGTAGCAGGTAACTTGTTTTCTAGTTTTCAAAGACCCACAGACAGAGGGGAATTGTGCCTCAGGATAGGCCACACCCAAAACTGACTGTGATGACACTTTGTACTTAAGCCTTGTTAATGAAATGACTTAAGGCTTTTAGGATATTGTGATGGAATGAATGTATTTTTTGCATGTAGAAAGAACATGTCTTTTTGGTGTCTGGAGGGTGGAGGGTGGTGGTTTAGAGCGGTTATGTACCATGTTCTTAAACTTAATCCATTCCTATGGTTGTGAACCCATTCTAAGTAGGACTTTTTGATGAGATGTGACCCAGGATGGGTCTTAATACTGTTATTGGAGTTCTCTGTAAACAGAACGAAATTCTGACACAGAGAGAAAACGCCACAGGAGAAGCAGCCAGAAGCTGAACATCAACGGAACCCAAAAGAGCAAGGAGAGACCAGGAGACGCCATCATGTGACTTGCCATTTGACAACCAAAGACCAAGGATCACTGGTAGCCAGCCCCGGAAGGCCACAGTCTTTGGGGAGAAAGCATCACCTTGATGATGCCTTAATTTGGACTTTCTTTTAGCCTCAAAACTCTGAGCCATTAAATTCCCATTCTTTAAGTCAACCCATTGCATGGTATTTGCTTGACCAACCCAGGAAACTAACAATCAATATATGGAAATGCTTCCCAAGGAAGGGAAAAGGGGGGGAAAGCATTTTTTAGGAGATACTGGGGATTAAACCCAGGACCTCATATATGGGAAGCAGGTGCTCAACCACTTGAGCTACATCTGCTCCCCGGAAAAGGCATATTGAGCAGTCAATCCAGGGCTTTAAAAGATTGGCCCTAAGAGCCCAACTCAGTCTTTTTTCTTACCCTTTGGAAATCTAGCAAGCTTACTGATCTGAATTCCTAACAGAATAGAAGCAACTAATTCTAAGGAATAGTGAGAAGGGAGATATACATGAGTCAAGCATGGTGATGTTAATGCAAAATGACAGTTGATAAACTGATAGCTAAATAGAAACAATAAAAGCCAACACACATATAGAAAAAAAACCCAATCACAACTTGCTTAGAATTCAGGAGTCAAATCAGATCTACATACCTCACCAGCACAACAGCCTCAGGTACTCACGGCTATCACCCTGAGTCAGCAAGAAAAGGATACAGCATTTTTCACATGATCTGTGCACTAAGAGAGTAGTTCATAGACATTTTTATCTGAATTGGAAATTCAGGGAAACTTAGGGAAAATGGGGTATGTATTTCCCAGATTAATAGTTGGACACACATAGTTTTAATCTTGGCAGTAGTTCACGTTCCTGAAAAGGTGTCAAAAACAAAATAAGCATATTATTTGAAAATTTAACACTGTTTCAAAAATTAGTTTGTCCTATATTTCCCAGAATTTTGGCTACCCAGTCATAGAAATCAAATTAAAAAAAAGGTTTGAGCTTTCAGAAAGGTATCTAAGTTCCAGGAAACTAGAACAGTCTCTTATGTAGAATGCACCATTCCTAATGTGGACAAATAAGCCGTATCTGCTCCTTGTCCATGGTTACATAGTAGGTCCAACCAAACTCTGCTAGACATTTAAATTCACAGTTTCTTTAGGCTTTTCAGTTAAGCAGACATCTGTTAGTATATAATCTCTTTTTCCAGAACTTTAACAAAGGAAAAAAAATGTGTGAAAAGGAGTACTTTTAACTATGCAGCCTGTGCCACTATGTCAATTTAAAATTTTTCACACAATGACATATGTCAGTGGGAAATGGTTTTACAGAAGGATAAGTTCCTCCTGAGTACAAAGAAATTATTAATTCAATCCTCTGTCTCCACAACCAAGGCTGTCATCTGAGGGCCACTTCTCACTTGCCGGGGTAAAAGCCTGGGTAAGCGAGTGGGCAAGTCTGCAGTTCCCAGCCACCACTACCTCCTTTAATCCTTGACAAATCACCTGAGCACTGTCCCTCCTTTTCCAGAAGCACTGGGATAAGACCTTTAAAAGCGACAGGATATTTCTGCAGAGTGACACTGGAATTTATGCCCAGCTGTCAATCACCCTATTCCTAGCAATCCATTTTGTAGGCACAGTGAAGTGAAAATCAGCAGCAAGACAACCTGCCAAATAGAACTGCTGAAACTGAAGAGATCTGAAAGCACGGAGGAGACAATCCTCTGAAAAACAAAAAACAAAAAGGCCAGAGTACAAGCACAGTCGTCGTGGACTTCGGGCAAACTGGCAGAATTCTAAAAGCTAAGCGAGTGGAAGATGCTGTGGTCAAGATGGTGGGCAGAGGCTGGAACCAGGGGGTCAGGACCTGTCCCTACTCAGCCTCCAGGGAGCCCAATCCCGAAATCCCGAGGGGAGCCCAGAGGCGCCATGGGTGCCTCAGAAATGGACTTGAATCAGGCCGGATGGGGGCTAGATAAAGCAAGTCACAGACAGATTTTATGGGTGAAAATGGCCAGCAAGACCACTGGGACTACAGGTTGGGTGCAGGGATGCAGTGGGGAGTCCTGCCAGTCTGAAGACAGACTGGTGTCTAGAGCTAGGAATTTCAAGTTTTGGGTTATATTGTCCATTTAGAAGATTTAAACACTCACCCATAAGGACTGGCAAAACGTCACAGACACTAAGGAGTATCTAGTCCAATGTCTACCTGCCTTTGAAAGGCCAGATCCCAAACCACAGAGCTGCTCACTTTTCCTTTCCACTCCTGAGACCAAGTCTGCCTGACAGAAGCCCAATGAGGAGCAAGTGGCTCATTTTCTATGAGTAATGACACTGCATCAGGGTCACTGTGTAGAAGCAGACACTCCTGACAGGCTTGCAGATTCACCCACTTCCCATTACTGGAATTCTCCTCCAAGGGAGTAAGAAACGGGGCAGCGTAGTAACTAGACTATAATTAGCATTTCTAAGAGGAGGCTGGCTGACTGCTTTTCATAAATACCCCAAAAGCTTTTCTTTCTAGGTCTTTCACAGCCCCAAGCCCTAGCAATTGCCATCTCTTCTGTTTGCAAGTCCTTTCCTGCCTGCCCAACACATTCCTATGCAGTCCTGAAAACACTAACCTTTTGTTAGCTCCTCTGAGATGTCTGATGTTTGCCTAGCTCTGCTGCTAATGCCTTTCTCTGTGCTACCCATCAATGCCATACTTAAGGCATTTACTTCATTTACTTCATCTCACCCTGTAACTGTCTGCTTGCATATCTGTTCTGTTTTACTGTCCCTGGAGTAGGGACCATTTCATTTTTTTTTTTGTATCCCCAACACTTAGAATTTGGGCCAAGAAACAGTAGGCATTCAAATATTTAAGTATGGCAATCTACATGAAGCAAGGCAAAATTTGTGAATGGATGTAAACCTTTCTTTAAATATTTTGTAAAGCTTTTATTACCTTTAAAAAATGCATAATGTTTCATCATATAAACTCAAACAAGGCTACCAAAACATCTGAGGGCAATCAAGAAACTAAGGCAATCACAATCCTAAATATTATCTAAGCTTTCTGATTTCCCCACAAACAGAAATATCTTTATTCTAATTTTCCTGATAAAATATATGCCTGTTTTAAAATTAAAAGTACAAGTTCCCCTATAAACAATCATCACCCTCTAAAATTAAGTTGTTAATACTTTGATATATATGCATCTCTAGACTTTCATGCATTAATACTTAACAATTTTATGCAAACATACATGCACACAAAAATTGTTTTTTGCCCACTACCAATATTTAGTAAATATTTTTCTATATCAATATTAATCTAACCCATCTTTAAAGACTACCTATGGGATCGGCTGTGGCTCAACTGGTTGGGCGTCCGTCTCCCATATGGAGGGACCTGGGTTCGATCCCCGGGACCTCCCGGTAAAAAAAAATAAAAATAAAAAAAAAAATAAAGACTACCTATTAAACTGTTCACATATACTGTATTTAATTAATCCCCTTATCAATGGAAGTTGGGTTATTTCCATTTTTCACCCTAATAACACCACTGCATTCTATATGTTTAAAAGTAACAATAGTTCATGTATACTTAATATATAACTGTGTACCAGGCACTTTGCATATTCTCAGTTAATCCTCCTGAAAACCCTAAGGGAAAGTATTATTGTCACCTGTTTGAAACTTAAGGCATCCAGATGTAATGTGCTCAACATCACACAGCTAACAAGAGGATGAACAAAACCAGGGTTCAAACCCAGACCTGTCTGACTTAAGAGCCTATAACCCAAATCACTCTCTCAAATGACCACTGCCCAAAGAAAACAGGTCATATAAATTGGCCACTTACTATGTGCTGGGCAGTGTGCTAAGTGCTTTCTGCACATTATTTTATTTAATTATAACAGACGTTTGCTTACGTAAGGAAATTATTTACTTAAGATAGTTTCTTAAGCACAGAATCACAGATATCGCTCATGGCTATAGATGCAAAAATCCTCAACAATATACTAGCGAACAAAATCCAGCAACATATAAATGGATTATACTCCATGATTCAGTGGGAGTTAGCCCAGGAATCCAATGTTGGTTTAATAGCTGAAAATCAATTAAGACATATTAATAAAAGACAAAAACAACATGCTCCTAAATGCAATAAAACCAATTTATACCCAAATCTCTTTCATGCTAAAAATGCTCAACAAACAAGGAGGAGAAGGAAACTTCCGCAACCTGATAAAAGCTATCTACAAAAAACAAACAAACAAACAAACAAACAAAATGCTGTTAACATCACAGTTGGATGAAAGACTGGATGTTCCCTCCCATCCCCCAAGATCAGGAACAAGACAAGGATGATTACTCTCACCTCTTCTATTCAACACTGTACATACAAAGATTCTAGCCAGAACAATTAGGCAAGAAAAAGAAATAAAAGGCATCCAAGGGTGAGGGGCAACACTTTTGGGAGATGTTTATGTGGGATGTGGTGGGAGGTGTGGGAGGTGGGGAACATGGGAATCCCGGTAGGTTCCGTGTAATATTTTAGGTAATCTAAGCACCTCTTAAAATATATATATATATATACATATATATAAATTAAAAATTAAAAAAAAAATTTTTTTTAAAGGCATCCAAGTTGGAAAGGAAGAAGTAAAGCCACCTGTATTCACAAATGACATAATCTTATATGTAGAAAATTCTAAGGAATTAGCTTTAAAAATTATTAATAAACAAGTTCAGCAAGGTTGCAGGATACAATTATCAACATATAAAATCAATTGTATGATTTTTATGGTTTGTAGCACTGCTTCAATATTTGTTCATCAATTGTAACAACTGTACCACACATAAGATGTTATTAATAGGGGAAAATATGAGAGGGAGAGGGGGTAGGGTACATGGGAGTCCCCTATATTTTCAATGTAACTTTTCTGTCATCTAAAACTTCTTTAAAGGTAAAGTTTTTTTAAAAAATCAATTTTGTTTCTATAAATTGCCCATGAAAATCCAAAAATGGCATTAAGAAAACAATTCAATTAACAATAACATCAAAAAGAATAAAATACTTAGGAATAAATTTAACAAACAAAACGTAATACATGTACACTGAAATTATAAAACATTGTTGAGAGAAAATAAAGAAGACCTAAATAAAATGTAAAGACATCCCATGTTCATGGATCAGAAGATTAAAGAAAAATAAAAATAGTCAATCTGCTCATTCTCCAAACTATGTTTCTTGTCTATCTGTTCCTTCTAGCTTTTCATTTTAACCAAAGTTGGATGATATCTAAATAAAGAGGCACAGAAGTGCAAACCACACTGTCCAAACTGGGTAACTGGATAAAAGACTGATTTTCTAAATTCCTTTCCCCTTCAAAAATATGCAGGGTACAGTCCTGGATCTCCCCAAATCCAGGTAATATGGGCCAGTTTTTACTCCTATTAAGTGCTCTGTGAAAAACATCCTTCACTGTCCATATTCTGAAAAAGAAACCCTGTACCTCTGCTTACAAAATTAAGAAATGTTTTTGTCAAAGTGTGAGGGACATAAAAATCTTTAACCTAGGAGGAAATGTTGGCATTTTTCACAGTGCAAAAGTAAAAATGACATAATGGGGGCTACAAGGTTGCTAGCAGCTGCTACTTCCCCCTTTTGGTGCCAGCTATCCATTCTCTACCACAGAGGCAGTGAGCCTGAAAGTCACTCAACACAGCTTTACAGTGAGGGGTGGCTTTCCAGTCCTTCAGCCCAAGAACTTGCTGCTGGAGGCTAGGCTGGCATTTGAGGACTACCTCAACATGACACCACTGGTACAGATAAAGCTGGAGCAAAGATGAGTTTTCACCGTTTTACTAATTCTTTTAAAAGGGAACTAAAAAGGGAAGAAACTGGACAAAGACAGGAAGGGAAATGCCATCGGAAACTAGAGAGGGAAACGAAATTTAAGGAGGGCATGAAGTAAACCTCCACAGACACCTGTTCCTTAGCGGCACTGTTGAGAACTAGAGCTGAAGTGAGAGCTGAGTGATGCCTTCTGTGGGTATAGATGGAGGCATAGGTGCTCTTTGGGTCTCAGATGGAGAATGTTCCGGCTGCTGCACTGCAGTATATGAACAGGTAACAATGAGCAGGCTCATGACTGAGGGGCCCTGGAAAGATCCCTTCATGAGGATAGGCACAGCTATCCCTCAGCAGGGAGACCAGCCATCCTGGGGCAGGGTTATTAGTCTTAGGCCTGCACTTCCACCAAGACCAGCCTCATGAGGTTTAAAAGAAAAGGCATGTTTGTCAAAAAAAAAAAAAAAAACAAAAAAAAAACAACAACCCAGTAACACTGCTCACCTGGAGTGAACATCAAGGTGTTGCCTGCCCAGTATCAGCCCCCTTCTGCGGTGGACAACTGTAGGGGTCTACCCTCCCCCACTCTTCAAGGCCTGGGGGATGGGCCCACCCCAGGCCTGGCCAAAGCGCCCAAGGCTCTGCCCCACCCACCACAGCAATTCATTCTAGAACCTCTCTTTCTTCTGGACTTGGAGCTATGGAGATGGAAGCCTGGAGATGCTGGAGCCCACAAAAAGGAGACACCTGCCTAAGAGTGAAGCAAAACAGAAGAAAGCAGAGCAAGAGAGCAGAGGCCCTAATGCTAGGTATGGTCCCTGGGACTAAAGGAAGATTCACCCCAGACTTCTCAATTTTATGAGCCAGTTAGTACCTCTTTTTACTTAAACCACCTGGAATAGAGCTTGCATCACATGCAACCAAAAGGATCTTTGTACTATGTTAAAGGGATGCCATGATGATTAGACAGAATATAGATAAAGACAGGAAAACTACAGGTAAATGGCAGCTATTTACATTATTTGTGCTATGCTTTGAGCACAAAAAATAAATGCTTCAAAAAATATACAGATGGAGCTGAGGAATTAGGACTACAATAAAAATAAAATATATTTTTAAATGGCACAACTAATTTAGGTTTAAAAAAACAGAAGGAATGTCTGGACAGTATTGAGAGATGGAAGAAGGCATTCAAACCACCTTCCCTAGAGCTGGTTCCAAATAGAAAGGAGTCTTGGTATGGTCTCAATGACAATTTGCTCATGGTCACAGAAAATGAAATTGCCATTTATGGGGGGGGGGTTAATTTCATAATAAGCTTTCACCAAGTGGTATCAATTTTTAAAATTCTCTCTAAATCCTACATGGCTTCCCTGTAACTTGAAAGTTTAAGTCCAGGGCACAGGGTCACCATGGAAGCGATGTGGTCTCAAGCTAATCCTTTCTTACTTCTGTAACAAAGGACATGAAGTATTAGCTACATTTCCAAGGTACATGATATGTACAACCTGCACTCATATGTTTAGAAAGCAGTTAAAGCATGGATGGATGGAGGGAATGATACAGCAACTGTGATAAAACATTAAATTTGTAGGGGGTATGTTAGAGTTCACTGTATAGGTTTTATAATATTTTTGCAACTGTCCAGTAAAATTGGTATTATTTCCAAATAAAAAGTATAAGAAACAAAAACTGGATGGCCTCCCAGAAGCACGAGACTTAACAAAGACTCCTGCTGCTATGAGGCTGTTGGCAGAACACGCCCTCTTCAGCCCTTCAGCATTTACTGAGCACAGCCGGGTCCCAGGCACATCGCGGGGAGCTGGGGCAAAAGGAAAGGCATGGTTCTCTCTCCGGAGTTTACAGTTTAGCATGGAGACACTTAGAACCAGCAGCAGTTATAATTCAGTGTGATCCTTTCCTGAAGGTAAGCACAGTATACGCCCGTTAAATACAGAACAAGGGTAAATAGAGCAAGACCAAATAAACTTAGAAAGGATCTGCCATGTCCTCCTACCCACCCTCCAGTGTGACTCACTGGATTACTTGTGTCTAACACTGGGGAAGTGAACTCTAACTGGGAGTATGAGATGCTTTAAAAATGAGCACACCCTACATAATTTGGGAATTACCTTGGACGCTCATGCTGAGTGAATGCACAGTGAGAGAATCTATTTTAAAGACCCCACCTGGGCAGATGTAAGGGGTCAGGGCAGCTGCCCTCTGCACCTATACAGGTCCTGTGTACATTCAATGTACATTCAAATCTGGATAATTCCAGTCTTACAAGCTGAAGACTCAATCACATTATAGTTGATGGTTTTCTATGGTTTTAGTAAAATCTTTAGATAACTATAGCACATGCATGCCTAAAACAAATTTACTACTGCTGAAATAAATAAAAATTTAAAAAAATTAAAAAAAATAAAAATAAAAAAATTTACTACTGCTTTAGCATCATTTATTGAGCCTACTTGAATAGCTACCTGAAGTTATATTACTGTAATTATTTAATATAATTACAAAGCAAACTAATGTAAAACAAGAATAACCTGTTTCAAAATTTCAAAGTAGTCAGCTTTTTACGTTTTAAAAATCGCATTTGGATACCATTATGAGCCTAACTGCAAGTGGCACTCAGGTTTGTTGCTACTGTATGTCTAGAGACAGTATCTTGATCCAGTCTGCCTGCTAAGAGCATCTAAGAGAGATCCTGACGCATGGCCATGTGCAGAGGCCACAGAACTGCAGGTTGAAAACTGAGCACAAGCAGAGGAAAGCTCAGGGAAGTACCAACATCACAGAATTTTGTGGGCCAAGTGCATTTTAGGGATGGAATGTACAGTTATACTACAAATGGTGTGAAATAGCCTGATATATAATTACAGATGTATTACTAGACTGACTTATTTGGCTGCTGCCCTTACACACTGATCATATGTTTCTTTTCTAGTGCAGAGAATAGTTCTGGTGCAACACGCAGCATCTCCATCATCTCTGCCAACCACCGATGCCTTCTCACCACCACGTGCTGCTCCCCCATAGCACTCCCCATCTCCTGGGCAGTTCCCTACATAATTATCATCGTGCCCAAATCATATCAAAAGAGACTAGTCCATGAATCATTTCCCACCCAGTTTATAAGCACTTGGCCTCCCACAGTCCTCTATCCTGTCTGCCAAAGGGCACCTAGCTGAGGAGAGCGAGATGGGGGTTGGGTCTCTCAGACCCCATTATACCCTCAGTCCAGCCCAGAAACGTGCTCCAACCCTAGAAACTAGGATTTTCTGCCAGGAGCTTACAGGCCCCTTGAACACACTGAGAAGGGAAAAGGGGAAAAGGTGAGAAAAATGGGGAGGGGGCTAAGGAAAGGAGTCAAAAGGGATGGCAAGACAAGAATAGACTCCCTTTCTGAAGCTTTAAGATCATAGCAAAGCCCTAATTTCCTGAAAGACAGAAAGACCACGGGACTTTACAGGAATGGAAGGCAAAGTGCCACCTGACCTGGACGATGATCCTTTTCCTTTGTCCTTCACTCCACGGCTACATGAAAAGCTACCACAGTTCAGGAACTTGGCCAGGCCCTGGGAAAGCAGAACGAACAAAGCAGCATCTAACTGCCCACAGGGGACTTCCAGAGCAGAGGGACAGACATTTGTGAACACACATGAAGTAAAGAATCCGTGTGCTGTGGGGGTGGGGGTCTTTCTGGGCAGGGTGGTTCAAGGAAGGCAAATCACGCCTGGGGGCTTTCCACAAAAGCCCACACTCACCCACAGAGTGAGGGTTACTCAGGCAGCTCAGTCTCAGACCAAAAGATAGGAGCAGGAGGGACAGCAAGGCTGGGAGGGATGTTCTGACTTGCTCTAAACAGCGAAGCAAAAGAATGCCTCTGATTAAGCAGCAGGGCAGAGCTTGCTCTTTCAGCAGGACAAGGGGCGCTCCAGCAGGGCTGCTCTTCCCTTTGGAAAAGGCACCCTCCTTGTGCCCCTGCGGGCCTGGCTGGCCTCATGTCCATCAGCACCTGCAGACAGCAGCAGACAGCTTATTACCAGACCCAACTGCACGCAAGTGCGTGTAGGAGGCCACCCACAAACATGGCCATCATTCTGTGCAAAGAAATACATGAAGATGGAAGGCTCCAGAAATGAATTTTAATATAGAAAAGGGGGCCCTTCTACTGTGCTTCTTTCCAATTTCACTTTTTTAAATCGTGTGTGTGTGTATGCCTTTTCAGACTCGAGCCCAGCTCTAAGAAGAACCCACAAAACCCATCCTAACTATGTTATAAGACGTGAAGTGAGATTATGGAGCTAGCTGAGCCTCCCATCTCAGCAGAAGTTGGAAGCAGCCTTGATGCACGTGTACATCATGGGTGAGTGGGAGCCTCTTGACCCGAGAGCTTCACTCTGCCATGCTGAATAAAGGTTTTGGCATTTCTAGCACAAGGGACAAAAATCAGTGAGATAATGAGCAGCTTCACTGAGATTCACCGAAAAAAAAAAGACAAACAATAATTGGAGTCCAATCGTCTACCAATGACCTTGACCTTGGGAGGCAGCAGGTAGAGTGGGGCAAAGTTCAGAGACTTCAGAACGCTCTCCAGGCTTCAAAATTCCAGCCCTAGTTCTAGCTTAGACAAGTTACTGGACTCCTCTGAGCCTGTTTTCTTATCTGTTGAATGAGGATCAATTCATATACTTTTCATTCATGTGTAAGGAAGAAGGCTTTTTGACGGGGCTGGCTGCTGCAATTTGGAGGTGTACACAGCCCAGTCCTCACCCTCAGAGCAGACAACCTGGTCATCAGGATCAGAGAAAAGGGGGGCATTTAAGTTGCTACTGACCCCACACAAAAGCACTCAAATGATGCAGGGCAGACTAATCTTAATTGGGTACATTCTGACTTGTATTTTTACTGTCTTGTGGAGGAGGGAGGAGTTTTAAGCAACTTTAAGGGAGGTGGACAACGTTTGTATAGTGATAATTGAAAACTAAAAGTGAATTTTTAGGAATCAGCATTTACTATTTCAAAACTTTAGAAAAGCTCTGAATATCTTGTTAATAAGAATCACCAAGTACCCTTCCACTCGTTAAATACTCATTTTTCCTTTTAACCAGAGTACTTATTTCTTTCTCAAACTTGTCCTTAAAGGGCATTATACTTAAATGTCAGAACCCAAATCCTTCAGATATCAGGTTCTTGCGTTCTCTCGGAAATGTCATTTTAATTATCGCTGTATCAAACCTGACCCAATTCTTCTTGACAATGACAACGTAGGCACAGAAGCAAGTCAACTGCAAAATCTGAGTCAAATGTGGAAAAGGTTTCTACCACAACATTCTCTCCATACTTAAAGTGATTGCACCAAGAGCTATTTGCCCATTGTGCAAATAATCCTTCAAATAACCCATCCTTGCTTTCACAAGTTCATCCACAAGAACCCTTTTAACTTGAGAGGCAAATAACAATACTTCTGCTTAAGAAGACAAAGAAAAATAGGATGACAATTTAAACAGCTACATTCTAATAAATCTTAATTCTCTAACACCAGCTTAAATCTCTACTCCAAGGAGCAACCCACTTGAATCAAAGCCACATAAAAGCAAAACTCAATACCCAAATGTCCCAAACTAAATAAAAACTTCCCACCCTACCAGGGACCTACTCAGCTCCCCACTTCAGTTGGTCCCATCCTCAGGTCTCCATGGCGTGCCCTGCCCCCTCACAGCCTGTGTTGCTTCCAGGCATCTCTCATTTCCCTCCCCTCTCACCCACCAAGGCTGCCTTCATTCGGGGCTTTGTAGTCTCTTAAGGGGTTTCTGTTGCTGAAATAACTTTCTAACTGCTTTCCTGTCTCCAATCTCTTCTCTTTTCTTTTCTTTTTTCAATAAATGACATTAAGTTTTCAATACAGATCATTAAAAAAGATAAATAGCACATAAAGCACATAATCCCCATACCCAGACACACTCTACTGCCTTTTCCAAAATACAAAATTAATGCATGTATAAACATGGTTTAATAATTCTAATATTACCAAAAGAAATAAAATGAAAATAAAACAAGCTTCTCCCCCAAAACATATATTTCTTTTCAAAGGTAACCATTCTTAGCAGGTTGTTGTTTTGTTGTTGTTGTTGTTGTTGTTGTTGTTTTTGAGTTTTTATTTTAGAATAGTTATAAAGTTGCAAAAAGAATAGAGTTCTTACATACTGTGTACCCAGTTGCCCTATTATTAACATCTAACATTAGCCTGGTACATTTGATACAATTTATGAACCAAAATTGATACACTGTAGTTACCATATTTCTTCAGTTTGTGCCTTTTTCTTTTCCAGGATCCCACCCAGGACAGCACATTACATTTAGCTCTCATGTCACTTAGGCTCCTCCTGGCTGTGGCAGTTTCTCAGACTTTCCTTGTTGTCGATGACCTTCACAGCTTTGAGTACTGGGCAGGCATTTTGTAGAAAGATCCTCAATGGACTGTATGATGGTATCTCCTCATGACACAGGGGTTTTTGTTTGGGGAGGAAGAGCACAGAGGTGACACGCCACTCTCATCACCTCATCTCAAGGGCATGGGCGGTCAACAAGACCGCTGGCGGGGACCTGGCCCACCTGGCCGAGGTCGTGCAGGCCAGTGCTCCACTGCCAACTTACTTCCCCCACTCCCTTCCACCCTGTGCTTTGGAAGGAGGTCACTCTGCACCTCCCACTCTTAAGGAGTGGGGAGTTACATTCCACCTCCCAGAGGGAGGTGCAGCTGCATACAGGATCTGGAATTCTGCACAGGAAAGCTGTCTGTTCTCCACTTGTATGTCTGTTCAATCATTTCTATCAGGATGGACTCATGGATATTTGTCATACTCTTTGAGTTATATTCCACTACTACTTTATTTTGTTGCTCAAAGTGCCCCAGGACTGGCCATCGGGAGCTCTCTCAGTGATTGCTGTGTCCCTGGACCATGCCCCCATCATAGTTTTGTTTTGTTTTTTTGAGCACCTCCTTACTTTCTGGCACAAGATGCACCATGTTCACCTTGTGTATTCCCTGTCTCAGCCCTAGAACATTCCATTTCTACAAGAAACCCTGGTTCCTTTTATTAGAAAAGAAGCTCTGGGCTCTGGGTGGCAGTTTCTTTTAAAAAGACCTCATACATCTGTTATGCACCCTGTTTTTCTTGGTTAGTTTGCCAATATCTACACACAGAGATCTACGTTATTTTAAACCTAATTCTAACGTCCATGCCCTGCAAGGAGATGATTTAATGCTGCCAGAGTGGGCTATGTGCCTGAACCACATAGGACGGCTTCTATGTGCCAGGCCCTGTGCCATGCTGCCTACATGTATTGTCTCTTCACTGGCAGTATTGTTATCCCCAAATTTGCACATGAGGAAACTGAGGCTGGCCACACACTGCTGGGTGCAGAATGAGCACTCACACTCTGCCTGAGGGATCCCAACGTCCACAACTTACTCATTCCAGCCCTGACGTCACTCGTCCACTTACAATCCTACAGTGATAGTCCCAAATGCCAATACAGTGACATTTTTTGGAAGATTTACACCAGTCTGCATCAAATTGAGAAAAGTAAGGGTGAAAATGGTCAACTTCTCATAGAACTCAATTTGTTTCATTTAAAGGACTACCCTTTATTCTGAAATTGCATCCTTCCTACTTATTTACTGGCACTGATGTCCCTTGTTTTCTGAAACAGTGATGACAGAAGACTTAAGCAGGGCTTTGTTTTTGTTGCTTTTGGTAAAATTCAAGCCGACTACCCTGCATCATTTTTTAAATCTAACTCTCTGAGGCATACGTGGCCTACATTAGGAACCTCAGCTTCTTAGCACAGCATACAAGACTACCCTTTCCCCTCCAGCAATACTCAACTGCTTTCAAAACACACTCACCATGTTTGTACTTACTCTCCCTAAATTGCCCTCTCCATCCCATCCACTTGGCAAATCTGAAGGAACAGTACCTATTCAAGACGGCTAAAACGTGGTTACAGAGCACTAATGCCTGTTTTAATAAACCCTCTCTGAATACTTTCATGTTAAAAATTATCTCCTAAGGCAACTATTGAAAATGGCACAATTTCAGAATCAAAGAAGTAAACAATAACTCAAGGAAGCACCCCAGCAGAAGGGAGGGCGGCCCTCACCTGGCGAGATGGCTGGCTGGGAGGCAGTCTGGGTTAAAGCCGGCCAAGTCCAGGCTCTGCTCTCTGATCTGCCACTAACCCACTTACTGAAAATCTGACACCCTGCACATCCCTGTGTTTAAGGCTGCCCTGCCCACTCCTCCCAGGGCTGCTGTGAGGACAGTAAAACCTGAACAAACAAGAGCCACGTGGGAGAGGTGCTCTGAAAACATTAAAATATTCTATGCAGACCGAAGGTAGAATGGCTGGTATCACTGCACAAATGGTTTACGGTTCCTTTGTTAATTGTGGGTTAACAGATTCAAATATGCCACTGCTTCAAGAAGCAGCTTTTCATCCCTATTTCCCAGCACATTTGCAGTTAGCGCAAAAGTTACCAATACTTCTAAGCATGCATATTTCAGGTAGCACCAACAAGGAAGGAGGCAGTTTGAAAGGAATTACCACACCAAAGAATCTGTATTTTAAACTCAAGATCCATAGTGGCTCTGGCTCTCCCTGCAGCCCTGAATATAAACCAGCCGACTCCCATAATTATTTTGCCTCATTGTTTAAAAAACAAACAAACCAAAATGCAACAACGTAAGATAAATGTTGCTTCTAAGTAACATCCGAACCCTCAAATGAAAGGCACTAAGAGGGGTCACTTCAGAACATGAATTGTTTAACACTGCTTCCCAGGTATTGATTTCCTCCAGCACCTTCACCTGGAAACAGAATACTGTCTTGAGGGACAAAATAAAAAGGAATACTAACACTGTATAATACTACACTGTATACTGTGTATAATATAACACAGTATACTTATACTGTATAGAAATTCTCAATTTAAAAACAAGCAGAAATTTAGCATCTTTGAACACAACCACTTTCAGCCAAGCTAAACCAAATTTCGTTTTAGAAGAGAGAAACACCTTAACAATTTGCTACGAAATATACATAGAATAAAGGTGCTGGATGTGTGCCAATCTCCCCCACAGGCGGAGACAAATGAACACTTGTTGTGCAAAGTCAAACTCTGTGAAATACCTGTTTCAGTTGAAGGGTTTGGAAATACTCTACGGAGACAACAAATTAAAAGCCTGCCAGGAAGAATATCCCACATGAAAGCAAGACAGCATTACAAATTGTACACTTTATATGGATCGCCCCTTTCTTTCAAACACAAACCTTGTTTTATATGGGAGTTCCTTGAAAATCACTTCAATGCAGCTAAAACCCCAGCAAAGCTTCCGTGGAAACACTAAGCCATCTCTGGAGGCTAATCAATAATGCTTTTTTGTAAACAGCACTTCTTTTGGAGAATTTTCCTCCCATTTTTGCATTCAAAAATGCCTTTAACAGGAAAGAATACATTTTAAACAGTGATTCTCAAGACAGCAGCAACATCCCAATTTACATGTGCTTTTCTTCTAAACACTGTGGGAAACTTCACGGTAGATCTCTTTCACAATACCACGTACTTATCAAAAAATGCCCTGCAATTGCAAAAGAGATTAATTTTTATAACTGATGTGCCATGAGCACAAGAGAGGAGAAAAAAAAAAGTAAAGGCACATGAAATAAAGGGGCTGATGAAACAACAGCTAACCTCAGCTCATTCTGTCTACTTCCTCCTCTCCCCTGGCCCTCACAGGCTGGTAACATCAATATATCTGTCGGGTTCACAACGTTTCCCCTGCCAAAACGCAAGTAATATTCACGGCAATTATTTTTCTAAGCTTCATCCACGCTTCTCAGCTATCAAAGCAATTTAAGAATGCTGCCAATGCTTTCCTGCCCAAGTGAAAGTCATTGCGAGCACCTCTCAGAAGGTATCTGCAAGAGCCTACCTCTCCCAGTAGTCATGACGGGTGCAAGTCTTGGTACCCAACGCAAGCACTGCTCTGTAAGCTATACCTACTCAGCAACTTAAGCACCAGCAAACTCTCCACCCACACGCCTTCTTCAGCGATCCAGCACCAGTGACAACTGCCACCCTATTCCAAAATAAAAGCCCAGCCTATATATAACTGTGATCTTTTAAAAAGGAGGGGGTAGCCTTCTCCACCAGATCTTCCTAAGAGGGGCTTCTTTAAATTTGGTTTTTAAAAAATTTTTTAACCAACTGTCTGAAACAGAGAAAAGGAATATTCTTATCCTAAATCTTAAATTAGAGTAAATATCAAAAAGCAATCTTATTTGAACATTGAAGCTAAAGTAAGCTGTCAGGTGCAGCCTGAGCCCCTCAGCCTCCTCCAGGGCCTTTTAGGTGGTCTTCTCCTTGGCACAGCACAGTTCCCAGCCCTGTAGCACACTGTCCGTGACTATGGAAACACTTCCTAGATCCTGAACCAGAATCCCCAACCTTGTAACAAGCAGAGCCTAATAAACAAGCACAGGGTGGGGTAGGGGAGTCCATTAGCTGCAGCACCTGATCCACTTACAATCATTATTTTTAAAGGCTACTCATAGATAATAACAGCCTGGCTTCTTAATAAAAATTTAAAATTTTTTTAAAAAGAGAATCCAGTTTGGCTTTAAGTGAATGTCTTGTTCTAGCTGCTCTAGACAACAATTCAGATTTTAGCTAGCAATCCATCATTGTTCTATTTGTTTCCCTCCCTGCACAGGTATTCCTTATCTCCAATAACTTAAAAATGAAATCTAACATTTTTTCCAGTTATATAAATTTACTTTAGCATAAAAACCTAAGGCAGGATGCACTGGGACCAAAATGATATCACAGGTACATTCATGAATAAGGGCCAATGATTTTTTGATTACCTGTTATTTTGTTTATAATTTTGTTGGCAAGTAAATATTTTTTTTTTAACTACAGATTATTATGAAATTTTCATGGATTTAATCAGCATGACACTTTTATTCTTTCCTTATAAACATGTTAGCTTTGCATGAGCAACTCAAAAGCGTGTGAATTTTTTAACCAAATTAATGTCCACTGGCCCCCTCATTTCAATCAAATACAATTAAAGATCATTAAATGGCTGCAGATAAAGGAACTGACTAGCCCATAATTACTGGCTCCTTCATGCTGAAAAGCCACTTCTCCCCTGAGCATAAGCACATCTGCATAATTTTAAAACTTACATAGAAAATAATTTGCTTTTTGAAACCCATGGTAGAAAAAATTGTAATTTTTGCTTCAAGGGGTTTGCTAATTATATGGCAATTTTTAAAAATCTATAAAACATATTTTTAACTCCCATATTCTAGCCTTCTGGTAACCTAGCAACAAAAAGGAATCATACAAAGAAGTTCTAATTTAGGCAGGAAGCCCACTGCTTCCTGGGCTTTCTTCCTCAGGTTTTTCATTGCTGTTTCATTGGTAATTTTATTACACTTTAAAAAATTAAATCTAAGGATTTTATATAAATGTAATCATTTAAATATATTAGAACACCATAATCTTGAACATGTCAAGAAATGCAGCCCAGGATATGAAACCTATTTCTTCCCTAAAAGTATTGCCCTTATGATATTAATAGTTTCTTCCAACTTAACTCAAATCCAGGGCTTATATTTCTTACTCAAAAAAGCATTATTGTTAATTTAAAGCTAACATACATAACTCCAAATAACCAGAACTCTGGGGTTATAAAAAAAAAAAAAAAAAAAAAAAGGCATGATGCCATTATTTATTCCCAAATGATGTTCTTTTTATTTAAAAGCTGAAATATTCTAAAGTGGCACAACTGGAGGAGAAACCTGCCCTGTGAGTACTACCCCTGCCCCAGACACCGCACTGGACCTTTACACAAATCTCACTAAACCTCACGTCTTTGCACGGTTTCCGTTCAGTTTCACAGATGAGCACACTGTATCTCAGAAGACGTAAGTAATTTGCCCGAAGTCACACAGCTAGAGAATGATGGCTCACACCAGAGATGCTTTTCCTAAGGCTTTTAACTTCCCACCAACACGTGGGAAGCAGACGGACACACTCAAACCCATCCCTCATCAGGTCCTTATGCTGAGGACAGGCTGCTGAATTTTCATGAGTAGAGAGTCTGAAACACAGAGCCCCCCCACACACAGCCTAGAGCCCCTCTAGATCCATCAAACAGGCAGCCTTGGCTGAGAAGAACCTCTGCGCCAAGGCTGCGCGGGAGCCCCATACTGCCATCCTATCCTGGTGTTTTTTCAGTTCTTCCTCAGCTCCAACTCGCATGCAAGACTCCAGAATCCAGTCAGTAAGTAAGAATCCATGGGAAGAGTCGAGAAAAAAAGACTGCGTCATCTCAAAGTGATCCCGTTTGCACTTAAGGTTACGAAGAGACAGGAAAAAACTTTGATGTCTGTCAAATGAACCAATCAAAGGGGACTCCCTGGGAATACCAACAGAGGGAAGACCACGAGGTATGAGAGTCCCAGAAAGTACTCGGGCTAGGGTCCAAGGCAGGGATGGCCTCTGGGCCACCATCATGAAAACAGGCAAGCAGAAGGAGGGGATGCTGGGAAGTGTCTAACAGGAGGGCAGGACTCAGCCTTCCACCAGAGGAAGGGGGCATTGAACTAGGCGGGCATCCAAAGGACAGGAAGGCACTAATGAGAAAGAGAAGGCAGAAGGGACAGGCAGAGAAAACCACAGGCAGAGGGTTATATATGGGAGTCCTGTATGCCATGCAGGTTTGTTTTGTAAGTTTGCAACTTTTACTATGTAATTATTTATGTATGTTCGTGTATGCATGATATACTTCAATATATATATATTTTTTAATGAAAACACACACACACACACACACCCCTAGGCAGCTGTGGTAAGCCCTAGGAAGAGAAAGGAGAGAGTCTGTACAGAGGCAGGTGGAGGAAGTCGTGGAGGCCGCGTGGAGCATGGCCTTGTAGGCCATGGCAAGGATTTTGTGCTTCTCTGGAGAGGAATGGGTGGAAGTCATAAAAGTTTTTAATTACAAGAGTGTGATGAGGGCAGGAGAGAGAAGCTAGCTGCCACATGCAGATATTCTGTAAGATCCTTAGTTCAAATTCCCTTTATGGGATAGAAGCCCACCCACTCCCACCATATAATTAACTTGCTGGTGTTAATGCTTTTTTTCTTCCTCTTGGGAAACAAATGGGAGTTACAAATTATCACTGTCATTGTCTGTTTTTAGACGTTGACAATAACATCTGTGTGGACCTTTTCAGGCTAATGCTCGCAGATGTCCTATGAAGAATATTGTCTATGTCTGAAACTAATGCTCATTTTCTATCTCAACGTTTCTACTAAAAAGTTTAGAAAGGTATGTGCTCGGCTCTTAACCCTGACTCAAACGAGGTCATCAGTTATCACTGTTAACACAGTCCATCACATCTGCCCCAGGACAAGTAATAGGAGAGGCTCAAAAACACTGGAGAAATTTGAACTGTCTGAATACCTGATAATGAGAATTTCTTAACGTAATAATGGTTCTGTGGTATGTTTATAAATAACCTGTGCTTGTGTTTTAGAGATACGTACTAAAGTATTGAAGGATTAAGTGATATGATATGAGAGACAGAGATGAAACCAGACCAGCCATGTATTAATAATTACTGCAGCTGGGTGATGGCCATGTGGAGGCTCACTATCCTATTCTCTCCACTTTAATATATTCTTGACAATTTCCATAATGAAGAATTTTAAAGGGAGGAGAGTCAGAACACCTGTCTGCTTTGACGCAGATACCCAGGCACACCTACACAGTTTGGATGTGGTTTGTGTGCATCCCCAAGAAAGCAGAGGTCCAACCTCTGAAAAAATGAGTCTCTCTCAAGCAGAAGGCGAAAGGCAGTGCAGGTGATAGCTCAACGTTATCCAGGGTAAAGGAAAGAAAAACAGTAGAAAACCTTTTGATGAGATTCCATCTCTTTTGCGTCAAGAGTGGTTTTCATCTAGAGAAGGAGGTCAGTTCTCACTCTGGCAAGGTTCTAAAGCAGAACAGACTGAAGGGACAAGAACGAGGCAGTGAGAGAAGTCAGCAGGGCAAAGAATGATCAAAGTGCTAGAGATGGGGAGAAGTGGGTGGATTCGAGAAATATTTAGAAGTTAAAGGCCACAGGAAGTGGTGATACAGAGATAGAGGAAGTGAGAAAGAAGAGGTAGCAGAGATGACTCCAAAGTCTTTAATTATTCACCTGGATGGACAATAGAGCCAGTCACTGATTCAGGAGACATAGAAATGATCAAGGAGGGCGTTATGTTTCATTGTTTTGTGTTTTGTCTTCCAACAGGAGGCAGAATATAAATTTGCGTTGAGGCGAATGTCTCAAATACAAGAGGAAATGTCAGGAAGCTGCTGCACACAGAGTTATAATTGTGAGGCAAGGTCTGGCAGGAAAGAAACATTAATGAAAAAAATTTATCTAAGTAGTAAATAAAGTCATAGCCATGAATAAATATAACCAGGGAGAGAGAGTGTGCTGTCTGGGCAAGGAAAAGGCCTAGGATTAAGCTTTAAAAAGCTCCAACATTTAACGACCAAGTAGGGGACACTAAACAAAAGGAGGGAACTAAAAAGGAGCAGCCAAAAGGCAGGAAGAAACCAGGAGGAGGTCAGGTCCAAGAAGGCAAGGTAGAGGAAGAGGTGAACAGTGTCAGACATGGTGCTAGACCAAGCAAGGGGAGGACTGAAGAGGTCAGCTGGATTTGGTAACACTGAAGTCAGGGGTGATAGCAGCTGTATCCATAAAACGATGGGATGGAGGAAGATCAGAGCAGTTTGAGGACTGATTGAAGGTGAAGAACCTGAAACAAGGAGAGACTTGGCTATAAAGGGAGGAGAGAGGCAGAGTGATGGCTGGATGGAGATATAAATAGAGGTATGCATGATTTTAGGGAAAGATACTTAACACATTTAAAAATCAATAAGCCAAAGATGGGGGGAAAAAAAACTAAAGATCAATATTTGTCATGAGCTTAGATCCAAAAGTACTCAACAATATATTAGCAAACCAAATCCAACAATATTATTTTAAAAAGTTTCACACCATGACCAAGAGGAGTTTATTACAAGAATGCATGGCTGGTACAATATTTGAAAATCAATCAATGTAATTCATAATATCAACAGCTAAAGTTAAAAAAAAAAAAAAAAAAAAAAGATCATAGCAATTAACACAGAAAAAGCATTTGAAAAATCCAAATATTAAAAGGCATCTACATTGGAAAAGAGGAAGTAAAATGACCTCAGTTTGCAGATTACATGATCTTCTATATAGAAAATCCTAAGGAATCCACTAAAAAAATTTTTTTGAGCTAATAACCAAGTTTAATAAGATTGCAAGATATAAGATCAATACACAAAAATCGACTGCATTTCTATAAACTACCAATGAACAATCCAAAACTGGAAACAGGAAAACAATTCTGTTTACAATATTACCAAACAGAATAAAATGGAAAATTTAACAAAGGAAGTGCAAGGGGTATACACTGAAAACTATAAAATATGATTAAAGAAACTAAAGACCTAAATAAATGGAATGACATCCATGTTCATGAATTGAAAAGCTTATTGTTAAAATGGCAATACTCCCCAATCTACAGATTCAGCACCATCCCTATTCAAAATCCAAGCAATCTTTTTTGCAGAAATTGACAAGAATAATCCTAAAATGCATATGGAAATGCAAAGGACCCAGAAAAGCTAAAACAATCTTGAAAAAAAAAAGGTAGAGGACTCAAACTGTCCAATATCAAAACACAGCACAAAATTACAGTTAAGATTGTGTGTGGTACTGGATATAAGGACAAACATATAGGTAAATGGAGAACTGAGAGTCCAGAATTACATCCATACAGCTAAGTTCAAGTGATTTTCTAAAAGGGTGTCAAGACAGTTTAATGGGGGAAAAAACAGTCGTTTCAAAAAATGGCACTGGGACAACTGGACATCCTCATGCAAAAGAATGACTCTGGATCCCTACCCCACACCACATACAAATATTAACTCAAAAGGGATCAAAGACCTAAAGCTATAAAACTCTTAGAGGAAAACACAGGCAGAGATGTAACCTTGGATTAGGCAACAGTTTCTTAGATATGATGCCAAAAGCACAAATAACAAAAGAAAAAGCAAATAAACTGTACTGCATCAAAATTAAACTTTTCTATTGCCAATGATACCATCAAGAAATGATGGGAAAACCCACAGAATGGGAAAAAATATTTGCAAATCATTTACTGGACTTTTATCCAGAATATATAAAGAACCCAATTTGAAAATGGGCCAATGATTTGAATAGATAATTCTCCAAACAACATATACAAATGGCTAATAAGCACACAAAAAGAAGCTCAACACCATCATTAATCATTAGAGAAATGCAAATTGAAACCAAAATGAGATACCACTTCACACCCAGCTGACAGGCTATAATTAAAAAGACAGACAACAGCAAGTGTTGGAGAGAATATGAACAAACTGATACACTCATACATTCCTGGTGGGAATGTAAAATGGTACAATGGTACAGTGGCTTTGAAAAAAATTTGGCAGGTCCTCAAAATGCTGAAGCTATACTTACCAAATAACCCAGCAATTTCATTCCTACTTACATATCAAAGCAAATGGAACACATATGTTCACACAAAAACTTGAACACTGATGTGCACAGCAGCACTATTTTGTAATAGCCAAAAAGTACCAATGAGCCAAATAGGTGTCAAAGAATGAATGGATAAACAAAATGTGGTATAGCCATACAATGAAGTATTATTACGCCATAAAAAAGAATGAAGTACTGATACATTATGCTAAGTGAAAGAAGCTAGTCATAAAAGGCCACATATTGTATGATTCCATTCACAGAAATATCCAGAACATCCATAAAGACAGAAAGTAGATTAGTGGCTGCCATGGACAGGTGAGAAGGAAATGGGAGTTACTGCATAATGGGTATAGAGTTTCTTTATAATGTGATAATAATATTCTGGAACTAGATAGTGGTAATGGCTGCATAATTCTGTGAATATATAAAAACCATTGAATTTTATACACTTAAAAAGGTGAATTTTATGGCATGAGAAATCTCAACTTAAAAAAATATGTTGACTAGCCCCACCCCACCCCAAAAAAACCCCAACACCTATTTGTGATGATTAGTCTCAGAAAAATAGGAGTCGAGGGGGACTTCGACTTGATAAAGAACATCTAACAAAAAAACCCTACAGTTCACACCGACTTAATGGTTAAAGAGTGAATGCTTTCTAAGACCAAGAATCAGGCAAGAATGTCCACCCTCACCACTCTTGACACAGTACTGTAAGTTCTATAGCTAGTGCAGTGAGGCAAGAAAGAGTAATAAAAGGCATACAGAGCTGAAAGGAAAAGTAAAATTCCCTGTCTGCAGATGACATGACTGTCTATGTAGAAAACCCCAAAGAACCGAACAAAAAACTTGTTGAGTGAGCTCAACAAGGTCACAAACTCAGGTACAGAAAGAGAAAAAGGAGAGAGCAAGGGTAGATGAATTGAGAGAAATGATCTTAAATCCAGAAGAGTTCAAAGAACAGTCACACTGGGAGCAGGTGAGCAAAAATACAAGAAAAGGTGAAGAGGTTTTATTCCGTTGTTACTGAACCTTCTCTATGTCAGCTAAATGCTCAATGTCTTTAGCAAAGAATGAAATTAGGTGATTATTATTATTATTTTTACATCCATTGAACATCTTATTGGTCTCTCAAAGTGCAGAAAGATCAAAATTATATAGATTAGGAATATAAAAATCTTTAAAAATCCGACTTTAGGCTATTTTTTTCCTTTAAACATAAACATATTTGCTCTAATATTAAGAGTATTAATACATATATACAAGTCAGTAAAAAGCCAAAATTATAGGCCTTCAAGAAACTTTGAGTTAAAACTTCCTTACAGTTTGTCATTTATTACACACACAAGTTCCTGAAAAAACTATTTTATCCTTACCCCTGCCCCCAACACTGACACATATACACACAAAAAATAATAATAAGGAAACTGGAGGCAGTATTTACACTAGGCATTTAGCATGCTGATGTGATGCACCCACACCACAGGATTCTAGGGCTCTTGATTAAATCATAGTCATTGTGTTCATTACAACCCTTAGAGGAGAACCACAGTCCTGAAAGCAAGGCCCCTGACACAGAGGGGCTCCCGTTCCCCAATGCCAGTGTTCTCCTGTGATGCTATGTTATAACCATTACACAGGCTGTGAAGCACAAACTTGCTTTTCCGCCACTACTTCTACTGCCTTGTCCAGCTCTTCCTATCTTAGGGCCACCAAGCTTTAACTGAGAAGCGCACTACAAACACAAAACTCCCTGGACAGCCCTGTCTGGGTACACCCATCACATGTGCTGTCACTGGAGCACAACTCAAAGAACAGACTTCTGCCAGTGATACTTTTAAAAACGTATATACAGACGTAGGGGATTAATTACAGAAAAGTTACACAAATTATACAGTTATAAGAAAATATGGGTAAATGAAAATTGATTTGTTGGTGATAGCTGAATGACAGTAAATATTGTTCATTTTTTTCTGTGAACACTGTTTTTTCTTTGAGAGAAAAATCACTTGATGATAAGGGCAGGTACACAGCAGGCCGTGAGCCAGAGGTCCTGGGTTCTGGCACCTGCTCTGCCCTTATGCAAAAGTTGCTCTGGGCAGAAGCACTAACTCTCTTACAGCCTTAACATATTCAAAATGTGAAGGCTACACTGTGATCTAAGATGCCTAACAATTTTAAATTCTATTAGAGAGCAGGAATTTTTAGAATAGGGATGTGTTATTCTGGGTGGTATCCATAATAAAGAGCCCTTTGGCCGAGTTATGGGCGTAAAGAGACCCACAGATGAGCATTTCAGGAAGAAGGAATCAGAAGAACAGAGCTCCTGGAGCAGGAGAGGCTCAGAATTTTAAGAATAGCAGGTGTCCATCAACTGCTGAGTAGATAAACAAAATGTGGTATATACACACAATGGAATACTATTAGCTGTTAGAAGAAATGAAATTGGGATACATATGACAACATGGATGAATCTGGAGGATATTATGTTGAGTGAATATAAGCCAGGCACAAAAGGACAAATATTGTGTGGTCTCACTAATATGATCTAAATGCAATGAGTAAACTCATAGAGGTAATCTCTAGAGTATAGGTTACTAAGAGATAGAATGTGAGTTGAAAATGGGAGCTGATGCTTTATGTATGCAGAATTTTTAATATGGTTTATTGTGAAAGTGTGGAAATGAACAGATTTGATGGTAACACATTATATAGCGAGTATAACTAACACTGCTGGTTTATAAATGTGATTGTGGCTGAAAGGGGTAGTGTGTAGTACGCATGTGTGTTAACTGAAAGGAAACTAGAGAATAATCTAGGAAATGTATAATCTAGTGATTTTGGTGGTGGATGAAAGTTGTAGTTAATTGTATAAATATAAGAATGTTCTTTTACAAAGTGTTAAGAACATGGTGATTGATAAACAGGAAAATTACAACTAAAGGAATTTATAGGCGATAGTTAACGGTAATATTGTAATTTATTTGTAGCAATGGCAAGAAGATATGTTTTCAATTCTTAGGGATAACGATGGAGGGTAAAAAGGAATATGGGATTTTTCCCTTTTGGAGTAACAAAAACATTCTAAAATTGACTGAGGGGATGACAGCACAACTCTGAAGATAATGAGAGCCACCGAGTATACACACTGAATTTTAATAATAGCAGGTGTCCATCAACCGCTGAGTGGATAAACAAAATGCAGTATATACACGTAATGTAATACTATTAGCTGTTAGAAGAAATGAAACAAACACAAACATTTTTGCTCTAATAGTAAGAGTACCAATACATATATACAAGCACAGGACTATATAACACAGTGAATCCTGTGGTGGAAGATGGATTGTGGTTAATAGGACAAATATGAGAACGTTCTCTCATGAACAATAACAAGCAAGTATATAACACTAATACAGAGTGTTAATAACTAGGTGGGTTGGGGGAAAAATACACCAAATGTAAGGCAGGGGCTATAATTAGTAGTAATGTTTTGATGATGCTCTTTCATAGTTTGTACAAATTTTTTCACAACAATGCAAGGCGTTGGTGGTGGGGTAAAGTATGGGAGCCTTGTATGATGTCATGCATGTTTGTTTTGTAAGTTCACAACTTTGACTATATACTTATTGTTTATGTATGCTCATGTGTGAATGATATGCTTCAATAAAATTTTATTAAAAAAAAAAAAATCAAAAAGACACAAAAAAGCTAACAGAAAATAAAATCCTTGTTAAAGGAAATTGAATATAGATTCACCCAGAAATAAAATCTTCAATTGTTCCTATTTAATACCATTTGGAAATCACAGCGATTTTGAGCAAGTTAGATCTCCCTTCAATACACTGGCATTGTGAAAAATAAATGAAGTCACTGGGGGAAAAAAGTATAGCAAGGAGGCCAACGTCGCTAGAGCAAAGAGAAGAGAAGGAGGTGGATGGGTGGGGACAACACAATACAACATGGCATCAGAATGGTGTTCCAGGCCAGATCGCGCAGGACTGGCAGGCCACGATGAGCCCCTGAATGGTAGCTGTGTGTGGCGGGAAGCTTCTGGAGATTTTTCAACAGGGACTGACATCACCTGACTTAGATTCTAAAAGGATGACTGGCTGCTGTGTGGAAAATACTCTGGGAGTGGGAGAGCAGAAGCAAGGACACTAGTGAGGAGGCTCCCACAGAAGCCAAACAAAGCTCCAAAGGACAGGAGCGGCAATGGGGAGGAGCGTTTGGATTCAGTATGCAGTTTTAAACCTAAAGCCAGCAGAATTAGCCCATTAGCTAAAAATCCATTATTTCATGTGAGCTATGAAAGAAAGTCAACAATGACCTCACAGTTTCTGGCCTGGGAAAGTGGATGAATGGAAGTTTTTTCTTTTTTTTTTTTTTAAGTGGTACCTCATTGTGTGTGTGGTTTTGTTTTTATTTTTTATTATAGTAACACATACACAATTCAAAATTTCCCATTTTAACCACATTGAAGTGTACAATTTGGTAGTATTAATTATATTCACAATATTGTGCTACCATCACCAATATGCATCACTCCTACATTTCCATCACCTGAAAAAAAAAAAACTCTTCATCCATTAAGCTATAACAGCGCACATTCTTCTCACTCCCCAGTACCTGGTAACAAATATAAACTACTATCCATCTCTATGACGCTTGCTACTTCTAGGTATTTCATATAAGTGAGGTCATATAATTATTTGTGTGCCTGGCTTATTTCACTCAATGATGTCTTCAAGATTCATCCGCGCTGTCGCAAGCATCAGAATTTCATCCCTTTATCAGAGAATAGTATTCCACTGAGTGTATATATCACATTTTTTAAATCCACTCATCTGTCAATGGACACTTGGGTTACTTCCATCTTTTGGCTATTATGAATAAATGCTGCTGTGAACATTGGTGTACAAATAGCTATTCAAGTCCTTGCTTTTAAATTCTATGGGGTATATACCTAGAAGTGGGATTGCCATGTCATAGGGGTAATTCTATTTTCAACTTTCTGAAGAACCACCAAAAAGATTTCCACAGTAGCCATACCATTCTACAGTGCAGAAGATAAGTTTTGAGACCTACAAACCCTTAATTAAAACTAATTCAGCTATTTAGAAATAGCATAAATATTACCAAAATTGAAAAAAGCAAAAATGAGAGTTAATGATTTATCTACTCACCATTTGCAGATTGTATCATGTTTCCAGATTTTTGGACTTCATCAAATTTTGTAAAAATTACATTTAATCTGTATAAAAGCAAAAACAGGCAAAAACTATTAATCACCACTGTTTACAATCAGTCATATTAAGTTGATCTCCCCACCACCACCAATCGATACAAATCCACCTAATGACAATAACATTAACGGTATCAATACCATTAACAACTTTCAACAGTTAACTGAGCCCTTCCTGTGGGCCAAACACTGGCCTAAGGGCTTTATCTGAAAGACCTCATTGAATCCTGACCATCAGAAAGGAAGGTCCTCATGTCCATTTTACAGATGAGGAAATCAAGGAACAATAAGGTGCCTAAGGTAACATGGTTAATGGGGAAGAGACGCCAGCACTGAGAGTGAGACCCCAGAGCCCGTGTTTTCAGGCATTGTATTAAACTCATTGCTTTACACAAAAGGATACACCATAGAAAGGATACAGTTCTCATTTCTAAGCACAGGTGATCAATTACTTAGGAAAAAGCTTTTCAAAATCCATTGATACTATATAATACAAAGGCTTCTCTGTGACTTATGGTTAATTCAAATGGTGTGATTTCTCTACCACCGTTGTGACTGGATAATATTCTTCACTTTAAAAAAAAAAATCTGCCTGACATTTATTTTCTGTTAATGGCTCATTCACACAATGGCATTTAAATTGAAGCGAAACTCCTTAACCAGTCAAAATACTCCATCCAAGTAACACCAAAGATTGGGGGGGGCGGTATTCTTTTCTTGAAGAAAAAAATCAAGAGAACCGAGGGTTTCCCATGCAAAACACAGATACACTAAAGTAGGAGTAAAGGTCGAGATTCCAGAGCGGTGGACTTCTGCATTCACATCCACACCACCCACTTCAAGAATTACACTAGCACCCTTATAAATTTAGCATCCTTATAAACCATGCTGTCATAAAAGCCCTGACCATTTCAATCATGTTTATCTTTTCTTTAGGGATAGGGATGAGGACAATATTGTTTTTGGAATTCCGTATGTACTAAGCACCATGCCTTGCAGATACCTACCCAGTGAAAGGACATCAATGAGTGTTAAGAGATCTGGTTCCTAATCCTGTCCCCTGTCCGTGCTCTGGAAATAAGGCGTGATGTTCCTGCCCTCCTGGAGTTTACATTCTAAGTCACAGGAAGGGGGGGGGCAAAAAATACACAGAAGCAAACAGAAGTAAAATGAAGGGGATGAACCAGCCTGATATACTGCCTCTCCCCCTTCCCGTTGCACAGCAGATACTGATAATCTTTCCAAGCATCTCTCCAGTTAAGCCTAGATGTAGCCTCAGAATACTTCTGAAAACTGCAACTGGCAGCTGGTACAAATTAAGTGAAGCTGGCACTGAAACCAAAATCTATTTGCCATCTCAGGACCAGTTATGAGTAAAACCTTCACTCACTTTCAAATCCAGAGGTGACTAAGATCTGCAGAGATGACTCAGAATCAATTTCTTATGATGTTTCCATCACCTTCCCTTTTAGAAGTGACAAAGATCCCCAATGGCTTGACAAGCCCATAAATAATATCCTCAGTGTCCAGGTTGCCAGGGCATGCCCTGAATAAGGCATCACTTTGTTTTGTCACAGCCACACCCGCTGACTGAGCATGCCTGCAAGCTGGCAAGTCAGGGCCAAGGCCTACCTCTTGTCTGGTTGTTCCTGCAATTCCTGGGAGAGGCATGTGATTCTTCTATTCCTGGGAGAATATTCACCATCAAAAATGGCAGTGGTGGGAGAATCTGTAGATTCTCTCTCTGTGGCGATGCCTACTTCCTGTGGTCACAATGCCCATTCCAGGCTGCCCCACACAACTAGGTATGAAAACCCAAAAAAGATGACTGTCATTGGTACCTGCACCTTAATTCAGAATTCCCTCAGGCAAATCTGTCTTTCTCTCTGCTTAGAACCCCGTTCCTTACCAGCTCCCACATCTCTGCTCGTCCCTGCCCATAAAATGGCTCCACTAAGGCTCCTATCTCAAGAGATCAGCAACCTGGCTGCAGGACAGTCTACCACCACAAAGCACCCCTCAGGAGTGGAGGCAAGGGCTTTTGCCTGCTACCTCAGAGCACTGTGATGGCAAAACACTTCTCAGCAACTATAAGCTTACACAAGCTAATAGGATGGTTTTTATGTGTTCAAAGCCATTTAACACAGAACTAATGATTACCCTCTGAGGCCACCAATGATTTTCCTCGTTTCATTTTAAATCCTGGAACATCAATTTGAAATAAATGTCTTTATTAGTCTGACAAATGTTCGATACCATTTTCCGCTAATTTTTTAAATCAATTTTATTGATACATATTAATAAAGCATACAATTCATCCAGGGTACAATCAATGGTATTTGGTATAATCACATAGTTGTGTGTCCATCACTTCAATCATTATTGAGCATTTTCATTATTTCAATAATAATTATAAACAAAAATCAGACAAACAAGAAAAGTCTTCACCTCTCAATCTCTCTATGCTTCCCCTGCTGTACACAGCTGCTACTTCTGGTTATTCCTGCATATTTATTCATTTATTTTTAAGTAATTTACTGAGATATATTCACATATCATATAATCTATTCAAAGCGTACAATGAAAGGCTTTTAATCACAATATTGTGCAATCATCACCAAAAAGAAAAAAAAAATTCATTACTCCAAAAGAAAAAACTCCACACCTCTTAGCAGTCACCTTTCAATCCCTCTAATCTTTCCTCACCTCTACATAACCACTATTCTAATTTCATCTTTATAAAATAATTTATATTTATATATTATATAAATAGAATGATACAATATGTAGTACTTTGTCTCATTTCTTTTATTTAGCATAACGATATTTTTGTGTCTGATATTAACATCTTACAGTATTAACATACATTAGTTCAGTTTCAAAGAAAAATGACTTATATATACAATTTTACCCGTGTTCATATTTAACATGTGATTCTACTATGCTACACAGTCCCGTGTTATATTTTTAGCTTTCCTTTTAGTAATATACATGACTTTGGACTTTCCCCTTCAACCACTGTCATACCCATATAACAGCTCTGCTAGTTACAAACATTATGTTGTGATTTCACCTTTTCTATTCATTTCCAAAGATTAACACACATCCTTTATACCAATTCTGCAAAAGTTAACTCTCAGCTTTCCCTACTTTATTCTATTTTCTGGTGACCCATATTCAAGTTATTAACTTCATGAGATTATACAATATATTTAATTCATAGTAGCACAATCATACAGTAGTTTTCCTTTTGTGTCTGCCGTGCTTCACTCAACATGATGTCCTCCAGGTTCATCCACATTGTCATATGCTTCATGACTTCATTTTTTCTTAGAGCTGCATAATATTCCATCGTGTGTATACACCACAGTTTATCCATTCATCTGTTGACGGACACCTGGGTTTGTTTCCATCTTTTGGCAATCATGAACAACGCCACTATGAACATCGGTGTGCAGATGTCTGTTCATGTCACTGCTCTCAGTTCTTCTGGGTATATACCCAGTAGTGGTATTACAGGGACATGTGGCAAATCAATATTCAAGTTTTTTAGGAACTGCCGAACAGTCCTCCACAGTGGCTGTACCATTCCACATTCCCACCAACAGTGAAAAAGTATTTCTATCTCTCCACATCCCCTCCAACACGTATAAGTTCTCTTGTCTTTATAATAGTGGCCATTCTAATAGGTGTGAAATATCTCATTGTAGCTTTGGTTTGTATTTACCTAATCACTAGTGATGTTGAACATGTTTTCACGTGTTTTTTTTTTTTTTTTTTTTTTGCCATTTGTATTTCCTATTTGGACAAATGTCTATTCAAGTCTTTTGTCAATAAAAAAAAAATTTTTTTTTGTCTTTTTATTGTTGAGTTGTAGCATCTCTTTATATACCATGGATATTAAACCCTTACCAGATACATGTTTTCCAAATATATTCTCCCACTGAGTTGGATGCCTTTTCACCCTTTTGACAAAAATCCTGTGAGGTGCAAAAGTGTTTAATTTTGGGGAGGTCCCCTTTATCTATGTTTTCTTTTGTTGCTCATGCTTTGGATGTTAAGGTCCAAGAAACCACTACAAGATCTTGAAGCTGTTTCCCTACATTTTCATCAACTACTTTTATGGTGCTGGCTTTTACATTCAGGTCTTTGATCTACTTTGAGTTGATTCTTGTATAGGGAATAAGATAGGGGTCCTTTTTCATTCTGTTGATTATGGATATCTAGTTCTCCCAACACCATTTGAAGGGACTGTTTTGTCCCATAATTATGGCTTTGGTATGTTTGTCAAAAACCAGTTGGCTGTAGAAGTGAGGGTTGGTTTCTGGACTCTCAGTTCTATTCCACCGATCCAGTAGTCTATCTTTATTCCAATACCACGCTGTTTTTTTTTTTTTTTTTTAATTTTATTTATTTATTTTTTTATTATGGGTAAAAATCAAAATTCTCACAATACATACAAATATTTGTAAAATGATATATAAATATATATGCATATATGTGTATTTGCTTACAAAAATGTTATTTATATATATACATATATTTTAAGAGGTGCTTAGATTACCTAAAATATTACACGGAACCCACTGGGATTCCCATGTTGCCCACCTCCCACACCTCCCACCACATCCCACACACTCTGGATTGGGGGAAGAACTATGGACTAGAGTGGACTTGATGGTATTCTCTTGCTCACATATGGTGATTCTTGCAATGCAAGAAATTATAACAATGAGGTGGAGCCAGTGGCCACTTGACAGTTTTTGGGTAGGGAGGGGATGAGCAGTTGAAATACAGGGGCTTCTTTGGGAGTTGGAGGTTGTCCTGAGTACTGTTGTGGCAATGGACGTAGGCCATTTTAAATCAGCACACACCACTCAGAACTGAGTGGGAGAGAGTGTGGTCTACAGTGTGAACTGTGGTCTACCACGCTGTTTTGACCACTGTAATTCCATAATGTTTCAAGGTCAGGCAGTAAAATCTTCCCAAGTCGCTCTTCTTTTTTAGAATGCTTTTGGCTATTGGGGTGCACTTTCCCTTCCAAATGAATTTGGTAGTTTCCTAGCATTTCTGTAAAGTAGGCTGTTCGAATTTTGATTGGCATTGCATTGAATCTATAAATCAGTTTGGATAGGATTGACATCTTCACGATATTTAGTCTTCCAATACATGAACACGGAATGCCTTTTCATTTGTTTAGGTCTTCACTGATTTCTTTTAGCATTATTTTGTAGATTTCTGCATATAGGTCCTATACTTCTTTGGTTAAATTGATTCCTAGATATTTGAGTCTTTTTATTGCTATTGTAAATGGAATTTTTCCCGATTTCCTCCTCTGATTATTCAATAGCAATGTACAAAAACATTACTGATTTTTGCATGTTGACATTGTATCCTGCCACTTTGCTGAACTCATATATTAGCTCAAGTAGCTCTGTTGTAGACATTTCAGAATTTTCTAAATATAGGATCATATCATCTGCAAATAGTGAGTTTGATTTCCTCTTTGACTATTTGGATGGCTTTAATTTTTTTTCTTGTCTAATTGCTCTAGCTAGACCCTCTAGTACAATGTTCAATCACAATGGTGAGAGTGGGCATCCTTGTCTTGTTCCCGATCTTAGAGGGAAAGCTTTCAACCTTTCCCCATTGAGTATGATATGTTGGCTGTGGGTTTTACATATACGCCATTTATCATATTGAGGAAATTTCCTTCTTTTATTCCTACATTTTGAAGTGTTTTTATCAAGAAAGGATGCTGGATTTTGTCAAATGCCATTCCTGTATTGACAGATAATTACATGCTTTTTTCTTTCAATTTCTTAATGTGGTATATAATGTTAACTGATTTCCTTATGTTGAATAACCCTTGCATACCAGGAATAAATCCTGCTTGGTCATGATGTTTAAGTCTTTTGATGTGCTGTTGGATTTGATTTGCAAGCATTTTGTTGAGAATCTAACATCTTTGTTCATTAGAAAGATTGGTTGGCAATTTTCTCTTCTTGTAGTGTCTTTATTTGGCTTTGGTATTAGTATGATTATGGCTTCATAAAATGTATTGGGTGATTTCCCTCCCTTTCAATTTTTTGGAAAAGTTTAAACAGGATTGGTATTAATTCTTTCCAAAATGCCTGGTATATTTCAACTGTGAAGCCATCTGGTCCCGGACTCTTCTTTGTTGGGAGATTTTTGATGACTGATTCAATCCCTTTAAATGTGACTGGTTTGTTGAGTTCTTGTATTTCTTCTAGAGTCAATGTAGTTTGTGCATTTCTAAAAAACTGTTCATTTCATCTAGGTTGTCTAGTTTATTGCAATACAGATTATCATAATATCCTCTATGATCATTTTTATGTATGTGGAGTCTGTCGTAACTTCCCTTTCATTTCTATTTATTTTTGTCTTCTCTCTTTTATTCTTTGTTAGTCTAGCAAAGAGTTTGTCAATTTTATTGTTCTTTAAGAACCAGCTTTGGTTTTGTTGATTTTCTCTATAATGCTTTTGTTCCCAGTTTCATTTATTCCTGCTCTAAAACTTATTATATCTTTCCTTCTGCTTGCTTAGGTAAAGTTTGCTGTTCATTTTCTATTTTCTCCAGTTGTTCAATCAGATCTTTGATTTTAGCACTTTTTCTTCTTTTTTTAATATAGGTGTTTAGGGCTATAAACTTCCCCCTCAGCATTGCCTTTGCTGTATCCCATAAGTTTTGATAAGTTGCGTTCTCATTTTCATTCATCTAAATATACTACTAATTTCACTTACAATTTCTTCTTCGACACACTGATTGTTTAGGAGTGCATTGTTCACTTCCACACATTTGATATTTTACCTATTTCCTGTCTAGTATGATTTCCGGTTTCATTCATTTATGATCTGAGAAGGTGCTTTGTATAATCTCAATCTTTTTATATTTATTGAGACTTGCCTTGTGACCTAACATGTTGTCAATCCTGGAGAAAGATTCTTCAGCACTTGAGAAGAACGTATAACCCACTGCATTTGGATGCAACATTCAGTAAATGTCTGTTAGTTCTAGCTCATTTATCACATCGTTAAAGTTCCATTTCTTTGTTGATCTTCTGTCTAGTTGTTCTGTGTAATGATGTGAGTGGTGCACTGAAATCTCCAGCTCTTATTGTAGAGGTGTCTATTTCTCTTTTGTTTTGCCAGTTTGCCTCATGTATTTTGGGGCACCGTGGTTAGATGCATAGATATTTATTACTGTTATTTCTTCCTGGTGGACTGTTCCTTTTATTAATATATAAAGGCCTTCTGTATCTCTTATAATTTTTGTGCATTTAAAGTCTGTTTTGTCTGACATTAGTATAGTTACCCTGCTTTTTCATGGGTTACTGTTTGTGTGGAGCATCTTTTTTCAACTTTTCACTTTCAGCAGGTTTGTATCCCTAGGTCTAAGGCGAGTCTCTTGTAGGCAGCATATGGATGGCTCATGGTTTTTTTAAATCCATTCTATCAGCCTATATCTTTTGATTGGCAGTTTAATCCATTCACATTCAGTGATATTACTGTAAATGCATTATTTACTTCCACCATTTTATTCTTTGGTTTTTCATAAGTCGTATCTTATTTTCGTGTGCCTTTTTACTCTTTTGGTTATCCCTTCTGCTATTCTTATTTTCTACACTCTCCTCTTAGCCTTTCTCTCCTGTCTTTTTGTTTCAGGCTGTAAGGTTCCCTTCAATACCTCCAGCAAAAGTGGATTCTTTTTTTTACAAACTTTCTTTGTTTCTGTTTGTTTGTAAATATTTTAAACTCACCTTCATATTTGAAGGACAATTTTGCTAGATAAAGAATTCTTGGCTGGCAGTTTTTCTCTTTCAGTATCCTAACTGTATCATACCACTGTCTTCTCACCTCCATGGTTCTGATGAGAAATCCATACTAAGTCCTACTGGGCATCCCTCGTACATGTTGGTTTGCTTCTCCTTTGCTGCTCTCAGAATTTTCTCTTAATCTTTGATGTTTGACATTCTGCGTAGTACATATCTTGAAGTAAGTCTATTCAGATTTATTCTGATTGGGGTACACTACGATGCTTCGACATATAAGTTCACTGGTTTCATGAAAGTTGGGATATATTTAGCCAATATTTCCTCAAAGACTCTTTCTGTCCCTTTCCTTTTCTCTTCTCTTCTCCTTTTGGAACTCCCTGGCAGGTATGTTGTTGGTTTCATGTTGTCATTCAACTTCCTGCGCCCCTGTACAATTTTTCCATTCTTTTCTCTCTTCAATTTCAGCTGTCTTGTCTTCTGTATCACTTTTTCTTTCTTCTATCATTTTGAGTCTGCTTTGTAGGCCTCTAATGTGTTTTTGATCTCACTTATCATGTCTTTCATTCCCATGAGCTCTGTTACTTTTCTATTCAGGTTTTCAAATTCTTCTTTGTGATATCTCAGTGTCTTCTTGATGTCCTTTATCTCTTTAGCTATAATGTCTTTCAACTCATCAATTTGATTTTGGAAATTTCCATGCATCTCATTCATTAGTTGTCTAAAATTCTTTGTCTTTTCTGGGGCTTCGATATATTCCTTTTCTTGGGCCATTTCTTCCAGTTTCTTAGTATGGCTTGTAATTTTTTTTATGATGTCAAGGCATCTGATTAGGATGGGGAGATTACTCAGATGCTTAATTTCTCTCTCTTTCATAGGGATTTAGTGTGAGGGGCTGTGTGGTACTGCTATTCTTTGATTCTTTTTCAACCTCTTCTGGGACTTTAGGATTGCCGTTAGTTGCTCAAATCTGGGCTCTGGACCCAGTAATAGGTTGCAGACCTGTTTCAAAGGGCCTTGGGGAGGGAGGATGTAAAGGCCGGAAAAAGCCTATCTTACTTATTTACTTTTAATTTCCTCAGATGCACTTCCTTGGTCTGCCAGCAGAGAGTGCTCTTTGGTAGCCCTCTCAGTTCAAATTCTGGTCACAAGGTATTCTCTGCAAAGATGTGATAGAAGCTACAGCCTAGAAGCTAAAAGATTCATAATTCAAATTTTCCCAGAGACAGTTCTCCAACCTTTTCCTGGCAGCCCCCTTCCTTTTTGCAAGTAGGCAATAATTCCTCTCCCCTCTGCATCCTCAACAACCAGTTCCAATCAGTAGAGAGGGAGATTGAGAGGGTGGGATCTCTTTACTCCCTTGCCAGCTCCCAAGGCAAACATGGCGCAGCACTCCCTCCCCAGCCTAGACGGATTCATGGGACACAGCACACTAAATCTGTGGGTCAGAAGCTGAGTCAGCTTTAGGCTGTGTCCCTCTTTCTCCCCTTTCCTGGTGAGATAGATCCCTGGGGTCCCCTTTGTCTGGAGGCACTGGGCCCAAGGCCTGAGAATTCAATAGTGTCTATAAGGTAGGGAAGGATGCCGGCAGTTGCAGCTGTGGCTTTTAACTCATAATTTTGTTGTCATAATTCTTTTCCTTTGTCCCCCTCTCCTCTGGGTGGTATCCAGCTTTCCTCTGGTGTCCTAAACCCTAGAAAATTTTTTTCCAGGCCACTTCTGCCTGTCCTCTAGCTATTTTCCTGGGAGACAACAAAGTCCCATGGCTTTCTAGTCCGCCATGTTCCTGAAAGTCTCTCCCCCTAGTTTTTGTGAATTTAAATTTTTATATTCAACTCCTCGTACTAAATGTATTTTACTATAACTTACATATAATTAATTATTTCCTAGAAAATGTTATAAATATAAATTTTAAATAATTTCCTAGAAGCAAGTACTGGTAATTTCACAGTCAACAAGTTCCATTCATATAACTCAGATCTTCTAACCAGCTTTTTAGTCCACTGCTCTTAAATATGAACAGACAATCAAGGTTTACCAGATATACAAACACATATTCTAAAATGAAAAATGAGACCAAAATGAACAAACACATACATACACACACAGACATACACGAAAACAAAACAAAACCACCCAAGAGGAAATAAGAAATTATGCAGGGATGAGAAAAGTTTTACAAATATATTGGGGATTGTCTATGTGGCTCAGTGGTTGAGAGCCAGCTTCCCACATATGAGGTCCCAGTTAAATCTCCAGCCCCAGCACCTAAAAAAAATAAAAAATATATTGGGAGCAGGTGCTACAATCTGGTGGGCTGGGTAGCAGCAATATGGAGGAATTCGACTCTACAGACTTCTCTACCTTGGAGGTGGACGAGGGCTATGTGCCTTCAGGTGGAGAGTATAGTGAAGGTAATGCAAATGAATTAGGGAAGGAAGATGAAGTGTATGGTGGAAAACAGACACAGAAAACCAAAGGGGAAAAAAAGAAAGTCTCAGAGCATTCCATCCAGGAAAAGAAAACAAGGTGCCTTCTCCTTAGAAGGTGACCTTAGGGTTAGCAAAGACTTTTTATTTTGTTTTCCAAAGATTTTATTTATTTATTCATTTATCCCCCCCTTGCTGCTTGTGCTCGCCGGGCCAGCCAACCACGCCGCGCGGGCAGGCCCGCCCTCACCAGGAGGCCCCAGGAACCGAACCCAGGGCCTCCCATATGGCAAACAGGAGCCCTACTGATTGAGCCACAGCCGCCTCCCAGCAAAGACTTTTTAGATAGAATACTAAAAGCATGATCCCTGAAAGGAAAAATAGATTTAAGTTGGACTTCATTCAAATTTAAAATGTCTGATCTGTGAAAGACAAGGCAAAGAAAGGGAGAAAATATTTGCAGAACACATATCTGATAAAGGACTTATATCCAAAATATATTTTAAAAAACTCTTAAAACTCAATAGTAAGAAACACCTCAATTACAAAATGGGCAAAAAGATCTGAACAGATACCTCACAAAAGAAGATAAACAGATAGCAAATAAGCAAATGAAAAAATATCCAATATATGTCATTACAGAATTGCAAATTAAAGCAACAATAAGATACCACTCCCCACACACTGCAATGGCTAACATCCAAAACACTGACAATACCAAATGCTCTTTAGAATGTGGTGCAACAAGAACTATACCATTCATTGCTGGTAAGAATGAAAAATGGAATAGTAATGGAATTTTGGAAGACAGACTTGAGCTTTATTTCAAAGCTAAACATAGGCTTAACCATACAATCCAGCAAATATGCTCCTAGGTATTTACCTAAATGAGTAGAAAGCTTATATCCACTTGAAAACCTGCATATAAATGTTAAAAGCAGCTTTATTTATAATTACCAAAAATTGAAAGCAACCAAGATATCTTTCTATAGGAAAGATAAACAAACTGTGGTATAGCCATATAATGGAGTAAAAAGAGGAACTTTAAATGCATATTGCTAATTGAAAGAATCTAGTGTGAAAAGACTACAGAGTATAGATTCTAACATGGCGGAAAAAACAAAACTATAAAGACGGTAACAAGATTGGTGGGGGAAGAGAGGGAAGGATTAATAGTGGCGCACAGAGGTTATTTGGAGCAGAGCAACTATTTTGAATGCTACTATAAGGGTGAGATACATAAAAGTATACATTTGTCAAAACCCAGAGAACTATACAACAAAAAGTGAACACTAATGTAAACTAGACTTCAGTCAATAATGATATTGGTTTTTCAACTGTAACAAATGTACCACACTAATTTAAAATGTTAAAAATAGGGCAGGGAAGCAAATGTGGCTCAAGCGAGCCTGAGCCTCCTGGTGAAAGGCAAGCTGGAATGTGCAGAGTGCTGTTCCACACAGCAGTGCTGGCCCATGTGAAGAGCTGGCACAGCAAGATGACACAACAAAAAGATACACAGAAGAGAGACAATAAGAGACACAGCAGACCAGGGAGCTGAGGTGGCACAAGAGATTGAACGCCTCTCTCCACTCCAGAAGGTCCCAGGATTGGTTCCCAGGGCTGCCTAAAGAGAAGACAAGCAGACACAGAAGAACACAGAGAGCAGACAGCTAGTGCAAAAACAACAGCAGGGAGAGGGGAATAAATATATCTTTAAAAAAAAAAAAAAATAGGGCAAAGTGTGTCCAGGTGATAGGGAGGAGATACGTGTGAAAATTCTGTTTCTGCTCAATTTTCTTCTAAACCTACAATCACTCTTAAAAAGATAGTCTATTAATTTTTTTAAATGCATGAGAACAACAAAGAATAGACTGAAGAAACTAAATGAAAAGCAAAATCAACGTAATTCAAAATATTAACAGAATAAAGGACAAAAACCACATGATCATCAAAATAGATACAGGAAAAGCATTTGACAAAACTCTTTCATAATAAAACTCAACCAACTAGGGTTAGAAAAAAACTTCCCTAACTTGATAAAGGGCACCATGAAAAGCCCACACCTAACACCCCATGGAGAAAGATTGAAAGCTTTCCCCATGAGATCAGGAACAAAGCAAGGATGTCCACTCTTGCCACTTTTATACAACAGAGTACTGAAGTTCTAGCCAGGGCAATTAGGCAAGGAAGAAAAATAAAAAGACATCCAGATAAGAATGAAAGAAGTAAAATTATTTGTAGGTGGATGATCTTGTATACATAAAAAAAACTGAAGAATCCACAACGAAACTGTCAGAATAAACAAGTGCAGCAAAAATGCAGGATTCAAGATCAATATATAAGGGAAACGGATGTGGCTCAAGAAGTTCGGCGTCCGTCTATCATATGGAGAGACCGGGGTTCGAAAAAAAAAAAAAAAGATCAATATATAAGACCAACTGTGTTTCTATATTAGTGTAGTAGATTGACTTGTTCTTCACCTTAATCCCCATTCCTGTGCATATGGACCCACTTGTAAAGAGGACCTTTAGAAGATGTTATTGGTAAGTGTGGCTAAACTGAACAAGGGTAGGTCTCAATCCATATTTCTGGAGGCCTTAGAAAGAAGAAAACCCCAGGAGGAGACCAAGGACATCACCAAATGATGGTGGAAGAAATGCAAGTTAAGGAACACCAAGAGTTCAGCAAGGCAACACCAGAAGGCTATAGTCTCCTAGAGACTGGCCTCTAAAACTGTGAGCCCAGGAATTCCTTTGTTTCAGCCCACCCGTTGTGTGGTATTTTTCATAGCAGATCTGGCAGACTAAAACAATAAGCAACAAGCCACTTGAAATTGAAAATAAGGAAGAAACTCTACTTACAATAGCATCCAAAGAATAAAAGACACAGGACTAAAATTAAAAGATGTACAACACTTGTGCTTGGAAAACTACAACACATTGCTTACAGAAATTAAAGAAGGCCTAAACAAGTAGTGACACAAAACATGCTCATGAATTAGAAGACAATGTCGTTAAGATGGTACTATATCCTCAAAGTGATCTACAGATTCAAAGTAATCCCTACCAGCAGAGCAGGTGTAGCGCAGTGGTTGATCACCTGCTTCACATGTACGAGGTCCCAGGTTCAAATCCCAGAACCTCCTAAAAAGAGTAATCCCTACTGTAGTAGTTTGATATTATTGGTGAATTCCAAAAAGGAATATTGGATTATGTTTGTAAACTGGTCTTTTCCTCTGGGCATATTAGAATGTACTGGATTCAGAGGTTTTACTTTTACTTGATTTAATAATGATTAAGGCTTTGATTGGGCCACATCAGTAAGACATTGAGTCCCAGCCCGTGGTGGGTGGGGACTCGCAGATAAACTGCACTGCAGAGAAAGAAGTTTGGAGTTTTAATGCCGGAGCCCAGGGAAGTAAGCACACAGAGGAGCTTGATCGTGAGGAAGGAGAAGGTCCTGGGAAAAGAGACGAGCCATTTGCCTGATAGTCTACAGGTGACCTTGTGGAGAGAAGCAAGCCTGAGCCCAGAGAGAAGCAAACTCTGGGAAGAATGGAACACAGGAAGCCCAAACTCTTGGCAGATGTCAGCAGCCATCTTGCTCCAACACATGGCAATAAACTTTGTTGAGGGAAGTAACTTATGCTTTATGGCCTGGTAACTGTAAGCCTCTACCCCAAATAAATACCCTTTTGTAAATGCCAACAGATTTCTGGCATTTTGCATCAGCACCCCTTTGGCTAACTAGTATACCTACTTAAATCCCAGCTACTTTTTGTAGAAATTGACAAGTTCATCCTAATGCCACATGAAAATGCAAGGGGTCTGTGGCAGTTTGAGATTATGAATCCCAAAAAGAGGAAGACTATGTTTTGTAAACTTATCTGTTCCTCTGGGTGTGATACCTTTGATTGTATTAAATTCAGTGAGAGGCCTCTGATTTAAGTTTACTTGATAAATCAATTTAGGGCTTCTGATTGGACTACGATAGTAAGGTATAACTCAGGTTGTCCCTGCCCCCTTGGTGGGCCAATATAAATGGACACTTACTCAAGAAGACATGGGGGAAGAGAGAGAGCTCTGTCATTTTTTATCCTAGGGCCCCAGGGAGAAATGAGCCATTCACCTGATAGTTTACAGTGAGAGAGAGGAAGCCCTGAGAGACAAGCCCTATGCCAGCCTACAGCTAAGATCGAGAAGAAGCTGGGCCCACAGAGTCCCAAAAGGAAGAGGAAGCCCAGCAAGGAGAGACCAGGCAGAGATCAGTGACCATCTTGCTTCAACACATGGCAACTGACTTTGATGAGAAAGCAACCCTGAGTTGAACTCTTTAGGGCCTTGTAACTGTAAGCTTTTACCCCAAATAAATACTCTTTATAAAAACCAACAGGGGAAGCGGATGTGGCTCAATCAGTAGGGCTCCTGTTTACCATATGAGAGGCCCCGGGTTCGGTTCCTGGGGCCTCCTGGTGAAGGCCAGCCGGCCCACACGGCGCGGTGAGCTGACGCAGCAGGACAACCCAGCAAGGGGAGACAAGCAAACACAGAAAATACACAGCAAATGGACACAGCGAGCACAAGCAGCAAGGGGGGCGGGGATAAATGAATAAAAAAAAAAAAAAAAAAAAAAACAGAGAAACAGCTGTGGCTCAAGCAACTGAGCTCCCGTTTACCATATGGAGCACCAGGGTTCCTGGTTAAAAAGAAGAAGAAGAAAAAATGCGTCCCAGAGCAGTGCAGAGAGGTGCAGGCCCCTGTGCGGTGAAGTGACACACGAAAAATACAATGACACAACCAGATTAAAAAAAAAAAAAAAAACCCAGATTTCTGTACTATTCATCAGCACTCCTTTGGCAGACTAATACAAGACCAAAATTTTAAAATTGGTGGATGTGGGTAACTTGGGGTGGAGCAGGGGGTATGTTGGAGGGTACTATATGGGTTTTGTATATTATCTGCCTGTGACTTTGAATTATTTCAAAATAAAATGCGTAAGAGGAAAAAATGTAAAAATATTTTTAAAAGAATAGCCAAAATATTCTTGAAAATGAAAAATGAAGTTGGGTTTCAAAAACTTACTACAAAGCTACATTAATCAATACAGTATGGTGCTAGCAGGACAGACATACAGAGCAATACAACAGAATTGAAAGCCCAGAAGGAAGAAGGACAGACACACAGATGCATACAACAGAAATGAGAGTCCAGAAGGAAACCCTCACATTTATGGTCAACAAGGTTGCCACGACAATTCAAAGAAGAAAGAGTAGTCTTTAAAAAAATAAAAAAATAAAAAAATAGTTCGGGGACAACTGGATGATAAAGAATGATGTTGGACCCTACCTCATACCATATGAATTCAAAATGGATCACAGACCTAAATGGAAGAGCTGAAAGTATAAAACTCTTAGAAGAAAATATGAAGGTAAATCTTTGTGACCTTAGATTAGGCAATGTTTCTTTAGATTTGACACCAAAATGACAACCAACAAAAGAAAAAACAGGTAAATTATACTTTATCAAAATTAAAAACTTTTGTACTTCAAAGGGCATCAGCAAGAATATGAAAATAAACTCCCCAAATAGGGAAAAATATTTGTAAATTATTAATCTATTAAGACACTAATACGTAGAATATATAAGGAATACTTACAACTGAATAATAAAAATAAAAAGACAATTTCATTAAAAAAACACACAAAAGAGTTGTCTAGTCTCCAAAAAAGATATGCGATAAGGACATGAAAAGATGTTCAACATCATTAGTTATCAGGGATTGCAACTCAAAACCACAATGAGATACCATTTCATACCCAACAGGCTGACTAAAAGAATCAAACAAACAAACAAATAAATAAATAACAGTGCTGTCAAGGATATGGAGAAAATGGAACTCTCATACATTGATGGTGGGATTGTAATATGGTGCAGACACTTTGAAAAACAGTTTGGCAGTTCAGGCAGTTCCTCAAAATGTTAAACACACACTAGCAATTTCACCTCTAGGTATATACACCCAAGAGAACACATGTCAACACAGAAATCTGTACAAAAAGGTTCAAAGCAGCATTATTCATAATAGCCAAAAAGTAGAAACAACCCAAGTAACCATCAAATAATAGACAAGCAAAAAATTATATTTTCTCATAATGGAATATTATTTGGCAACAAAAAAGAAGGAAGTAGTGATTCATACTACAACTAGGACGAACCCTGAAAACATGCTAAGTGAAAAGCCAGCCATAAAATGCCCTATTTTGTATCATTCAGTTTATATGAAATGGCCAGAATCGGCAAACTTATTGATGAGTGGTTGCTAGGGGCTGGGGGAAAGAGACAAATAGAGGATATCTGCTAACAGGCACAGGATTTAATTTTCTTTCGAAAATGCACTAAACCTAGATAGTGGTAATAACAGCACAGTTCTGGGAATATACTAAAAACCACTGAATTATACACTTTAAAAGGGTCAAAATGATGGCATGTAAATTATATCTTAAGAAAGTCCTTAAAAAAAAAAAAAAAAAAACAATGCTATAAAAAGGGAACAAACAGAGGTCTTAGGAATCAGACACAGGAAAGGACAAATAATACACAATGGAAATTAAATTTGAGAAAATCTCCCAGAAAATAGAGCAAAACTATGTAGAGATGGGAGAGAAAAATTAAGAAAATCTGAAGACCATGCAATTTTAATAAAGGTTGTATTTTTAGGGAAATTTGCCCAGATCTGAACATAAGGTTCCAGCCTGAAAGGCCTTCAAGTATACAGCACAACAAAAGGAAAAGGACTCACTTAAGACCCATAATCACCAAGTTTTGGACAAACACTGGGACAAAGAGTAGATACTACAAGCTTCCAAAGAAAAGCAAAATTATATACACAGGATAAGGAATCGGAATGACTTTGGACTTCTCAATAGCAACACTGATGACTAGAATACAACAGGGCATTAGTGTCAACCTTCTGGATGAAATGATTTCCAAACTCAATTTCTATACCCTGCCAAACTATCAGTAGTATCAGGGTAAAATAAAGATATTCTCAGACTCAAAAAATTTTCCCTTCTCCACACCTTTTCTCAGAAAGCTACTAGAGAATATATACAACTGAGAGAGTAAGCCAAGAAAGAAAAGACAAGATGTCCAAGAAACAGCAGGTGCACCCCCCAGAGAAAGATGACGCAAAGCTCCAGGATGACGATTAAAAGGAGATAAGATGACACCTGTATAAAAGACTGTAAAGGTAGCCAGTCAGGACTGGAATAAGCTCAAGGAGACTTACCCAAGTCTGCAGAGAAGCAAGAGTTTATTTACCAATAAGTACACAGACAACTACGGAAATGAAAGCAAGACAATTATTAACTCCAAACTAAAGTACACCCTACTGGTTGAAAATATTTTATGGAAGATTCAATGGGCTGCCAATGAATGTCTATAGAACTATTTCTCAAAAATGTCAAAGCATGAACTTCATGCTGAAAAGCACATGTAATAAAAACAATTCTCAAGAAATACAGGTAGTCCATTTACATTTTATGATGTTGCTACAAAATATCATGTTCCTATATGACATAGTATAGTAGACAGCTAGCAGTTACTTGTGTACTTACTTGTGGAACATGTCACATGTATGAATTGTGAAACATTGTGTCAAACTATGTAAAATGGTCAAGTATTATGATTGGTATACTGAGTTCACAGCTTAACTATTTTAAGATCCCATGTGGGTGGTAGACCACCAAACTAATAAGGTTGAATATCTCTACCTTATTATGCGGTTCAATATGATTTTGACACTGGATGACCAGATTTAAATAACTTAATAGACAGCCCAAAATGCTAATTCCAGCTTCTCCAAAGTAAAGCTGTTTAATGTACAAGTCTCTTTTCCTATCTATACAATGGGGCTAATATACATCTTCTACCTCTTTTAAGACAAAGAAAATATCTGGTCAAATGAGATTACTACTCTTGTTATTAAGTCAATCAGCTGATATTAAGGCATTTTTCACCACATATTTCATTAGAGTTATAATTAATCTTTTTCTCAAATATAGCACTCAGTGAACAAACTCTTGGGAGGATAGTATTTTCATTCCAGCAATAAATTCAAGTTTTGGAAAGCACTAAGCAAAATCTACAAATTTTATTATTCTTATGAAATCTTGCTACAATGAAAGAAATCTACTATGCTCACATGATAGCTTGGAATTTTATAATGATGTAACTGAATTCCGGAATAGTCAAGTATTCTGGTTAGCCACTCTGAGCTGCCTATAGCAGATAATGAATTTCCCAAACAATGGTACAATGATATGATACCTTAAAAGCCCCATTCCACCTTGGCACATATTCAACAAAACAGAGTAAAAATTTTGGGTGTCTTGTAATAAATATGAAGAAACATGAAGTTTGGGCTTTTTCACTAGAGTATGGTTTTTAAAGCATTAACAAGCACAGGTATCTGCTAGAGTTTTACAATCACAGCTGTGACAGGTGTGGGCCAACTTGTAGCCTCTTCATTTTGGTCCAGGACTTTTAAGAAGGACTTTAGGTAACATGAGATAGCTAAAACACTCATTCCTATTCACAAAGTCCCAAGCTCTTTCATAGCTTCTTTTTTAATATTTAAAAAAATGGGAGGGGGTAGTGGAAAGAACACATGATTAGAGTCTGGAAAAGAAGATTTTAACCCCAGCTCTGGCATTTTGCCTCTGGGACCTTAGCTAACTCACTCACTGGGTTGACGGTCTCTAAGAACATTCCCAGATTTGATGATTTGCTAGGAAGGCCCACAGGACTCGGCATATAGTCATCCTCATGAATATGATTTATTATAGCAAAAGGATTTACAAAGTAAAATCAGCAAAGGGAAAAGGTGCATGGGGTGAGGTCTGGAGAAAAATAGGCTCAATCTTCCAAGAGTCTCTTCCCAATAGAGTCACACAGGACACGTTTAATTCTTCAAGCAAGGAACTGTGACAACATGTGCAAAATGTTGTCCATAAAGGAAGCTCGTTAGAGGCTCAGTGCCCAGGGTTTTTACTGGCAGCTGATCATATAGGCACACTCTGCCCAGCACATACCAAAATTCCAGACTCCAAGAAGGAAAAAAGGTGTTTAACTTATACCACATTGTTTGCTCAAACAATTTGGGCACAATGACTGACTCTTATCAGCTCTGGGAATGGTGGGAACCTTCCCAAAATCCAAGTTTGTAAATACTGGCCAAGAATCAACTTGCAAACAGGCCTTTCTAAGGACAGCAGTCTCAGGCCTGCTATGTGAACTTTTTCCTGCACACCGGTGGTCTCCGCTTCAACATGTAATCATGTCATCTGTTGCTTGCTATAGGAACCTTCCAACTTCACACAGGAACCCCACCAGGTAAGATGGCTGGTCCATAGCCTGGGGCCACCCTGGAGCTACAGAGCAAGGTGTGAGGCCATCTCTGGAGCTGGAAGGGGTTTCACTGTGGAAGGCCTGTTTCCCCAACAGTGATGGTCCACTTCATCACTAAATAGCCTCTCCCTCCAGTCCCTGCCTCCCTACTCCTCTGTGTCCTCCGGTTTCCCCTTTAAGTTCTTCTTTCTCCTAAGCGTTCACCTAAGCGTTTCTCTTAAGTATTCATATACTCAAAGTAGAGAAGGCTGAGGGGTTCATAAAACAGTTATTTAAAAACTCTATTCTCACAGATTATCTTTTGTAAAAAATAAGAAGTCGTCCTTTTATTCCCACCTAATTATCTTGTACGCAGCACAGAGGCAGCAACCCTGGAGTCAGATCTGGCTCCAGACAACAAAGAGTACATCCCCACTAGTTGCACAGGGAGCCCCCACGTTAAGGGTAGCAGACACTTCTATCACAGCTGCTTGTGGGAGGGAAATGAAGGACATCAATACAGGTGACTCCTATATATTTCAATATTCTATCCCATATCCAGATGCCCAGTACTCTGTCAGCTCTTTTGAGAAACTGTGTAGAGAACATTAAAAGGCAAGTCAGAAGAGCAGGGTTTCAGTTTTAGCTCGGACTCTTGGCTGTGTAATCTCTCCAGAGCCGTTTCCTTTCTCTGGGCCTCTCCTAATTTCGTAGGCATAATGAGAGGCTCAGACAAGCCACTCTGAGTCCACTGCTGTTCTGACTTTCTAGGATTTTCACGTTACTTTCTCTTTTAAAAGACCGGCATGTGGCAAAAGTCTTAGAATTCATTTGGTGTCAAGTTTTTCCATCACACTTAAAATTAGTGGCACAATCGTTGTTGTTTTAATTTTGTCCATACAAAGACACATTTGTGGACTCAAATTGTCTTGGGTCTAAGATGCTGATCCCCTTGCTTTGGCATCTACACTTGAAGACTGACATAGCTAAACAAAAAAACCAACATTTCAGAGATGTTTTTCAGAATTATTACTTATATATTTCTATCCAGTCTCGTTCTGCAAAGCCTTCATTCATTCAAACAAATATATTCTAAGCACCTACTAGACTAGCTGCTGTGTGTACAGAAAATAATGTTCTCTAAGAGTGCTGAACTAACATCAATACTTTGTTTTTAATTTTTTTAAAACAAACCAATTTTATTGATATCTATTAATAAAGCATACAGTCCATCCAAAGTGTACAATCAATGGTATGTGGTATAATCACATAGTTGTGCATTCATCAATTCGATCATTATAGAGCATTTTCATTATTCCAATAATAATAAAAACAAAACAGACAAACAAAAAGTCATCACCTCTCAATCTCTGTTTTTAATTTGAGGTGAAACACACATAATATAAAATTAACCATTTTAAAGTGAATAATTCAGTGGTGTTTAGTACATTCACAATGTTGGACAATCACCACCTCTATCTAGTTCCCAGGCATCTCCATCGTTTCAGCCCTGTAAGTAGCTTCTGCCCTTCATCCCCTCCTCAGCCCCTGGAAACCACCCAGCTACTTTCTGTCACTATAGATTTGTCTACTCTGTGTTATTTCATATAAATGGAATCATACAATACACAGCCTTTTGTATCTGGCTTCTTTCACTTAGCACAATGTTTGCAAGGTTCAGCCATGCTGTAGTATGTATCAGAACCTCATTCCTTTTCATGGCTACTGCACATTTTGTTTATTCCCATCTAATTATCTTGTACACAGCACAAAATGATGGACACTTGGGCTGTTTTCACCTTTTGGCTATAGGGAATAGTGCTGCTATGAACATGTACGTACAGAGATTTGTATAAACCCGATTTCAATTCTTTGGGGTAGCACATGGTAACGACCTCTTCAAATGTGTTCCAGAACCAGTACACAGCATGGGACTTCGCTAGGTGTCTGGGTAAGGAAGTCTTCCTTTTGAGGATGTGGAATGGGCAGGGGCCCCCTACATCTATTCTAGGTGAGCTCTCAGGAATTATTTGAACCAAATTACCACGACAAAGGAGTGCAAACAAAAATGTTAACTGAAAAAGAGTAGAGGGTAAAGAGCAGAAGAAAGGAAAACGTGTGAACTCACCGGGACTGTGGCAATCCTTTTTTACTGAGATCTGCCCTCACGCGTTCTCCTACATGTCTGTAAATTTCCACTAAGCTGTTTATTGCTGCATCTCGAACCTAGGTGTAAAAGAAGAGATCTTACAGCTGCATCTCCTGCTGGGCCACGACAGGCCATATACACCACCCCAGGTTGGTCACCACACTTACAGTGCAACAGTGAACACAATCCCTCAATGCACTTGTCTATGTAAAGATAGACTTGGAGGTTTTTACTCTGCTGAACAATTCCAAAGGGTAGAAAAAATTTAGGTCCCCATTTTTGTATATGGGTTAAAGTTCTTATCCGTTAGTTCTTTCTTATTATTATTCTTTAAGATAATGTCAGGAAACGAGAATTTTCAGACCATCTTTCCAAAGTAGAACACAACACTACAAATAAACGAATTATACTAAAATTAAAACACCATGCAAAGTACTCTGCTAAGTATTAAACAAATACTTAATAAGCAACAAAAATGGGTGCCATGGGCTACACAGAGCCTATATTCAAGAAAGCTCATAATCCTTAAAAGGAGGGGAAAAAGTCCTTAAGGTCTACATTTAGCACAGGCCTGGGTGCAATAAATGTTATAAAAGAGAACAAAGAGGTCCCACAGCTTAAATGAAGGAGCATTCACATCAGGGGATATCAAGAAACGTTTCATAGAAGGGGAAGGAACCACTTAAAAAATGAGCTTGGAAAGACAGGATTCCACCCATGGCTGGGTAAAGGCACGAAAGCAGGGGTGCCCAGTCTATGACTCAGGATGAGCAAGTTAAGCCAGTATGGCCAAGGAAGGAACAAAGAAAGCAGCAGTAAATAAGCCTTTAGAGATAAGATTAAAAAACAAAAGAAACAAAAATGAGGAAATTTAAATATTAAACAATGTCATTATATCAATTTAAATTTCTTGGCTGTGAAAAAGACATTGTGGTTTTATCAGAAAATATTCTTGTTATTAGGAGATAAACACTGAAGTATCTAGGGGGAAAATACGGTGATGTTTGCAAGTGACTTTCAAATGGGTCAGGCAAAAAAAAAAACAATGGGTGTGTATGTGCATGTTTGTACATACAGAGAGAGAATATAAAACAGATGTGACAAAACATCAACAGGTAAATGTAGATGTTCGCTCTACTCTTTCAAATTTTTCTGTAAGGATTAAAATTTTGCAAAATAAAAGGTAGGAGAAAAATTTTTTAATATACAATGGAAAAAAAAAAATATATATATATATATACACAATAGAAGGAAGGCCTTGACTATATCGATGGGGTTAGAGGGTGGGGTGGGGAGGGGGGATTTATATTTAATTGAGTAGACAATGACGGTTAGAGAGAGAGATGATTTTAGATTTGATCTCAAGCAATGAGACCAAAGTAACAGAGAATGAAAGAAAGAAGAGCAAGCCAGGGATGTGCAAACAAGACTTTACAGTTCTGAACATTACGTATAAGATATAAAGCTTTTTATCATTTAACAGAGTTAATATGACAGGCATAATTCTTTTTTTTCTCCCTCTTAACGTAGAAAAAGGCAAAGTCTAAGCTGTATTTTCTAGTTAACCAAAACTTTTATCAGTTTATAGTGGAAAAGAATTAATTTCTGTTGGGAAAAATTTTTACATAGAAACTTGCATATATTACAAAAGTATTCAATGCCACTAGGTCATGAATATCAGTCATCATCTTCATTTCCTTTCTGAGGATAACATTTTTTACAGAGTAAATAGCACCAAGCGACTGTCTGCAAGAGCAATCAATACCAAGCTAGCAACTTAGAAGAAAGTCTGGGCTAATTTAGGAGACTTGGCAGAAAAAATTATGAGCGAGAGTCCGAGAACTAGGGGCTGTGTAACCTGGACAAAATACTTAACTCTTTTAGTTTGCTCAGCTTCCTCTACATAAAGTTGAGGGCTGCTTTGAAGACTGAAAGAAGTAATGGATTCATTCAGCCAATATCTGAGGGCCTACTCCATGCCAAGTGGAAAAGAGGGTGCAGGCCGGGTGTAGGGTGGTATATGGCACCGACGTGGGCCCCGTGTACAGGCAGAACAGGGATTGCGAGGACCACAGCAGGGGAGGCTCAGGCAACAGCGCAGCACTCAGCCGTGAAGGCATGTGCACCCAGCCGTGCTGAATCTTCAGATTTCAAGAGAAGCCATGAATACAAATCTCCCAAATGTAAAACCACCCAAACTCGGAATGCCAAATGCAAACACTTTGCAGAGACACACGCACAAACACGCTCCAATCTTTAGGCTGAAATCAGCTTTCTGGGTGGTGGTTTGCCACCTACACCATCTGTAAAGCACCTAATGCAATAGCAGGTTGAAAAGTATTAACCACATTTTTAAAAATAAAAAACCTAACGTCCTTGGACTTGAAATAATCGTTCATCAGATTTAGAAAAGTCTAAGTCAGGGAGCTTTGAAGGGTCTAAACCATGCTTGATTCAAGAAATACCGGAGAACAGATTTTCTCCAATGCTACAAAGCACTGCACTTCAAGAAGGAAAGTTTAAATAAAAGCAGGTAAGTTCAAACTGTATGAACAAATGCAGCTGCTCGCATCTACACAGGACATTAGTCTCGCAGGCTCTGCCTACTAAGTATGAGGCGCGTGACAGAAGGGGCCCCAAAATTTCAGGCTGCTGGGACCGAAAAGGACAGATGCTGCGTGTGAAGCACCACCTGGCGGGCCAGTGTGAATGCTTCACAGACCCTGAAGTCTTCCGACAGTGGCTGCTGCATTTGCTTCCCCTTCCTCTCAGAGATGCAGTATCCTGAGCTCCCTGTTATGGGTGGCTGGGAGGATGGCAGGGAGCGTAAAGCCCACCTTCTCCTCCCATCAGCACACAGCACTCAAATGAAGGCTCCTAACAAAGGAAACACCTCAAGGGGGTGGCTTCAACCACTGAGCTGCAAGAAAACCCTAGAAAACCAGCACAGTCCCACGGCCATCTCCTGGAGGAGGGGTATTCACGTGCTAACCTGGACCCTCCCATCCCAGGCTGCAGCAGCACAGTCAGAGCTCTGGCCAAGCCCTTGGCACAGATCCTCTGAGCACTGTCGCATGGCCTGGTCCAGCATTGAGGCCAAAACAAAGTCACCAACATTTTAAGGTGATTTTAGCCTTTGAGGAGGGGTGTGGAATGCTTTAGCGATGCAGACAGCGATCAGCCTGCTGCCCTTCACACTGCTGTCCTCTGACTGCCTAAGGCTGGCTGAGCCCCCAAGGTGGAATGGCAGGTTTTCAGGTGGGACTCAGAGGGCTGCCTGCCTTTGCAACAGGAGTGGCCCTGTTCCCTTGTCAACACACCCAGGTTTTGTTCTGGAATCCACACCTCAAGGAATGAGGCTCAGCCCTCCTATGTGTAAGGCCCTCACTTAACCCTAACCCTTCCCAGGGACCAGGAACATCTAGAAAATGCTCTCCACACTTGGAAACATGCTCACAGGGCACTGTAAAAACCACAAGATATTCAGGGCTATGTGAACGGCAACTGTGCAGTTGAGCATATTGAGAGAACTAGGTAGGCATTCTTGAGGGTCAGAAGGTGAGAGAGGTATTAAAGTTATGTTTTTAAAAATAAGAGCCCTTACCTTTTAGAATACTTAAGAATTAAGTGATGTGATGTCTGGGATTTGCTTCAAAGTATTCTAAATTATGTATCAAAATAACGGGGGGGGGGAGGTGGACAAGTAGAGAAGGGCACTTGGTTACCCGGACCTGCTGGAGCTGCCCTGCTGCCACCGGGGTGGGACCGTGAGGAGAGCAGCCAAGGAAAAAGCCTGGGCAGGGCTGGGCTGATGAAGCAGAAAGCCGAGCAGGACTCTTGGTCTCCAGGAGTATCGCCAAGTGGCTACCTGCCTGGGGCCACCCCACTTCAGGGCCTCTCTCTGTGCAGGAGAATTCATTTTCACCTGCAGCCAAACGCACCCTAGACACACACTAAGGCCATCGGCAACCCACTCTGCGGAGTTCTGAGGGGCGTCCCCTGCGCGGAGCCACTCTGCACGCAGCCCAACAAGCAAGAGAACGGGCAGCCTCTGAGACGGAAGTGACCACAGAGTCCATTTTAAATGCCAGGACCAACCAGTGTCAGGGGCTGCCTGAAGAGCTACGTGAGAAGGACGCGCGGGCCCGGGTGTGCCAGGGAAGCAAAGGGCAGGGAGGCGACCACCACGTCTGAAAGGAGTGTCAGCGCAAGCATGGCCGCGGCACAATCGGCCTCTCCAGCTGAAGACGTGAACAGCTGGGAGGGGGAATGCGTTCAAACAGGGTGTGGTGTCTCCTCGGTACTAGGACGCTGGTGGGCAGGACAGGGACTTGGAAGGGGGCAAGAAGCAGCCACAGCCCCCGAGGTCAGAGGCTAGTAGGCAAGGCAGGTGAAGGAAACAAAAAGGGAGGCTAAAGGCAAAAGCAGAAGCATGCAGGGATATGGCATGGGCGTAAAAAAAAAAAAAAAAAAAAAAACTCAACTTAAAATCATTCTGTTAAGTTTTGCAGAATAGACAAATATGTACAGCCATCCTTCATAGAAAATGCCAGAAAAATAAATGTGATCATCATGGATAGTCAAGTAAGTTTGCAAAAAAAAAAAGGAAAACAAAAACCACATTTAAAGCACACTCATATTCCCAGAAGGAGGAATGACAAAGTGATCAGGGGCATGGGGAGTTAGGGCCCTGACAGAAGGGACTTCTGGGGGAGGTGGACTGCGTGTGCACACGCACGCATGTGTAAGTTCACGTGCAGATGATCCACCCCTGATGCACATGTGAGCGTGCGGCTGATACACAGACTACTCAGTTTAGAAGACTCTGGCTGGAGAGCCAGTCTTCTATGGGCTACCCAAACTGCCCACTGAACAACAGCCTCGCTTTATAGAGGAGGAAAATGAAAAATCAATACAAGCGTTCGAGGGGTTTCCTGCACAAAGCATAAGCAGCTCACAAGGCTGTGAAGCCTCCAGCCAGTCATTGCAATTTCAGGCTCAATGAAACACTTTAAACAAGGCTCACATCTTCCATCTTGTATAAGGGAAATTATTTAATCCCCCTGCTTCTTCATACAATAATTTTAAGGAAAGTTAACCCCATTTCTAGATGCAAAGGGGTAGATCAGAAACCACAGACTAGTCCAACACAAAAATAGGTGAATCACTTCCCATCTCCTTTCCATAGATCTTTAGGGAACTTCCCAGGGCTAATAAATGGGGAGAGTGCTTGCTCACTGGGGAGAAGTTCAGGAGAAAGGAAAAGCTGTAAAGAATCATTCTTAGAGATTACGTCTGAACGATTTAAAGGATGAGAAACTAATAGTTTCAAAATGTTAAATGTTTCTAACATTCCACTCCCTGTGTCACTCAAAATCTACACGGGACATCCCCCTCCAAAAAAAAAAAAAAGAAAAAATTGCAATGGGAAACAACCTTTTAGCAGAATACCAGCAGAACTTCTAAAATTATAGCTGCTCTTTGACTAACACTCTACCCAAAGAAATTTTATTGGATGCTATTTTAAAACCATTCAGGATTTTTCTCTTAGTAGTTGTGACATTTTGAGATTATTTTTGTGACTCCCAAAGAGAGAGACACTCACTCAAGAAGACACACAGGAAGAGAGAGCACCCTGTCATTTTTGATCCCGGGGCCCCGGGGAGAGATGAGCCATTCGCTTTATAGTTTGCAGCTGATCTTAGGAAGACTGATTATAGAAAGCCCGGAAAGAAACAAGCCCTAAGCCAGAAGACAGAGGAAGCCCAGAGGGGAAGGCTGAACATCTTGCTTCAACATGTGGCAACTAATTTTGGTCGGAAAGCAACCTTGAATTGGACTTTACATGGCCTGGTAACTGTAAGCTTCTACCCCAAATGAATATCCTTTATAAAAGCCAGATTTCTGGTACTTTGTATCAGAGCAACCCTTTGGCTGACTGATACACTACTCCTCCTCAGCTGTGGAACTGGGCCTTCATTACTATACCTGACTTCCAAGCTCCTGAGGGGCAAATGTAGTCTTGTTTGCTTGGTGTCCTATAGTCCTGAGAGTGACACAGCATATTCTACAGCCTACTAGCTCATGGCCGACTTTAATAAAGGAATCCTAGCTTCCGTATTTAAAGGTGCAGGTCCCACCAGGAAAACCCTGCCACAAGTTTCACTAATTCCTATTAGGACAAAAGCAAATGAAATACCATGGACCAAGATATTGCTGTATTTCTCTCTCTTCCAGACACCTCACCCAGTGATAACTTTTTATGAAGTAAATTAAACTTCTGGTGAAAGCCCATGGGTGGGGGGGAATCTACATGGGATAAATGCCACTTCAGGCAGGAATGCCACATCATTACTATAGCATCCATCAATGGAGGGTCCTAGGATGACAAGATGTTTGCTTTCCTCTGGGAGGGTGCCATGTCCCTGGGTTACAAACAAAACCAAGCTGGTCACCGCCCAAGTCTCAATTCAGACAAGGCAGGCAGGCCCAGAACAGAAGCTCTCAGGGCATGGATGTGGAAGGAAAGGAGAAGAAGGAGAAGGACAGGGGGGTTATAAAATTCTGGAAACGACACAGAAGACAGACCAAAGTAAATTGTATTTTCAACTGAGGGCCGAATGGAGGGGCCTGGCCCTACCCAAACCAGAGTTTATCCACTGTCCTTGGCTGTGGTCTTAGAGTGCACCCATGGGCTCTCCTGCTCCCACAGGCCCTGGTGGACACTCACTCAACCTGCTTGGCCTGGGAGCTTGCGAACTGGGGATAGTGACTTCAACCAGCCAAGATGAAGTCCTGCTGATGGGCATCGTGCGGCAGCAGCGACAGTCTCAGATGTGACCTCTATAAAAGGTTTGTTCCACCAAAGACAAAAATGGAGACCAGACCAAATGGGAGGGAGGGCAAATAGCCCATTTGGTAATTTAGAAGCATTTTTAAAAATAGGCTGGGTTGTTGTTATTTTTAAATTAACATGGAATATAAACTGTGATCCAGTAAATAAAAACTTTCTTTCTAATGTCATGTTTTCAATTCAGGCTGGAGAAGAGAAGGTGGGAAGAAGAAAAGGAGGTGCAAACAAGGGCGACCAAGAAAACCAGCAGGCGGAAAGGGGAAGGAAAGGGACGGTGGAATGAAGGGCGGCAGCAAGGCAAGGCAGGCAGCAGAAGAGCTTGGTGAACATGAGGCTTTCAACCCGGTGCGATCCAGGGGCTTGGGAGTTAAGTGGGAGCAGCTCTTGGACAAAACCTCTTTGAAGGACAATTTGGCAATTACTAAGCAAGATGTGGCATGAGATGGCTGTCTACCGTATATATTTCTTTTATACATTATTGTTCCTATTTTCTGCTCCTTTATCTAACGAAGTGTTTACCTTATCAGTTTGTATGAGTTAATTCCTCAATAAAAACAATGACTTTTTAGTGATAAAAATCATAACTAAGCTGGGTGAGAGAGCTGACATTGGGTATTCTCACAGATGGCCCTGGCACCAAGGAAGTGGCTTTTTCTTTTTTAACTGAGGAAAGGTTCACATAAAACAACGTGAACTTTCTGCAGGGTTCAGTTCCAGGAGTTCTGACAAGGACATACACTGGTGTCATCGCTACCTAAAACAAGACGTAGGGCATTCCCACCCTCTCGGTCCCCCTCCCACACAGGGGCAGACACTGTCTGACTTCAATGACCAGGGTCACCCTCCCCCACACCTACTCCCTTGGCCGCAGCCGGAGTGGTCGGGGTGATTTTTCAGAAGCAAGCAGAGTGGGCCCCACATTTATAGAACACGTGGGTTCTATAAAGATGGAAAGAGTCATCCCCATCTCCCCCTCATCAGGAACACACAGACCACCACAGTGCATTTCACCCGTCCACAACCGATGATTTCTCACTACGGGCCACTCACCTGGCTGTTGGGATCTCCAAGTAAGTTACATATATGTGGCACGATCTTGCTTAGTGTTAAAGTATGGGCTCCAGAGCTGAAAACAAAAGGAGTTTTCACCTTTAGCAAGGACGGGGAAGAAAGGGTCCTCTCTGCACACGCTGACCCCTCTCTTCATCCTGTCACCACCTCCACCCCAAGCCTCCCTCCTTCCCATCTATGCTGCTTCCAGAACCAACATGACATGCTGGTCGCTTGTCACACATCAGGTGCACAGGCTCAAGTCCTCTTGTGGGCCTGGCTCGGATGGTGCTCTCCCCCGGGCCCTAACCCAGCTGTCCGCGGCCTTGCTTGCACTGCATCTGCTTATCCACATCCCCACTCTGTTGTTCCTACTTTGCTCAGCCTGCACACCCTACTGTGATGATTTGGCTCATGTGTCAACTTGGCCAGGTAACCATGCCTGGTTGTTTGGTCAAACGAGCACTAGCCTAATTGTTATTGTGAGGATGTTTCAGGGATTTAGTCACCAGTAAGTTGATTGCATCTATGGCTGCATCTACAATCAACTGAGGAGAATGCCATCAGCAATGAGTGAAATTTAATCCCATCAATTGAAGGTCTTAAAAGGGGAAGCAATTTCAGCAGTCAGAAGAGAATTTCCATCTCTACTTCACACAGCCAGTGTGTCCAGGGGAACTCGTCGAGGGCCTTCATCAGAGTTCCTGGCTTGCAGCCTGCCCTATGGGATTGACTTGTGCATCCCCAGGGTCACATGACAATTTTATAAAATCTTATACTAGTTATAGATATCTCCTGTCAGTTCTGTTTCCCCAGAGAACCCTGACTAATTCACCAACTAAACTGCACATGCTTTAAGGGGCCTCACTTGATTGCCCAGCTAAAACTCTCTGCTACAGTAGACATTCAGTTAATAACTGCCGCATGATGTGACTTTTCTATAAACCTACAACTTCTCTAAATTTGTACTGAGAGTGTAATCATATGCAAGAGGTCAACACTAGGGAGGCTGGGGGAAAGGTACAAGGGACCTCCCTGTACACTTCTTTGCAACTTCCTATAAATCTATCATTATTTCAAAATAAAGCATTTAAATAAAAAAAAACCTTCGCCCAAGTAAAAATTTCAGTTCAGCCCAGACTTACGCATTGAGTGTTGCAATAAGGCAGAGACAGATGCCTTCCCGTGTGCGGAAATTCTTGTGTTTGAAGCCTCCGAGCATTCTGTCCCAAACATACTGCAGACAACAAAGAACAGGTAAGAGAAGACAAGATTCCTGCGGCCTTTCATGTGGCAAGGGACCAAGAGCTGAGGTGCCTCTTAATAGGTGCCAAATTAGTCTCCCTCCACCAACCCGTTTAATCCTCTCGTTCGCACGCTGGGAAATGAAAGCTTATACTTTATAGCAATTTAAAATGGTCAAAACACTGATTTAGGTAATTGAACTTAAGTGTCCCAGCATCCCTGAAAGGGAGGCATACCTGTCCTCATTTTATGGGAGAGGAGACAAGGCTGCAGGAGGCTCAGTGACTTGCCAGGTCACACACATCACACTCCCCCACAAAGCACCTGCTCATCTCTGAAGGCCCAGTTTAGGTTTTCTCTTATCGGGGATGGCTTTTCTGGAGCCTGCCCTCACCCCAACAATAGACAGTGGGATTCTGGAAGGCAAGGCTGTGTTAGTCCACCCCAGTTGGCCCAGCTCACTACCAAGCGTGGACCACAGCTCAAACCAGGGCTCCCCAGACACCACAACTGCCTCTTACAGACAGAGTCAGTTACATCAATCAGCTCAAAATGAGTTAACAAGTTCAACCAATGTTAAGTCCACTATTTGAGCAAATTATACCCTTTGTGTTTATTATTTCTATAAATACCCCATGTTGTGCTGGGGAGGGCCAGAATAAATGCTAGGCTAATTTTCCTCTGCAATACAACAGCTAAGAAAAAATGAGCTCTTTTATCAGGAGTTGCACACATGGCTCCTCCTGCCCTACCTGGGGATTAGCAGCTTGATCCATGATTTTCAGCAGCAGCGTTTGGTCCTGCTCTCTCACCGAGTCCTTAGCATCTCCCAGTCTGTCTATTAAACTTGGCAGCACTGGAAATCAAAAGGCAAGGGGATTGAATGAAAACCTCTTTTGGAGGGTTGTGGTCACCCACAGTTGGTACTTCAATTAACTGGGCAGACAAAATCCCAGCCTAAATGAGATCTGGCATCCTAAAACCACCCATCCTCGCTCACAGCCCGTTATTGAAATCCATGAGTTACCACAAGAACCTGCACAATCCTTCACATGCACAGACAGATTGGTTGCTTTCTCCCTCAACCCACGTTCCCCCGGCCAGCCCCGGGATATTTTCAAGCAGGTGAAACACCATTAACATGGATGCCAGCAGACACAAAAGGGAATTCAGATAGCAGAGAGGGGCTTCAGCACTTCACCTGGAGGTAGATGGGGCAAGCATTTAGAGAGCCACCTGTCTTTCATTCGCGTGGCTTATTTTTAATTTTGCGTAACACACATTCGTGCAGATCAGACTGAGCCCAGCTCCCCACCATTCCTCCCTCACCCCCCAAGTGTAGACTGTCTGCCCACGGAGGGCAGCTTACTCTGCTTCTTCTGAGGGCCTATAAGCCTTTCTTTACTAGAGACAGCCCTGAATAATCCAGGTAATTTAGTAGAAAAATGGAACACTATTAAAATACCAAATTTCTAAAAGGAAGGGTTTGCTTTATTTGTAGGTGTAGAGACTCCTTCAGTGCCAAAATGGGGGAAGAATCCATGACCTTATCTACAGGAGCTCATGAACCAGAAAACTAACCGAAAAAGAATATATGTAGACCAAGTGAAATAGAGAAATTCTACAAGGAAGTGCTTGAACACAGAGGAGTTCAGTGTCTGCAAGGCCACAGTGCAATCCCATGTCAGGAACATAGAGATGTCTAAATCTAGGAAATCTATGATTATTTTTCTTTAATTTTCCTGACTGTTTTCTCTTCGAAATAAGAGAGTGAGCATTTACAATAGGCTTGTAAAGACATTTACAATCTAAGTGAAAACAGTAATACCAACAATAATCTTTTGGGGAAAAAATAGAACTGCATAGGTTTCCTAGGGCTTCTCAAAGAAAACACCCTCTGGACAAAGGGAAGGATGAGGGACAAATAAAACTCAGCTGGCACTAAAGAGTGATGATGTCTAATCTTTACAAGAAATAAAAGAATTAGCAATCATACTTCATATTAGAACGCGGAGGCTAAAAGAAGCCAATAGAATAGCATGCAACGAAGAGTTAAAATGTCAGCAGGAGCAGTGAGGCAGGGGGGTCAGGGTGAGCCAAGGCCATGGTGCAGCCCCGAGTGGGGAGCTGGCTGGGGAACTGGTGGGAGGAGGAGGACTAGAGAAGGGGGTTGAAGGACTGGCTGGGGTGGAGTTCCGTGGAGGAGCTGGGGGAACTAGCGGGGCTAGCTGAGGGATGGGGGCTGCGGGGAGTGGGGAAGCAGGGACTGGAGGATGCAGAGTCTGGGGTCTCCCCCGCACCTGCCCGCAGCTCACCTGTGCCGATCTGCGCCTTGAACCGATCCTGCAGCCGGGTGACCAGCGCCGACAGGATGTCCATGCCCAGAAGAACCACCTGCAACGGGAAAGAGCGGGAGCCCGTCAGCGGGCGGCCGGGAGTCCCGAGGACGCCCCCACGTGGCCGGCTCGGGGCCTGCGTGAGAGACGCGGCACCGCATGCCGGCTGGGCGAGTGGTCTGATGGCTATAGATACCAAGGCCCTTGCAAGTGAAGAGCCGAAACGAAGAGAAAACGCAGCCTCCGCGTGGCCACCACTCATCAGCCCAGGAGCGCGCGCGGCCCCACCCCTCGACGGCCCCGCCCCGACGAGGGCGCGTATGCAAATCACCTAGCGACCGGCGCGTGGCCTTCTGGGTAGACCCAGGCGGACGCTCCGAGCCATGCAGAGGTCTCCGAAAACCAGAAGTCAGTGATTCGCGGGGGAAGCTAGGGTCGCCGGAGGGGCAATAGTACCCGGGCAGCTAAGACAGGACCCGCGAGTTAGTCACCACAACCATACCTGGTATCGGCGGTTCCCACTCCCGGCGAACGCCTCTTACTCACCAACCATCCTTTTCTTGGGGCTGCGCTACTGTCCAATGAACGCTTAGTGAGGATAGTACTGCTAACGCCTATACAACACACCCGCATCAGTGAAGCACAGCTTTATCTTGGTGCAATTTTTGGAAAACAGGAAATTCTCTTTTCCACCCACTATCAATTTAAAAGCAACTCAACTACTATCAACACTTCGCTCGACAGCAGGCGCTCTTCCCGTTTCAAGGTTTTGAATGAGATTATAACACTTCCTCATAGGAACGTCTTTACAGAACCACTGTAACCACCTCTACCGTCACCGTCGTCTTAACTTGGCTCAAGCTTTGCGAAGTGCCTTCCAAATACAAAACCACAGGCACAATACAATCTTCGTAGGGAAAAATAAATGAGCCCAGCATTCAGGAAATGATAATTAAGATTCCCTGTAAACTGCCTGCCCCTGCGTTCTGCAGCTAGTAAAAACTGCAGGTTTTTCTATTGAACTTTGAAATCCACTACTTCAGAACCGAAGTGAACAAAACTTGCCCAGAAATCACAATACATAAAGTTTCCTTCAAGTGATTGACTACTTGAAGATACTAAAGGAAATAATTTTTATTGAGAATGTTGCTTTGTGGACAGAACACAGAATTTTTTAAAAATATGTAATGATGTAAAACACTTCAATTACTTTTCAGCTATCACTTGTAAAAGCAGCCCATCTTCACAGGGTGACTTTCTTCCCAAAAGTACAGTATGGCAGGGGAGGGGCAGCAAGCTGATAAATGGGGAGACTGCCAGATGATGAAAGCCAATATCCGTAATCAATCATGCCAATACGTACACTTAATGGGATAAAAATGGCACTTTATCTCAGTGATCTTTGTCCCCAAAACCCATAATCCCAGGTTAATCATAAAGAAAATATCAGATGAATCCCAATTGAGTTGTCCACTCAATGGGCATTCTATAAAATGCCTGACCAGTACTCAAAACTCTCAAGGTCATCAAAAACAGGAAAGTCTGAGAAACTGTCACAGCAGGAGGCACCTAGGGTGACAAGATGACTAAATGTAATGTGGTATCTTGGATGGACTCCTGGAAAGAAAAGGGAAACAAAGGAAATCTGGGGAGCAGGTGTGGCTCCCCCACATGGGAGGTCCAGAGTTCCATTCCCAGTGCCCCCCAAAAAAGATGAGCAGATACAACAAGCTGAGACAACGAGTGGACACAATGAGCAGACCGACAAGGGTGCCATATCAGAAGGGAATAAAAATTTTAAAAAATACCACATGCAACAAAAGAAAAAACAGATAAATGGGACCTCCTCAAAATTAAACACTTTTGCACCTCACAGGACTTTGTCAAAAGGGTGAAATGGCAGCCAACTCAATGGGAAAAAATATTTGGAAATCACATATCTGATAAGGATGTTTAATATCCAGGATATATAAAGAGATGTTACAACTCAACAATAAAAAGACAAATGACCCAATTAAAAAATGGGCAAAAGACTTGAATAGACATTCCTCCAAAGAAGAAATACAAATGGCAAAGAAACACATGAAGAAATGCTCAACATCACTCATGATTAGGGAAATGCAAATCAAAACTACAATGAGATATCATTTTACACCTATCAGAATGGCCACTATGAAAAAGACAGAGAACTACAAGTGTTGGGGAGGATGTGGAGGGATAGAAACACTTCTTCACTGTTGGTGGGAATGCAGAATGGTACAACCACTATGGAGGATTGTTTGGCAGTTCCTAAAGAAGTTGAATATAGACTTGCCACGTGACCCTGCAATACCACTACTGGGTATATACCCAGAAGAACTGAGAGCAGTGACACAAACATCTGCACACTGATGTTCATAGCCACATTATTCACCATTGCCAAAAGCTGGAAACAACCCAGGTGTCCATCAACAGATGAATGGATAAACAAACTGTGGTCTATTCACACGATGGAATATTATGCAGCTGTAAGAAGAAATGAAGTTGTAAAGCATATGACAACATGGATGAACCTGGAGGACATTATGTTGAGCGAAGCAAGCCAGACACAAAAGGACAAATACTGTATGACTGCATTACTATGAACCAAATATATTGTGTAACATATTGTTTGATTCAAAAAGAGTTTTTTATATGTATCCAGTACATTTAATTGAGAAATGTATATATTTATTCATCTGTTTACTTTTTTAGTTTTTAATTGTTTATATTTTCAATTATTAAATGTACAAAATAAAGTAAAAAAAAAAACATGCAAAAAAAATTTTTTTTAATAAAAACTAAGGAAATCTGAATAAAGCTTGGACTTCAGTTAATAATAATGTATCAATATTGGTTTATTAATTGTAACAAATGTACCATAATAATGTAAGATGCTAATAATAGGGAAACTGCATTTGGGGTGCATGGGAACTCTTCTTACTATTTTTGCAATTTTTCTGTAAATCTAGAAATGTTCTAAAAAAATTGTTTACTTAAAAAAAAAAAAAGGCAGTACTCAAAACTCTCAAGGTCATCAAAAATTGAAAAGGAGTGAAACCCTAAGCATCTGTATGTTTTCATTACTGGTTGGAGGCAGGGTGTCATGTGTTACAGGAACATTAACAATACTATTCAACTGATAAAAGAGCCCACCACTTTATTTTGCCTTCGGTCCATCCCCCATCTCTTCATAAATCACTCTTGACTCACGCATGAAAGGACCATTCTATTTTTCGATTCGGCAGTGCATGTGGTGACCCTATCTGCGGAAATGGGGGGCACATGGACTTTAAGCTTTTCCAGGAGAGGGCTTAATGGGTTGGTCTGACAGGGCAGGCCTCGCTAAGTCCTAGAAAGGAAAATTCCCAAAGGTGATGCCCAGTTGGAATGGGGCTGGGTGGGGAGGTGCAGTTGAGCCCCCAGAGAGGTCAGCAGGAGCGCCCAGGGGCCCGGGAGGAAGCAGGGGGGGCTGCTTGGCTGGCTGGTCCACCCTCAGCCCCAGCCCCCGTGCAAGGAGGGGACTCCATCCACTGCAGTTATGGGACCTGGGACAGAGGACGGGGCCTCCCTGTCCCCTCAGCTAGCATCCTCATCTGTAAACAGAGACAAACCAGCTGCCTCCTGGGGATGTGAGGGAATCAAAGAGGATATGAAAGACCAGGCAAAATGGGCCCTCAGCGTGGATTAGCCTCTGCATTGTCCTCATACATGTATCTCACCACCACAGGGCAAGAGCCTGGCCAAGAACTCAGCCCTGCAGGGTCTAGGGGAAACTTCCCAGAACCGCCCTGGAAGTCTGCTTGGCCGGGTAAAAGCTGCACCTCTGGTAGTTTCTGAAGGACAGTGCCATTTCAACACCTGGGAGGTGATGGGCGCAGGGAACGCAACACCTGAACACAAAGCTCTGATATACACTCCTCAAAAAGGAGCCGTCAACGGCGTCCTCTCTTAAACACAGGCAAACCTCACAATATGACTTAGGGTATTCTCAGGTGTGTGTGTGTGTGTGTGTGTGTGTGTAAAATCAAGAACTATCTCCAAAAAGGTCTTGTTCAAAAATTGAGTTTTGATGTCAACCTATGTCAATATTTATTTTCACATACACATTCACCTCTATGAAAAATGTTTGCCAAAAGCCTCCATGTGCCAAGCCTGCAGTGGAGGGAGACAGGGTGAGAGACAGCCCTTCCCTGCACACTGTTCATGTGGAGCATGAACTAACAATGAAAAGTTCGGTCAAGGGAGGGCAAATACTATATAATTTCTGATCTGAAAGATGTGAGGTTAAGGAGGTCATAGGGAGAAAGAAACAGGAGAAAGAAAAATTAAAATCCATTTCTCAAGTCCTCGAGGAGAAAAGGTGGATGAACCTGCCACGAGAAAGGTGCAGAGACCTACTAGGCTTTCAAGGACAGGAGGCTGGAAGGAGGGGACAAACCAGAAAGAGCTTTCCCAGGACCTCACTTCCTGGAGGTGAATTCCTTCATGGACACAGATTTGTCTCACTTAACCTTTCCAAAAAAAGCCAGGCTCTATCCAGACCTAGGAAAAGCTACTGGCTTATTCCATATGTTCTCCTATAATTCATGTCTAAACATTTTACCTCTATTAAGTGGCAATTACAGGAATAAGATCAACAGATTTAATAAGCAAAGGTCTAATATGTTTGAGAATGTATGACAGCAGTAACTTTTAAAAGTTACAACTTACCCTTGAAATATTCCTATATGTGATCATATTTACAGGCACTTCAGATTGTTTTATTTGGGGTTATCTGTGTGAGAACCAAAATACTGGGCCCTGTAAGAGTATTAGCCCCCTATCTCACATCATATACAAAGATCAACTCAAAATGGCTCAACAACTTGAACATGAGCACAAAACCATAAAACTCTTAGAAGAAAACACCAGGGGAAATCGAGCACAAAACCATAAAACTCTTAGAAGAAAACATCAGGGGAAATCTTCAGGACCTTCTATTAGGCAAAGGATTCTTAGATATGACACCAAAATCAAAAAAAGAAAAAAAAATAGAAAAATTGGAATTCATCAAAATGAAAAACTTTTGTGCAAAGGACTTATCAAGAAAGGGAAAAGACAATCAACACAGTGGGAGAAATTATTTGGAATCATATATTTGATAAGTGTTTGATATCTAGAATATATAAAGAATTGTTATGACTTAAAAACAAGAAAACAAACAGCCGAATTTAAAAATGGGCAAAGGATTTGAATAGACTTTTCTCAAAGAGGGATATACAAATGGCCAATAAGCACATGAAAAGATGTTCAACATCATTAGCCATTAGGGAAATGCAAATCAAAAGGACAAATATTATATTATTTCACTTATGTGAAATACCTAGAATAAGCAAATTAATAAAGAGAAAAAGAAGGTAGCGGGTTACCAAGGACTGGGAGTCGGGGATGGAGAATGGGGAGTCAATTCCTTAATGGATAAAGAGTTTCTGTTTGGGGCAATGAAAAAGCTTTGGTAAGGAATGGTGGTGATGGTGGCACAATATCGTCAATGTAACTGATATCACTGAATTTTGCACATATAAAGTGGTTAAAATGTTGATTTTTGTGTTGTATATATGTAATCAAAATTTTTTAAAAAATTTTTAAGAAAAAGGGTATTACCCAAAAACCTGTTCATGGAAAACAACTCAACCTAAAGATAATGAAGCCTTTGAAACACATATGAAGAGAGGTCTTTGCCATTTTTCTGTAAATCTAAAACTGTTCTTAAAAAAATTAAGTTATGGCCAAAGGTGGGCAGTGATTCTTCCTAGAGGGCAGAGTGACAAACAGCCTGGACAGAGTTGGCAAATCTAAATTCTGGTCCTGACATTGCAGGCAGGACCAAGTCTTACTCATCTCTGGGTCCCTGACCCCCAACACAGACCAAACCAGGAAGGGGACCACTCCATGTGGATGCTGGCTACCACTCAACAAGCTGCAGCCCTTGTAACCAAGCCAGCTCTGCCCACACACCTGTGTGATAAAAGAACCTTAGCACTCAGCAGCTGAAACCCCTTCACCAGCAATGATTTCCACAGACAATTATTTTACATAAGCATGTACCCATAATACCACACCAAATATCTCAAAAGTCATTCTTTTGGTTGTCCTTTACCCCACTGCAAATCCGACCTTCCCTCAAAGCTTCCCCAAAACACCCAGCACTTACTGCCTTTAGTTCTCACTGAGCTACTAACCCCACCGTTATTCTTGTCACTTCCTCCAGCACTTTATTCAATTTTCTGTGTGTGCCCAGCTAAACTCCTGGAATGTAAGGAACACTATGTCTTGCATTTCTTCCAAATCTCCACAATATATAGCATGATGCTGGGCAAATGGAAGGTGATCAGTAAACCACTATTTTATTGACTAATAATAAACAAGGCTGAAACAGATGAGTTCTCAAAACCTGACACAGTTCCTTTATCCTAATACCTTTAAAATATGCTTTCAAAAAGGACATAGTAATGGCTGTATAGGTAATTCATACCAACTGACTTTCTGCTGAGAAGAACTGAAAAGGCCGGACATAATATAAAAGAATGTCTGTGTGGAAGGATCAGGGAACTCAGAAGGTAGAAAAGAATTACCAAGTCAAGAAACATAAAAAGAATAAAAGAGAACAGTGAACATCTGCACACCGATGTTCACAGCAACATTATTCACCATTGCCAAAAGCTGGAAACAACCCAGGTGTCCATCAACAGACGAATGGGTAAACAAACTGTGGTCTATTCATACGATGGAATATTATGTAGCTGTAAGAAGAAATGAAGTCATAAAGCATATGACAACATGGATGAACCTGGAGGACATTATGTTGAGCGAAGCAAGCCAGACACAAAAGAACAAATACTGTATGAATGTGTTTACTATGTACCAAATATATTGTGTAACACTGCTTGATTCAAAAAAATTTTATATGTATCCAGTACATTTAATTGAGAAATGTATATGTTTATTCATCTGTGTTTACTTTGTAGTTTTTAACTGTTTATATTTTCAATTATTAAATGTACAAAATAAAGTAAAAAAAAGAGAGAGAGAGAACAGTGATGAGCCTGCAGCAACTGGTCCATTTTTGCCCTAGGGCCATATATACTCTGGGGAAGGGAAACCAAGAGCTAAGAATTCCTTTTAATAGCCACTTGAGGCTAGAACAGGGGCTCTTAACCAGGGGTCTGTGGAAAGATTTCAGGGAGCCCATGAGCTTGAATTGAAAAAAATCAACTTATTATTTTTATTTTCCTTGACCTCTAACTGAAATCTAGCATTTCCTTCACTTATGAACATATGCAATAAATAAATTACAGTAGTATTCATTTCACCTGACTGGCAAAGGGGTCTGCGGAACAAAAATAAGTTAAAAACCCCTGGGCTAGAAAGACAAATATTGGATTCCAAAGTCCTCCAAGGTTGGTGATCCAGGTAATCCTCTACACCTTGGGTTTGAAACCCAAAAGGCTTTATATACACTTTAGGAGAAGAGTAAATTGGAAATAAAATAGTCTGCAACCTACATTCCAAACATCTGCCACCCACTTTCCAAACCTTTGGCCCAGAAAAAAATCCCCATATCTAACATATTAAGGTGCTCTTAGACTACTAGCACACTAAAGCCCCCGGCAAATAAAAATGCAAACCATTTTGATGGAGAGAACATCAGCCTAGTCTTCAATATATTTCTGTAAAAAAAAATTTCAACAATATCCACAACCAAAAAATTACCAGGTATACAGGACACATGACGGAAAACTAGCAGAAACAAAGATGCACATGAGCTCAGAATGTCAGAATAATCAGAAACAGAATTTAAAATACAATTCTTACCATGCCTAAGGTGATAAAAGACATGAACAAAAATTCTGACAAAAATGACAACTCCTGATAAGTGCCACAGAATTTAAAAGAAGCAAATAAAACAATATCCAAAATTAGGTACTCAATTTGTTTAAAAGCAAATTAAGACATAGTTGAAGACAGAATTAAACAGGAAATTATATCTAAAGAAAAAAAAAAAAAAAAAAAACAGAATGAAGCAAAGAGAGACAAAAGGATGAAAAATTCAGAAGAGAGGTAAAAGAGCATAGAGTGAGAAGCCCTAACCTAAGTTTAAAATAAGTTTAAAGAGGAGAGGTTAGAGAGTTCTAGGAAGATGGCATTAGTGTAGGAGGGCACACACTGCAAGCTCCCAGAGCAAGGCGGATTGTGGACGGGGTCCTGCCCGGGGGTCTGTGTTGTGCACGAGTGGAGTGAGAAGCTTGGGACATCTATCTGCGCAGATCAACGGCGTGGACGGAACGGTAGAGATTCGTGAGTTTTAAGGCTGCCGGTGCTGGTTGGCACAGACGACTGAGCCCCGTGGTTAGGGAGAAAAAAAATAAAATAAAATAAAACGGCCATTTGGAGCCGCGAGCAGGGCGAGAAAGTTTTATTTTCTGGGGATCTGGCTGCCTGGCGCCCCATGGACCTTGTGTGAACAGAACAGCCGAGCTAATCGGCACCCGGTGAACCGGAGGGGGGATTCTGGTTGGGAGATGGAGCTGATTATCCTAGCAGCCCAGGGATAAGACCTGGGCCGCTGCGGAGCCAGGAAGAAGGGATACTCCCCAAAAGAGGGAGGGTTCTGTTGGAGGACAGGGAAGGGTATTTTTTATTATTATTTTTCAACATCGATCTGGCTGCCTGCACCGCCCCATAGCTTTGGGGAGCAGATAAGCCGATCTGAAGCAGCATCAGGCTGAGAGTAGACTCGAATCTGCACTCAAACTGATTTACTTAGCAACCTGGTGACGCTGGTGCTCGGCTCCAGAAGGGGTGGAGTCGGCCGTCTTTAGCACTCCTCACTGACTAACGTCAGAGCTACAGCTACCCTGGGGAGTCCAGGAAGTGGGACGTGCTTGATTAATTTCCACGCGCCCAGCTAGGGTCCCTTCCGTAAGGGGGTTGGTCTAGAGGAGGAATTATTTTTGGTCCTGTATTTCGCTAAAAAAAAAAAATTAAAAAAAAAAAAGTGAGAAAGTCACTTCAATAAATGAAAAATAAATTCTTTTAAATTATTTAATAGCTAAAAGCTGCTTGAGGACCTGATATAGAACCCTGTGGGGAAACTGATTGATAAAGACAAGTAGGCAGAGAGGATCCACATGGAACCTAGGGGAATCACTGAGCCCCCTTAGCTCTGTTTGACTGCTTGCCTGTGTGGATCTTTGGCTTCTCTCTGTTTCTTTCTGGTCTCTTGCCTTTCTTTCCTCTTTCCACCCCCCTTTCTTTTTTCTTCCATTTTTTTTTTTTAAATTAGGTGCTGCTAGCTTGTCGCTTCTTTGCTGTGCTTCTTTTTCATTATTTTCCCACTCTCTGTCTATACTGATTCTGTATTACAAACTATCGCTTATCCTTCCTGCACCTTTCTGCCTTCTGTTTTCTGTTGTGGCTCTTAGATACAACATTTTTTCATAGGCCCACACAACTTAAGGGTGTCGACTTCTATTCCATCCATTTTGTTTTCTTCTTCTTTTTTATTAGTATTAACTTTTTCCTTTCAGACCTTTCTTTACTATTTCTCTCCCTCCTCATAATTCTAGCCTTCTAAATCACTATATATATATTCCTCCATTTCTTTTCCGAGTCCATTGTAGGAACTCCATTATTTTTCCTAGTACTCTACACTGCCTACACAAGTTAAATATTCATCTCATTAAGTCTCATTTTGCCCCTCTTCTAACTTTTATCAATATTACTATTATCCTTCTGCCTTCCTTACATCTTTTGATTCCTCTGGCCCTAACCTTTTGCCTTCAAGGGAACATAGAAAGAAGTAAGGAAATAAAATATGAAGATAATCAGGGTGGGCTAAACATTCGCTATATTAGAAACCATACATGTGTCCCCAGACCTCGTTTTCCTCCCTAGGTCTGGTTTTTAGAATGCTGGTGATAAACTAAGCCTGATTTATTATATGTCCATCCTGTATGGGAAAAGACTGTAACTCTAGGTATCTCTGGTCAACCTTAAGAGATATAGCAGGGGGCTATATCTGGTTGGCGTCCATCTCCCATATGGAGGGACCTGGGTTCGTTCCCCGGGACCTCCTGATAAAAACTTAAAAAATATATAGAGGGTGCGTGGGCCGCCAGGCCCTGTGCGCGGGCGCACCACCAGTTCCCGCGAGCCACACAGCAGGATGATGACATAATAGGAGAGTGACACAGGGGAGAGGCAAGATGAGACGCACCGAAAAACCAGCAACTAAGGTTGCGCGGGCAGGATGCCGCTCTCCTACATCAGAGATTCCAAGGATTGAATCCCAGTGAAGACGGGAGGAGAAGGATGAGAAGAGAGGGCAGAAAATGGACACAGAGTTGCCCAGCGAATGGACACAGAAACAGCAAAAACGGGGGGGGGGAGGGGAAGGGGTGTAAAAATGGATAAAAGTAAATAAATCAATCAATCCTTAAAAAAAAAAAAAAAAAAAATATGAAGAAAAACTGCCAAAGAGAAAACTTAACTCACACGCAGAACCAACAGCTAAATAAAACTCTAGAGCATAGAGAAAAGCTAATCAACTGAACAAACCCATCAAGATAATATGATGACCAGAGGGCAACAAAGAAATACAAATGACTCTGAGAAACAGGAAAACAAGGACCAGTCCAATGAACAAAATAAAAACCAGAAAGTGATGCAGAACATCGAACAACTAATCAAAGCTATCCAAACAAATATCATGGACCAACTTAAAGAACTGAAGGAAGACATTAAGGATATAAAGAAGACACTGGGAGAACATACTGAAGAAATAGCAAACATGCCTAAAAGGTAATGGATATGATGGTGAACAATGGCACAAGCCAAGAAATGAAAAAGACGCTAGACTCACATAACAGCAGATTTGAACAGGCAGAGGAAAGAATTAGTGATATGGAAGACAATACAGCTGAAATCAAAGAGATAGTAGAACAGATAGACAAAAAGATAGAAAAAATCCAGCATGGACTCAGGGAATTAACCGATAATACAAAACACACAAACATACACATTATGGGCATCCCAGAAGGAGAAGAGAAGGGAAAGGGAACAGAAGGAGTGTTGAAGGAAATAATGGCTGAAAACCTCCTAACTCTATTGATAGAGATGGATGTGCAGATCCAGGAAGCACAGCGCACCCCAAATAGTATAAATCCCAACAGGCCAACTCCAAGACATATACTTGTCAAAATGTCCAATGCTCAAGACAAAGAGAAAATACTCAAGGCAGCAAGAGAAAAAGAGAACCATCACAGACAAGGGAAGCACAATAAGATTAAATGCTGATTTCTCAGCTGAAACCATGGAGGCAAGAAGACAGTGGTATGACATAGTCAAAATACTAAAAGAAAAAAACTTCCAGCCGCAAATTCTCTATCCAGCAAAATTGGCATTCAAAAATGAAGGAGAGGAAAGCGGCTGTGGCTCAATCAGTAGGGCTCCCGTTTACCATATGGGAGGCCCCGGGTTCGGTTCCCGGAGCCTCCTGGTGAAGGCAAGCCCGCCCGCACGGCGTGGTTAGCCTGACCCAGCGAGCACAAGCAGCAAAGGGGGGATAAATGAATAAATAAATAAAATCTTAAAAAAAAAAAATGAAGGAGAGTTCGAAATTTTCACAAATAAACAGAAATTAAGAGAGTATGTCAAGAAGAAACCAGCACTTCAAGAAATACTAAAGGAATCTCTACAAGTTGAAAGGAAAAAACAAGGGAGAGAGAGTTGGAGGAGAGTTTAAAAACAACTGAAAAGACAAAAAGAGAAACAAAACAACATATGACATACATTAACCTAAAGAAAAAATGGCTGAAGTAAGAAATTCGTTACGAGTAATAACACTGAATGTTAATGGATTAAATTCTCCAATCAAAAGACACAGATTGGCAGAATGGATAAGAAAATATGATCCATCCATATGCTGTCTACAAGAAACCCACCTTCGACCCAGGGATTCAAGGAGGCTGAAAGTGAATGGCTGGAAAACCATTTCACAAGCTAACAATAGCCAAAAAAAGGGCAGGAGTAGCTATTCTAATATCAGACAAAATAAACTTTAATTGCAAAACTATTGTAAGAGACAAAGATGGACACTACTTATTAGTAAAAGGAGTAATCTCTCAAGAAGAGAGAACAATCATCAACATTTACGCATCTAATCGGGGTGCCTCAAAATACGTGCGGCAAACTCTGGAAAAACTAAGAGGAGAAATAAATGCCTCTACAATTATAGCAGGGGACTTCAACACACCACTATCATCATTACACAGAACATCTAGACAGAGAATCAATACAGAAATTAAGGCACTCAACAATACATTAGAAGACCTGGACTTCATAGACATAAACACTACACACAAATACAGCGGGATTTACATTCTTCTCGAGTGCAATGGAACATACTCCAAAATAGACCATATGCTAGGCCACAGAACAACTCTCAATGAATTCAGAAAGATTGAGATTATACAAAGTAATTTCTCTGACCACAACGGAATGAAGTTGGAAATCACTAAGGGCCAGAGAAACAGGTTAAGCACAAGGATTTGGAAGTAAAACAACACACTCTTAGACAAACAGTGGGTCAAAGAGGAAATCTCAAAAGAAATCAGTAACTAGCTTGAAACTAATGAAAACGACAACACAACATATCAAAACCTATGGGATGTGGCGAAAGCAGGCCTGAGAGGGAAGTTCATAGCCATAAATTCATATATTAAAAAAAGAAGAAAGAGCTAAAATTGAAGACCTAACTGCACACTTGGAGGAATTGGAAAAACAACAACAAACTAAACCAAAAGGAAGTAGAAAGAAGGAAAGAACAAAGATTAGAGCAGAACTAAATGAAATAGAGAATAAGGAAGCACTGGAAACAATAAACAAAACCAAAAGTTGGTTCTTCGAGAATATCAATAAAATTCACAAATCCTTAGCCAGACTAACAAAGAAAAAGAGAGAACAGATGCAAATACACAAAATAAGGAATGAGCAAGGTGATATCACTACTGACCCCACAGAAATAAAGAGTATCATAAGAGGATACTTTGAAAAATTATATGACAACAAGAATGATAATTTAGAGGAAATGGACAAGTGTCTAGAAACCCACAAATAGCCTACATTGATAAAAGAAGAAATAGATGAACTCAACAGTCCAATTACAAGTAAAGAGATAGACTCACTCATCAAAAACCTCCCAACTAAGAAGAGTCCAGGACCAGATGGCTTCACAGCTGAATTCTACCAAACATTCCGGAAAGAGCTAACACCAATTCTACTTAAGCTCTTCCAATAAATAGAAGTAGAAGGAATATTGCCTAACTCATTCTATGATGCCAACATTAGCCTAATACCAAAACCCAATAAAGATACCACAAGAAAGGAAAATTACAGACAAATTTCTCTAATGAACCTAGATGCTAAAATCCTCAACAAAATACTTCTAATTGCATTCAACAACATATCAAAAGGATTATACACCATGACCAAGTAGGTTTAATCCCAGGTATGCAAGGATGTTTCAACATAAGAAAATCAATCAATGTAATACACCACATAAACAGATTGAAAGAAAAAAATCACATGATCATCTCTATAGATGCAGAAAAAGCATTCGACAAAATACAGCACTCTTTCCTCATAAAAACACTACAAAAGATAGGAATAGATGGAAACTTTCTGAAAATGATAAAGGGTATATATGAAAAACCCAAAGCTAACATCATTTTCAACAGTGAAATCCTAAAAGCCTTCCCTCTGAGATCGGGAACTAGACAAAGATGCCCACTATCACCACTCCTATTTAACATTGTCTTAGAAGTACTTGTACGAGCAATGAGACAAGAAAAGGACATAAAAGGCATCCAGATTGGAAAAGAAGAAGTAAAAATTTCATTATTTGCAGATGACATGAGCCTATACATAGAAAGCCCTGAGAAATCTACAAGGCTTCTAGAACTTATAAAGGAGTTCAGTAATGTTGCAGGCTATAAGATCAATGCTCAAAAATCAGTAGCATTTCTGTACACGAATAACGAGCAAACTGAGGAGGAAATCAGGAAAAAAATACCATTTACAATAGTAAACAAAAGAATCAAATACCTAGGAATAAATTTAACTAAAGATGTAAAGGACTTATATACAGAAAACTACACAACACTGTTAAAGGAAATCAAAGAAGACTTAAACAAATGGAAAAATATTCCCTGTTCATGGATAGGAAGACTAAACATCATCAAGATGTCTATCCTACCCAAACTAATCTACAGATTTGATGCAATCCCAATAAAAGTCAACACTCTATTTTTTAAGGAACTGGAAAAACTAACCACAAAATATATTTGGAGAGGCAAGACACCCTGAATTGCCAAAGACATTGAAAAAGAAAAATGAAGTTGGAGGTATCACACTACCTGACTTTAAAACATACTACAAAGCTACAGTGATCAAAACTGCGTGGTATTGGCACAAGGATAGACCTACTGACCAGTGGAACCGAATTGAGAGTTCTGACATAGATCCTCACATATACAGTCATCTGATATTTGACAAGGCCACGAAGCCAATTCAGTTGGGAGAGAATGGCCTCTTTAACAAGTGGTGCTTGGAGAACTGGATATCCATATCCAAAAGAATGAGAGAAGAATACCATCTCACACCTTATACAAAAATCAACTCAAGATGGATCAAAGATCTAAATATAAGAGCCAAAACCATAAAGACCTTGGAAGATAATGTAGGGAAGCATCTACAGGACCTTGTAATAGGAAATGGTTTCATGAACTTCACAGCCAAAGCACGAGCAGCAAGAGAAAAAATAGATAAATGGGATCTCATCAAAACTAAAAACTTCTGCACCTCAAAGGATGTTATTAAGAAAATAAAAAGGCAGCCTACCCAATGCGAGAAAATATTTGGCAACCATATATCTGGTAGGAGCCTAATATCCTGCATATATAAAGAAATCTTACACCTTGAAAATAAAGGAACAAACAACCCATTTAAAAAATGGGCAAGTGACCTGAAAAGACACTTCTCCAAGGAAGAAATACAAATGGCTAAAAAGCACATGAAAAAATGCTCAACATCGCTTGCTATCAGGGAAATGCAAATCAAAACTACAATGAGATACCATCTTACACCCATCAGAATGGCAGCTATTAAAAAAACAGGAGACACTAAATGTTGGAGAGGATGTGGAGGAATAGGAACCCTCATCCACTGCTGGTGAGACTGCAGTACGATCCAGCCACTGTAGAGGACAGTTTGGCGGTTTCTCAGAAAACTAACAATAGATCTTTCGTATGATCCAGCAATTCCACTGCTGGGTATATACCCAGAAGAACTGAAAGCAAAGACACAAACAGATATGCACACCAATGTTCATAGCGGCATTGTTCACCATTGCCAAAAGTTGGAATCAGCCCCGGTGCCCATCAACAGACGAATGGATACATACAATGGAATATTACTCAGCTGTAAGAAGGAACAAAGTGCTAACACATAGAATAACACGGATGAATCTTGAAGACCTTATGTTGAGTGAAGCAAGCCAGGCACTGAAGGATGAACAGTATATGAACTCACTGATCTGAACTGAGGAAAGTGAGCAGTCTCTGAGAACCATTGTCTGAAAGATAGGTTAACAAGGGAGAGTAAGAGAAGAGCAGGCTTTGAGCCATCACCCATATGGACATAATCTATGGTAAAGGGATAGAGTGTGGATGCATGTTGGGGGATGGGGCAGACGGGTGGTGGTGTTCCTGAGTTTGGTGGTGCAGCACTGGCGGGTGGGTGGATTAGGAAAGGCAGGTTCAAATTCCCAGGGCATGTAACTGTGAATCTTGGCATTCCATGGGTCGGGATAGGGTGCTATCATGGGCCCTGGGGGGCTGGGAGGAATATTATGCAGCTGTAAGAAGAAATGAAGTCATAAAGCATATGGCAACATGGATGAACCTGGAGGACATTATGTTGAGTGAAGCAAGCCAGACACAAAAGGACAAATACTGTGTGAATGCATTACTATGAACCAAATATATTGTGCAATATTGTTTGATTAAAAAAAAAAAAAAAAAA
>JAKSZT010053840.1:1831745-1843113 GCA_026826555.1 Tolypeutes matacus
TATTTGATTATTTTATGGACTACATGTTCATGGAGGATTTGGATCACAGAAGGGTTACAATGGGTACCTGCAGGGGATTATTGGTGGGGGGTGTCTGGGAGGGGGGTTTCATGGGAATTAGTTCATCTGAATATACATGAAAGAAATACAAAATCGTTCAAAAGATCAAAAGATGGGGCATGGTCACGATGGGTGGATAATCACACAATAAATGAGGGAATCTGAATTCCTAGCCTGGAGAGCTCTGCCACAGTCTCCAAGGGAGCAGCAATAGTCCTCTGAGTGCAGGGACAGTGTCTGTCAAAAGAGGACGACATGACCCACTGATGTGTTCTTTTTATTGATGACTACCCTTGTGAGTCTTTGCTCTTATAACTGAGACTTAGCCTGCAGTTGTGGGGTGCCTAAGGGTTGCCACCTGAGAGCCTCCTTGTTGCTCAAATTTGGCCTCTCTCTAAGCCAAACTTAGCATATGATTGCATTACCTTCCCCCCAACGTGGGACATGACTCCCGGTGATGAGCCTCCCTGGCAACGAGGGATTAATACCAAGTGCCAACTGGCAACACAACTGGAAAAAGACCTTGAATAAAAGGGGGAAAAGGTAAAGACAAATGAGTTCAAGTGGCTAAGAGACTTCAAAGAGAGTCGGGAGGTCATCCCAGAGGTAATGCTTATGCACACCTCAGTAGGAGCTCATAGAACATCCAAGTGCCTATCACCCCACACAGAGGAGACACCCAGGTCCTATATAAGGGGGGATAGCCCCAGAGACTGATGCCTTATCAGTGGGCTCTATTTAGGAATCTGTGCTCCTGAGAGTGACAGAATTGGACTCAAATAAGTCCTCCCTGCACATGGTTCATCAGTCCCTTCTATTCAAACCTATATGTGATGCTGGAGTTTTTAGGTATACTTCCAGAGACTGGAGCCTCTGGCCTACCTATGTGCCAGGTGTGCGTGGAATCTCGGTGGAGCTGCAACTCCTACCCTACAGCTCAATGGACTCATCCAAGTTACCTGGCGAGGAGACAACGATGGGCAACGGCCAGCCCAGGGAATGGAGAGGGCCTGCATCTGCAGGCAGGATCATCCCACCCACCATATCCATGGGTAATAAGCCCTCTCTCACTTGGAGGTGGAGTGGACATCACCTTCCCAGTCCTCTCAGGAATGGGGGAAGAACTATGGACTAAAGCGGACTTGATGGTATTCTGTTGTACACATATGGTGATTCTAGCAATGGAAGAAATTATAACATTGAGGTGGAGCCAGGGGCCACTTGACATTTTGGGGACAGGGAGGGGACGAGCAGTTGAAATACAGGGGCTTCTTTGGGATTTGGAGGTTGTCCTGAGTACCGTTGTGGCAACGGATGTAGGCAATTTTAAATCAGCACACACCACTCAGAACTCTGTGGGAGAGAGTGTGATCTACGATGTGAACTGTGGTCTATGGTTGGTGGCAAGGCCCCAGGATGTGTAAGTCCATTGAGGGCGGTGGGCCACACTTGTGGGAGATGTTTGTGTGGGATGTGGTGGGAGGTGTGGGAGGTGGGCAACATGAGAATCCCAGTGGGTTCCGTGTAATATTTTAGGTAATCTAAGCACCTCTTAAAATATATTTATATATATATATAAATAAAATTTTGTAAGCAAATGCACATATATGCATATATATTTATATAACATTTCACAAATATTGGTATGTATTGTGAAAATTTTGATTTTTACCCAAAATAAAAAATAAATAAATTAAAAAAAAAAAAAAAAAAAAAAGGAGAGGTTAGAGACAGGTGAAAAGCAAAGATAATAGGCATGAGGTTTCTTTTCGAGGTGATAAAAATATTCTAGAATGAGAGAGTGGTGATGATTACACAACTCTTATATACCAAAAAATCACTGAATTGTATATTTTAAAAAGAAAAAAAGCAATAGCTGAAGAGATACTGGGGGAAATTTTCCTAAATTGAAGAAAGATACCAAGCCACAGATTCAAGAAGCTCAGTGAATCACAGGCAAGCTAACTGAAAAGAAATCCACAGCTAGATACATTAAATCTATCTTTAAAAGGACCATCACCACCAAAGGTAAGGGAAGTATCTAAAGTGAGGAAAGAAAATAACCACCAACCTAGAATTCTAAGACCTGCAAAATATATCTTTCTAGAATGAAAGTGAAATAATTTTCATGCAAACAAAAACTGAGAACCAGTCACCTGCAGACCTACACACTAAAGGAAGTTTTAAAGGGTATCCTCCTAACAGAAGGAAAATAATCCCAAGCAGAGGCTTGAAGGTGTAAAAGTATGGAAAGTGATTAAGGGTAAATCTAAATAAATATTGACCATATATAGAAATAATAATGTTTCTTACAGAATTTAAAATATGAAGAAATAAGATAAAAGGCGGGAAGAGGACTCGTACAGATCAATTATTCTAACATTCTGGCAGTATTAGGAGGATAATTACCAATTATCATTTTGACTTTGGTCAAGACAATGAACGCTGCGATCACTAGGATAACCATGAAAATGAAATTTAAAAAGAATAGGTAACTTTTAAACTAAGATATGAAACATAAGAAGAATGATTTTTAAAAACCCTCAAACAATCCCAAGTAAAGCAAGCAAGCAAGAAAGAAGCCAGAGTATGCAGGATAAACAGAAAGCACATATTAAGACTGTAGGTTTAAGCTCAAATATGATAGTAAGTACATTAAATGTAAATAGACCAAATGGTCTGATTTTTTGTTTAAAAAGCAAAAATTGTCATTCTGTGCAAACAAAAGACAAGCATATGCTGGTTACAAAAGACATATTTAAAATTTTCAGAAAAATTGAAAGTAAAAAGATGGACAAAGACACACTACACAAAACACTACCCCCCCCCCAAATCTGGTTAGCTATATTAACATTAAAAATGAAAATTAGATTTTAAGGCAAAGAGCATTTCCTTCAAAACATAAAGAGGAATTTTAATAAAGATTAATGATTAAATTCACCAAAAAGTAAAACAATTCTAAATTTGAATATACCTAATAACATGGCCTTTAAAATATATAAAGCAAAAAACTGGCAGAATTACAAAGAAAAACAGACAAAATCCATATACACTGAAAATTTTTAACAAACTTGTCTCTGATACTGATAAAACAAGCAGATAAAAAAATTAGTACAAATATAGATGATTCAGGAAAACACAATTACAAACTGAACCAGAAGAATATATATAGAACTGCACACAACAGTTGCAGAATACACATTTGTTGAAGGATTCATTCAATTATAAAAACTGACCAACAAAAAATTTCGAAGAACTGATATTACACAGCATATATTTTTTATCACAGCGGAAACTAAGCTGGAAAACAACAACAAAAAGATAATTAGAAAACTGCCTTATGAAATGAAATTACCCATGGATCAAAGAAGAAATCATGAAAGAATACATTTTGAAGTGAAAGATAATAAAAATATGTATACCAAAACTGTGGGATCCAAATAAAGCAGTACTTGGAGGGAAATTTAGAGGCCTCAATGCATATATTATAAAATAAGAAACTAAATAAATGAGATAAGAATCCATCAACAACTTAGAAAAACAAAACCCCAGAAAGGGAAAAGAAATAAAGACAATAGGATAAATTAATTTAAAAAATAAACATACCATAGAGATCACCCTCAAAGCCAAAATATGCTTCATTGTAAAGACCAGTAAAATTGGTAAACACAATGAGTGTTTATAAAGAAAATGAATTAGGTCAGGAATGAAAAAGAGGCCAGCGTTGCAGATCTTTTTAAAAAGGACAACAGGATATTATGAATAAAGTTTTAGGTGAAAGAGACAAATTCTTAGAAACTTTCAGTTTACCAAAATAGGAAGCAGGGCCTGCAAATCCTCCTCTAACTAATAAAGAAATTGACTCTAGAAGTTAAAATCTTTTCTGAAAGCAAACTCCAGGCCCACATGCCTTTACCGGTAAATCCTCTAAAAAATTTAAGGAAGAAATTATGCCAGTCATATATAAAATCTATTATATAATAGAAAAAGAGGAAACATCACCCATTTTATTTTATGAGGCCTACATAACTTTAACACTAAAACCTGACAAAAAACATTAGAAGAAAAGAATATTACAGGTCAATAATACTAAGAAATACAGATGAAAAATATCCTAAACAAAATATTAGTAAAATGCAATACATAAAACAGATAATACATGAGAACCAAGTAGGACTTATTCAAGAAATAAAGGTTGGTTTAACATTAATAAACCATTCAATATAATTTGCCATATTAAGAACATGATTTTCTCCTTTATTTATGTTGTTTACTTCAATAGATGCAAAGCCATAAGAAAAACTGAAATCCATTCCATTCATGATAAAAATAAAATAACTCTTTTTTTTTTTTTTTTTTAAGATTTTATTTATTTACTTTATCCATTTTAAACCCCTCCTTCCCCATTTGCTGTTTTTGTGTCCATTTGCTGGTTCTCTGTGTGTGTTTCCTGCCATCTCTTCTCATCCTCCTCCTCCAGTCTTCACCAGGATTCGATCCTGGAGACCTCCGATGTAGGAGAGAGGTATTCTGCTGCCTGCGCCACCTCAGCTCCTGGCTTCTGGAGCTTTCGGGGCATCTCCTCTTGTCTCTCCTCTGTTATGTCATCATCCTGCTGCATGGCTCCCGGGGCCCGACAGCTCAGCGGCACACAGAGCCTGGCAGCCCATGTGCTTTCTATATATATATATCTTTTTTATTTTACTGGGAGGTCCCGGGGATCGAACCCAGGTCCCTCCATATGGCAGACGGATGCCCAACCATTTGAGCCACATCCGCCCCCTAAAATAACTCTTAGCAGACTAGGACTAGAAGGATATTTCCCTAACTTGATAAAGGATATCCAAAAAAAAAAACCTATGTCAAGCATCACACTTGATGAAATGCTGAAAGCTTTCCCTTTGAGATGGGGAAGAACAAGACGAAAACATCCACTATACAATTTCTTTTCAACGTTGTACCAGAGGTCCTAGCTAATGTTTTATGGTGGGAAAAATATATATATATAAAGGTATGAAAACTCACAAAGAAGAAAGAAGACAGTCATTATTAATGGAAAATAAAACTGTAGGTAGGCAATCTAGAAAATCTACAGATACATATTATTAATATTAATAAGCAAGTTTAGCAAGACTGACTAGTACAAAGTCAATATACAAAAATCAATTGCATTTCTATACAAACAACAAGCCAAAAAGCAAACTTAAAAAGAGTTGCCATTTTTAACTGCATGAAAATAGTAAATACCTAGGAATAAATCTAGCCAAAATAAATCTTTAACCAAAAAGCTATGGAATCAAAAAAGATAACCAAAATTAATGGAGAGAAAAACTATACATTGATATTGTAGAAATTTCAATTTTCCCAAATTGATCTACACATTCAAAAAAAAAAAAATTCCACTCAAAATCCCAACTACAATTTTTTTAGGAGCTTAAGTTGATTCCAAAATATTTGTGGAAATTCAAATGAAAAGACAGTTTTGGTACAAGGTGATAAGACTTGCTCTACTGAATATCAAGATTTATCATAAAAGAGGAGGAATTCAGGCAATGTGCTATCAGCTCAAGGAAAGACAAATATATCAACAGAATAAAGAAACAGACTCAGGAATATTTAGGCACTTTTGTTGTCAAAAAGGAGGCATTCCAGAGCAATGGGAATAGGGGAATAGGGCTGCTTTTTTAAATAAGTGTTTCCAGGTCTACCGAGTATCTATATGGAATAAAAATGAAATTGACCCCTATCTCACACCAGACACAAAAATGAATTCCGGATAATAAATACAGGTATAAAAAAAAATTTTTTTTTTTAGAAAATAATAGGAAAATATCTTCATGACCGGAGAATAAAGATATCAGGACACAGTAAATACAAACTATAGGAAAAGATTAACAAATTGGCCCAAATTCAAATTAAGAACTTTGGAATATCAAAAACACCATAAGAGAGTGAAAAAGCGAATCACGTTGGAAGAAAATATTTATAAAACAAATGAGCAATATCAAGCTGGATTCTAGAATATATAAAGATCTTTTCTACAAATCAGTCAACAGGCAACCCAGTAGAAAAATGAACAAAACATTTGAATGAGCACCTCACAAGAGAAGAATCCAATGATCACAGACATAGGAAAAGTTGTTCAACCTCCATTAATCATCAGGGAAATACAATTAAAATCCTGACAAGACCCTATTACACATCCACAGAATGGCTAAAATTAAAAAGACTGACAATACCAAGTGTCAGTAAGAACATGGTACCACAGGAATTCTCATATATGTCCGTAAGAATGTAAAATGGTAAAACCAACACTTTAGAAAGCATCTCACCTATTTATTGAATCTGAAGATACACATAAGCAGCAATTCCAGTGCCAGGAAGATACCCAATAAAAAGGCATGCATGTTAACAACAGGGAAAATGTACAGAAATACAGGAATAGTGTGAGCAGCACTATTCATCATAGGCAAACACGAGAAACCCACGTCTGTCCACTGTAGAATGTCTAAGTTATGGTTTTCATACCATGGAATTCAATAAGCAAAGAAAATAAATGAACCAAAGCTACATTCAGCAATACAGATAAACTCATAATAACAAGTGAAAAGGCCAGGCACAAGGTATATATACATTTATATGAAGTTCAAAAATAGGCAAACGGGGGAGGAGGTGTAGCTCAGTGGTTGAGTGCCTGCTTCGCACGTACCAGGTCCTGGGTTCAATCCCCAGTCCCCCCTAAAAAGAAAAAACAAACAACAATAAAAAAAAAAACAGGGAAATGTACTTGGATGATCACACTACAAAGAAAAGCAAGAAAGTAATTCCTATAAAAGTCAGGAGACTGGTTACTTTGGGGATGCTGGCAATGTTTTATCTCTTGTCCTTTTAAAGGCTTTCAAAAGTAAAATGGTGGGGGTGATCCTGGACTGCTAGTGGCTTGACCTTTCTGTGAGTGGCTCAGACCTTGTCTCTGTCTTGCTTTCCAAAACACTGATAAAAACAACAAAATGAAATTCACCACAGTTCCTTTTCCAGAACATGAGCTCTCACTAATCAAAGACAGAAATACTAAGATCTTTTCCACCAAAAAAAGCAAAAAAGGTGTCCACAGGAAAAGTTAGTAGGATGACAGCTCATATGCTTCAGAAGACTAGATTGGTTGCAGTAAAAATAATATTTTGCACTAATATTGAACTTTATTGTTTTTAAGGCAATTTGACATGAATCTGAATAACTTCACGATAATTCTGAGATGTAGAAGATATTATCCTTATTTTGCAAATGAGGAAAATAAAGACCGAAGATGCAAAGAGATTTACCCAAGGCCATGACATTAGGACAGTAACCAAGATGCAGCCAAACTCAAGCCTCCAACTCTAGGTCAAGGCCAATTTTCAATATTCCACAGTCACAAAATACATAAAACCCCGTGCTTTCAGTCTCTTCCATCTCTCCAAACAGTTTAAGACCTTGAACAAGGCCCAGTACATCTCTGGCAGGATCAGATAACCTCTAAAGCCAGCTTCAGCTCAGGGCTCTTCTGATGTTCTGATAATGCCTACCATAGGAAAAAAGCACAAGAGCTTCACAGTATCGATTTGAGGCTAGATCCCAGCTCTACCACCTACTGGCCAGCTGTTCAATCTGCAAGCATCAAAGTCTTCATCTATAAAACCATACTACATACTAGTAGTACCTTTTACCTTAAAGAGGACATATGAGGGAAACAGACGTGGCTCAAGAAGTTGAGCACCCACCTACCACATGAGAGGTCCCAGGTTCAGTTCCCGGTGCCTCCTGAAAAAATCAAAACAAACTAACAACAAGCAAAACAAATGAAAAATCCAACTCAGGGAAGCTGATGTGGCTCAGTGGTTGAGCACCGACTTTCCACATATGAGGTCTTGGGTTCAATCTCTGTCTCCCCCCCCCCCCCCCAAAAAGGGGATATACAAGGGTTTTAAAAAAACCCCTGGCATACGGTAAGCATTCAATAAATGCCTGATTTTTTCTTTATGAAAGCAGCACTTTTAAGAAAGAAAAAAAAAAAAAAACATGGCTTACTGAGAGAAGGAGGAAAAATAAACTAAGCATAAAGTCCAAAGAAGAAGTAAGGTCGCCTAAAATCCTTTGTTAATATTTTGGTAAAAATCCCTCAAGACGTCTCTGCTCCCCGCATGTGCATGTGAGTGCATCACATGAATCTTATATAAGCAGGTTCACAATATGTATGGGCTCTGATATAATCTGCTTTTTGCAGTCAACAATGTGCACTTGGGCATCTTCCCAAATCAATAATCATAGAAGCAGCTCCATTTTTCGTGGCTGTATGACATCCTCTTGTATTATTTATCATAATCACTTAACCAATCCCCTAGATCTCCACTGACATCCAGGTTTGTTTATAATCTTTCCATTATTTTAAATCAGGGGTTCTTAAACCCTTTTTTGTTCCACAGACCCCTTTGCCAGTCAGGTGAAACCACGGACCCCTTCTCAAAATGTAGCAGCAGATAGTTTTATGACACAACATCAGAGGTCAGAGAAAATAAAGATAAGTTGATTTTTTTTCAATTCAAGCTCACAGACCCTCTAAAATCTTTCCACGGACCGCTGGTTAAGAATCCCTGTTTTAAATCATACTGTGATGTGCAGTCACCTCCACACATGTGCTATTATTATCTCCTTGGGACAAGTTCTAAGAAGAACAATTGCTGAATCAGAAAGAATATACCTTGCATACTTTGTTAGCACTATTTTTAACAAAAGGCACTGGGTGCCCTTTTAAAAATGGGGCTGTGCATGCTGAGTTCTATACATTCATAAGTTATTTTAAAAAACTCTAAATTTCATTCTTACTAAATAAGGGGAAATTAATTAGCACTCTATACCGCACCCACTTCCAATTCCAGGAATAAGAGCACAAGACAAATGTGGGGGAAAAAATGTGGCTCTGTGTATACACGTGGGATTCACCCAAATATGCTGTCCTTACCTGGGGAGTCCCAGGACACTCAACCCAATAATAATGCCACTGGGCAGTACACTTTTTAAATTACTCTTCCAGAAGGGGCCTCCAGAGACAGTTTATGAGCCACAGAAACAAATGCTTACTGTAAATTCCTAATATCAGATTAATGGGAGTTGAGATGTTATATGTTTGTTGCCCACTGTTGCCCAAAGATAAGGATTTTATAGTGAGAAAGGAACTTGGGATCATCAGGCGATCAAACCACTTCATTTTACTCCTGAGGCAGCAATGGCCATGAGAGGCCAGGAAGCCAAGTATACGTACAGCCAGAAGCAGCGTTAGGACCTTCCTTTAGTATCTTTCTTTACAGATCTAGAACAGCCCAGTACGACTTTCAGCAATGAGAGAAATGTTCCATAACTGTGCTGCCCAATAAGATAGCCACTAGCCACATGTGGCTATCGAGCGCTTGAACTGTGGCTAGTGCAAATGGACAACAGAACTCTTCATTTTACTTAATGTGGTTCGGTTTGACTTTAAACAGTCACATGAGGCTCAGGACAACCATGCTGGGCAGCACAGCTCCAGACAGTGGTTGCAAGCTCCACCGAGCAGGTAGGAGTGAGGCAGCCCACTGAGGGGGCAGGGGCCATGGACACCTAGAAGCCTCTCCCAGCTTGGGGCACCTGGAGGCAGATAGGAATGAAGGCCAGGGCGGGCAGCCCAGATTTTAAACACTCGCAACTTATTCAAAGCAAAACACACTGGTGGGCCAAATGCAGCCCACGGGCCCCTAGCTCTGCAACCTCGCTCGGGCAGACGCAGCATACTAACAAGGCACCAAACTTCTCCCGTGGGCTTTCAAAGGGCTCCCTAACAGGTTTCCATGGTACAGAGAAAGGGCACACAGCTCTTAGGTAATGAAAATAATATTCATTAATCCATTAGTCTTACAAAAGGACAAACCAAGAATATTAAGTCTGCAATGACACTAGCAAAAGCAAAATCACTCTTGTGCGTGCTTCTCCCGCTCCTTTACAAAAAGTGTGTAACACAAACCATTCCAAGAGTACTCTGTAACTAATTTGGGGGACCAAACATCTGTGAGTCAAATCATGGGTTACAGTTCCTAGCACCCCAGTCTTCGCAGAGGCACAGTGGAAAGATGAGTCAGCACTTCCCCACAGTAATGGAGAATTGTCATTGATTTTCTTAAGAGTTCATGCCAGGATAAAATCCTGGCAAAAAAAAGTCTTGGCTCCAGGATGACATTTTACTACTTTAGAATAAATGAATAAATAATAAAAACACTACCCTTTCTTGAAACAGTGAAATCTGGAAAGATATGAGAACAGTCTGTACTTAACACTCACTGTGGTGGTTTGGAACTGTACGTACCAACAGAAAATCATGTTCTTAAAGCTAATCCATTTCTGTGGATGTGCACCCACTGTAAGTGGGACCTTTTGATGAGTTACTTCAGTTACAGTGTTGCCCAGGGTGGGTCTTAATCTTCTTACTGGAATCCTTTATCAACAGGATAAACAGCAAGAGATGGGAGAGAGAGAGGGGGAGAGAAAGACAGAGAGAAAGGGAGAGAGCGAGCGAGCCATGGAAGCCAGAAGCAGAAAACAACAAAACACAGAAGAGAAGGGAGAGACCGGCAGATGCCACCATGTGCCTTGCCCTGTGATAGTAGAATCCAGGATTGCCAGCAGCCAGTCTTCAGGGAGAAAGCATCACCTGATGAAGCCTTGATTTGGACATTTTTCTCAGCCTTGAAACTATAAGCATGTAAGCTAATAAATTCCCACTGTGAAAAGCCAACCCATTTTATGGTTATCTGCTTTTGGCAACCTAGCAAATTAAAACACTCTCTAGGGGGTCAGATGTGGCTCAAATGGTTGGGCGTCCATCTGCCATATGGAGGGACCTGGGTTCAATCCCCGGGACCTCCCAGTAAAATTTAAAAAATATACATAGAAGGCGTATGGGCTGCCAGGCTCTGTGTGCCAGTGAGCCACCAGGCCCCAGGAGCCATGCAGCAAGATGATGATGTAACAGGAGAGAGACGCAGGGGAGAGTCAAGACTAGATGCTCCGAAAGCTCCGAAAACCAGGAACTGAGGTGGCACAGGTGGCAGAACACCTCTCTCCTACATTGGAGGCCTTCAGGATCAAATCCTGGTGAAGACTGGAGGAGAAGAGATGGCAGGAAACAGACACAGAGAGTTGCCCAGCGAATGGACACAAAACAGCAAATGGGGAAGAGGAGGTTTAAAATGGATAAAGTAAATAAATAAATCTTTAAAAAACAAACAAACAAAAAAAAAAA
>JAKSZT010053840.1:1843213-1934000 GCA_026826555.1 Tolypeutes matacus
AGTTTTTATTTATTTATTCATTTATCCCCCCCTTGCTGCTTGTGCTCGCTGGGTCAGCTAACCACGCCGTGCGGGCGGGCCTGCCCCCACCAGGAGGCCCCGGGAACCGAACCCGGGGCCTCCCATATGGTAAACAGGAGCCCTACTGATTGAGCCACAGCCGCTTCCCTGCAATGCCTATTTTTAAAACGAGAGGGAGGTCCATTATTCGTTCACCTACTTTTGAGCACTTATTTGTTCCAGGCAATGAAGACCTTATAGTCTATGGACTGTTACTAAGGATATTTTCATTGCATCTTCATAGTCTTTTTCTTTTTTTTTTTTAATATCTCATTCTAACTTTCACAGCAGTCATGTGAGAGACAGGCTAAGGAAGTGTAATCAGTATTTGATAGATGAGGAAACTGAGGCCCAGAGAGGCAGACCACCTGCTGCAGCCACAGGCTGGTTGCTGTCAGGGTCCTCCTGCTCCCCGCCCCCATACCATGAGCCTAAGTGTAAGGACCATGCTTCCTGATTCAAACATTCAGCCACTTCCTCAGGGACCCACTTCCCAGTCCCTAAAGGGCCTGAGTTAAGGCTACAGGCACCTGAGGGTACTGTGCATATAACCCAGGAGCAAGGTTTCCCACCTAAAGGAAGAGCCTTAGGTGCTAGTCCCAGCTCTACCACCAGCTGGCTGAAAGGTCTATGGTGTGTCACTTCTCTCTGGGCCGCAGTTTCCTCATCCATAAAAAGAGGAGGTTAGTGGAACAGCTGTAGCTCAGTGGTTGAGTGTCTGCTTTGCATGTACGAGGTCCATGGTTAATTCCCTGGTACCTCCAAAAAAAAAAAAAAAACAACTAGGTCCCATCTCAGCATTCTCTGGCCAAGAGGCAGACCTGAGCCATACTCATATGGGCAGGTTAGGAAAAAGAGATCCATGACAAAGTTGTTAGGCACTAATATGAAACCAGCACAGCAGGCTCTTGGGCATTCACAGGTGAAGTGAATGCAAGGAGACCTGCATCAAGATACAACATCAGGGAAGCGGCTGTGGCTCAATCAGTAGGGCTCCCGCTTACCATATGGGAGGCCCCGGGTTCGGTTCCCGGGGCCTCCTGGTGAGGGCAAGCCCGCCCGTGTGGCGTGGTTAGCTGACCCAGTGAGCACAAGCAGCAAGGGGGGGGATAAATGAATAAATAAATAAAATCTTTAAAAAAAAAAAAAAAAAAAAAAAAAAAGATACAATATCACGGTGAAAAAGATCCTAAAAATTTCCCAGGAGAAGTGGAAAGGGGAGAAGATCTCATACACAAGGAAACTTTGGAGGGTGAGGGAAATGTTCTGTGTTTTTATTTGGGGCAGTGGTGATGGACGGGGGCAAGGTGTGGACAATGCCAACCATTCAGTCCAAGACAAACTCAGCAGGATGCTCAAGCTTTAAAAAAAATCCCGCAATTCTTCTGTCAAGTAGCAGACAGAATGGACTCTGGAGCCAGACAAAATTGGGGTTCAACACATAGCTCCACCATACTTACTACCTATGGGACCTCAAGAAAGTTAACATCTCAGAGTCTATTTATTTGTCTGTAAAATGGGAACTGAATTATCATATTCCTTCTCCGGGTGACAGGGAGAAATACCGAAACAACCTATTTAAAAGACAACACAATGAACCACATTTAGTAAAGGTAGCCCCGTACAGCATTAGGAAGGAATGAAGTTCTGACACAAGGGGCAGGGAGGACTGGGGAGTTAATGGGTGTAGGGTTTCTGGTCGCATCATGGGTAAGTTCTGGTAATAGATGGTGGTGAAGATAGCACAACATTGTGAATGTGATTAATCCCACTGAATCATATGCTTGGGAGTAGCTGAGAAGGAAAAGTTGATGCTAAATGTATATTTCCACAGTTTTAAAGGGGGGGGGGACTTCTGGAAAGATGGAGGGTTAGAAAGACACAGGATTCTCTCCTAGAAAAGGAGCTAGAAAATGATAGAAATAGCCTAGAAAAAAAAGGGTTCTAGGGTTTAGGACACCAGGGGAAGGCTGGACACTGCCCAGAAGAAAGAGGAGAACAAGAAAAGAATCTCGATGTTAAGACTGAGTAGAAGCTGCACCTGCAGCCACCGGGGCCCTTCCTGGCCTCGGGCCAGCAGCTACAAACAAAGGAGGCCTCAGGGATCCACCTCCCTAGGAAAAGGGAGAGAGGGGGACACAGCCTGAGGCTGACTCAGCTTTTGACCTACAAATTTGGTCTGCTGTGTCCCATGAGATCTTCCACACCACCAAGTGGGGCTGCGCCATTGTTTGTCTTGGGAGCCAGCTGGAGACTAAAGAGATCCTACCCTATCAATCTTTCTCTCTACTGACTGGGAATGGTTGTTGAGGATGCTGAGGGAGTGGAATTACTTCTTACCTGGGAAAAGGGAGGGGGTGGCAGCAAAGGTTGGAGAACTGTCTCTGAGAACGTTTGAATTACGAATCTCTTAGCCTCCAGGCAGGATCCTCTATCACATTGATCCAGTCTGTAGTATTGCAGAGAACACATTCCGACCAGGCATTGAACTAAGAGGGGTGCCAAAGAGCGGCACCTGCTGGTGAATGAAGGAAGTGTATGTGAGGAAATTAAAAGTAAATAAGAAAGGCTTTTCCAGCCTTTACAGTCTCCCTCCCCAAAGCCCTTGGAATCAGGTCTGCACCCCATTACTGGGTCCAGGGCCAAGATTTGAGCAAATAACAGGGACAATCTCAAAGATCCAGATGAGGATGAACTAAGAATCAATGAATGGCAGTAACACAGACTCCCACCATTAAATACCTACAAAAGAGAGAGAAATTGAGCATCAGAGTAAACTCCCCATCACAATGAGATGGCCAGATATCAGCAAAAAATTACAAGACATACTAAAAAAATGGAAGAAATGGCCCAAGGAACGCAATATATAAAATGCCCAGAGAGACACACGATTTGAGACAACTAATAAGCAAGATTCATAAAAATATCTAAAATCAAATTAATAAGTTGAAAGACAATATGGCTAAAGAGATAAAGGACATCAAGAAGAGACTGAGAAATCACAAAGAAGAATATGAAACCCTAAATAGAAAATAACAGAGCTCATGGGAATGAAGTACATTGACAGGTGAGAGCAAAAACACCTTAGAGGTAATACAACAACAGACTCGAAATGATAGAAGAAAGAATATATAATGCAGAAGACACAATCTCTGAAATTGAAGAGAGAAAAGCAGAGGGAGAAAAGAATAGCAACAACTGAGCAGGGGTTAAGGGAACTGAATGATAAAATGAAGCGCAACAACATAGGTATCACGGGAGTTCCAGAAGAAGACAAGGGAAAAGGGGCAGAAGAGTATTTGAGGAAATAACGGCTGAAATTCTCCCAACTCTCATGAAAGAAATGAACTTTCATGTCCAAGAAGCATAGAGTACCCCAATCAGAATAAATCTGAATAGACCTACTCCAAGACACATACTACTCAGAATGTCAAACGTCAAAGATAAAGAGTAAACTTGAGAGCAGCAAGAGAGAAGCAAACCATCACACACAAGGGACACCCAGTAGGACTTAGTGTAGATTTTTCATGTAAGCAAGGAGACAGTGGAATGATACAATTAGGATACTGAAAGAGAAAAACTGCCAGCCAAGAACTCTTTATCCAGCAAAGTTGTCATTCAAATATGAAAATGAGTATAAAATATTCACAAATAAACAGAAACAAAGAGAGTTCGTGAAAAATAATCCATGTTTGCAGGTAATATTAAAGAAAGCCTTAGAGCCTGAAAAAAAGAGACAGGAGAGAGAGGCTTGGAGGAGAGTATAGAAGGCAAGAATAGCAGAAAGGATAACCAAAAGAATAAAAAGACATAAGAAATAAGATATGACATGAAAACCAAAGAATAAAATATTGGAAGTAAACAATGCATTTACAGTGATATCACTTAATGTGAATGGACTAAAGACCTCAATCAAAAATATCAGCTTACAGAATAGATTGAAAAACATGAACCATCCATATGCAGCCTACAAGACACTCACCTTAGACCCAGGGATAAAAACCAGCTGAAAGTGAAATGTTGGAAAAAGATTCTCCACACAAACAGTAACCAAAAAAGAGCAGGGGTAGCTATACTAATATGGGGCAAAACAGACTTTAAATGAAAAAAAGTTATAAGATAAACAGAAGGCTATTATATATCAATAAAAGGGATAATCCATCAGGAAGAAATAACAGTTATAAATAATCTATGCACCTAACCTGAGTGACTCAAAACACATAAGGCAAATTCTGGAAAAACAGAAGGTAGAAATGGACATCTCTATAATAATAGTTGGAGACTCCAACACACCACTCACACATTAGATAGAACAACTACACAGTAGGTCAACTGGGAAACAGAGAACTTGAACAATATGATAAACAAGTTAGACCTAAGAGACATATACAGAACACTGCACCCAAACTCAGGAGGTTATACATTCTTCTCAAGTGCTCATGGATCTTTCTCCAGGGTCGACCACATGTTAGGTCCTAATAAATATAAAAAGACTGAATTTATACAAAGCACCTCCTCAAATCATAATGGAATGAAAACTGGAAATCAATAATGGATGAGTAAGGGGGAAATTCGTGAATGTGTGGAGGCTGAACAACAAATTCCTAAACAATCAACAGGTCAAAGAAGAAACTGTAAGTGAATTTAATAAATATATTGACATGAATGAAAGCGAGAACACAACTTAACAAAACTTATGGGACAAAGGCAGTAATAAGAGGGAAATTTATAGCACTAAATGCCTATATTAAAAAAGAAGAAAGAGTTAAAATCAAAGATCTAACTGAACAACAGGAGAAAACAGAACAGCAAACTAGTCCCAAAACAAGCAGAAGGAAAGAAATAATAAAGATTAAAGCAGAAATAAATGAAATTAAGAACAAAAAAAAGACAGCAGAGAAAATCGACAAAACCAAAAGGTGGTTGGTTCTTTGAGAAGAGCAATAAAATTGACAAACCCTTAACTAGACTAACAAAGAAAACAGATGACACAAGTAAATAAAATCAGAAAGGTAAGGGGGTAAGTTATGACTGACCCCACAAAATAAAAGCGATCATAAGAGGATATTATGAGAAACTGTATGCCCACAAACTAGACAACCTAGATGAAATGGACAAATTCCTAGAACGGCATAAACAACCTACATTGATGCTCCAAGAAATATAAGAACTCAACAAACCAATCACATCTAAAGATATTGAATCCATCATCAAAAATCTCCCAAAAAAGAAAAGTTGGCTTCACAGGAGAATTCTACAAAGCATTTTGAGAAGAATTAACACCAATCTGTTTAAACTCTTCCAAAAAATTGAAGAGGAGGGAAAATTAGCCAACATATTTTATGAAGCCAACATCACCCTAATAACAAAGCCAGATAAAGATACTACAAAAAATTTATAACCAGCCTTGTGGGCTCCCCAAATAAAGGATAATGCAGGAATTTATGGAAAAACAATAACAAATTTACAATTAGTCAGCTCACTATTCTCTCTAGTGGAAAATCAGCAATTTCCTCCCATGTCTGTCATGGCTACAAGGGGTGTTACATGTCTGTAGGGGATCAGGATTCCAGAAATCAGAGTTGGCTGTTTTCGTTAGGGAATCAGGAGCTTACAAGAGAGGGACTCAAGGCTTCACTTGTGGTAGGAACCAATGTTAGATACTTGTTTTCTATGGTTTACCTTAGGATGAAAAGTTGTCTCATCCTGTGTACTAATGTATTCCTGTGGGTTGCAACATAAAATGGATTTCTTCCAATGGACTTTAGTAAAAAAAAAAGCTTGACACTGTCCACCCTGGCCAGCAGGCCATTCCAGGGCAGAAGCCAATGGACTTCTCTAAGTCTCCTGTTTTAGTTTCCTAGTTGCTAAAGTAGATGCCATGTAATGGGTTGGCTTAAACAAAGAGAATTTATTGGCTCATGGTGTTGACTTCTCTTAGAAGTCCAAATGAAGGCATCATCAAGGCAATGCTTTCTCCCAGAAGACTGTGGCATTCTGGGGCTGGCTGCCGACGATCCTTGGGTCTTTGGCTTTTCTGTCACATGACAACTTCTCCTGGCTTCTCCCTTCTCTTCCAGATACTGCTGACATTCAGCTTCTGGCTGCTCCCTCTCGCTTTCTCTATCTCTATGATTTTCCTTTAAGGTCTTCGGTAATAGAATAAAGACCCATCCTGATTCATCTGGGTCACACCTTAACTGAAGTCACCCCATCAAAAGGTCCTCTTTACAATGGGTTCACACCCACATGAATGGATTAAGTGTAAGATAATGATTTTCTGGGGTACACAGCTCCAAACCACGGCATTCTCTTAGAGCAAAATGAGCGCTGGATGCAGCAAAGGAGCCAGGCAGGCAGTCTACCTTCGGGGCATGACCGTAAGAGAATAAACCCATGTTGAAGGAGGTGAGGTCTTCCAAGAACCGGGGGAGCTGACTTGGCAAAAGAGCTAGGCACAGGGCAGTCAATTAATCTAGTTCTCCTCACTACCATATCTCTCATCCCTTTTTCTGCCTTAAACCAATCTAACTAGTCACCCAGCGAAGAACTCCACAGCCAAGGCAGGTTAAAGCACAAGAAAGCTGCTCTGACCCTCATGGAGTCCTGACTCCCTTCAAAAAATATCAACTTTGTAGAATACTAAATAGCCCTTCTGAACATTTCACTTGGAAACTTTTCAGCTTTGGCACTATCCCAAACTCTTCAATTATTTACCAGGGGATCAAATACAAACCCAGAAACATAACACGCAAATTTCACTTAAGCTGGGCTTTTGTCCTCTGGAGTTTTACTGTTGTTCAGGTTTTGTTCTTAAGTTTTGTCTCTCAATGATGTGGTTGGGTACAGAGAATCCTCTCCTGCCTTGGCTTAATTCTGTTCTTTTATAGGATATAGGATTTAATTTCTCATACAGGAAAGGAGGTCACCTGTTTTTCATAGGCCTAGGTTCCTTCACCTGGAAAATGAAGTAGCTCTAGATCAGGGGTTCTTAACAAGGGGTCCATCTGTTTGAAATGAAATTCAAAAACACATTATTATTGTGGGGACGTGTTGGTGTGGGTATGATATATTTATTAAATAATATATAGTTAGTGTGGACTTAGTAAGGGGTCCATGGTTTTCACCTGACTGCCAAAGAGGTCCATGGAACAAAAAAGATTAAGAACCCCTGCTCTAGATTATTTTTCACATCTCTCCGAATTTTAAAATGTTATGGGGGAGGGAAACAGACGTGGCTCAAGTGACTGGGCTCCCGTCTACCATATAGGAGGTCCAGGGTTCGATTCCCAGGGCCTCTTGGTGAAAGGCAAGCTGGCCCATGTGGTGAGCTGGCCCATGCAGAGTGCTGGCCCGCACAGGAGAGCTGGCCTGCACAAAGGAGAGACAATAAGAGACGCAGCAGACCAGGGAGCTGAGGTGGCACAAGAGATTGAGCGCCTCTCTCCCACTCCGGAAGGTCCCAAGATCGGTTCCCAGTGCCAACTAAAGAGAACACAAGCAGACACAGAAGAACATACAGAGAGCAGACAGCAAGCACAAAACAACAGGGGGAAGGGGTGGAATAAGTAAATAAATAAAATTTTTTTTTAAATGTTATGGGGGAACAGATGTGGCTCAAGCAGTTGAGCACCCACCTCCCACATGAGAGGTCCCAGTTCGGTTCCTGGTGCTTCCTGAAAAAACAAGCAACAAGCAAAACAAATGATAAAACCAACTCAGGGGAACTGATGTGGCTCAGTGGTTGAGTGCCTGCTTCCCACATACTAGGTCCCAGGTTCAATTCCCGGCCCCGGGTACCTCAAAAAAAAAAAAAAAAAAAAAAATGTTATGGCATCTTGTAATAGGCAAAGGATTTTTAGATTTTATATCAAAAGCATAAACAAAACAAAAATTAAATGAGACTTCATCACAATTAAAAATTTTTGTACATCAAAAGACATTATCAAGAAAGTGAAAAGACAGCCTACAGAATGGGAAAAAATCTTTGGAAACCATACAGTTGATAAGGGTTTATATCCAGAATATATAGACAACTGCCAAAACTCAACAACAAAAAGAATTTAAAATTCTTTTTTAACATTTAAAAATGGGCCAAGGATTTGAATAGACATTTCTCCAAAGAAGATATTCAGATGGCCAATAAGTATATGAGAAGATGAGAAACATCATTAGCCATTAAGAAATACCACTTCACCTACTAGGGCTGCTAATTATTTTAAAAAATGGAAAGTGCTGGCAAGGATGCAGAGAAATAGAAATAGGAACACTTGTTCATTGTTGGTGGGAATGTAAAATGGTCCAGTCACTGTAGAAAAGTTTGGCAGTTCCTCAGAAAATTAAAAATAGAATTACCATAGGATCCAGCTATTCCACTCCTAGGTACATACCCAAAAGAACTGAAAGCAGGGACTCAGATATTTGTAGACTAATGTTCATCACAGCATTATTCACAATAGCCGAATGGTGGAAGCAATCCAAGTATCAAGTATCCATCAACAGATGAATGTATAAACAAAATGTGGTCTATCCATACAATGGAATAATTGTCAGCTTAAAAAGTAGTGAAGTGCTGGTACATGCTACAACATGGATGAACGCTGAAGATAGCATGTTGAGTGAGATAAGCCAGACACAAAAGAACAAATATATGCTTTTACTTAAATGAAATACTCAGAATAAGCAAACTCATAGAGACAGAGAGCAGAATAATGGAATTTGGTTTACCAGGGGTTGCAGGAGTGGGGAATGAGGGGTTATTGCTAAATGAGTCTGAGTTTTGGTTAAGGATGATAGAAAGAGTCTGGAAAAAGATAGTGGTGAAAATTACACAGTATTGTTAATGTACTTACTGTCAAAGAAAAAAACTAGTAAAATCCAAATAAAGATTGAAGTTTAGTCAATAGGAATGTACTGATGTTGATTTCTTAGTTTTGAAAAATGTTCATATGAATATAAGATCAGGGAAAACGCGATGAAAGGTAGACAAGAACTCTCTGTATTATCTTCACACTCTGTACTATCATCACAGCTTTTCTGAACATCTAAAATTATTCCATAATAAAGAGTTTATTTAAAAATAATGTTTTGGCACACAAGCACACCTTTTGAGGTCACCACAAGGGTGCCCACAGCGGCCAAGCTAAGCATGCGATGCACACGTCCCCCACGAGGCTCAGGGAGTCTGCTCCCTTCCCATCTGGCTTCCCACTCCTCTCCCCACCCACCCACTCTAATGGGGCTTCCCCCACCCTGTAGCCATCACACAGCTCTCCTTTCTCTGATCTCTGGCCAAGACAGTCCAGGACCACATGAGCTGGTATAAATTTCTCTCCACTTTTCTCATCCAGCAGTTTGCATGGTGCTGAGCGGGCAGTCAAGACAATTTGTTGGAAGGGCCTACATCATGCCAAAAAAGGAGGTGGGTACAAAGCAAGCTGATTTTGTCAAAAAGGCCAAGTAGTAGTTTAAAGAGGTGGCAGTAAGAATCATCAGAGCCCTCACTTCTGGGTTGAGCAGGATTCCCTTCTTCTTCGATTCTAAAAGTTCATTCATGTTTTCAATACACAAAATTTACCATAGCCTTGCCAAAAAATAAAAAAGTCTACATGCCTACACATTTGATGTATTCATGAAAATCAAGCTGGCTTGCCATAGCCACAAAGAGCTTAAAGGCAAGACAAAGAAACTAAAATGAATTTGCTAGTTGGTGGATACAGGCATCCTGGTTGGGCAGGGAGAGTAGGGGTAGGATTTGTTGGAATTCTCTGTATAGGGTTGGTATTATTTTTGCAACTATCCAGTAAGTTGAAAATTATTTCAAAATAAAATTTTAAATGAGATGAATTTGCTGCTCTAAGCTCTTTTAACTTCCAGCCTCTTGGGAAATAAAATGTCCCTGGGAACTGTGAATAAATTCTCAACTCTGGAGAAGTCAGGATACTGCCTCCTACTCCTAACTCTTGACTTCAAATTTCACAAGTGGGCACTTGGGGAAGAAAGAAAAAAAAAAGAATGGGCAAGGGATAAAAATGAAAGTTTATGAGTGAATTATTTCGAATGAGGAATCCACTGCCCAGCCAAAGGCCATGCAAAAAAAAAAAAAAAGGAAAAGAAAAGAGGAAACCGAACATGTATCCATTTCCCTGTAACTGCTCCTTAGGAACCACGTTCTCACAGACCGTCACTTAATCTCTCTGGCCCAGGACTGGATGATCTCGTATCAAAATGGTTAGATTTCAGGAAGCAGATGTGGATCGAGCAGTTGGGTGCCTGCCTACCACATGGGAGGTCCTGGGTTCGGTTCCCAGTGCCTCCTAAAGAAGACGAGCAAGATAGCAAGCTGACACAATGGGCTGTCCTAGCAAGCTAATGCAACAGGCTGATGCAACAAGATGATACAACGAGGAAACACAAACACAATGAAAGGCACAATTATCAAGGAGTGGAGGTGGCCCAAGTCAATAGGCACCTCCCTCCCACATGGGAGGTCCCAGATTCGGTTCCCGGTGCCTCCTAAAAAAAAAAAAAGATGAACACACAACAAACGGACACAGAGAGCAGACAGTGAGCGCAAACAACGATTGGGGAAGGAGAAATAAATAAGTAAAATAAATCTTTTTAAAAAATGGTTAAATTTCTTTACACTAATGTAATTTAAGGATGATAACAATACCGTAACATTTTTGTAGCAATGGCAAAGAACATATATCAATTATAAGGGACAAAAATAGGGGGTATAAAGGGTATGGAATTTTTCTTTTTGGAGTAATGAAAACATTCTAAAATTGAGGTGATGACAGCACAACTCTGATGAAAATGTGAGCCACTGAGTGTACACTTTGATTGTACAAAGCATGGGGCTGTATAACAGGGAATCCAGTGATGGAAGACAGACTGTAGTTAGGACAAATATGAAAATGTTCTCTCATGAACTATAACAAATATATAATCCTAATACAGAGTGTTAATAATCAGGTGGGTTGGGGGAAAAATACACCAAATGTAAGATATGGACTATACTTAGCAGTATTTTAAGCATGCTCTTTCACAGTTTGTAAGAAATGTTTCACAACAATGCAAGGTGTTGGTGGTGGGGTGATTATGGGAGCCCTGTATGACAATACGCATGTTTGTTTTGTAAGTTCACAACTTTTACCATACACTTATCGCTTATGTATGTTCATGTGTAAATGATATACTTCAGTAAAAATTTTTAACAGAAAAAAAAAAAGGGTTAGATTTCTATAATAAAGGGCCACTGCAGAGAGAAATATAGAAGGTTTTAGACAGAAATGTCCTTGGGCATCAGTCTCACAGTGGGTCTTTTCTACATTTGATTTTACCCCATATCAGCGACAGGCCTATCACCTGCACTCACACCCAGGTCTGAGGGGAAAGCAGGCTCTTACAGTACCATGTTTTCTTCCCAGGGAAAGAGAGAATTAGGAATCAAAGCATCCAGAGGCATCTCAGTTAAAAACAGGAAACCAAGCACAATTTTTATTTACTTTGCTACTGATGGCCCATTCCTGTAGAGAAGCACAGGAGATTATACCCCAAAGCAGCCGGGGGGAGGCACACAGGCACCTCAGCAGATGAGCTTTTCCCCCAAAAAAATTCTGGAACAAAAAAGAGAGGAAGCTGCAACCCAGAATATACTTCCAAGGGGCTGCAGCAGTGATGAAAGCTCACCCACTTGGGCCCTAAATAATCTGGGCTCCCACGAGCAGCTCTAGGGCAAGGAGATTCGGACATTTGAGATAAATAGGAGAATGCAGGTGGATGAGGGGGGCTACAGAGGGAGGGGCAGAGAAGCTGTGTGAAGAGGTAGGAGGGCCATGGAGAAGCTTCCATGAACAGGCCAAGCCAGCCCCCTCAGCACATCAGGCTCAGCTCAGCACTCGCCACATACTATGCTAAGTGCTTCCGTGTTTGCCTCCCAGCCCCTAGACTAAGCAGATAATCAAATAGCGTATCATCCAATCTGGGACACTCTGAGATGAAAATGGCATGCTATTAATAATTTCACCAGGACAAGAGGCATAAATCGGGACTGTCCCAAGCCAAGCATGATCCCTAGGCAAGAGCCACTCAAGGCAGGGACTATGTCTCCTTCAGCTCTGTACTGTCAAGGCCAAGCACATAGTAGGTCCTCAGTAAATGGTGGCTGCATAGCTGACAGGACTGCTCTCTTCAGTAATTCTAAATCTGCCCAAAGCAACCTGTCCACTATCCACACCAAGAGGCGCTGTCGCAGCCATATGTGGCAGCTGCAGCCCCATAAAGGAGATGCACATTTTTTAAGTTAAACCGGGGGGGGGGGCTCTCTAAATGATTTTTGAAATGGACCTTCTCCCATTCACGGCCAACCCAAGCTCTCCGGGGAAGCTGCTTTCCCACTGACCTCAAGGTGACCTTCCACATCCAGCCTTCCCCTTGACAGAGACAGGCTGTCAGAGCCGGAGGACTTGCAGGGCCAGCAATGTCCCACACCACGAGCTGCGAGTGGGCTTCGTAACTCAGAACAGACCAGCAGGTCTGCAGGCGCTAGTCTAGGTGTTTATTGTAATACTGGGAGGAGAAGTGCACCAAAACGCAGAAAGATACTCCAGCTTGTTCCAAGTCCTTCCCCTTTTGGGGTCAGTTTGTTACAAGTCATCCTCAGGAAAGGTTCTAAACGAGAGCCCTGGGATCTGTTTTGTTTTGTTTCTTTGTTTTTCCTGAGAAGAAAATGCCCAGAAAGCACAAGTGAAGATTTCTTCCAGGGGTGCTTCAACCCAGGCCAAAAACAAGCCTGCAGCAGGAGCGAGGGCCCAGCTTGGGGCCTTCGTTCTCTTTTGAGATTGACAGCTGGGAGTCCTATTAATGTACCCCCAGCACCCTTCTTGGATTTCACTGGTTTAATCTAAGCCACCCTATAATGGCCCATAAGCTATCCAGGTGCTTCCGAAGCAGTTGTTTCAAGGCGCTCCCACATGGAGGTGGTTGTGGGGGGGTTTAAGGAGAAAAACGGGGAGGAAGCCAGAGGCACCACTGGGCAGACAAGAGCCTGACATTTCTTGGGCCCCATTATCAGATCACATGCTAGAGGTATGTCATGAATTCTTGGAATTATTTTATTTTATGAATGTCACAAATTATATTACAATATAACATGTTTTGAGTTGCACAATACTTTTTGTTTAAAAATTGATTATATGCGTTAGATTGTATGGTTTATGAATATATTTCAATAAAATTGATTTTTAAAAAACTAGTTTATTAAATGTAAATATTTAATGGAAATAGAGTCTCTCTTGTTTTCTGCTTTCAAGGAGAACCTTGACTGAGAGCTGAAGAGTTACTGCTGATGAGAATCACAGGAATTCCTTGGGTCAGGGAGATTTCGAAGTTTCTAAAGAGTAGGCATTGTAAAGAAAACAAAATCAATTCATCTTGTCGAGGATGTCTGTGCAAAGCACAAGCTCAAGTCTTAACCGCCTAGGCTTGGCATTCCTGCCCACTGAGGAAGTGCAGTTCAAGTCCAGAGTCTGGGTTCTGAAGCTGAATAGCTCGGTGTCAAACTCTGGCTCCACCACTTAACTTCTCTTCACCTATTAAATGGGAATCGGGACAGGAAGAAACAAGGTGGTACACAAGTGCCGGCCTGGTACACGGAAGTCGGCAATCACTGTTAGCTATTTTTGTATCATCCTCAACTCCATTCATTCACTGAACAAACATTCAGTGAATGAACATTCCTATGGGCGGGCACTGGACTAAGTGAACAGAGTCTGTTCTCTTGCAGCTTACCCCAGGAGAAAGACAGCCTACCAGGTGATGCTGAAGGCTGCAGAGAACTAGAGTGTGCCCACAGCATCACAAGGCACAACCTGCTGCCTGCTCAGGCCGGAATCTTTTTCCATTTTAAACTCAAAGAACAGAACGATAAAGTCCTGACAGATGTTTATGGTGCCAGCAGAGCATCCAGATCCTAAGATGCAGATCCTAAGATGCCTAATATTTTCTTACTATTAAGTTTTTGCTGAAAGGCAACAGAGGAGAAGAGCAGTCCAGAATAGAAGGACCACCCACTTGTCCACAAGACCCCAGGCCAATGTGAGACGCACTCCTGGACTCACACCAGCAAGGGAGAGGGCGGTTCATCAAGCCCATCCCCCATGGGCTCAGGTCTCTGCTGAGTGGGGTCAGAGAGTCCTTGCTACAGTGCTCCAGAGCCTCCCACCCTCACCCTGGGACGGTCCAATCAGGTAACAAATGACCCTTAGAAAACTTGGAGAGCCTTTAACTTCAGATAAGGAATATGCCGTGTTCTAGAATGTGGGAGAACAAATGAAAGAAGCATTTCTTTAATAACCATAACAAATCCTCAGCGAAGACTCCCCAGTGCTAAGCCAGGCACTGGCCTACAGGTACACCCTGCCTGAAGGGATAAGCAGACATGGAGAGGGGCTTTTCTGGATAGCTGAGGACTGATTTCGAAGTCTGAAAGGTGCATTCATTAGAGAATGTTCTAGAATTCAGCTTTTCTTGATATCCCAGGGTCACCATTAGTTATGGTGTTGAGCTGAAGTCCAAACGTTTTTCCAGGAACCTACAAGGCACAGCAATGAACTGAAGGAGGCCTGCTGTGTTATTCAGGCCCTTGCTTGTTGTCTTCTCCTATTTATGCTTGCTGCTGAGACATCAGAGGAGCTGTTTTGGTTGGGGGCAGAGTTTGCAGGGATAAGGTGGCCTCTAGCTGCCCCTGACTGGTGCCATATATCCTTTAGGCCAGAAGGTTCTAAGAAAAGTCACAGGCCTTCCACAGACATGCAGGTTCAACCCTCTTTATACTCAGTCATACCATAAATATTTGTTGAGCGCCCACTGTGTCCCAAGCACTGTTTTAGGCCATGGAAATTCTGCAGTTAAACAAGACAGGTAAGCTCTCTGCAAGCAGGAAACTTAAATTCAAGTAGGGGAAAATTTCAGATAGGGAGAAAGTAACTGGCTGGGTGGTAGAGTCAAATTTAGCTGCAGAAGTCAGGAAAGGTGTATTAGGGTTTTCTAGGGAACAGAAACAACAGGAGATATCTGTAAATAGTACATGATTTTATAAGAGTCTCTCACGTGACCATTGGGATTTAGAAGTCCAGGTTCCGCAGGCAGGCTGCAAACCAGGGGCTCTGCTGAAAGTCCAATGAAGGTCCTTGATTAGTTTCTGGGAGACGTTGGCTGTCCAAAGACGAGCTGGGAAATTCTCTCTGAATCACTTCAGTGCTGAAATCACTTCCCCCTTTAAGGCATTCAACTGATTGGATAAAGCGTCACTCAGTGCTGGCTGCAATCTCCATGGCTGATCGCAGATGTCATCAGCCATCTATGCAGTAAACTCACCAATGACTAAAGCCCATAATGTCCTTGTATTACAATTAGCCTAGTGCTTGCATGACCAAACAACTGGGCACAATTACCTGGCCAAGTTGACACATTAGCCTAACCATCACAGAAGGCTTCTAGAAAGATGAGATCTGAGCAGAACCCTGAATAATAAGGTGAAGCTCTCAACACAAAGATCTGGAGGATGGGAAGCGGATGTGGCTCAATCGATAGGGCTCCCATTTACCATATGGGAGGCCCCAGGTTCGATTCCCGGGGCCTCCTGGTGAAGGCAAGCCGGCCCGCGCGGCGTGGTGAGCTGACGCAGCAGGACGACCCAACAAAGGGAGACAAGCAGACACAGAAAAACGCACAGCAAATGGACACAGTGAGCACAAGCATCAAGGGGGGGATAAATAAATAAATAAATAAATAATAAATAAATAAATAAATAAATAAATAAATAAATAAATAAATAAATAAATAAATAAAATCTTCAAAGATCTGGAGGAAAGGCCAGTGTGCCTGGAGCACAGTAAACAGGAGCAGAGGTGGAAAGAAGGCTTGTGAGATAAGGAGCAACCAGGTCATGGACACCCGGTCAAGTGTTCATTTCATTCTAAGTAGAATGGGAAGACACTGGGAAGGCTCAGACTGAGAAATGACAGAATCCAATTCATGGTCTTAAAAGACTGTTCTGGGTGCTGTATGCCCTGGAGGTTCATCACGGCAAAGCTTGTTTTTAACCCAGGTTGACATGACAATATTGCACAGCAGTGAAGAGTGTAGATCCGGAGCCTGACTCTGCCACCTACTAGCTGTGTGACTTTGGGCAAATTATGGCCTCTGTGTGCCTCAGTTTCATTTGTAAAATAAGGGTAAACATGAATCTCTCTCCGTAGTTGTTTTAGTTTCAGTTTTAAGGGCAAAAGTAAAAAGGTATCAAAGTGGCTGAGTGTTACTGGTAAAGCAAGCACTTTTCTCCTAGAAGCTTCTAGCACATTAGCTAGCCTTTACACTCTCTGAGAGAGGAAATGGACAGGTGGTAAGGTTTTCTTAACAAAGTCAAGTTTCCCTCCTTTTAATTGTTGGTGGCTAACCACTAATGGCAGGAGGAAGGAATGTGCCCAAAATGTGAACTAGAATTCAGCATATCTCTGTGCAGAACACTGTTTCTGAAAGATAAAGGCAATCTTCTCATGGCTAGGAAAAGTTTTCCACCTCTAAGTGAGAAACAGTTCTGCGGCTTGAGTTATTCGTGCTGAGCATTTGGGAACACGGGAGAATCCCGCCATGCCTGCCTGCTCATCTTCTCACTGCTGCAGACAGACCCTAATGAGCTCACAATGCATCCTCCTGGGTCAGACTCAGAACACGCTCAAGTACAGTCACGAAATCCAAGGGATGGGAGGAGTGGCTGTATCAATATTTCTTTGACAATGTCAAAACTACACTTATGTTTCTAGATTTCCATCACCAGGACCTTATGTAATATTCACGATTTTTCTATTTGGAGTTTCTTGGGAACAAATTGCAATCTAAAAGCAAGTTATTCAATTACTAACAAAGGTTACAATGGATACCAAGGCAGTCATCCAACTAAAACTCATTTTCTGGATTTATAGGATAGGAAGGAAACAAGGAATATTCCTGGCTGAGTCCCAGGTGACCTCTCCCCACGCTCCACCCCCCCCCCATTTCATCCTCTCATAAAGATCAAAGCCATCCATGGGATTTGAAGCCCAACAAAATCCTCCTGCCTTGCAGGGGACCATACTAGAAGTTCATACCGTAACCAGTCCTTCTCATAAGACAAAGAGCATTAGAATACAACTATAACAGAGGACACTGCCGTTGGGTTTTTTAAAATGGCAAGACAGAGACTAAACAAAAAAAATAACAAAGAAAAGGGATCTAAATGCAGGAAAGCAGGAGATGCTTATTACAGAGTTGAATATTTATAATTAAATTTAATAAGCAGTTACTATATACTGAGTCCTACTGTGCAAGTGAAGGGTCCAGGGACACAAAGATAAATAAGAAATGGTCCTCGTCTGCAAAATTATCAATAGTATACTTGAAATGACTACTTTAGATGACCACAATATAAGGCAAAGTATGGTCCATGACAAAAGCCAGGATGGGGCTAGATGCGCTGAGAACACTGATTGAGCAATTAGTTTCAATTGGGAAAAGTCAGCTCAGGCTTTCCAGAAGCCATAGCATTTAGGCAGAACGTTCAATGATGAAAAACGTTCAATAAGGCCAAGAAGAGGCGGTCCATACAAAGGAAAGCAAATGGGGAAAGGAAAAAAAAAAAAGTACCAATCCAGTGTGGCTATGGTTTGGAAGGAATGATGTGGTGGAAGAAAAGTAAAGAATGGCATGGTTGAAATAAAAATAATAGAGGGCTTTGAATATCATGTGGGCTGCAAAGAACTCGGGGCTTCTGAGCAGGCAGATGTGTGTTTGAGTAAGCTCTCTTGCCCTGGAGAGGGAGATGGAGGAAAGCGGCTCCCTAGACAAGAGAAAAGTGGGGTCTGACTCCCATGGGAGAGGACAGCCAGAAAGAAAGGAAAGGGAGAGGTTTGACAAACACTTCAGGTAAAATAATTGGTGACATTTTCTTTATTCTTTTCTGCTATTTCCAAAGGGGTACATATTCTTAAATATGGGTGGCATATACAAAAATTTGTTCAGGAAAAAACTACTAAGACTCATTGGCAACTGGATTGTATATGTTGGAGTAGGGGTGGCATTTGAGACATATGGAGTTAAAAATGAGTCCAACTTCTACCAATGGCGATCACGCCTGAGCCCAAACAGGAACAAGGGGGAAAGGGGGCGGCAGCCTCTCAATCCTCTAACGTCAGCCACATCTTCTTCAGATCAATTAGAAAAGGAAAACAGCAGTACCAAGGATATTAAATCTAGTTCAGGTTCCACTAACCCGGAATTAATAAGGATATAGACCAGAGCTAGATTAAAATTACTGTGCAGTCCTCATGAAAACATGGTTGTCGAAGCGAAGGACCAACGTAAACAAAGGAATGGCGCAAAGTCATGGAGGGAGATGATTAACGTGCAGTTTTTGAGTATATTTTAAAGTCATTTTTAAAGTGTCACTGACGTGCCAAGAACATATGTTAATAAATTAGCCTCCTATTCCGCTGTTAGACAGGGTTACTACACTATTTACCCCAACTTGTCATGGTCTGCATTTCTCGGTTCCCTAGAGTTAAAAGGACAGCTATCCTATTTCTTCTTACTCTATACATTAATCTCCTCACACAGAGTGTGGTATTTGTGGCACTGCTCAGGGCCAAGGCAAGCGTCCAAGACCCCGGCAGACAGAACTCCACGAGGCAAGGAATCATGCAATCTGGCTTTCACTGGTATTTTCGTTAATCAATTGAAAAATCTGGACGGGTACCAAGGTTAAGGGTCTTTTCATTTATTAAACAAGTTTTCCTGGGCAATAACTATGTGTTCACACGTTAAGCAAGGTGTTAAGGATAAAATTTTAAAATAATAATAATTTTTTAAAAAGCACACATTGTCTGGGCAGACAGGCACGCATCAAATAAGCACTGCAAAAATTAAGCCGTGTTAAGTGCTACGAGGCAAAGCTCAGAAGGCATATAAAAGGAAAATCTGCTCTAGCCTGAAGGACAAAAAATAAGATCTGATGAGAGATCAAAATGCGTAGAACATAAACCAAAAAAATATGTAGAACATAATGTAAGTATGGGTCGGATGTGGCTCAACTGGTTGGGTGTCCGTCTCCCATATGGAGGGACCCGGGTTCGATCCCCGGGACCTCCCGGTAAAAAAAAAAATAATAATAATAATAATAATAATAATGTAAGTAGGGAAATCAGCTTTTGAACAGAGCTGTAAAATACATGCAGAAAACGTAGGCAAGGTCAAATCCCCACCATCACTCTTACTTGTACTCACGAGAGGATACAGGAAAGAAAGCCCCGGTAAGACAATGACAAGCCCACTCTTAGGGACTGAGGCTGAACACCCAAGTCACTAGGGAAACTAGTTGAAGATGGAGTAAGCAGGGCCTTTCTAAAGCCCCCAGAGCACTTCTCAGTTGGGGCCATTTCATTTCTTTGTTTGGTTTTGTGTTTTTTGTTTTGTTCCATTTGGGGAAGGGGAGGGGGATGCAGGAACCCCCAGCAGTGTTATGGGACTTAAAATCGGAGGCGGGGGGGGGGGAACTTCCATAAAAAAGTACCTTCAGTATAGTATGATAGCATGAGACCAGTAAGAGTGCTTGTTGCTTTCAAGTCTTATGAGATGTACCAGGCTCATCTTGGACACTTCTTCTTGTCTTAGAGTCTTAGACACAGAATAAGCCATTGCTCCAAGGAGTCCAGATTCCCTTTCCTGGGAAATAGCCTTTTCACATTGGCTCTGTGTTCTTCTGACATGACTTGAAAGGGCTCCTATGGCCAAATCTGGGACAGCAAGAAGATGGGCTCAAATGGAATGGGTTGAATACGCCAAATATGTTTAAATTCACAAGTTTTTTAATCATAAGAAAAACCCTCTTTGGTCATCTTTGGAGGCTGCCAGGGCACCAATTCATTGTTCTGAAAATTGGTAAACAGGAGGAAAGAATAAAGCAGTGAAAGTGCTTTTCCTATATAGACTGTGAATCACAGTAAACAAATAGCTGATGAGGCAAAGTTCTTCTTATAGAAAAATCATTGCTAATAAATAATACTTCTGATGAAGTAGTCAATCTAAGCAATAATCATCAATTGCTGCCAAAACCATTACGATTGCTGGGAAACTTATAATGGAGGGATCAGAGTGGCGGTGCCTGAACTAACAGCTCAATCTCAGCATGGCCCAAGTGGGACAAGCAGACAGCATGGCCTCCTAAGGGGATATAGAAGGACCAACACACCAGCAGCATCTACGAGGCACTAGGTACAAAAAAGAAAAGCCGACACTAATCAAGCCTCCAGAATCAGATCTAACTACAAGGTTTTCCATAAAGAAAAGAGCATGCTAAATTACATTATGACAGAAAAGGAAGCAATCGGGCCAATCCAGATGAGGAAGATTCTACAGGACCAGTTTCTTCAACAAATAATGATAAGTAAAAAAGGTAGGTTTCAGAAGAAACCGTGATCAATTTTACAAAAATTTAAATGTAATACGTGCCATCATCTCGATCCTGACTCAAACAAATCAATTGTATAAAGACATTTTTGAGACAACTGAGGAAAACTGAACACAGACTGATTATTCGATGATATTAAGGAATTGCTGATAATTTTGATGGAGATGATAATGGTGGTATGGTTATTTTTAAGTCTCATTTATTAGAGATACATACTGAAGTATTTACAGGTAAAATGTTGTGTTGTGTGGAATGTGCTTTAAGATACTCCAGGAAATATGGAGGACATTATGTTGAGTGTAGCAAGCCAGACACAAAAGGACAAATACTGTATGAATGCGTTACTATGAACCAAATATATTGTGTAATATATTGTTTGATTAAAAAAAAAAATTTATATGTATCCATTACATTTAATTGAAAAATGTATATATTTATTCATCTGTGTTTACTTTTTAGTTTTTAATTGTTTATATTTTCAATTATTAAATGTACAAAATGAATTTTAAAAAAAAATAAAATACTTCAGGAAATAAAGTGGTCAGAGGTCAGATGAAACAAGAACAGTGGAATGGAATGCTAATAACTGTTGAAGCAGGTAACAGGTATGTGGGGATTCACTGTATTATTCTCTTTGCCTTTAAGTTTGTTAGGGGGAAGAAAAAAAAAAGAAAATAGATTGAAAAAAGATGCAACCCTTATGCAAGGAGTGATCATCACAATGTTGTTTAAAAGGCAAAAACTTGCAAACAACCTAAATCTTTATCAATAGGAGATAAATTGGGTAAATCATAACACACATAAAAAGCACTACCATGAAGCCATTGAAAATGACCAGGTTTTAAGAAGAAGTTATTTTACTAACTTTTTACATTGACTAAAACAAAAACAAAACAAACAAACAAAAACAGGCTGTAGAATAAATAAATAAAAATTAAAAACTAGGCTATAGAAGAGCACAGAGAAATGCCTGACAGGCTGCTCACCCAGGTGTGGGCATTTCTGGGCAGCGATGTGTTGGGCAAGTCATCTTCCTCGCTGTTCATTGGGAATTTCTTATAAAGGTATGCAGTCATATCATTATAATTCTTGGCGGGGGGGGGGGAGTTGAATGTTTGTTTTCTATTTTTAGTTTCTCCAAATTTAAAATAGGTTGAAAATATGGTTCTTGTGGTAATTAAATGGCATAAACAGACCAAAACCAGTTATCACAAGATCTAACATATAACTAGACATTCAAAAATGTTAGCCCTCTATTTTTTTTTACAATGCTTAAAAATCATAATAAATCAATTGCTTCTTGAAAGTTACACAAAAAAAAAACTCACTCTTGTGAGTACAAAACCCACGTGCTTCCCTTCTTTTCCTTCTTTTAGTTATGTGTTGACAACTACTACACATTTGCTTTATTTTAAAGGTTAAGATAGAATTCAGTCCTCATTAACACATCCCCATAATGCAACACATTAAAAATAGGCCTTTTGAAAATAGAGTATTAAACGTATCCTGAGATTGTGAAAACCTCTTCTCACTTCATCACAGCATTTCAGATGTGAGGCTGCTCATTTAATCGTGTGGCTTTGCAGATTGTGTCCAGTGCCTATGGAAATGCAGCACCCTCCCGGCACTGGGCTTCCCTGGGTTTAGCACCAAGAGGACTGCAGGGCTTGGTGGCACCCGGAACGTGCCTTCCCTCATTTATGAGGTTCCTTCATACATGGAATCCTTTCTCCTCCTCTCTCTCCTTCCTCCTTTTTTTAGGAAACTGAGATGGAATCCACATAGATTAAAACCCATCCTTTTAAAGCATGCCATTCAGTCATTTTCAGCTCTTGCATAAGGCTGTGCGCAAGCCCCACCATCTAATTCCAGAACATCCTCATCACCCCAAAAGGAAACCCAGGGCCGGTCAGCATTAACTCCCTGTTCTTCCCTCCCCTGGTCCCTGGAGATCATTTAGGCAATTATAATTTTTACTAGGGCTGTTTTGTTGGGAAAGGGGAGAGGAAGATGCAGTGCCCTGGTTCATTCGTCAAAAGATTTCCATTCTACGAGGTTTGTCAGAAATAAAGAACAAGTTTAGGGGGCGGATGTGGCTCAAATGGTTGGGCGTCCGTTTGCCATATGGAGGGACCTGGGTTCGATCCCCGGGACCTCCAGGTAAAATAAAATATATATATATAGAAGGCGCATGGGCTCCCAGGCTCTGTGTGCCGGTGAGCCACCAGGCCCCGGGAGCCATGCAGCAAGATAATGACATAACAGCAAAGAGATGCAGGAGAGAGACAGAACGAGATGCTCCGAAAACGCTGAAAACCAGGAACTGAGGTGGCGCAGGTGGCAGAACACCTCTCTCCTACATGGGAGGTCTCCAGGATCGAATCCTGGTGAAGACAGGAGGATGAGAAGAGATGGCAAGAAACAGACACAGAGAACTGCCCAGCGAATGGACACAAAACAGCAAATGGGGAAGGGGGTTTTTAAAATGGATAAAGTAAATAAATAAATCTTTAAAAAAAAGAACAAGTTTACCCCACATGTACACTTATGCATTGAAGAGTATAAACATGGTCCCCTTGAACTAATCCTTCTTCTACTATAAAGCAGAAATCAAACCAAACAGCAGATCTGTCTTATTCTGACTGCACTGCTAATCGACTCTGAAACATTTGGGCATGACATGTTTCATAATCTTCTACCTCAAAATTCTGAGGAAAAAAAAAAAAAAACTATGGCAATTACCACAATAAGATAAATGAAATGTAAAATGAAGTCATTAAAATAAGCTAAATTCATACAAATGTTTGCTCATTTAGGTGGTAAAACTCATCAAAACAGTTCATGTATTAAATGCAATAACAGATTTTCTACAAATTTTTCAGGTTTTTTTATTTGTAAAATAATTTTAGAGCAACCAGATGAAAATGCAGGGAAAGAAAGCAGAGCTGAAGCAGTAAACACACTTAGTGGATTTTTGGGGTCCTAACTGCGATATTGCTTGGGAATCATCCACATATTAAATATGAAAAATTACTTTACTGTGACCATGATTCCAAGAGGAAACTGAAGGAACCACTGTAAGTTCATGGTGCTGCTCCTTAATTCCAGATATGCAACTGAACACATAAACAGAGGCATTGCTTTTTGCATCAGATCAAACTTCTGTTTATTTCTTCATGTAACAGACAACATAGATGATTTATTATCCTCACCATATCCTGAAAATATTTTCTCAGAAGCAGTTGTAGACTAATATTTTTAAAGTATCTGCCTCTAAAAGTAATATATGCCTATTGTGGAAAAACTTAGAAAATACAGGAACATATAAAGAAGAGCTATCAACTATAATTTCATCATGTAGATTAATACCACTATCATTTCACATACCGTTTTATTCTACATGTTTGTACGTAGCAGAGATCTTACTGTAAATAAATTTTGCACTTGCCTTTTGCATTTTATATTATGCTGTAGGCATTTCCCCAAGTCACTGAATACTCTATAAAACTATACACCATCATATGGCTGAACTTTATGGACGAACATATGCATACATCCTATATGCTCCTAATCCTGGGCATTTGCATTTTTCCCAATTTAAAAGCCACTCTTGCTTTTTTAATCGTGTACAATTTCTTTCACGGACACACCACACATGCACAGAGGCCACATATTTTGGTTCCAACAGACTTGGTTATTTTCAAACAATTGTGATACAGAGTCACAGCCAAAAGTCACACTGCTGTCTGAGGAAAAAAAAATAGCATCCATATCATTAGGACTTTTGGAATGAACAAACAGTGGGCCATGAACTCCTTAAACCACTTAGAAATTAAAGGCCATGCCCTCAATCAGTCAAAAAGCATTCTCTCCTCCCCTAATCTGCAATCAGAGCCCTCTCCTGACCTTTAACGCCAAGAATATAAAGACCCGAGGGGGAAGCTTCATTTTGTTTACCTGTGTGTCACTTTAGCAAATGGCTATCTCATCTAGCAGACCCTGGATTTCTCATTTAGGTCCTCTTTCCAGGCAGACCGGCATCTTGTAAAGGTGACCGCCAGAAGCAGAGGCTCCACTTCGGCCTTGGGTCCAGGTAGCCAAGCAGCAGGTCAGGATTTACAGTCAAAACAGGAGACTTCCGGGTCCATTTTCAGCCAAATAAACAAAAGCTCAAACTTCTAACTCCTCCTCTCAGTCCATAAGCAAATTACTTGTTTAAATTAACATAAAACAAACTTCTTTACAGAAAACTCTCAGAGAGAGGATTCCAATCAAATACTGAAACAGACCAAGCCCAAAAAAAGAACATGAATTTGATCCTAGCTTAGCCTTCATTTTAAAAATGAAAATTGCTTATTATTCTACCTTATCTGCTGCTTCACTATCTTGAGCTGTTTCCTTCTGATCTCAGGTTCCTACAAATAGGACCTAGAATTATTTCTCTCCCTCCCACAGGCTCCTTTGTTCTTAAGTAAAAAACAAAGCAATGTTTTCTTCCTAAACTTGGTTCTAAGGTCATCGAAATTTCTTCTAGCTGAGAAGAAGTGCTGACCCAACCTAAAACCTTACCAGTGTGTTTTTCTTATTCACCTGTGGACACCCAGCCAGTTCCCAGTCACTGTGATAAGAAACTGTTGCTTATCAACTGTGATAAGAAGCAGCTGAACTTGTGAGGTTGTTTGTTTGTTTTTGTTTTTAATTCCTTCCACTGAGAATTTAAACTCATAATCCATTACTATTAAGCCCAGCAGGAAACCCAAGACTTGTTTTCTTTTTCTTACCATGCTGCCTAAACACTGTGATTATAGAGCAAAGTTATACCTATCAGCCAGAGGAAGCTGACAGCTTTGAAGTTCTAGAGACTTCCATTCAAATTCCAGTCAACTGCTCATTGCCTATGTGCAGGAGGGGACACCAATTAACCTCTAGGAGTTGCAGGGCTAGCCTTTTAGCAATTGAGGCGAGATTTCAGAATAATGAATATAACAACCTAGTATTTCTGACAGAGCAGGAGGTCCAAAATATGGTGGCTATCTTTATGATATTCAGACAGTCCCTTTTCCACAATTTCCTTCACCATTCATTCATTTTGGCAAAGCATGCAAAGTAAAGATTTCTCATTCACTTGACTTCACTTAAGCAAAATCACCTTCCTCTTTTCAGAGTAATCAACACAGACCCCAGCCCAGACTGGTGTCTTCCCATCCAAGTCCTTTTCTATCCTGGCTGGTACAAGATCTCTTTTGAACTTCACTATGACCAGTGTTATGCTCATCTGAATACAATGCAATGCAATTTCTCCCAACACTGAAAACCTTTTAGAGTGCTTGGCACCAGGGCTCACCTACACGGTTAATGGAATTACTGCCTAACCTGGAGATGTGAGACCTCTCTCGCCTGGGCACCAACCAGTAACCTAAAGCTTGGACACACTCCAGCTCAGGTTCTTGAGGGAATGGGGAATAAAGGCCATACAGAGATGACTGTGTTTCCTTTGGGAAAAAAAAAAAAAAAAAACAGGAGTATACAGCCCACAGTCTATATATAAAGCTCTTAGGACATATTTTAATACACAGAGAGACCTGGGCCCATTAACTTTCCCACTACACTGCAGTCCTGCAGCCAATGCTCCCTCTGCTACTGTCCCCTGACCTGAAGCAATCCTGCCCAGACATGAGGCGGTTCTGCAGCCAGCTCTTCATTCCTCTGTGGCGTCTCTTTCTGCCACTGTTTGGCTGTTCTGGGACAGTGTAAAGCCACAACAGCTAAACAAAGGCAAGCAGTGCTAGACCAACCACAAAGAAAGGAAAGAAGGCAGGAGAGGATACCACATTGGATGCTCTAAGACAACCACCATACAGCTAACAATTATGCAGCACTTACTGTGTGCCAAGCACTTTGCATGTGTTAAGTCTTACCCTGACAAAAACAGCCCTAGGAGATAGACCTTGTCCCACTTCTAATGGTTTCCTCTTCCAGGCATAAGACTAAGGCTCGATGACATGCCTCAATCCACACAAAGAATGAGGAGGAGAGCTGTGATGCAAACCCGGACCTCTCTTCTCCCAAGTCCCTGCGGCCTCCCAAGTAATCTAAAATATAAAGTTCCTGCTGAAGTTCCCAATCCCCCAGTGGTCCCCTGCCAAGCCCCCTTTCCTTTAAAGGAATGATCCCCTATACCCCTCCCCTTGACCTAACATTCTCTGAATGGAGCCACCATGTTCTTGCACAGCCAGGCCTCCCTGGCCACAATGCCAAGGACAATCAGCCCAAGAAAGGGTAATGTCCGGTCATGGAGGGGAGGTGCTCAAGCCCCCTGGTGGGTGAGCTATCCAACCTACACTTGGGCGCAGCAATTCAATCTTTCCATGCTTCTAGCACAGAAACACATGAGAGGGCAGCAACATATGTCAATATGTACACGGCTGCTACGCGCAGTGACGCTTAAAACAAAAAACTCAAGATAGCCTAAGCATTAGCAAACAAGTATGGTTCAAGAAATGATGGTTAGACATTCATAGAAGAATTAGATTCTAAGTGAACTAGTTTATTGGTTTGGAAAGATGATTGTGACAAGACATTTAACCTAAAAAGAACACCTGAGAAAACAGCATATGCAGTATACTACTACTATTCCCATCATTTTTCTATTGATATAAAGTAATGGTTGCTGCCTCACAGCAAAAGGCTATGAGTGATTGTCACTTTTTTCTTCATAACTTTATTGTTGGGAGTTTTACTAGTTTGTTCTTGTTTGTACAACAGGCACATATCACTTATTATAATAAAAACAAAATTATTTTTAAAAATCAGCTTTTGCAAAAATATTTCCATTTAGCAGGCTTGAGAAAAGTGTTTGAAAAAGATTTGTTCCACAGATGTGTGCATCAATCAGAAAGCACGTAAGGCTTAGGACTCTCACAGCCAAACTGAGAAGACAAAGACAAAAATATCTCCATGGCTATTTTTCTGTATGTTCTTCAGAATAAATTATTTGATGTTTTTTCTTCTCTACATCAAAAAGAAATCAAGGGGAGCAGGTGTGCCTCAGTGGTTGAGCGCCTGCTTCCCACGTGCAAGGTCCCTGTTCAACCTCCAGTATCTCCCAGAAAAAAGAGAGAGAGAGAGAATTCTAATGCATCCTGCAGGAAAACAACTTACCCATCTTGTTCTACTCTTGTTTTACATGGTGATCTACAGTCAGTAAATTGCATCCTGGAGCCTGAAATCTTGAAGAATTCTTCACCCCAGGCCATCATATATCCAGACTAATACCCCCACCTGCCAGGTCCTCCTCTGTAAAACTACTCCTCAAATCAGCTGCTCCCTCACATCCCCAAGGTCCCAGTCAACACCACCTTTGCCAGATTCCCGGCTCCTCAGGCACTCCCTGAGGAAGCCAGCGCCTGCCGCTGGGCCTGGGTCCCTCCCTCCCTGAGGTCCTTTCCAAGGGCTTCCACAGCCTGCCAGTCTTTCCCAATGTCCTACAAAGGTGCTGTAAGGGCAGGTCTCCTTATCGCCCTTCCAGACCCCACTACCTGGAACCCTGCTCTGGCTCACTGAACAGTCAGCCCACACGAATCTCAGAACACCTTCTGTGAATGACAGCTGCAGAGTCCTCCTTCACGGAGCCTCCTGGGCCTTCTCTCCTCCCTCATCCAAGAGAGTCTTAAAGTCCACCTCTTCTATGGTGCCTTTAAAGGATTACTAAATAAAAAGAGATTCCCACCAGTCATCAAACCTGACACAAAGAACTTCCTCCCCACCTAGAACCCATTTACCTAGCCCTATCCCACATCCCATATAGAAAGTAGCTGTAGCTCAGGTAAGTCCTCCAGCCTGAATTTCCTTTCTCTACTTCAAGGCAATTTTATCTGATTTCTCTGGATCCTTGGCCCTGGACTCTCCCTCTACCAAACCTGTTTGAAAGATAACTTGGTTGGTGGGTCCGTCCAGCTTTGGGTTTCCTTTTCACCCCAGATCCCCCACCACCACCCCCTTTAGCCCAAAATGTGAGCTGGTGAGTTTTGTCTAAAGGAACAGAAGAGCGCAGGTGAATAGCCTAGATCTCTGTACTCTCCTCCATTTCTGCCAATGAAAAGCTGTTTTGCTTTTCCCCCTCCTGCAAAATATCCTTTGGTATTCTAAATTCAGAAAGACATTCAGCTATTATATGCCTTTCTATCTGTCCTTCAAAATAGTTAGAAAAATCTTAAAACCCACCATGCCTCTAATTTCTACTGGATGCTAGGAAGCCCAGAGCCCAAACCAAACTTCAACACCTTAAATTATGGACTATGGTTAATAGTACAATTATTAAAATGTGCTTTCATTAATTGTAACAAATTTTAACACCAATGCAAGGTGTTAATAATAAGGTGGTATATGGGAATCTTGTATTTTATGCATGATTGTTCTGTAAATCCAGAACCTCTCTAATTTGAGAGAGAGTGAGAGAGAGAGAGAGAGAGAGAGCGAGCGATCATGTGCCTCCTAATATGATACACAGAGAAGGCCACAACCTCACTTCTGTGGTATTCCTGCCAAAACTGTATATCCTCACTCTAATCATGAGAAAACATCAAACAAGCACAAAATTATTCTAGCTATGTATATTCAGCCAAGTTTCTCCACTTCTTTTAGGCGATTCCCCACTTCTAGAATGTGAATAGTCACGGCACATATCATATAGTCCCTAAGTCTTGATTCATGAGGCAGAGAATGCAAAGCTCTGGCCCAGAATGAGTCTTTTTTTTTTTTTTTTTTTTTTTTTAAGATTTTATTTATTTATTCATTTATCCCCCCCTTGCTGCCTGCGCTCGCCGGGTCAGCCAACCGTGCCGCGCGGGCGGGCCCGCCCCCACCAGGAGACCACGGGAACCGAACCCGGGGCCTCCCATATGGCAAACGGGAGCCCCACTGATTGAGCCACAGCCGCCTCCCTAGAATGAGTCTTAATAAACGTGAGCTCTGGAAGCTTTAGCTATCACGGACCATTGGCCTCACGGCTGGCCCCGTGTCCTCACCCTAGCTCTGTTTCTCTTTCTTTTTGCTTTGACATTCAATTTACGATTTCTTCTATTATACGCATCCTTTCACGTATTTTAACTTTCTAAAACAGGGGCAAAGTGAAGGGTTAAAACTGAAAAAAACTGGTGAAATCTCCCTAAAATAGGAATCTTCAATCAATGGCTTGGTTTTTATCAGGTTTTACCGGGTTTTAAACTCACCCTTCACAGACTTCCCAGCAGGTGCTGGCCTGCTCAGGAGGGACTTTGTTATCAACACTTTGCTGTTATCAATGGTTCAAGGCCGCTATTCCAGGACACAGGCTAAGTGGCTGGATATACACAGACACATAACCTCAGCCCACATAAAGTGAACTTTCTACCGGGTCTTACTATCACTTGGCCCAATAACGATGTAATACCCTCATCACCCTCCTCTGAACACACAGTACATACCAAGCACCCCCGGGCACTTCAATCCTCACAACAGCTCTGCCATAGGTATTATCAGACCCATTTCCAAATGAGAAAATATGTTCAGAGAAAGTCACCTGCTCAAAAGTCTAAGTGGCAGAGCCAGTACGGGAAATCAGACAGTTCGTTCTCAAAACTGAATTATTTCCAATATGCTTGACTGCCTTTGCATTTATACAAGAACACGTTTTGGGAGAAATGTTATTAATTACAAGTGGTCCTTTTGAGGACCATATTTACTTGACAATCCACATAAGTTTTCTTGAAATAACCTTTCCTAAGTTTTCTGCTTTTGCTTAGTGCTGCTCACTGTACAATAGAGGCACCTGTCTTTTAAAATTGCACCAGAGAAGTTCACCTCCTGCAAACAGCAGGACAACACTGTCTGGCAATCCTGAAGGAAGTGGACAGCTTCTGAGGGGACCCATGGCTTGACGCCGAGCAGGCTGCCAGGAAAAGAAATAGAAGTCACTGAACAGGAATCCAATTATCTTTTCTGGCTCTCCTCTCAAGGACACAAGGATGGGTAAAATAAAAACCTCAATAAAAGCCAAGGTTTTGGAGATAGGCAAGGAAATGAGAGGACTCTCCCTTATCTGTCAACACTTTCCTACTTCTGCCCATAAAGGGCACTAGATCCAGGGATAACCCTGAGCTTTGCAAAGAAGCTTAAGGAGAGACTAAATCTTCTACAATCCACAGAGATAAGACCACCCAAAAGGGGAGGAGCACGAAAAGGAGAGAGAGACTTCTGAGAACCCTTTGCAGCTCCCTCCTTTTGAGGCTTTGTGGCCCGGCTAAGTTTCCCTGGGCATCCACGCTCTCGCCCTAAGCACACCCTGACGACTTTTTCTTCTCCAGACTACAGCATTTATACACATTGCCAGGGTGCAACTGAAAAGTTCGTTTTTCCTATCCCGTCCTCTCATATGCCTTACCTGGATCCCCAGAGACAAAGGCAGCTCTAGCTTAACCAAGGATTTCTAATACAAGACAACAAGGCCAGGGCCTTGGGACAGCAGTGTGCAGGGATAAAGCCCACACATATTTAGACAGACCTAGATAGCCCTGACACAGTTAGGGCAGGAACCATGTCTGTCTTTTCCCCAGTGAATCATAAGTGTGGGATTAACTTCAGTTGTGTGTTAAGGCTCAAGTTCTTGAAACCTAATTACTAGGTCTGTCACATTCAACAAGCTACTTGACTTCTTGGAGCATCAGTCTCCTCATCTGTAAAATGGGTGTAACAAAATCTACCTCATATGGTTATTCTGATTTATTTGGATTTAAAACTGACCACACGGGAAACGGATGTGGCTCAAGCAACTGGACTCCCATATACCATATAGGAGGTCCAGGGTTAGATCCCCAGGGCCTCCTGGTGAAGGCAAGCTGGCCCAAGAGGAGAGCTGGCCCATGCAGAGTGCTGGCCCGCGCAGAGAGCTGGCGCAGCAAGATGACACAACAAAAGAGACACAGAGGAGAGACAATAAGAGATGCAGCAGGCCAGGGAGCTGAAGTGGTGCAAGAGATTTAGTGCCTCTCTCCACTCCGGAAGGTCTCAGGATCTGATGCCTAAAAGAGAAGACAAGGAGACACAGAAGAACACACAGAGAACAGACAGCAAGCGCAAAACAATGAGGGGGGAGGGATAAATAAATAAAAAATCTTAAAAAAAAAAACAAAACTGAACGTATATTTAGCACAATTTTTGATACATGGTAAATGCCAAGAATGAGCTATCATTATTATTCTACAATATTAAATACAGGTCCACAATTACTTATCCAAGACTCCCAAAGCCAGATGTGCTCTGGATACAGAGGCTTTCAGGACTTGGAAAGGTAAAACAGTGCACACATTGTATAGTCTTGAAAAGAGGCTGAAGGGGGAAGAGGATGTGGTTCAAGCAACTGAGCTCCCACCTACCACAATGGGAGGACCCTGGTTCGGTTCCCAGTACCTCCCTAAAGAAGACAGCGAGCTGGCACAACGGGCAGGCGAGGCAAGCTGACACAACAAGAGACAAGAAGAAAAGCCTAATGAGAGACACAACAAAGCAGGGAGTGGAGGTTCCCAATACCTCCTAAAGAGGACGAGTAAGACAGTGAGCTCACGTGACGGACAGGCACAGCAAGCTGACGCAACAAGATAACTCAACAAGAGACACAAGAAAAAAAGCATAAAGAGAGACACAACAAAGCAGGGAATGGAGGTGGCTCAAGCAATTAGGTGCCTCCTTCCCATATCGGAGTACTGGGCTTGGTTCCCGGTGCCTCCTAAGCAAACAAGCAAGATGAACAGACACAGCAACTGCAAACAATGAGGGGGTGAGGAGAAATAAATAAAATATATCTTTAAAAAAAAACAAAAAAAGAGGCTGGGGTGGCAACACGTAATCAAACATAATAATGTTTCTGCAGGGAAACATGCCCTAAGCAGATAAGTAAAGACTATGAACAGTCTCATGTCAGTTCAATTCTGATCAAATGACAAATGAGTTGAGAAGGTTTTCAGAGCTTTTTGGATTTGGGGGTGGCAACAAAGAATGTGGGCCTTTGCTCCCTAAGAGCACCCGGTTACCCACTAGCATGTTTTGTTTGCTCCAAGTCCACCAAATATGCAGGGGCTTGCAGTGGTGAGGACATATGAGGCTCTATGATGCTTTGCTGCTGGGCAGAACAGAAGTTGCATTTGGAAAGCTGCACAGCACAAGTCCCCCTCAACTCCTCCAGCTGCCACAGGCCAGGCAGGAGTGCTAGGTCGGACGGATCACCCCTACCTCTCTCTCATCCCTTCTCACCTGAAGGAAAAGGAGGACGGGGGAAAAAAACAGGAGTGCCCTGAGGTACAAGCAGGAATCTCTCTCGCCATCTTTCTCTTTCTTCATGTTTTAATAAGGAAAATGGGACAAGGAGGCCAGATCAGTGAAGGCAGCTGTATTCAATGTTTTTGTATTTTTCGTGTCTGAGCAATTTAGGAAAGAAGCCTCATGAATAAGTAGGGTCTCCAGTCCCTTTCCAGGTCTCCCGGGGTCACAACGAGAATGAGGAATACTAGGAAGATACTAACCACGTCCTTCCAAGTTGGACAGCACTTCCACAGTGTGGCCCTGCGTGTGTCCTAGACGGAGGAGGGCACTATTTAAATAACCCATTACTCAACCCCAAGGCGACTTCTGCTACCCAAGAAACCTCAAGACTGGCTGGATGTAGACGACTAGCAATGGGCCCACAGAACGCAAACTGATCCTCAAACTAGTGTGGGTGAGAGGGCTAAAAAACGGCAAGTTTTTTCTGACACATCACAGAAGACAGTCCAAAACCAAAACTGCATTCCATCTAAACTAATGCTGTCCCCACTTCCCCAATTATATGTAAATGATAAGCCTTGTAAAGGATGCCCTGGCTAGGAATCAGGAACTTATTTAAATCCCAGTTCCAAAATCACCAGCAGAAATCACCTCATATTTCTGGGCCTCAGTTACTTTATGTATAGGGTTAGGATACCAACATCTACCCTTCACAAGTGGTATGAAGATACTTAAGTAAGACAGATAAATGCCTGGCACAAAGAAAGTAATCAGGAAATGGGAGCTATTAGACTGCAACTAACACCAAATATAAATTTGCCTACCATATTAAGCAATGCTCAAATGCAGAGTGATTTGGGCTCCAGCCAAATTTTTTAAATCTAAGCCATTTTGCTGGCATTTGTGTATATTCCCTGTTAAAAAAGGAATAACAACACTCAAAACACTTGTTTTGGAAAGCCAAAATTACTTCCCCTTTCTCTTCTTCTTCTTTATTTTTTTAAGATTTATTTTATTTATTTATCCCCCCCTCCGGGCCACTTGTGCTCATTGTCTGCTCTCTCTGTCCACTTGCTGCATGTTTTTCTGTGTCTGTTTGTCTCCCTTTGCTGCGTCATCTTTTTCCTTTGGCTCTCCGCAGGCGTGGGCCGGCTTGCCTTCACCAGGATACCCCCGGGACTCAAACCCGGGACCTCCCATATGGTAGACAGGAGCCCAATCACTTGAGCCACATGTACTTCCCATCTTATTATTTTTTAAACCCTTCATGAAACAAAACAAAACAAAAATTCAAGGAAGCATAAATGGTTCAAGCTGCTGAGCGCCTCCCACATGGGAGGTCCCGGGTTCCATTCCGGTGCCTCCTGAATAAACAAAAACAAACAACAAGCAAAATAGACAAAAAAAAAAAAAAAAAAAAAAAAAAAACTCAGGGAAGCTGATGTGGCTCAGTGGTTGAGTTCCGGCTTCCCACATACAAGGTCCCAGGTTCAATCCCTGGTCCCTGGTATCTCAAAAAGAAAAAATCCAAGAAACCAAGCTTCAAAATTTTGTTTAAAATAAAGCTAATCCCTTCTATCCATATAAAACATGTCAAGAAAAAAACTAAAATCCCCCTCAGGCTCTGAATGAGAAGTCTTGATCTATGATTTTTTTTAAGGTGGGGATGGGGCAGAAATTCTAAAAGATAAGTTTCCCGATTTCGGTAAAGCAGCCAGCAGGCCTCGCTGAGCAGTGGCTCGAGGCTGCTGAGTTCATGCATGTCAGCGGTATTTGCTGAGCACAAGCTGTGCTCCAGGCTCTGGGATCCAGCTATGAACAAGGCAGACTGCCACCACACAGAGCGCTTACACACAAGTGGAGCTGTGTAGCACCATGTACAATTAAAACCACCTGACAGGGCCCTTCACGGCAAAATGAACTACATTAAATCATATAAGATATGACATCTTAAAAAATATGTATATATGCAATCTTCTATCTCAAGGGATGATCTAGTCTAACATCTGTACTGCACAGACAGGTGAAGGGACCTGTCCAAGGGCAGAACCAAATTGGCAGCGAACCCCATCTTCTTGACTTTCCTTTGCACCATGCTGCCATCTGTGCTTCGGAACTACTTCATGAAAGGTTCAAGTCTTAATTTGTTCATTCCTTTGGGACCTCTGGAAAAGCTCCTACCCAATCTTCAAAACCCTGGATTCCTCCAGGCAGTTACTACTTTCCTCTTCTACCTTCCCACAAAACTCTACGTACTTCTGTTACTGCACACAATATATCGCATCATAACCATTTGCTTATTTATGTTTCCTACCCATATACTATGAGCTCCTTGAAGACAGGAACCATGCCTTGAAAACTACAGCTAATATCTCAGTGCATACCATGTGGCAGGAATGTGATAACTTCATATGCGCTCTCTCAATGCTCACAATAACTCGATAATTTTCTCAATGGAGAGGCTGAAGCATTTGTTGCAGACCCTGTAGATGACTTAGTTAACATCCATGTTACCCCAGTCTCACCCCCAACCTCCTCTTTCCTAACAGAAAGTTGATATTGTTCAAATATCTCCCTCCTTCACCAGGTCAGGAACTCCATTCAGGGAGGCTGGACTTCTTCTTAAGACCAGGAAGTTAAAGCATGATGACTGAAACCAATCACAGACACCCATTCCACTTTCCAGTGATGCCGGGGCTGGCATGCGTGCAGAGCCACTCTGGTCGGTGGGATGTAAGAGAGGTGAGCTAGGGAGCTTCTGAGAAAGGTTGCCTCCCAAGGAAGAGACACAAGGCGACACTCTTCTTCCTTGGACACTGCCTTAACTACGACCGGGCTCCTTATCTGAGATACTAAATTTCCTTACAGTAACTTTAAACCAGTTGAATCAAGAGTTTTTGGATACTCTCAGCCAGAAGCGTCCTAATATGCACATATAAAAAGTGGTGGAGCTGTGATCCAAACACAGACAAGGTGACTTCGTGGCCCTCAAAAATGTAATGGTTAGACTTGCTCTCACTTCCCATCTCTGCAGCACTTCCACCATTTAGCACTAATGCCTAGCACATAAGCACTTGTTAACATCCATTAGGTGAATAAATACATGAATGAAAGAGAATTTAACCTCAGCTTTCAAAGACAAAATGTAGGGCCCTGGGTAGCACCCTTAATACATAGAAAGTGTGCTCACTCTTCGACGAGGCTGAGGTTAAACACATTTGGAAAGCAGAGTCCATATTAGAGCAAACACCGGAATACTGTAAGCACCAGCTTTTCCAAGTCCAAAACTAATCTCAGAAGTCTGGATCAATGAGAAAAAGCACAAAAGATTTGGTTTCTGTAGGTCTCTTTCACAATGTCTATAGCACCCATTAGCAGTCATGCAAACTTCCCAGTCTTCCTTCCATCTCAACCTGGATCCAAAGGGCCATCCTAGGCATACTCAAAGAGAGAAAGTGTGTGTGTGTGTGTGTGTGTGTGCACGTGACGTTGAGCCAGGGGAACAGAAGCTCTTCAGCACTTCTGCACAATCCAAGTTTTATTCATGAGAGTTCAGTTCTTGAATGATAAAAGCAGTCAAACTTCACAACTCATTTGGGTCATGGGACCACCTCCCAACAAGGGTGCATGAAGAGTCCTGATCTCTAGAACCTGAACGATAACCTCCAGGCCATTCACAGGTCACAGAAGAGTCCTTGGTAACCTATACTAATCCTAGCCAGGTACCCAGGCCAACTTCAAAACAATGACCTGAGGGTGAAATGCTCCATATCCTATTACCAATTCCATTCCCTAGAGAAAATCAATGAGGACACTTGTCATTCATGAAGGGCCACTCACCAAGACATTTTCTCCATTACCCATTTGCTGCAAGACACAATATACAGTTGAACTTCAAGGCAGCAAATGTGTGTAAACCTCCCAGCATAAAATCCTCTTTATCTGTTCACCTGGCCTACTCCCAAAGCACCAAAGGATAAAGACTTTTTGCTCTCCATCAAAAACCAAAGAAAACTCTACTTGCTCTAGAAAGCAATGTCCAAATGTCCACTAATGTCAACAGTGTCTAAGTGTCTTCTTGGAAGCCAGGGGATCATGCTGATTGCTTACAAAGGATTTTATTTAAGGAACAATTCTGATCCATGCCAAGACAGCCCAGCCACCTGCAAGCACACCTTACCTTGTAATTGCTAGAGTTCACCCAAGAGGTAGCAAGTCCATCCACAAGTTTATCTAACATGGTCTGGTCATGCTCAAGGTCAGCGGACTTCTGTCTGTCTGAGAAATAATCTATGAGCTCCTGGCCAACCTGCAGCCGCTTCCCGACGTCCTTCTGCATCACCTGTGCCAGGCAGGACTCCATGCGAGGCTCCATGGTGGGATTCAAATCCAAACCCAGCAAAAGCTAGCAGGCAGTCAGGACGACCCCTCCTGGTAAACGTGCCCCAGCGGCTGCCTCGTTCGCCGAAGGTTACTAAGAGCCTGTGTTTCAAAGATGCAATCCGGGGAATGGCAACAATGCACCATGTGTGTCTGAAGAGCAGCTGGGAGGATATTAAAAGTCCAATTTAAATAACTAGTAGGCGATAAAGGAGTGAGTGGCAGAGAGATGCTACACTATTGGGTCTGAAATACTTCATAATTCAGCAGTCCATTCTGAAAAATAAGAGAAGAGAACGACAAATCAGCAGATTAAACACTCAAATGTTATGAAACATTAAATCAAAGACAAAGCGATGCATGCTGCAGAATCACTTAAAATCACAAGTGGAGTGAGAAGCATGAATGCTTGGCAGCCACATCTGAATAACATAATTATTATTTTTATCGGAAAGAACATCAAAGCCCAAAGAAAAGAGCCAATGAGCTACACAGTTGGTGGGGAGATGTTTTTCACAATTTCCCAGCTTGTAAATTTCCAGTTAGGAAAGCAGTCTTCTCACTTTAGTTAGCATATTTATTTGTAGCTTAAATTTTGCTTCCCACCAAAGAACCTAACACCACTCTGTGGCTGAATCGTTATAGTCACTGCAGCTGATTGCCACACTGTCTTCTCTACAACCAAGCGCTGGAAACAGGGCAAGCTCCACAGAACACCGTCAACCAGTGCGGTCAGCTTGGCAGTCATCTACAGCAAACTACTTCTCAGAGGGGTGAGTAGTAGCCTCTGCCTCTCCTGAGCCCCAAAGAAATGAGAGAAACTGAGAAAGTGAAAGATAACAGACTCATATTCTGATCAGTTTCTGACAAAGGAGTCTCACCTACCAATAGCAACACCTGGGTTTGGTGTTTTGTTATTTAAAAAAAAAAAAAAAAAAAGAGGTTCCCAAATCATCTTTTAGACAGGGCAAAACGTATGATATGGGAAATTGTTATAATTAGACAAATTGTACGCGCTGGCCAGCTAATCTACAGCTACTGGAACAACTGTAAACAATTATATTTAATATTTTAATTTCTTCTCCCCTAAGACCACTATGCAATTTCTTTCATTCTAACCTAAGAAGACCCACAGAAAACCTATCTTCAAGATGCACCCCCTCCCTGATACTGTATTAGATAGAAATGTACTTCACACCAATAGGAAATCCTAACTTCCTGGGGTTCCAGCAGGTAAATCAAGTGAAATTAAAATTCTGGGCAGGGTGAACAGAGCAATTCTCTCTCTTTCTGATACCAGGCTCTTCCCCATCCCTACCCCCAGCATAATAAGAGCAATGCTGAGAGATGAGGAATTTTCTTGTTTGTTTATCTGTTATTTATTATTATTATTTTGAAATAATGAAAATGCTTTAATAATGATTGAAGTGATGAATGTACAGCTATGTGATTATACCAAATACCACTGATTGTATACTTTGGATAAACTGTATACTTAATTAATATGTATCAATAAAATTGATTGGTTTGGGGGAAAAAAGGGCAATACTCTGAGATACAGAATCAAAGACTTTTATGCCAGCAGGGATCACATAAGTCCAGTCATTCAATGAGGAAAACCCTCCTTCAAAACTCCTGGCATTTGATTATCCATCTTCAATTTACTGTTTCTAACAATGCAGGGAGTTGGGGGTGGCGTGGCATTAACAAGACTCTCTATTTCACAGGGTAAATCTTCCTTAAATTGAGGAGGTGCCTGCTTTCCGGTCATTTCCATAACCTGGAGTTAGTCCCTCCTTCACAAAAGAGATCTTCAGCACATAAAAGCAGTTATTTCCCTTCATTCCTATTTTTAGTCCAGACAAATATCTCCTATCCTTAATCAGCCCTTGTGTAGCACTACAGAAGGTATCAGTGACATCGGAAAACTGGAAAAACCAATGCAACCTTTTCTTTATGGGCCCAATATTAGCCCCAGAAACAGAAGAAATAAACTTCAGTCTTGTGATGGATTAAAAATGGCTTTGCTACTCCTCCCCCACCATGCGACTCGGGGCTTGGCCCAGAGCCTCCCTTTGGCCAGTGGGACATCAGCAACTGCAAAAGCAAGCAGAGATTTGGTGAGTGAGCACTAGAGCCTGCCCTCTTAGAATGCTGCCCTGAGACTGCCATGTGTAGGGAAGCTGGTCCAGCCTACTGGAAGATGAGAGGCCATGCGGAGGAGAACCAAGATGCTCCAACTACCAACCAGCAGCAAATGCCAGACGTGTGAGCGAGGCCAGCCTGGACCATTTAGCCGTTCCTGGTCATCACCTGACTGCAGCTACACAAATAAGTCTAAGGAGACAAGCAGAGAAAGCACCCAGCCAAAGCACAGAATTATGAAAAATAATATTTCCCTTTTGTTTTTGTTTTTTTTGTTGTTGTTGCTGTTTTTAACATTTTTTTTAAAAGATGCTTAGATTACATAAATGTTATACAAAAATTACAGGGATTTCCATGTTCCCCACCTCCCACACCTCCCATAACATCCCACATAATCATCTTTCATTAGTGTGGCACATCACCTGCAATGGATATACACATCCTGAGGCTTTGCCACTAAGCATGGACCATAGTTCACATTGTAGACCACTCTCTCTCCCACACAGATCTGCATGTTATATGCTGATGTAAAATGGCCTATATCTGTCACTGTAATGTCACTCAGGATAATTCCCAAGTCCTGAAAAAGCACCTGTACAACAACTGCTTTTCCCTTCCCTGCCCCAAAAGCATCCAGTGGCCACTGGCTCCACCTCACTGTTGTAATTGGTCTTCCACTGCTTGAATCACAATATGTCTACAACAGAATACCATTAAGTCCACTCTACTCCATAGCTCTTCCCTCAATCCTGAGGAGTTTGGGATGGTGATGTCCACTCCACCTCCAAGTGATATGGTAGATGGGATTATCCTGCCTGCAGCTGCAGGCTTCCCTTTTGTTTTAAGCCACAAATTTGTGGTGGTTTGTTACACAGCAACAGATAATTGATAAAATCGTCTTCCCCTAAATAGCTAGTTTTCATCCTCAATTTAAAAATTCTCATATCCTTTAATCCCTAAGGGGTCTAAAGTCAATGCACTAACCAATAATAATAATATTTTTACCCATCTATATGAAATGTCAGATTCTCTGTACTCTCTCTAATTCTCCAACCAACTCCATAAAGTAGTTACAAAAACCCCTATTTTATAAATGAGGAAACTGAGTTGAAGGGAGGTTAAGTATTTTTCAAGGCTGCATGGCCAATGAGTTTCTCTTCCCAGACTCTAATCCCTTATTATTAGAAATCTGGCCTAGTTCTGTTCTGACTCAGGGAAAGGACATCAGACTAAGAAGCAACAGGCAGGAAAGCAAACCTTCATTCCTTGAATAAACCCTAAAAAAGGTACCATTCACTCCAAGTCTCTCTACTGTGATTTTTAAAATATGTATTCTATATAAACCTCCTCTTCTATTGGAATTGCACAACAGTTCTTACAAATAAGCATGTGCTTGCTTCTTGAAGGTAATCATGCAACAAAGGCTTAGCATGCTCAAAACTCAGTCAGGAACTCATACAGGAAACCCCCAGAGTAGAAGACACTGAAAGCCCGTGGGCATGAAGCAGACTAGACCCTCTCTTTCTAGTTTTCCTTCTTAATTAAAAAAAAAGTTTTTAAAAAGTCACTGACTATCCTTGCTTACAATTACCTTTTCTAAACTAGTGTTTTTGACCCTTTTTTCCAGCTTCTTGAGCATTTTCTCTATCTCTATTTTCAAAGGTATTCAGGGTATTATATTAATCACAAAGTTCCAAATTCACAAGGTACAAAAGGGCAAGGCCTCCCTCCCACTGCTGCCATCCAGTTTCCCTCCCTAGAAGCAAATAATGTCACTCGTTTCTTGTGTAGCCATTCAGAGATATTTATAGCCACCCAGGCAAACAGGTTAGGTATTTTTTCCAGCCCCAAACATCCCCCAGGAAGAGTTTTATAAACATTTAAAATTTAATCAGATAAGAAGAGAAATAAAAAACAAACATAGGTAAAACTTCGTAGGGCAGCAGAGTTTTATAAAAACTTTATTTTTTAAAAATGTAGAAAACTTTTCTAGGGATGGGTGAAACGAGGGAACTGAGGTCTGCAGTTAACTGTAACCTGTGGTCACAGAGGTAGTTACCTACAGCTGAGCTAGATTAAAAATCACACCTTTTACGTGTAAGATGCTATGGAAGGCACCAGGGATATAAGAATAAACAGGACTCAGTCCCTGCTCTCAGTGAGCTTACGGACTAGGCCTTTTTGGCAATTCCATGCTTTTTTACCTGTCAGTACTGAGCATTCCGTTAGTTCTGGAACCATCAGGTAAGAAAGTGGCATTACTCAGAGAAGGATTACCTTACAGCAGTGTGGAATCGGAAAAAACAAGAAAACAAATTCAGCTCTCACTGATTTTTCTTAAGAACAAGGAAGATGTTAAAAGGATATAGAAGAAAAGGTAGGTGAGGTTAGAACATTAAAGCCCCTATTTCTTCTTTTCTTCTTTATTTATCAGGCTATTTTCTCCTTTAGCAAGATCTCATTGTGAAGGCTATGGAATGCACTTAATATAATTCTATCAGTCAGGTGAGAAAGGGACACATTTCAGGTATTTCTGGAAAAAAAAAAAGTCCCAACTCCTCCCAAACTCAACCCCAACCCCAACCCCAACAGGCCCTTCCACTTGCCTACATCACGTCTCCTGCCCCAACGACCAGTAGTTAGTTTCCAACATCTCAGCCTTTTTCTGCCATATACTACAGCCCCTAAACCTTTTATAATAGGATCATGCCCACAGCATCTTGCTTTATAGGAGCATAACAATAAAAGTTCAAGACGGTGGGCCTAGTCATTCTCCTTTAGGGCTCCCTAGAAAAAAGAAATTGACAGAACTTTTACCCAAAAACTGGCAACTCTGCTGCAGGCCAACAGGGAAAAGCTAAAAAACACTGGCTTCAATAAGAATGAAGAAATACAGTAAGAAAAGACACCTAGATGTGATGGAAAGAGCAATAAAGTTGGACATCCTGGCCTCAACCTGAGTGGCACTGGGAAGAATACCAGCTCTACAGACATTAAATCAGATTGCAGTGGAAAAAGGCTTAGGGCATTTTTACCACATCCACTCTAAGGTATTTAGATACACAACCACAAAGAACTATCAGCAGGGGAGGATGGGAGCAGAACAGAACTAACCATAAGCTCTGTAACTTCTTGGTCTGTTATAGTCTTCTCCATAAAGAAGGTAAAAGTAGGATCATTTTTCCCACGTGGCATAAAACAACTACTACTTAACAGTTCTCATAAGTCTGGGTTGGCTGGGCTCAGCTGGGAGATTCTCCTGCTAGTCTTGTCGGGGCCTAACCATGCAATTGTAATCTGCTGGCGGCTTGGCTAGGTCTGGAGAAGCTAAGAAGACATCACTCACATGCCTGGGGTGTAGGTGCTGGCTGCCCTGGCTGGGCCTCTCTCCACACATGGTCCCTAACCATTAAGCAGAATACCCTGGGGTTCATTCCAGAATGGCCAGAGCATTCCAAATGGCAAACGCACAAGCTGCCCAATCTCTTGGGGCCTGTTATTTGGAACATGTACCCCATCAGTTCTGCCACATTCTATTGGTCAAGGCCAGTCACAAGGCCAGCCCGGATTAAAAGCACAAGGAAATAGCCTCTGCCTGTTAACTGGAGGAGCTGTATAATATGGCCATGTTTTCCAATCTAACACATACAGATTCGATAGGTATTTATAGAACGAATACATTGCTTTTCCCTGTTTATCAGTCATTTAGTCTAAATATCTCAATTACTTTTATTTACTCATTGTGGTGGTTTGAATCTGTGTGTACCCCAGAAAAACATGTTCTTGAATTTAATCCATTCCTGTGAGTGTGAGCCCACTGTAAGTAGGAACTTTTGATGAGGTGACTTCAGTTAAGAAGGTGTAGTCCACCTCAATCTGGATGGGTCTTAATCCTATTGCTAGAGTCCTTTATAGTCGGAATGAAATTCAGAGAGAGACAGAGAGAGAGAGCCACAGAGGGAGCAGCCAGAAGCTGAAATTAACAGAACCCGGAAGAGAAGGGAGAGACCAGGAGATGCCACCATATGCCTTGCCATGTGACAGAGGAGCCAAGGACTGCCGGCAGCAAGCCCCAGAATGCCAGTCTTCAGGAAAAAAGCATTACCTTGATGATGCCTTGATTTGAACTTTCTTTTGACCTAAAAAACTGTAAGCAAATAAAATTCCCAACCCATTTCATGGTATTTGCTTAAGCAGCCTAGTCAACTAAAATACTCATCAATTTTCTCACTAGAGAAAATACGAAAGATGTAACTATATCTATAACTCAACTTGAAAGAGTTCCTAACCTACTGGGAGAGGGCAAGGCTTACACTCACAAAATGCTCATCAATCCAGGAATTCAACACAAACGCAGGATGCCACATTTAGGAGATTTCACAAGGTAGAATACTGCAACTGCCAAATAAAGGGTATGAATAAGTACCCCTAATTCAACACAAAGAGTACACCCTAATGTAATTCATGGACTATAGTTAAGAGTACAACTATAATGGTAATTCAGAGAAGGGATGGATCAAGAAGGCCTAGACAGATGAGTCAAAATTATTAAAAAAAGATGAGCTTAAGCTCTGTCTCAAAGAGTAAACAGGATTTTCACATATCAGTTATTGCACTTAATAGGAAAACAAAGGATAAGCAAAGTAAGGGAGGTAGAAACTTGTGAATGATTGAGGGAAGTATGGTAGGTCAGAGGCAGTGAGATACCTGCGAGAGGTAGGATTATTCCCATTTTGAGGATAAGGAAATGAAGTTCAGAGAGTTTATGTTTAAAGTTTTTTTAAAAATTTAAAAATTAAAAAAACCTGCCCAAGGTTTTAAAGCTAATAATTCTCTGGCAGACATTCAAACCCAGATTTGCCTAAAAGGGGAACTTTTAGGTTATATTTATGTTACTAGAATAAAAATAATAATAATAATAATAATAATAATAAAAACAGGACTGCAGAGCAATGGTAGCTCAGTGGTTGAGCACCTGCTTTGCATGTACGAGGTCCCATGTTCAATCCCCAGCCTAAAAATAAAATAAAAATAGGATTGTACAACACAAACGAGAACCCTAATGTAACCCATGCAATTAATATGTAATTAATAGTACAATTATAATAATATACTTTCATCAATTGTAACAAATGTACCACACTAATGCAAGGTATTAATAATAAGGGGTGTGGTATAAACACAACTTCTATAAATTAAACAAACAGATCTGCCTGGTCCCAGGGTTTGTGTTCTTTCCATTATACTACAATACTCTTCTCACAAAACATGGACTCTTAAAAATTGAAACATGAATGCTATGACATGTGATGCATTAAGAAGTAGAGATTCAAATATCAAGAAGTCAAATCACAAATTATGAGATCCAAAAGCTTAAATACTATTAGTATGCCAAATCAAAGAATCAAATACAATGCAAATTACCATACCAGTTAATCAATAACCACCTTCAAAATCTCCCTGAGAAAGAGAAAAATCAGGTCTCATGCTCTAAACGTCAATTTTGGTAACCAGAAATTAGCAGAATTTATTAACACTACATCAAAAGGTGGTATGTTTCTATCAGTAAGACGAGCTTTTTTGTATTAGGAGGAGCTTTTAAAAATTACAATATAGTCTGAAGTAAAGAAAGGAGCTCCAGCATGCCCTGCCATGTCTAAGTAGCTGTTCTCACTCCACCTTTTCCTTCTGGTCCTTCATTCTCTTTCTCCAACTCCCTCCCACACTCCCATGCATTTTTACAGCCACACATGCGGTTCAGTGAACAGTTATTACAGAGCAAGTGTGTACTATGCTTGATACTAGAATCCACAGAAAGTAAGATTTGGCCAATGCCCTCAAGGAGTCTTGAGAGAGGCTGCAGAAGAAAAGAAATCTTAAAGCAGTGTGTGTAGATGGTGCTGCAGGTGAGAGAGAAGGAAGAAAATCCCGCTGCCTGGGGAACCAAGCAATGCTTCAGCTAGGAACTGAAAGGACAAGGCAGTGAGACTCCCAGATGCAGACCCAGGACCCACTCTCTCCCAGCTCCTATTTCATTTGTCAGCAGCAGGTCACTCCCCTCATTCCCCGAAGACTTTAGACTCCAGCCTCCCTGTCGCAGTCTCTATGTCTGGTCATTTCCCTTGGATTCAACACCCATATGGATGACACATCTGTGACCGCCTCCACAATCCCACTTGCTAATCACAACTGCCCATCTCTCTAGCTCCTTTGTCCAAGCATATTGCCCCAACCACTCAATTCCATACACCCCTTCTCAACTTCACTGTCCTTTCATCCAGATTAAATTCCATAGTGTTAATGGTTTAAAGTTATCCTCAAATTTCTGTCCCTGAAGTAGTTAACTAAAATCCTAACCTTGGATAAATTCGCCAGTTAATCAGCTGCCTTTCCATGACTGCACCAAATAGCTGAACATACCACGCACGCGCGCGCGCGCACACACACACACACACACACACACAACCAGTTAGTTACTTTATCACCTCGAACTTCAACAAGGCCCTCACCACCACCCAGCATTCCAGTTCAAGTTCTCTATAAGTCTGTTCGCCCTACTCTCCAAAGTGACTCTCCTATCTTCTTAAACACCTCTGAGCCCTGCAGCTTTCCCCTGATGTTCTTACTACCCCTAACATTGAGAGACATCAGACAACCCATTATCCCTACCAGTCTCTTTTTTGCTCCTGGGCTAATGAAAAGAGCACTTCCTTTTACCCTCCCCACAGTGCTGACTTCTTAGGTGCCTGCTCTCCCGCCTCAGTAATCTCTCCTTCCCTAGCGGCTCATCAAAAGCAGCTCATAAACTTCCTCAAATATCACCAATTTTAAAAGCCTCTCTCTTAAAAAAAGAGATTAAAAAATAAAAATAAATTTTAAAAAGGAATAAGAAAAAAAAAAAAGACTCTCTCTTGCACTCACATGTTCCCTTGGCGACCATCAACCAGCTGTCTCCAACAGCTAGCTCCACCTCCCCCCTGGCTTCTTCCACCATGCTCCCTCAACTTGGCTCTTGTCAGGATCACCAACAGTTTCTCTCCTTAACTAATTCAACCTCTCAGCAACATACCAAGGTTGACCACCCCTACCTTCTTGAAAAATTCCTCACTTCTGTGAAAATTATCCCACCTCCCTGCCACTTCTCTGGCTGCAACCTTCTCAAGTTTCTTTAGCCACCTCCTCTTCCCAGGCAGAGCTCTGAGTGTTGTCCGACTCAGTCTAATACCTCTTGTCTGTTCACTTTGCTCACTCCGAAAGTGGTCGGCATCCATTCCCATGACATTAAAAGCTGCCTATCAACCGACAATTCCCAAATGTGTACCTCTCGGCCAAATCCCTCTGAGCTCCACTCCTACACAATGACCTCTTTCGGATCCTAACGCTATCACTTAGGGCCTTCGCTCAGGCCTTTCCTTCTGCCTGAAAGGGCCTGCCTGCTCCTTTTTCATCTTTCAGGCTTCAACTTAAATGTCACCTCCTGACAGAGCCTTTGGAAGAACACTGAGAGGCACTCTTGTCACAGCACCCTTTTCTGTGTTCTTGAGTTCTTGAAAGCTCTCATGACAAGATGCAATTATATCAGAAGTTTGTATACCTATCTGCTATCTGACTTTCCCACAGGACTGCCAGCCTTTTTTGTTTGTTTGTTTGTTTTTTCCATCTAATGCTTACATACCTGGTACAAACAAAGCACTCAAGAAATATTTGTTGAATGAAGTTTGTTTGAACTGAAAATCAAAAGATGAACAGTCATTGGCAGTCACTGGTTGGGTTCAATTTCCTTGGGGGAAGGGGAGAAGCAGGCTAAGAGAGGGAAGCAGGGAAGAAGGCATGAAACATCCAAAGTATGTAGATACACAAATGGATAAAGCACAGAAACAAGTGAGTGTGGCATTTTCAGAGGAAAACAATCAATTTAGAAAGGCCAGAAAGAATGCTGACACCCACCTGTGGATGGGATATCGGAATTATTCTATACACACAAAGCATTATCCAAGAACTGAGTATTCATGTTCATATTTTTCAAACTAACACGGTCATGATTTTTTTAAATGTACAGATAATGTAAAAAGTGTTTCTAAATGCATATATTTTAGGTTGAAATTTTTTCTCAATTAACAGGTACCAGAAATTACACTTATGCAAACTTCTGTGATATTAGACACTAAAAAGGAATCCTTATTCTCAAAACATCTGGAAATAACCAGTCAGACACAGAGCAGACAAGGCCCAACCCTTCCAGCATAATCTGTACAAGTCATCTTTGAACTGCAGGAGACCTTAGATGGATATACAATTATTTCCTTAGCAAGATACTTAAAATCTGGAATTATATAAACAATCGCAAGAATTGTCTACTGTAGGGAGAAAAATCAGAGATAAACATACACTCTCTCAACTCCAATGTGTACAACAATTAGCCTACAGTGCAGTCATGACAACAACCATCTAAATGCACAAATATGAATAAAAAGTTTAATTATGATATGACAACATGATAATCACAAAAACCACACTGTATAAAACACAATAGGAGAATGCTTATTATATACATTTAAAGAGCAGGTTATAAAACTATGATGAGTTTAACACTGAGTAATGAGTAGGAAAAAAAATCATTAACATTGGTAAATTTCTGGCTGATAAGATTACAGATTTTTCTTCCTTTTGCCTTCCTGTATTTTCTAAATTTTTCTATAATGAATATATATTACCTGTATAATTACAAAAAGAAAAGTATTATTTAAAAATCAAGAACTTCCATTTCATAATGGAAAGGAAATCGCCTATTTAGTATTATGAAGTATAATGTTAATGATGAGTATAAGTCTTAAATAACCAATCTGGAGCTAATACATGACTAACTTCCACAAAAATATGTTGGAAAAGCTCTGGGCTTGGTCACCACATAACTACAAAACATACATACACACAACGAAAAAAAAGAAAAAAGAAAAAACCCTCTCCATTACTGTACATATAAGAAAATAATGGGAAACACTGCACAGGTACCAATAAGATATACAGAATGTTTAATATGGGTCTTTACTAGCATTCTAGAGAATTCTTTTAAAATCCTTTAAAATTTTTTAAATTTTTTTCTCTAAATATGAACTGCATTAAAGCATCATTTTAATTTTCCTTTTTTCTACTAGGGCAGGTTTATGATATTGGATAGCAATTGCTTCTAATTTTTTCTATCCTCAAAACTCAACTTCAAGATAAAACATGATGGCCATGCATTGATAATTGCTGAAGCTCAGTAACGAGTACATGAGGGTTTGCTATACTATTCTCTCTACTTTTGTATATGTTTCAAACTATCCATAATAAAGAGTAAGGAAACAAAAACTCTTTCAAAAGAATGATAAAGCTTAAATCAATGTGGAAAACAATACATGCACAAAATACCTGTAATAAAAATTTCAATTAAACAAATTGGGATGTAAAATTGTGTTAAGCTATATATATGGTATGATACAGCCCATGTGTGAAAAGTTATAGAAAAAGGCAAGAATAGAATACGTAAAAATATAAAAGTGGAGCCTCTAACAGGGCTATGAGTCCTTCTCTCTCCTATTTCTTAATAATTTCCTCTACTTGTAGTATTTTCTCAAGAATAAAATAAAATAGAGACTTTAAATATACACAAGATATTTAAATACATGCACAAGGCTGCTGTCAACATCAGCAAAAGGAATTGTATTATCAAGGCAGTTAATCCAGGCAAGAGAAAATAAGAATACAGATTATAGCTTCCCAAATAAGGGTCTTACATGGAGGCCAGAGACCTCTGCAGAGAATCAGCTTACTAGGGAGAGAAACATCATCAGACTGGGTATAGCCAACATGCTGGTTCGACTAGAAAGAAGGGATTTAAATTTCCATTCCATCTAGCAACACTACATGGCTATTGCATTTTTCAGGGACCTTTACCTATACCTTCATAGTCTGAGCCAAACAGCAATTTTCATTTTTCATTTGTTTACTATACCAATGAAAATCAAATCACTAAACCTGGACAACTCCTGAAATGCTTTCTTTATAACAACTTTAATGAGACATAAATCCCAGATAATAAAATTCACCCTTTCAAAGCACACAATTTAGTGGTGTTTTTTAATATATTCAAAGTTGTGCAGCCATCAACACTATCTAATTCCAGATTATTTAAGTCACCTCAAAAGAAACCTCACATCCACTGGCAGTCATTCACACACGCCCCATGCTCTGGCAACCAATAATGTATTTTGTGTATCTATGGACTTTCCTATTCTGGACAGTTCATATAAATAGAATCATACAATATGTGGCCTATTGTGTCTGGCTTCTTTCACTTAGCCCATTGTTTTCAAGGTTTCATGCTGTAGCATGAAAGTATTCCTTTTTTTAATACTTAAAGAGTAGTTGTAGGCTTACAAAAAAATCACACAGAAAGTACAGGGTTCCTATTTAACACACACCCTCACAGTTTTCCCTCTTATTAACATTTTGCATTATCGTGGTAACTTTGTTCACAATTAATGAAACAATGCTATTATAATTGCACTATTAACGATAGCCCATAGGTTACATTACTTTACATCTTACAATACAGATGTACTTACAACTGTATATCTTTGTGTTGTAGTTCTGTGGTGTATTTCTTCTTGTAGTTTTGGTCCTCTTAACACATATACAACCTAAAATTTCCCATTTTAACCACTTTCAAATATACAATACAGTGGTGTTAATTATATTCACAATGTTGTGCTGCCATTACCCAAACTTTTCCATCACCCCAAATAGAAACTCTGTACCAATTAAACATTAACTCCCCATTCTTTACCCCCACCCCAGTCCCTGGTCAGCTGTATTCTAGTTCCTGACTCTATGAATTTGCATATTGTAATTATTTCATATAAGTGAGATCATACAAGATTTGTCCTTTTGTGCCTGGCTTATTTCACGCAACCTGACATTTTCAAGGTTCATTCATGTTGTAGTATGTATGAGAGCTTCATTCCTTTAATGGCTAAATAATATTCCATTTTATGGATATACATTTTGTTTATCCATTTATCCACTGATGGACATTTGCATTGTTTCCACTTTTTAGCTATTATGAATAATGTGCTATGAATGTGTGTGTACAAATTTTCTGTGAACATGTTTTCAATTCTCTCAGGTATAACGTAGGAGTGGAACTGCTATATCATACAGTAACACAATGTTTAACTTTTTGATGAACTTCCAAACTCTTTTCCAAATCAACTACACCATTTTACATTTCCACCAGCAATCTAAGAGGATTCTAATTTCTCCACATCCCACTACTATGTTTTATTCTTTTCATGGCTGAATAAAATTCCACTGGATGGACATACCACATTTTGTTTATCCACTCATCAGGTGATGGGCATTTGAGTTGCTTCCACATTTTGGCTATAATGAAAAATGTTAATATGAATATGCTTGTATAAGTTCTTCTGTGGACCTATGTTTTCTTTCTGTTGGAAATATACCTAGAAGTGAAATCTCTATGTAATTTGGTAACACATTTAATAATTTGAGAAATAGAAACTGTTTTCCAAAGTGGTTACATCATTTTACAATCCTATTGGCAATGTATGAGGGTTCCAGTTTCTCCACATCCTCACCAATACTTGATATCTGTCTTTTTTTTTTTTTTTTTTTTTTTGGAAGGACTGGGGATTGAACCCAGGACCTCATACATGGGAAGCAGATACTCAACCACTGAGCTACATGAGCTACATCTGCTCCCCAATGAGAGTTGGTTTTTCGTTTTGTTTTTAGGAGGTACAGGCAATTGAACCCAGGAACCTGTACGTAGGAACCAGGTGCTCACCACTTAAACTACATCTGCTCCCCCTCTGTCGTTTTTATTACAGCCTTTCTAGTGGGTGTGAAGTGTTAACTCACTGTGATTTTGATTTTCCTAATAACTAATGACATTGAGCTTCATTTCATGTGTTTACTGGCCATTTGTGTATCTTCACTGCAGAAATGTTTAATAAAATCCTTTGCCCATATTTTAATTGGGTTATCTGACATCTGTCAACTGTAAGAGTTCTTTAAATTTTCTGGATACAAGTTCCTTAACAGATATATGATTTGCAAATCTTTTCTCCCATTCTGTATGTTGTCTTTTTACTTTCTTAATGGTACTCTTTAAGGCATGAGGTTTTTAATTTTGATGAAGTCCAATTTACCTACTTTGTTTTGATTTTGTGGCTTACATTTTAAGTATCATATCTAAGAAACCACTGCCTAATCCAAGGTCATAAAGAGAAAACACACTGATTTCTTCTAAGAATTTATAATTTTAGCTTTTACTTTGAGTTAATTATACAGCGTAAAGAGGGGTCCAAATTCATTATCTTGTATATGTATATCCACTTTCCCTGGCACTACATATTGAAAAACTATCCTTTCCCTCCTTGAATTGACCATAAACAGTTTATTTCTGTTCCACTGATCTTTATTGTCTGTCCTCATGCCAGTATCACAGTATCTGGATTCCTGTAGCTTTATAAGTTTTAAAAGTCCTCCAACTTAGTTCTTCATTTTCAAGATAGTTTTGGTTATTCTTGCCCCTTGCCTTTCCATATGAATTTTAGGATGAACTTGTCAATTTCTTCAAAAAGAGACAGCTGTGATTTTGATAGGCTGACACTGAATCTGTGGATCAATATGGGGAATACTGCCATGTTAATGATATTAAGTCTTTCGATACATAAATGTGGGATGTATATTTATCTAGGTCTTCTTTTATGCCTTTAAACAATGTATAGTTGTTTACAGTGCACAAGTATTACACTTCTTTTGCTAAATTTATTCCTATGTATTTTTTTTTTATGCTATTAGAAATGCAATTGTTTTCTTAACTTCATTTTTGGATGGTTCATTGCTACTGAATAGAAATACAATTGAATTTTGTACAATGATCTTGTAACCTGCAAGCTTGGTGAATTCATTTATTAGTTCTAATGGGTTTTTTGTGTGTGAATTCCTTAGTATGTTTCTATATACCGGATCATGTCATCTGTGAATAGAGACAGTTTTACTTCTTCCATCCCAATCTGGATGCCTTTTATTTCATTTTCTTGACTAAGTGCCCTGGATAGAACCTCCAATACAATACTAAAAAGAAGTGATGAAAGACATCCTTTTCTTGTTCCTGACCTTAAGGGGAAAGCATGCAGTAATTCACCATTAAATATGACATTAGCTGTGAGTTTTCTTTGATGGCCTTGAGATTATATTGAGGATCTTTTCTTCTAATCCTTATTTGTTGAGTGTTGTCTTAAAAGAGTTTTAGATTTGATCAAATGCTTCTTCCGCAGCTATTTAGACGATCATGTGGTTTTTGTCCTTTTATCCTATTGATATGGTATATTACATTGATCGATTTTCCAGTGTTAAACCAACCTTGGAATCCTGGAATAAATCCTACTTAATTACAACATATAATATTTTTTATATGATGCTGGATTTGATTTATTAGTATTTTGTTGAGGACTTTTGCATCTATATTCATCAAAGACATTCATCTGTAGTTTTCTTCTGATGTCTTTGTCTGATTTTGGTATCAGGGCAATAAGTTATAAAGTATCCTCTATCTTCTACTTTTTGAAAGAGATTGTAAAGGATTTATGTTAATCATTTTTTCAACATTTGCTAAAATTCACAAAGTTGGAAAGTCATCAGAATCTGGACTTTTCCCTTGTGGGATGTTTTTTATTTCTAAATAATCTCTTTGTTATAGGTTTATTCAGATTTTCTATTTCCTCTTGGGTCATTTTCAGTACTTTGTATCTTTTTTTAAATATATTTTTATTTATTACAGAAGTTGTGAACTTACAAAACAATCATGTGCACGTACAGAATTCCCATACAATGACCTTCCACCAGTATTTTGTATCTTTTTTGGGAATTTGTCCATTTCATCTAGGTTATCCAATTTGTTGACATACAATTGTTGATAGTATTACCCTACAATCCTTTATATATCTGTAAGATCAGTAGTGATATCCTCTCTTTTCTTCCTGATTTTAGTAAAAAGTCGTTTTTTACAATTCAGTCCAGCCAAAGATTTGTCAATTTTGTTGATCTTTTCAAAGAACCAACTTTTGGTTCTACTGATTTCTCTACTTTTTTAATTTTTCTACTTCAATTATTTCTGATCTAGTCTTTACTATTTTCTTTGCTCTGCTTGCTTGAAGTTTGTTTTTTTCTAGTTTCTTAAGATGGAAGTTTATGTTATTGATTAGAGATATTTTTTAATATAGGTTGTCTGAACAATGCTTTAGCTGCTTGCCATAGGTTTTGGTATGCTATGTTTTCATTCTCATTCATCTCAGAATATTTCAGATTTCTCTTGTGATTTCTTCTTTGACCCTCTAGTTATTTAAGAGTATGTTGCTTTATTTCCATATACTTCTGAATTTCCAAAATTCTGTTATTGATTTCTAACTTCATTCTATTATGATTGAGGAACATATTTTAATGATTTCCATTCTTTAAACTTATTGAGAGTGTTCTAGGGCATAAGATATGGTCTATCCTGGAGAATGTTCCATGTGTATTCAAGAAGATTGTGTATTCTACTATTATGTGGTGGAGTGTTCTACAGATGTATATTCCTTGATGATTTAATGGAGTTTGCTTATATATAATAAGGCCTAAATATATATATATATATAAAATCTAAATCTTAAATTTTCCATTTTTCCTTTACTTTTTATTCTGACTTAACTACATATATACATACATCTATATCTATAGATATAGATATATAAACATCAGGTCTCCCCCTTAAAAAACATATATAGCTCAGGAGTTTGGCACCCTGCCAGTGGGCCCCTACTTTGGAATTTATGCTCCTCAGTGTGATAGAGTTGGACTCAGTTGTGGTTTCCCTACACATGGCTCTTCTACCCCTTCTATTTGAATCTATAGTTAGTACTAGAGTTGATGGATTTATGTCCAAGAGACTTAAATCTTTGAGCTTTCCATGTACCAGTTGGGCTCTGAATCTCCACAGATTTGCAACATCTACTCTCCAGTTCATTAGACTCATTTCAGGACAATGAACAAGATGAAGATGGACAACGACCATCTCAAGGAACAGAGAGTCTGCAACTGCAAGCAAGATAGTCCCATCCATCTGACCCATGGATGTAAGTCCCCTATCAATTAGAGGCGGAGTGGATATCACCATCCCAGAATCCTCAGGATTAGAGAATGAACAATGGACTGGAGTAAGCTTACTGTTATTCTATTATAGACTCATTGTGATTCTAGCAATGCAAGAAATTACAACATTGATGTGGAGGCAGCAGCCTGGAGGTTCTGAGGGGAAAGAGAGGGAAAAATAGCTGTAATTTGGGGGCATTTTCAGGACTTGGGAATTGTCCTGAATGACACTGCAATGATAGATACAGGTCATTATATATCTTGTAATAACTTACAAAAAAATGTGTAGGAGAAAATGTAAACTACAATGTAAACTTTAATCCACACTTAGTGGCAATGCTCCAAAATGCATTCATCAATAGTAACAAATGTACCACATTAAGGAAGGATGTTGTTAATATGGGAAAATGTGGGAGGACTAGAGAGCGGGACATATGGAAATCCCCTATATTTTTTATGTAATATATATGTAATCTAAGTATCTTATAAAAATAAATTTTAAAGTATATTTTAAAAAAAGGAAAAAAGTAATATAAACAAAAGTTTTTTAGCACCACATGAAGAGTTGATCTCTAACAGTGAAATGTACTAAAATACTAAGCAGAAATGATCATATATGCTAGCACAAGAGATTTCCTAAAAGGTTTTTGAAACAAAAAAAATCCCCAGACTTAGGTGAATAAGAAGACAGCAGAGCATTTATCTGTCATTTGATAGCATGACAGCTGACATGGCCATCCCAAATTTCCCAAGGGAGCTAGGTGGTTACACCCAGTTGGAGGAAAAAAAAAACCTATTAAATACCGGGTACTTAATGTGAAGAGGGAAACCATAAGAATGCTGGGGATATAAAAAGCAGAGGAAGTTTTCTTCTCTGTTATTGAATAAAGAAGTCAATTGCTTTCATTTCAGCAATTTAAAATAAGCATGGCTACTTAACATTTGAAACAGTACTTTCTAATTCACTACATGAGCATACAAATGCTATTTTTTATAACCTCCACCAAGCCTTGTAAGATTGTTATCATACCTACATTACAGAAGAAGAAACAAAGCAAAGTGACTTCCAGGGTCACAAACCAGAATTTGAACCTGGGCTTCCAACTCCAAAACCAGGGCTGTTTCCATCAAATCACAGCTGCTGCTTCTCACCTATAATACACATGGGTCTCCAAGTACTTTAGACCCAAAATATAGTTTAGGAAAAAGACCTATAAAGGAAGGATATATCCTCTGCACTTAATGTTCCAAAATTAGATCCGAATACAGAAGAGCAACTAGTGCACAGCACCACATACTATCCAAGTGTTCCATAAAGAACAAATGAAGAGGAAGAACTATGTACAGCAACCTTCAGTTCAGAGGGTTCAGTATTTACCACATATGCTAATGGAAAGCCAGAGGTGGAAAAAAAAGAGAGAAAAGGACAATGTGGGAAGAAGAAGGAGCAGTGAAGTAAGAAAGGAATAGAAATAATCAAAAATGTCTAACCATTGGGAGAATCTGGGTGAAGGGTAAACTGGACCTCTGTGTACTATATGTGCAACTTCTTGTCTTCCTGTGGATCGATAATTATATCAAAATGAAAAGTAAAAAAAAGAAAAGAAAAACATGAAGAGATATACAAAATTTGGAAAGGCTCTTGGTCCTAGATTCCTAAATTAGATGAATACCTAAGATGCCAACCACTCTGCCAGGTACGGCTTTCAATGAGTTCCAACTTTATGGGGAGAAAAACAAGTAATCTATCCTAACACAGTATACCAAGATGCTTTCCTGGAAGACTACTTACTACCTCTCTAATGATTCCTTAGGGAGCAGAGAAAAAGGAAGGAACACAACAGTGATACAAATGTAGGGGAACCCCTGGGCATGAAAATGCATGCTTCTGCTTATCAGCCCCTTCATCCTCCAAATACTTTCCCCCTCCTTCCATTCCTTGGTCTAACGTGATTTATAGAGGTAACATGGAATCTGGTGGACTAACTCCAGAGTCACAGAATCTTCAATAATAAGGAGCCATGTGCTTCCTGAAGAAAAAGAAGGAAAATAAGAGGGCTTTAGAGATTAATTTATTCACTGACACATCAGATCTTATTACATTTAGCTTCAAATCTTTTCAACACAATATAAGTAACATGGTGGAGAAAAATAAACTAGAACATTAGCTGAGCAATGACAAAGCAGCCTTCTTCACATGTATGCCTAAATGCAGAAGCAACCTAAGTGTCTATCAACCAATGAATGGATAAACAAAATGTGGTATATACATATAATGAAATGTTTCAGCCATAAAAAGGAATGAGATTCTTACACATGCAACAAGATGGATGAACCCTGAAGATGTCATATTGAGTAAAATAAGCCAGAAACAAAGGGCCAAATATTGTATGACCTCACAGATATGAACTAATTAGAATAAGCAAATTGATAGAGTCAATCTAGAATATAGGTTACCAGGGTAGGGTGGGAATAGAGATTTAAGGCTTAAATTGTATAGAGTTTCTATTTGGGATGATGGAAAAGTTCTGGTAATGGGCAGTGGTGATGGTAGCACAACAGTGTGAATGTAATTAACAGCAATGAATTATATATTTGAGTGTGAATAAAAGGGGGAAATTTAATTCTAGTATACATGTTACTAGAACAAAAATAAAAAACAAAAAATAAAAAAATCAATGATATGGTGCAACACAGTGAACCCTAAGGTAAACCACAGACTCTAGCTAATGTTACAGTTATAAAAATGTGCTATCAGAAAAAAAAAAAAAAAAAAGTGTTATCATGTGTAACCAATAAACCACGCCAAGTCAAGGTGTTAATAATGGGATGGTGTATGGGAACTGTATTTTTTCCATGATTTTTCTGTAAACCCACATCTCTAATAAAAAATTAAATTAACTAAATTTAACTTAAATTAAAAAAAGAAAGCTCAAATTACAAATTAAGTTTGAAAGAAGTTAATGAAATCTCTATAAAGGGCTATTTGGTAATATCCATCAAAATGAAAATGCTCATAGCATTAGGAATTTATCTTACAGATATACTCACAAAAGTGTCCAATGTGAGTGGACATTCATTAAAACAGGGTTTAAAATCACAAAAAATGAGAAACAACCTATCAATGTTAGGAACTGAATGAATAAAGTTTGGTACACCCATAAAGGGGAGTACCGTGTAGGCATTAAAAAAGAGAGGGAGCAGCGAGATGATGCAACAAGGAGACACAATGAAAGACACAACAAAGCAGGGAGCAGAGGTGGCTCAAGTTATTAAGCGCCTCTTTCCCACATGGGTGGTCCCAGGTTCAGTTCCTGGTGCCTCCTAAAAGAAAGGACGAAGACACAGAGAGCACACAGCAAACAGACACAGAGAACTGACAGCAAGCACAAACAATGGGAGGAACAAAAAAAATTTTTTAAATCTTAAAAAAAAGAGAGAGTAGGCTCGGCCTCAATCAAAACAGCAGAGTGAAAAGCTTCAGGGCTCCATCCCCCAACAGAAGCTTTAAAAACCAGGAAGAACTGGCAGAAACATCCTCCTCAAGGCTCCAGAAAACTATTAAAGGACTGCAGCAACAGGACAAGTGCCTAATCAAGAAAAAAGCCACTCAGGAAGCGGATGTGGCTCAGGCAACTGGGCTCCTGCCTACCACATGGGAGGTCCGTGGTTCAGTTCCCAGCGCCTCCTAAAGAAGACAGTGAGCTGGCAAGACGGGCAAGCACAGCAAGCTGACACAAGAGACACAAGAAGAAAAACATGATGAGAGACACAACAAAACAGAGAGCAGAGGTTCACGTGCCTCCTAGAGAAGACAGGCAAGACAGTGAGCTGAATGAATGGCAGGTGTGGCAAGCTGGTGCAATAAGAGACACAGGAGGAAGAACATAACTAGAGACACAACAAAGCAGAGAATGGAGGTGGCTTAAGCAATTAGGCACCTCCTTCCCACATCAGAGGTCCCAGGTTCAGTCCCTGGTGCCTCCTAAAGAAACAAAGAAGACGAACAGACACACCAAGTGCAAACAATGAGGGGGTGGGATGAAATAAATAAAACAGATCTCAAAAAAAAAAAAAAAAAAGCCACTTAAAAGAGGCGGGATCTCCTAGCACACTGGCTAGCCACCCCATCCCCCTCACCAGCTCAACATAGAGCCGACCTGCATTCCCAGTGCAGGTCCCTGGCCCCAGTTCTGGAGGTAGCAGAGTAACTCTCATGCACATACTGGGAGCATATATATCTGGTCCAGTCTTTCTGGTGTGGCCTGAGGGACTCGCTGTCCTAGAACTTGCCGTAAATGTAGAAGGAGGCACACAGAGCTCTCCTACAGAATGTTAGCGAGAACAGTCAAGTCATACTGCCTTGAGCAAGGGATTGCTGACTGTAAGACACAGAGTACAGTGACTGGGTGTTGAGGAAACTCTTTCCTAGGGAAGAGGAGACAACCCTATCTGTGAAAACACGGCAATGTCTAGGACCAAATGCACATGCCCAAAATAAGAGCATGGTGGAGAAGAGATGAGGAAGGCCCCCACAGTTTGGCCTAGAGCTAGTCTCTAAACTCACTGTATGGACAAACACTGAAGGAAAACATTGACAGAGGTCAGTTGGAAAAAACTGGGAAAGGTGTTTTCTTTTTTTTCCTTTTTAGCTTCTAGCATTCAAAGAAAGCTCTATCATAACACTAGCTGGATATAAGCTTAAGGAACAGATGCCCCAGAGTCTAAATTTCAGTGATAACACATTACAATATCAAAATGTCCAGGTCTCAACAAAAGACTACAAAATATACAGAGGAAACAGGAAGTGATGGCCCAGGCAAAGGAGAAGATTAATGCATTAATAAGGATCAGACCTGGGACATTCCAGACAAAGACTTTTAAAAAATGGTCCTAAACGTGCTCAAAGAGGTAAAAGAAAATATGGACAAAGAACTAAAGGAAATCAAGAAAATGAGAGATGAAAACAAAGAGAATTTCAATAGAGAGATGGAAATTATGAAAAGGAACCAAACAGAGCTGAAATCTACAATAACAGAAATAAAAATTCCCTAGAGAGGTCCAACAGCAGATTGGAGTAAAGGACCAGTGAACTTGAAGATAAGACAACTGAAATCATTCAGTATGAGGAGCAGAAAGAAGTGAAAATAAAGAAAAGTAAACAAAGATTTAGGAACCTGTGGGACACCATCAGACATACCAATAAACGCACTGTGTGAATCCCAGAAGAGAAGAAAGTGAGAAAAGGACTGAAAATCTATTCAAGGAAATAACGGCTGAAAATTTCCCAAATTTAACAATACATATAACTATACACATCCAAGAAGCTCAACAAACTCCCAAAGGATAAACCCAAATAAACCTACACGGAGACATAATATAATCAAACTGTGAAATGCCAAAGATAAGGGGATCTAAAAGCCACAAGAAGCAACATGTCACATACAAGGGAGCCTCAATAAGATTAAGCACCAATTTCTCATCAGAAACATGGAGGCAAGAAGACAGTGGGGTGACATTTAAAGTGATCGAACTCAAAAATTGCCAACCAAGAATTCTATATCTGAGAAAACTATTTTTCAAAAATGAAGGAGGGAAGAGGCTGTGGCTCAATTGGCTGGGCTCCTGTTTATCATATGGGAGACCCAGGTTCGATCCCCGGGGCCTCCTGGTGAAGGACTGCCCTTGCGGGGTGGAGAGCTCAGGGCCCACGGGGTGCGGAGCTGGCGCAACAAAGGAAGACAAGCAGACACAGAAAAATGCACAGCAAATGGACACAACAAGCAACAAGCACAAGCCACAAAAGGGGGGGGGTAAATAAATTTTAAAAATAAAATAAAGTAGTTATTCTATTTAAAAAAAAAAAAAAAAGAAAAGAAGAAAAGATTAAGACATTTCCAGATAAACAAAAGCTGAGGGAGTTCATCACCATTAGACCAGCCCTACTAGAGATGCTAAAGAGCATCCTGCCAGTTGAATGGAAAGGACAACAGATAATAAATCAAAGCTAAATGAAGAAATAAAATCATGCAAGGCAGTAACAACAAATAAATAAAATATAAATGCCAATATTATTGTATTTTTGGTTTGCAACCCCACTTTTTACTTCTCACAGGATCTAAAAAGCAAATGCAGAAAATGTAATGATTAATCAGTGGTTTAGGGCTCAAAAAATGTGTAAATATGTAATTTGTGACAAGAACTACATAAAGGCAGGGAGACAGAGAAGTATAGAAACATAATTTGTATATACTATTGAAGATAAATTGGTATTAAAACGAACAAGAGTATTATAGATTTAGGATGCTAAATTTAAGCCCCATGGTAACTACAAAGAAAATATTGGAGAATATAGGCTCAGAGAGATAGAAATTAAAGTACAGGTTGTGGGGGGGCAATGAGGAATTAATGCAAAATGAGTGTAGGGTTTCTTGGATGTGTACAGTCATGTGTCTTGTTAAATTTTGGAAAGTTCTAGTAATGGATGGTGGTGAGGATATTGCAACATTGCTAATGTGATTAATCCCACTGAATGGTACGTTTAGGAGGGTAGGGGATAGAAAGATTTATGTTGTATATATGTTTCCACAATTTAAAATAAAGAGAAACTAAAGAAATAATGGACCTTAAATGCAATATATGATACTGGATGGGATCTAAGAATGAAGGAGAAAAGACTCAAAAGGGAATCATTGGGACATAAGGAGAAACATGGAATATAAAATGTATGCTTTATATCAATGTTTAATTTCTTGAAGTTGGTAACTGCATTTAAGGTGATTACATAATGGAATATCCTTGTTTGTAGGAAATGTCCACGGAGGTATTATGTGTTCAAGGAGACTGACACGTGCAGCCTGCTCTCAAATGTTCAGAATAGATAGATAAATGATTGATAGAGAGACAGATACAGCAAAGGTGGCAAAATGTTAAAATTGGTGGATCTGGTTTTTTGGGGGTAGTGGGGGTAGCTGAAGTTCTCTGTATGGAGATTTCATTTATTTCTGCAACCGTCCTGGAATTGTGTAATTATTTCAAAATAAAAGGTTAAAAAAACAAAGAGAGAGAGAAAGACAACTCTCTAGGTACTGGTACAGAACAATCTTTTAGATATATTAAGTGAAAAAAAGCAAAGTACACAACATATGTAGAGAATGTTATCAAGTGTATTACAAAAGGTAAACATCAAAAAGATCCACATACATACACATATAGGCTTGTACATGCATAGAATATCTGGAAGACTATTTAAGAAACTAGAAATAGTGGTTGCCTCTGGAAATGGATGGGATGGGGGAGAATGGGAGAATAGAGAAAAGAGTGGGATGGAGACCTATCTTTCACTCTATCCTTTCATACCTTTTAAACTTTTTCCTATGTACATATTACCTATTCAAAAGAAATTTTAAAAACTTCTTAAAGTGGCAACTACTTAGAAAAAAATTTTTATTGTGACTACAATAAAAATTATATAATTTTACTAATTCCACCACTGTCCAGAACCAAATTCAACAACCAGTTTCCCAAAAATACACCTCCCCCCAAAATTTCCAAAATTAAATCACCAATCGGCTGACAACTCAGGGAAAGCCCTGAAAATAGAAGAGTCCGGCTTTTATCAAGCCCTAGAGCTCTGCTCATCAGCTGGTGTCCTGCAGCCTTCTCTCGGTGAGGGGGCTTCACTGGCTCTAGCCTGTGGCCACTGTACAAAATCAGAGCATGGCCAGGCATCAGTCCCCTTGCCCCACTGTCACAAACTAGCCAGTCCCCAGCCAACACAGTTGCCACATAAACAGACACAACAAGTTGACCCCAGAGCACCTCACTTTCAGAGTCAAATCCACCATTAGGAGCTGGCCCAAGTCTGTCTTCCCACAGTAACCCTCTCCACAGGTAGAATCAAAGCCACTTGCCTACTTTTCAGGCTCTTTGGGGGTAGGCTTCCATCCTCTCCTTCCAGCCTTAGCACTGGCGCAGTGTGTCTAGAAATGTTGGTTGCAACCAAGATCCTGATCAAGGTATATATAGTTTGCTCATTCTCAACTACTTACTTCCACAGGATATTCTCCCACAGGAATAACTCCCCTAGTTTAAAGGCTACCTGTGTTTTTAGGCCCATTTCTCCTTAGTACCTTAACCACACTGCTTTCTGCATCCCCTCATCCCTCTCCAAAAGAGGGTTAGTAATCCAAAGAATTCAATGAGTTCTTCCCAGTCTTCAGGCGCTTAGTCATTCGTTCATGCTTCCATAAAATCATTACTACACAATCCAGCTAAAGTTTGTGACTTCGTCAAAACAACTGCTCCTGTAGCAATTGCCGCTGTTTACATGAGAGAGTAGAAAGCTTCTTCCACCATGTTCACAAGAGAGTGGAAAGCTTCTTCCACCATGTTCACTTTAGAAAAGCAGGCCCAGGCCAGGGAGCATCTGCCTCGCCTGCCCATCATGAGGAACTGGGTGCGCTCACTCAGCAGTAGGCTGAGACGCCATGCCTTCACACCAGTCAGCCCAAATGGGGCCACAGGGGGCAGTGTGGCACTGAGGACATTTCTTTTTAAAGGGTCACCCTCCTCAGAACAGGATCCCATTTTAAATGAAAACAATATTTTGGAATCAAACTTGTAGACAAAATCAATACAGAGAGAGTTATGTTGATATAAACCAGCGAACTTCTCCCTAAAAAGGGGGCAGGGGTGGAAAGCAAATAGTCCACCTCACTCCCTCCTACCTGCCCCAGCATAAACCATTATTCCTACTGAGGGAATACAAAGTGCTTCTTCAATTAAAGCACTTTGCTGGTTGACAATTATCTTGAGAATATCTGAAAAACTTTATTTTCTCTGGCGTCTCTGCTGTTGTTACGTTGCTTGGAACTAGAAAGTAGGACAATGAAAGTATTTCTTTCCTCGTTTTCACTGTTAAAATATATATTGGTTAAATAACCACTATCTCAGATGATGATAGTGTTTCCATAACAAGACAACTGAGATACCTGCTTAGGAGTCAAAACCAACTGGAACACAAAACGCCAAAGGCAGCCTTCAAGACAAGCCTCCCCTTCACTGACATCTGGACTGGAGATTACAAAATGAACTCCCAAAGGTGGCCTGATCACTTAGGACAAGAAACACTAGACCCTACTGAACACTAGAGTGTGATGTAGGGAAATATGATAATACAGACCCAGGGAGAAAGATCAGATACTTCTTCATTAGTCTAACTTTTGGAATTTCTAGGTAAAAGGAGAATTTTCTAATGATATGTAATTCTTTTGTTAGGAAAGTAATACACACTCCTTGCATGAAGCCAAGAATAATTTTTGAAACTAGAGCATGTGTCAAAAATGAAAAGACACCAGGATCTGGATGCACAAAATCACCCTGAAAATGAGTAAAACTTCCAACTCAGTCATCATTACCTTAAATAACAAATTAAAAAATTTCAATCACCCATGCAATGAACCCCCATATTATTCAACATAACCAAGGTTTATCCAAAAGCCATGTGTCACATGCAAGAAAATTCCCAAGACATCTGAAAGACCCAGAAGCTATTATCAATGCCCACACTTGGGAAAATGACTTAAAAGTACCTGAATAATAAACCCTGGTCGATAATCTTTTAAGGAGGGTTTTCTGCAACTACACCAAACGTATTCACAAAGATCTATGTTGAGCTTCACATTCAGTCAATAAACACACCACTTTCACAGCACTAGACTAGGTGCCAGAGTGATGGGGATAGGCTGGGTGGGGGTGGGGGGACCCTGAAGGGCCTTACAATCTATTCTGGGAACATAACTCACTTCAGTTAAATAATAGTACAAAAATTAAAAGACGGAGGAGAACTCGCATTTATTGTCACATAGGCACCATGCAGCAAATGAACACATACACAACATCCTCTGTTACAGGAAGAAAACCCGGGTGAGGAGGTAGGTGGGGAGGTCAAAATCCCAAAGCAAAATATAAATACCTGTTGAGTGGTTCAAAAGATAAGTAATAAAAAAGTTGGTATCAAGTCCCCAGTAGTCTGGATGGCCCAAGGGTAGATTTCAAACCAGGGACTCAAATCTAAAAAGGACTGTGTTGTCATCTGCTCTAACCCTCAAAGAAACCTTAGTGAGAAGCTTACATTTCTAAATCCCTCCTGGCAAGGGAGTGTTAGGTTTCCAGATAGGGCCCATGAGGGGTGCAGACCCTCTCCTAAGGCAGCTCACTGACCTTTCATGAAGAAGGAACAGCCTGAGCTAGACAAAACAGAGATCACTAGAAAGGAAACTGAAGAATATGAGAGCCAAACCAGGCAACTCCACGGCTGTGTGATCACAGACAAATTATTCAACTTTAAGCCTCAGTGTCCTCTCATTATCCACAGAAACTATCACCTACCTGTAAAGTCTGCTATAAGAAATGACAGCAGTCTGCATAAAGCACGCGGTCCAGTGCCTAGCAAACGGTGGGTGTTCAATCTACAGTGGCTGTGGCTCTTGTGACACTAAGTCCACATGCCACTGTTGGGCCAGTCAAAGGCTAAGCTGGACAAGGATTGGGCTAGGCGAACTCCGAGAACTTAAACAAAAACTCTCCCCCAGCACCTTGAAAAGACTTCAGAGAAGGAGCAGCTTTTATGCAGTTCAACTTCCCCTAGAAAGACTGGCTTATTGTTCCTAGAACGAACCCAGCTACTCTTCATTAGGAAAGGCACTGCTCACAATTCATTCTCTCTGCACAACAGGCCTCTGTTAGCACGTCTGAGCAACAGTTCATAACACAGGCTGCCTCTACCCACAGGAAAGACACACTCTGACACAACGAGCCAGAAAGGAGTTCCTGGAGGCAGCTCTGAAGCTTTGGTGCGCTTTCTTTTTTTTTTTTTTTTTTTACCGGGAGGTACCAGGGATTGAACCCCGGTCTCTCCATATGGTAGACGGACGCCGAACCTCTTGAGCCACATCCGTTTCCCAGCTTTGGTGCGCTTTCGAGTCACTTGGGGAGCCTGTTAGAAAAGCAGAAGCCTCAGTCCCACTCACAGACTTTCTGATTTAGTACACTGCAGACAGGGAACTCTAGCACAACTGTTTAAAGAAACACCTGAAGGTAGGCCACAAAAATTTTATAATATTATGATGTAAATAGACCAATTCAGTCCCACAAAGCAAAGCTTGCATTTTCTTCCATACTTACTAGAAATGCAGTAACTCTGGTTAATGCAGGATAGCATAGGAAAGCAAGGAAGCAAAAGAGATCACCTCCACTTAATTATTTAACCCAAGTTTCATATCGTTTGCTCATACTTAAGATCTACATTATTTTTATTCTTTTTTTTAAATAAATAGAAAATAAAAATAATGTACCATTTTATAACTCTTATAGAAGCAAAGAAATATCTTTGAATTATATTACCAGAAGTTGGTAAAAATTTGGTAGAATTCTGAGGAAATGACTACTGGTCTAACTTTTTGGTCAGCAATGAGGTAGTAAACATCAAAAGTCACCCCTTGGACCCAATAATCCCACTTCTTTGAACTTCTCCTAAGGAAATAATACAAAAGAAAAGAACTATATTCAAAAAGATATTCACTGTTACATTGCATGTGATATCAAAATCAAGATATCCACATGTCAAAGCCCCTGAACAGTTTACCAGTATTTGCCATATCAAACTTATTTATGACAAAATGATTAAAAATATAATACTAAAAAAAAAAATATAATACTTTGTGGTTATATAGAAAATTATGCATAAAACATTCAAGACCCAAAATTACTTACTAAAAAGCACGGACAAATGGGCCCTCTTGAATGGAGATACATTAAGAGATCATTTGTTTTAGGATGGTTTGCTGTGGGTTTTCCCCCTCTAGTCTCTCAACTTTCTGTATTATTATAAAAAGACTACCAATTTTTTTATTCCACCTGGAGAGCTGACGGGGACATTTAGAGAGGCAGGTCAAAAGTAGCAATTGGATACATCTACCTCAGCCCTCTTGAATGGAGAGAGACTCACCCAGAGTCTCTAACTGCCACAAGGCCAGTTCTAGAATTTTTTTTTCCCAAAAAAGATAACTCTTAACAGATAAGTATAAGTGTTAAACCTTGAATTTACAGTTTTAAAAAATCAAGCATATGTGCACTAAAAGAGAGGAGAAAATCTGGTTTGGCAGCTATTCACATGACAAAAAGATCAGAAGACTTTCATGGACCATGGCTTCAGTAAGAGCCAACAAAATTAGGTAGCTAAGAGGCAACATGGTTCAAATGAAAAGAACATTGGGCTGAGAGAGAGAAGGCCCAGTTCTCATCCTCGTTCTAGAGTGTACTTGGATTTGACTTGCAGACTGTGGTTTCTTGTCTGTAAATTGATGGAGGAGGATGATATCTTCTCCTATTACCTCACAAGACTGGATATAGAGAAACAGGTATATGGAGATACAGTTACAAAAATGAGTAACGGCGTTTAGAAAGACACATTCCAAAACCAAACTAAGTGAGTGTCCCTCAAGAGGGGGCTGAGATTGGGGACCATGTCTTTCCCTTTATCTTCGTGGCTAGAATCTTCTGGGAGAATGGATGCATCTGTTACTTGAGACATTTTTAAAAATTTAAATTTGTGAAAGCTAATGCAATCACTGGCAACATTTATATGGAGTGTAGGGTTCTCAAACTTTGGGGTGCTAAAGAATCACCTGGGGAGCTTATTAAAGCTGCAGCAGCCTGGGCCCCATGCAGACTTAGCTGACTAAAATCTCTAGATGGAAGGAAGAAAACAAGGCCAGGACATCTGTATTTTAACAAGCTCCCCAGGTGATTACTGTAGCTACTATTATGTTCTTATTACTATACAATACATAAACACACTTCATTAAGCCCTACTATGTGCCAGGCCAGGCACTGTTCTCAGCACTTTGCATGATTATCTCATTTAATCCTTACAACAACCCTGTCAGTAGGTACAATTATTAAGTCCCATTTTATAGATGAGGATACAAAAATACAAAAGGGATGATTTAACTAGCCCAAAGTCACAGGACCAGTAAATCATGGAGCCACAATGTACAACAGAGTTTAAAAATCACTGATTCCTAACCTTAGAATACAGCTGTATACTCTGGTCAAGTCCTATCAAAGTCCTGTGTTTTATTTCAGAAGTTGCATTTAAAGGACATTAACAAAACAGAGTTGTCTAAAGAAAGCACAGTGAAAACCTTATTAAACCAGGCAGGGCTATTTGCACACCTCCAGCATAACTCACACAAATTCATGATGTTACTCATGTCTTCTCTACTAGACTGTGAGCCCCTGAAGCATGGGGACTGGACATGGTGTTTCCACTGTACCCTTTTGGGACCTGGAGTCTAACTGAAGAAAGGGTTTAATAGATGAATTAATTGAACAAAAAATCTAGAGAGGCCTGATGATTGTCCTAGGAAATACAGAGGGCTATTATGTGGAGAAGAAACGGGCTATTTCATGTAGTTTCAAGGGGTAACTAAGGTCAACAGGTAAAAGAGGGAGGGGAACAGATTTTGGTACAGTTTTAAAAACTTTTCTAGCGGGAAGCGGCTGTGGCTCAATCAGTAGGGCTCCCGTTTACCATATGGGAGGCCCCGGGTTCGGTTCCCAGGGCCTCCTGGTGAAGGCAAGCCCGCCCGCACGGTGTGGTTAGCTGACCCAGCGAGCATAAGCAGCAAGGGGGGGATAAATGAATAAATAAATAAAATCTTTAAAAATAAATAAATAAATAAAAAATAAAAAAATTTAAAAAAAATAAAAACTTTTCTAGCAATCAGACCCATGTAGTAAAAGAGAAGTATGCCTGCTGTTTGAGGCTGATGACCAGAATGAGGCAGGCATAAAAACAGGACTTGGACTACCTGTCCTCCAAGAGTTCTGCCAAGGTTCAAAATTTATTACTCTAAATTATGATATACTCTTTGATTCTTTCATATATTCTACAGTTTCCACTCATTATACAAGACACTGTAGTCAGGAACGGGGGTGCCAATATGTGTTCTACAAACTCCCTGTACCCTCAGGGATCTTGGGAAGAGTAAGTACACAGGAATGAACCTTGTGCAAAAAGGAAGGTGATGGAGATAAGAGGAAACAGCACAGAGGGAGGTAACTTCCAGGCAGAAGTTAAGAGAGGTGTTATGGAAGGAATCCGCTTGAGCTAGGTCTTTAGAAATCTATGGAGGGAAGGAGGGAATGGGAATTGCCATAAAAATTTGAGAAGGGAAGCATTCAGTAATGGTCTGAGCATAAAGATGCAGAAGAACTCTAGAAGGGAGAAGAATAAGCTGGAGACAAGGAAATTCTGATGATGATAAGGCCTTTTGAGGTCATTTAGTCAAACACTCAAACATATACACACACTATGTTAAATGTCCCTGCTCACACTGGGTAAAGAAGATTAATTCACTTTTACAAATTACAGTTTACAAACCAAAACATGTATCACTGATTTTCTTTTTTGCTTAGGATTTTTTTTTTTTTTTTTTTAAGACTAACAGATTCTTCTCTTATTTTCTAGGAAATCTTTTACATGATTTTTTTTTAATATTTGGTTTTTGTTTTGTTTTTTTTTTTTGGTTTTTTTTTTTTTTTTTTGCTACTATGTGACAGATATTTCTACCAGTTTGGCAAATAGACTTGCAGTTATCAAAATTTACAGTTTTAAAAACCCAAAAAGAGCACTGAGCCTAATATTTATAATCCCTTAAATTATACTTGTCAATACTACTATGAAGTAAAAAGTATGATATTAAAATTACGTTAAGTAGAAGATGTTCAAGAATGAGCAGAGTCTCAAACATTTATGAATTTAAGTGTCAGGTTTAAGAAAAGATCTCACCCAACTTATAAATCATGAGACTGAGCTACCTAAGAAAGGAGAAATAATGAAAACAGTGAAGCAAAAAAAAAATCTAAATCCAAAACCAGTGAACAAAATATAACACGTTTGAACAATTAACTTGATGTTCTTCTGGCCAATCATTTCTCAACATTCCTGCCAAACTATTTTAAGGATCTGAAATCTTACTCTATAAAAAGCAAGTTCACAATATCTGAACTACACCTAAAGAGATTCTATTCCAGTAGTTATTGAAGCATAACACACCAAGCTTCAGATTTTTGCTTGCTATCAGCACAAAAAAACATTTACCTATTTTACATCAATAAAGTTGAATGTGTGGGTTAATTCAAAAGCCTGTCACTAGGAGATCTAGGTTTTCAGTTCTAACAAATTTACTGTGTAAACTTGGCAAAAGCCTTTCTGAGAAAACCAGAGAATAATTTATAGACTGAATAACATAGTGAACCCAGAGGTGGTTGAGAATTGTGGTTAACAGTGCAAATACAAGAATGTCCTTCCATGAGCTAGAACAAATGTACATCACTATTGCAAGGTAAAAATGTGGAGAAGCATGGGAAAAATAAATTAATGTAACCTGCAGCTTATAGTTAACAGCAATATTGTAATATTCTTGCATCAATGCCAAAGATGTACTGTGTTAATAATAGAGGGGTATGGAAAAAATATACCAAATGTACACTATAGACCATATAACAAATGTTCCACAACGATGTAGTGTGTTGGTGGAGGGGTGCTGTATGGGAATTTCACACATGTGCATGATTGTTTTGTAAGTTCACAACCTCTATAATAAAAATACACTTTAGAAAAAAAAAAAAGCCTTTCTGTATTTGCCACTTCAATTCTAACATGGAGATACAATATTCAACACCTCCACCACCTCCAAAGTATCTTCAGAGGAGTTCTGCCTTTGACAAACTTTAGTCAGAAGAATCAAAACTTTGCCTGAAAACCCCTGGGTAAAAATAAAAACTTTTAAAATGTAAAACATACTATTATACTTTAGTCAATAATAAACAATGAGTTACAGAAACTGAGATTTGAGTCACAACTGCTAAAAAGGTGCAATGACACAATTTTAAGAATAAACAAGCAGCTCACCCAAATGTAAAGCTTTCTTAGCAAATGGAGGAGAAGATAAATATTCAGTAATGTGGGACACTGCCCTGTAATTTTTCTTATCTATCTGGTCCCTGTTTCAATGTTTCTATTCTCCCACTGGTTTGATGAGCAAAGGGAGTCCACTGTACAGGAACCCTCATCAAGTTCACTTGCCAGGCACATGCCAAAGGCTCAGAAAATGTCACCTATAATAGGAATAAAAACAACAATTTTTAAAGCCAGAACTGATATCGGACTGTGGCACCGGAATAGTGCACAAGGCACTTGGTAGCACAACTACCCTAGCTTCTGATTCTTCTGCCATTGCTGCTTCCCAACGGACTAGAGAATGTGAAGCTCTCACTGCCACATCTACAAATTAAAGTATCATGTTAAAAGAGCTCACGGGTTCTACGAATGGACAATATTTCATGAACGAACCCCAATACAGACGGTCTGAAACTCACCTAGATGCCACCAACAAGGTGTTTCAAGGTTCCACCCAAATTTTTTTTCAATTTAGAAATAAACACAACTATTTTAAATAAATGATGTTATAAGTTAGACTCTGGAAAACCCCATCCTCATCCGAGCAACTCAGAAAATGGAAAGCAAAATATTCGATTAGCTCCATTGTACCAACCAGGCTAACGTGCAAGATCAGACACTCATCTTCGTCAGAGCGCCTCTGCCAATACCAAAGAACAACAAAGGCAAGTTGAGGAGGCTGCAACAAGGCTGAACTCTGCACTCGTCCGCTTTCCCGGCTTTGCAAAGAAGCTCTCTGCGGACCCCGGGGGCCGAAGGGACCCTCCGCATCCCGCCCGGCGGGCTGCTCTGCTTTTGTCTGGCCGCCCGCCTCCCCAACACCCCTTCCCTCTGGATCTTTCTCCACACCCATCACTCGCCCATGACTAGTTGTTATGGGTTTCTCTCTCTCGCTCCACTCCCCTCGCAGTCCCGGACTCCTCTCAAACGCGACCCCGGGATGGTCCGGCTTCTCCCACCCGGGGGCCCTTCCTGACCCCCCGGGTGGGGTATGGGGGAGGGAATAAGGGGGGAGGTGCACAAAGCCAGTCTGACCCGACTAACCCCCCTCCCCCCTGCGCAGCGGCCTGGGACCAGCGACCTGCAGGCTGGATAAACAACCCTCCCATCCCACTCCTCGCCCGACTCCCACCTAAGGGCCGCCCCCTCCCCCCCCAAGTGCACCCAAGAGCCGATGACAGCGCTGGACATCCCCCAACCAGATCCGACGCCCGCCACCGCAGGGGCGGGAGCAGGGGCCTCAGAGCGCTCGGTTCTACCTCTCCTCACCCTAGCCGGGTACTTACAGCCGTATTCTTCCCTTCGGTTGCCGCCGCGGACCAGACCGCCGCCGCCTTCTCCTCCACCCCAATGAGGTTAAGCGCTTGGTGCGGGGATTAAAAAAAAAAAAAAAAAAAAAAAAAAAAAAAATAGAAGCCGAAGGCGCCTGCGCAGTGCGGTCTCCCTTTTCCCCTTTACCGCCACCGACCCGGCTCGACCATAGAGACTGTAAACCGAGACCAGAGAGGCGGCCGCCTCTCTATGGTAACGCCCCGCGCAGGCGCCGACTTGACTTGTCAGTCTGCGGAACTTACCCGCCCCTGGAACTTTTGCCTCCTCCGAGAATGCTGGATGACCCTGATGGGTACCCGTATGGGAGAAGGTTCTTTAAGGAAAGGGTGGTGTAGCTGTCCCGGAGGAGTAGCGGCAAAACTATGGCTAGAATCAAAAGGCCGGATCTAAGCGGCCGCAACACTAAGCACCAAGAAAGCAGGGAATGTGGTGAAAAAAGCTAAAGAGGAGGGAGGAAAGCTAGGATAAAAGACTTCCGGCCGGAACTTCCTTTGGCCGGGATCTAATACCTGAAAGAAACGGCCTTCACTTTTGGGTTACGGGCTTCCTGTCCCCCCATCCCCAACCCATTCCCAATCTGGAGACTACGATGAAAGAATTTGTGCCCTGCGACTTCCCGTACCGGGTGCACCTCCGCGCTTCTTTCCTTTCTGGAGCAGGCGCGGGTGCCTTTGCCGGAAGCGCAACATTTTAACGGTTTTTGGCCTTTTTGAGCGCGGATCCCGACACCTTGGAGGCCTCTGGACTTTTTATTACTTGAGCGCCTCCACAAATAACGTTGCTTCAGTCATCCTCGCGGTAGCCTCGAATGATGTGTGGGAAAGTGTTTGGAAGGTAGAAAGCTTTAAGAATCCCGAAGAACCCAGTTTTGTCGCCTTCAGTCCCCCACGCTCGCCGATAATAGGACACTGAAAGCTTTTGGTGTTGGCTTATGTACTGCCTCGTGGAAAGTCACTCTTAAGAGTGTGAGTCTACTTCCCTCCATTTCGATACGCGGTGCATAGAGTTTTCACTGGGAAGCTCCTGTGTGCCCAGCTTCTTGCTGGTGGCGTGTGTGTGTGTGTTGAGAGGGGATGCAGGAGAATTGAGATTCAGGAGCTTAAGGGTTATGGTTGGAGAGACAGAATTAAAACCATAAAGCTCTCCAGGAGTGCAGAAAAGAGAGGACTGTGGTTTGAAGGACTAGGAATGACATAGAGGATGTGACTCCTGGTTGGAGAGAAAAGGGAACATCTTTTGTTTGAAAGCACAAGCAACCTTTTGAAAACGGATGGATACTAATGTAAGAGCATTCCAGAAAAGAAACACCACGGGGCAGAGGGCCAAGAGTGGTCGGGTGGAATGCTGGGAGGACAATGAAGAGAGCAGTCTAACTGAAATGGAAAAAATAAAACACAGGGGAAGTCTGGAAAGTAAGATACAGTAAGTAGGATGGGGAAGGTTTTTGAAACCAAGTAGAGAAATCCTTACTTGATTTATACTGCTTCAGTTCCTTGAATAGGGGTAGTAACTTGGTGAAATGACTCTTGGCAGTGAAAGCAAAATACATACTCCATTTATACAAAGCATTTGTGGTCTTAAGGCCTTACAATATGCCAGGCATTGTACTACCGCTTTATGTAAATTATTGATAATGTCATTGAATCCATTAAAATTAACCAATCGGTCATTATTCACCTCATTTTACCAATGAAATAACCAAGGTTCTGAATTTCAGATGTGCTGAGGGGAGGCTCACCACCACACATACACATAAGTGATTAGGAAAGAAAACTGTCATGCGTACTGGGCACTCAGTAACCATTCACTGGTTTAAGCAGGTTGAAGGGAACTGGGAAAGAAACCAGTTTATATGTAAGAGTGACTTTTCTCAGGAGATAGAATAGGCTGACAACAAGAGCTTTCAGTGTCAAATCACTGTTAATGTGTTAGGGCTTACACAGCAAAACTGGGTCTTCCAGGGTCCCTGAAAGATAACTGGAATTTGATTGAGATCTGTTAATTACCTTTAGCAAATATATAATACCTGTTCTGTGCCAGAGAAGTATATCTTTATACATAATAAAGAAGGCAGTAAGATACACTCTTCCCTACTCAGCACTTCATCTCCCATTTTACATTCTCAAAAATCCTTTAAGATTGTTTAAGGAAGTGATTTCTTTTTGCAGATGAGGAAGTCAGGAGCCACAGAGGAAAAATTACTTACCTATTGTCACATGGCTAGACTGATGGGCCTCCACAATTCCTACTCTGTGCTTTGGTCTCCCTTACAGAGATAGATACAAGAGGCTGAGTGGACAATGTTTCTATTCAGTCTCATTCATCTTTCTCAGGGGATGCATGCCCCAGTTCCCCTGAAGCTAATGACAGTAAACAAGGAGGCAAAGAACATTGGTGCAGTATAAAGAGCATTAAGACACTCAACAAATACTGTTCACCAACTATGTGCCAAACACTTAGCAAAGTAGACAAAGATCCCTGCCATCATAGGGAGGTGGAATATACATACATAAACTATAGACTATTTCAGGTAGGGTAAGTGTTATGGGGGAAATGATGCAGCAAGGAAGAAAGGGAGTGCTGAGGGTAAAGAAAGAGATTTCTGTTTTAGAACAGTCAGGGAGGGCCCCACTGAGAAGGTATTCTTTGAGCAAATACGGGAAGGAAGGAAGGAAGGAGCAAGAAATGTGCCTTATCTGGGAGAAGAGCATTCCAGGTGGAGAGAATAGCTACTGCAGAGATTATCCTGAGGCAGGAGGATGCTTTCTACATTCTCAGAACACAAAAAGGGCCAGAGTGGCCAATGCAAAGGGGAAATGTAGAAAATGAGGTCAGGGAGGTAACAGTGCCAAATTTTGTAGGGACTTGCAGGCTGTAGTACGGATCTGGCTTTTACTGAGTGACATGGGAAAACATTGAAAGGTTTTGAGCATGTAAATGACATGATTTGACTTATGTTTTTAAAGCATGGTCTACCATGTAGGAGGTCCAGGGTTTAATTCCTGGGGCCTCCTGGTGAAGGCAAGCTGGCCCACGCTGAGTCCTGGCCCGCGTGGAGTGCTAGCCCACGCAGAGTGCTGGCCCGCGCAGGAGTTCTGGCCCACACCGAGTGCTGGCCCGCGCGGAGAGCGGCACAGGAAGATGACACAACAAAAAGAGTCACAGGAGAGACAATAAGAAACAAAGCAGACCAGGGAGCTGAGATGGTGCAAGAAATTGAGCGCCTCTCTCCCACTCCAGAAGGTCCCAGGATCGGTTCTTGGTGCTGCCTAAAGAGAAGACAAGCAGACACAGAAAAACTCACAGCGACTAGACACAGAGAACAGACAATGACAGGGGGAGGAGGGAAATAAATAAGTAAATCTTTAAAAAAACGAAAACAAAAGTAGGTGGCAGGGGAGTGGCAGTAGCTCTGGTGGTTGAGCACCTGCCTCTCATGTATGAGGTCCTGGGTTCAATCCCTAGTAGCTCCTAAAGCAAAAAAAGGATGGCAGAGTTCATGCTTACTGGGTACAGATCTGATCTTGGGGTGATGAAAGTGTTTTGGTAATAGAGGGTGGTGATGAAATCACAACATTGTGAATGTAATTAACACCTCTGAATTGTATACCTGAAAGTGGTTTAAATGGGAAATGTATATATGTTACCACAATAGAAATTTTTTTAAAAGAGAGAATTGCAGGAAAAGAAATGGGAGGGAGGGAGGGTAAGCACTTTGGGGTGAGGAATTTGGTTGCAGGGATAAAAATTTTAAAAATAGGGTTATACTCAAAGGGATATGTGAGTAATTTTTCAATCATTTAGCCATAAATATTTTAAATTTCTAAAAGATAATACTTCTGGAAAAATAACCCATATACTACTATCACACCTCAAAAACTAACAATAATTCCTTAATATTATCAGATAAGCCTCCTTTATTTGGCTCATAAGTTTTTATAAAAGCTTTATTGAGATCTAATTCACCTACCATACAATTCACTCATTTAATGTGTGCAATTCGATGGTTTTTAGTATAGTCACAGAGTTGTGCAATCATCACCACAATTAATTTTAGAACATTTTTTCATCCTGAAAAAGAAACCCCATAGCCATCAGTAGTCACTCCCCATTTCCCCCCAATCTCCCAGAGGCCCAGGCAAACATTAATCTACTTTCTCCCTCTCTCTGGATTTGCCTATTCTGGACATTTCATAGAAATGGAATCAGACATACAAGGTCTTTTGTAACTGGCTTCTTTCACTTAGCATCATGTTTTCAAGGTTCACAATGTAGCACATCTCAACATTTCATTCCTCTTTATTTCCAAACAATATTCTATTATATGGATATATATTTTATTTATCTATTTATCAGTTAGTGGACATGTAGGTTGTTTTCACTCTTTGCCAATTATGAATAATGCTGTTACAGTCATTCATGTACAAGTTTTATGTGAATATATGTATTCATTTCTTCAGTTATATACCTAAGAGTAGAATTGCTAGCTCATATAATAACTCTGTTTAACCTTTTGAGGAAATACCAGACAGTTTTTGCAAGGTGGCTACAGCATTTTACATTCCCACCAGCAATATGAGTTCCAGTTTCTCAACATCCTTGCCAACACTTACCAGACTTATCTGGCTCTTTTTTTTTTTTTAATAAAGATACTTAGAACACGTAAGTGTTACACAAAAAATATAGGGATTCCCATATGCCCTGCTCCCCACACCTCCCACACCCTCCCACATAAACAACATCCTTCATTAGTGTGGCACATTCGTTGCATTTGATAAATGCATCCTGAGGCTTTGCCGCTGAGCATGGACCATGGTTCATATTATAGTTTACACTCTCTCTCACACAGTTCTGCAGGTTATGGGTATCTGGCTCTTTGATAATAGTTATCCTAGTGGGTGTGAAGTTATATGCTATTGTGATTTTAATTTGCATTTCCCTGATGGCTACTGGTGTTGAACATCTTTTCATGTGCTTATTGGCCACTTGTATATCTTCTTATACATTATATATTCAGATCCTTTGCCTATTTTAAATTGGATATTGGTGTGGATGTGGCTCAAATGGTTGGGCGTCTGTCTCCCATATGGAGGGACCTGGGTTGAATCCCCAGGAGCTCCCGAGCTCCCGGTGAAAAAGAGAGAGAGAGAGAGAAAATTTTAATTTTGATGAAGTCCTTTTTGTTTGTTTTTGTTTGTTTCTTGTGCTCTTTGGTGTCATATATAAGAAATTGTTGGGAAACGGATGTGGCTCAAGAGGTTCGGCGTCCATCTACCATATGGAGAGACGGGGGTTCGATCCCCGGTACCTCCCGGTAAAAAAAAAAAAAAAAAAGAAATTGTTGCGTACATCAAAAGTCATGAAGATTTACACCTATGTTTTCCTATAGGAGTTCTACAGTTTTAGTTCTTACATTTAGGTCTTTGATCCATTTTGAGTTAATTTTTATATATGGTGTGATAGGGGTCCAACTTCATTCTTTTGTATGTGGATAGCCAGATGTCCCACTGCCATTTGTTGAAAATAATATTTTTCCTTATTGAATTGTCTTGACACCCTTGATAAAAATCAGTTGACCATAGGTATTTTGGTTTATTTCTGAACTCTCAACTCTTTTGATCTATATGTCAATTCTTTTGCCACTGCCACACTGTCTTGATTCCTGTAGCATTGAAGCAACTTTTTAAAGTGCTCCAGTTTTGTTCTTTTTCAAGATTGTTTAGGCTATTCCTGTGCTTTGCATTTCCATGTGAATTTTAGGATCGGTGTGTCAATTTCTGCAAAAAAAAAAAAAAAGTCTTCTGGGATTTTGATAGGGTTTGCATTGAATCTGTAGTTCAATTTGGGGAGTATTGCCATCCTTTTTTTTTTTTTTTTTTTTTTTTTAAGATTTTATTTATTTATTTATTTCTCCACCACCCACCACCCCACCCCACCCCCATTGCTTTTGCGCTTGTTGTCTGCTTTCTGTGTCCATTTGCTGTGTGTTCTTCTGTGTGTGCTTCTCTTCTCTTTAGGCAGCACCAGGAACCGATCCTGGGACCTTCCAGAGTGAGAGACAGGTGCTCAATCTCTTGCGCCACCTCAGCTCCCTGATCTGCTGCATCTCATTGTTTCTCCTCTGTGTCTTTTTTTGTTGCGTCATCTTGCTGCGCCAGTTCTCGCCAGTTCTCTGCATGGGCCAGCACTCTTGCGCAGGAATAGAACCCTGGGCCTCCTATATGGTAGACAGGAGCCCAATCACTTGAGTCACATCCACTTCCCGAGTATTGCCATCTTAACAATATTAAGTCTTTTAATCTATGAATATGGAATGTCTTTATTTAGGTCTTCCTTTCAATGGTATTTTATAAGTTTTCGGCATACAAATGTTGCACTTCTTTTGTTAAATATATCCCTAAGTATTTTATTTTTTGATACTATTATAAATGGAATTGTTCATTGCTAGTGTATAGAAATACAATTGATTTCTGTATATTGGTTTTGTAACTTGCAAACTTGCTGAACTCTATTATTTATTATAGTTTTTTAGTGTATTCCTTAGGATTTTCAATACTGAAGAACATGTCAGATGTGAATAGAGATTGTTTTACCTCTGCCTACCCAATCTGTTTACCTTCTCTTTTTTTTTCTTGCATAATTGTCCTCACTAGAACCTTCAGTACAATGCGAAATAGAGTTTACAAAAATAGACATGTTCGTCATGTTTCTGATATTAGGGGAAAGCTTTCTGTCTTTCACCATTAATATGACATTAGCTCTGGTTTTTCATAGCTGGCTTTTATCACACTGAGGAAGTTCTCTTCTGTTCCTAGTCTTTTGAGTGTGTTTATCAGGATTTTGTCAGATGCTGTTGGATTTTGTCAAATAATTTTTCTGCATCAGTTGAGATAATCATCTGGTTTTTATCCTTTCTATCGATATGGTGTATTACATTGATTTTCCAATCTTAAACCAACTTTGGCTTCTTAGGTTAAATCCCATTTGGTCATGATGTATGATTATTTTTATATGTTGCTAGTATTTTGTTCAGTATTTTTAATCTATATTCATAAGAGATATTGGTCTGTAGTTTTCTTTTTTATGAGGTCTTAGTCTGGTTTTGTTATCAGGATAATACTGGCCTCATTGAATGAGTTGTGAAGTATTCCTGCCCTTCTATTTTTTGAAACGGTTTAAAAGATTAATATTAATTCTTCTTTAAATGTTTGGTAGAATGCACCAGTGAATCCATCTGGGCCTAGGCTTTTTTTTTTTAATCGATTACTAATTTAGTTTCTTTATACTTGTTTTAAATGTATTCAGATTTTCTATATCTTCTTGAGTCAGTTTCAGTAGTTTGAGTCTTTCTAGGAATTTGTTCATTTTATCTAGGTTATCTAATGTATTTGCATACAATTGTTCATAATATTCCCTTTTAATTATTTTTATTTTTAAAGGTCTGTTTTACTGACCATTCTCATAATGTTTGGGGTTTTTTGTTGTTTTTTTGTGTTTGTTTTGTTTGTTTGTTTGTTTTGAGGTAACGGGGTCAGGGATTGAGCCCTGGACCTTGTATGTGGAAGGCAGCCCTCAACCACTGAGCCACATCAGCAACCTTGAGCTGGTTTTTTCATTCGTTTTTACTTGTTTGTTTTTTTTGTTTTTTTAGGAGGCACCAGGGATTGAACCTGGCACCTTGAGCCATATCTGCTCCCCTAGTTTTTTGTTTGTTTTTTTAAAGATTTATTTTATTTATTTAATTATCCCCTTTGTTGTTTGCGCTCACTGTCTGCTATCTGTGTCTGTTTGTTGTGTGCTCATCTTCTTTTTAGGAGGCACTGGGAACTGAACGGGAGACGTCCTGTGTGGAAGAGAGGCTCCCAATGGCTTGAACCACCTCTGCTGCCTGGATTTTTTTTTTTTTTTTTTTTTTTTTAATTTGTTCAAATTAGGATCCTGACATCATCCATACATTGCATTTATTTGTCCTTTAGGTCTTTTTTTTTTTTTTTTTTTTTTTTTTTCAGATTTATTTTATTTATATATTTCTCCCCACCCCCTCATTGTTTGCATGTGTTGTGTCTGTTTGTTGTGTGCTGGTCTTCTCTTTTTAGGATGCGCCAGGAACTGAACCTGGGACCTCCATGTGGGAGAAAGGCACCTAATCACCTGAGCCACCTCCGCTCCCTACTTCATTGCCTCTCTCGTGTTTCCTCGCTGTCTCTTTGTTGCGTCATCTCACTGTGTCATCTTGTTGTATCAGCTCATTGCACCAGCCCACCACGCCAGCCTCCTTTAGGCAGCACTGGGAACCAAACCAAGACCTCCCATGTGGAAGGCTTGAGCTTGGTTGCCTGAGCCACATCCACTTCCCTAGATCTTTTTTAATATGTATACTCCATCCTCAATCCCATTTTTCCTTGGTATTTATTTATTGAATAAACCAAGATTTTTTCCTATAGATTTCCCATATTCTGAATATTTCTCATTGTATCCCTGGGAGTAATTTAACTTGTTCCTCTGTCCCCTAGATGTTTTATAGTTAGCTCTGCATGCTTTACTCTGGTTCAGTTCTATTTTTTGCAAACCTACATATCACCATCAGAAGGCACATAATTTCCAATTGTCTCTCTTTTCATGTTGGCAGCCATTGGGGATCATTGCTTAGGTCCATTATTACAAAAAGTGATACTCTAATTTTGCCATTTCTTCTTTATTAGCTGGATGCATCTAAAGAGAGAAATTGTACCCTGAGGTACAGTTCATACAGGAAAGTCAGGTTAAGTGAGTCTTTCCCTACTGTGGTGCTTTGGAACTGAACTGTACATACCCCAGAAAATCATGTTCTTAAAGCTGATCCATTCCTGTGGGTGTGAACCTATTGTAAATAGGTTTTCATAAGGTTACTTCAATTAAGGTGGAGCCCAGGCTGGGTCTTAATCTTCTTACTGGAGTCCTTTATAAATGGGATGAAGACAGAGAGAAAAAGCCACGGAAACAAGAAGCTGAAAGCAATGAAACCCAGAAAAGAAGGGGGAGACCAGCAGACACCACCATGTGCTTTGCCATGTGACACAGGAGTCCAGGATCACCAACAGCCAGTCTTCAGGAAGAAAGCATCATCTTGATGATGCCTGATTTGGACATTTTCATGGCCTCAAAACTGTAAGCTTGTAAGCTAATAAATTCCCATTGTTAAAGCCAACACAAATGGTTATTTGCTTTTAACAGTCTAGCAAACTAAAACATATGCATTTACTGCTTTTCAGGGTAATGACTCAGTTCCTAGCATACACCAAGATGGCCAGTGAGGGGAGTTTTTTGTTTGTTTTGTATCATGATGAGTTCATGAATTTTAGAAGTTTTGTTAGGTTTCACAATATTGTCACCATTTTTCTTGATGCTCAGATCAACCCATCTTTGTACAGTGGGTACCAAAAGATACATTTCTTTGTATGTTCTTTGTTTTTCTACAGTGGGAGTACTGCAGTGAGTTTGTCTGTTATTGGGAATAGTCCCATAGAGAGGGAAAGTTGATGATGCAGGAGAGGACAATTGCTGGAGTGAATGATGTTCTTGAGTAACTGAGAGGGGATAGGATTAGTGCACAAGCCAAGGGGATGGCTTCAATATGAACATGGACAGGGGAGGGAGAGTATGTGGACAGTGATCCAGGGTATGTAGGAGCTTTGGGAAGTTCTTTTGTTTGATGACCAGAAGCATTACATTCTATACTATTTGAAGAGTTTGGAGTTAGAAGATTTGGAGTCTATACCCAACTGTCACCAACAAACTGAGCATCCTTGGCAAGTCATCTACCCTCTGCAAGCCTCAGTCTTCTCATCTAGAGAATGGGGGAATAGATTGTACAGGATATCTAAAGTTTCTTGCTATTCTAACATTCTCTGACTAAGGGCTTAAGTAGTGGACTTAATCTCTACCAAATATGATATTGGTGGATTAAAAAGGATCTGCTAGCATTATATAATTCTTCCCATCTGAAACCAAGTGTTCACTTCAAAGCTAAAGTGTACCAGTCATTAAATACAGTTGTGCCTAGAACAAAAAGCACTGTAAGTAAAGGAAGATTATCTGTATCAAAGTTTGAAAGTCCTTGCTCTTAACGTGAGCCTTAAACTAGGTCAAATGTCTGGGGTTCTAGTTCCACTTCGCCTGCTCTCAGCTGGTCACATTTTCTCTCTGGCTCCTGTCCATAGGGTAAAATATTGTGCCAGTGGTCTCTAAAGGCCTGCAAGCTTTATGATTTTATTTCTTTGTCTTTTCTTATTTTTCCCCACAGTTTTGAGGATATTTTTGTTTATATCTATAGCTCTATGTGTTTTTTGTTTTTTGTGGGGTTTTTTTCTATGTGTTTTTAATCTGCCTCCTGATTATGTCTTACTCAGCCATTGACTAGCAGTAGCCTGCCCTAGGTATCATGATGTTCATATAGCAAGTTCAGCTTGGGCATAGAAAACTCTGGAAGGAAATACACCAGAATATTAGCAAGCGATTAACTCGGGGTAGTCAGATTATGGGCATTTGTTAAACTTTAGGTCTATATTCTTAATTTTATTTTATGAGCATATTTTTTTGTAATTTTTAAAAAAGAAGTTCTTAAAGGATTTAATAGCATATCCTAACAAAGAGGAATCACTAAATTAAAGGTAGGAAGAGTTTTCTCTTCCATCTAATCTATGATTCAGCTAGGCAGTGTTTTCCAGTAGGTTAGCCTAAATACTTCAATAATAAGTACTTGCATTTAATTAGTCTGCTTTACTCAATCGTCTTCAATAATCTAAATTAGAGGCTTCATTAGAAAGAAAATATTTTATGCCTACAGAAATTAAAATTCAGGAAGAACAGCATCCCATGTTGTCAATCTCTGTGCCCTGGCCCACATGGAATCTGGATTTGCACTACCTGGGAAACAGGCAGCCTCTTGCTGGAGAAGTGGTTGTGTTACAGAAACGTGTGGGCAAAGGTGGGGTGTGTCTTTTGTATATGATGAACGCAAGGGATTAGAAACCAGTTTGCTACATCATGTTAGTAACCACTCCCTGGAGTGCAATTAACTCTCATTACTTCACTTTCCTGGTAAGTATCACCCACTGTAGGAGACGGCGCAGATTTCTGGTTTAACACTTGTGGATTTTCTCACCTGACAAAGTGTTATGTTGCTGATGTGCTTCTCTTTAGACACCACAGTGGCAGTTACTAGAGAACTGGTAGAGCCAGGGGTGACCTCACAACTGTCAACTCACTGTATGACCCAGACAAGTCACTTAGCCTAATCACAAGCACCAAGGTCACTTCATTTGTAACAGAGAGGATACTTCTAGTTGCCAATGTTGGCACAGCTAGTGAACTTGCCTATTGCAAAGACCCACTTCTCTGTATCAAAGTTTGAAAGTCCTTGCTCTTAATGTGAGAAGCACGAGGAGTCCTGGTTCTGTGGGCAGCTGTGATGCAAAACAAATGATCAGATAGTCCCTTAGCATTACCTGTTGCCCAATGTGTCACGACATGGATCTGTTCAGGCTTTTTTTTTTTTTTTTTTTTTTTTTAAAGATTTTATTTATTCATTCATTTATCCCCCCCTGCTGCTTGCGCTCGCTGGGTCAGCCAACCACACTGTTCCTTACACCTAGTAAAGACCAAGGCAAATGCCAAAAAGTAAGTGACCTGAGTTTTATGGCTTTTTGGGAATTTCCTCTTGAGCTCCAATCAGTGAGATCTCTCAGCAACATTGATCCCTGTCATTTTGCAGATGGTCTCCTGTGCCAATTGTCCAATCTACCATTTTGGGGCATTGAAAAACAGATGAAGGAGCAATTTGCTTTGATTTATGTCTAATAGCCTCTTGTTTGCCAGAATATGATATAACTCCTGGGTATTCATACCTAAAAAGACACCATTTTTACACTCAAGGAAGTCAGTTTAATAAGGAAACAGAAGTAAACCAACAATTACTATAGTTATTACAATAATGAAGATGTGTACAGAGTGCTTTTAGGAACACAAAAGAGAGATGCTTACCAGGTGTGAGTGGGTCAAAGAAAGCTGAGGAGGAGTGAAAGTAATATTCTCAAGCTAAATCAAATAAAACATTAAAACACCCTTGTAACATAGTCAGATCTCAGAACTATACTGATGAGTTAGATGAGTTCCCATTTGGGCTATTAACTTTTATTTTATTTTGGACTATTAATTTTGAACAACCCTACATCTTTCAACTTTTACAAGGTCACTTAGAGTTTTACAGGTACTTTTTCCAAAAAGGAGCATATTTTGACATGTGCACCATCACCTACACACACATGCTTGACAGTTGCCTACATCTGGAAAAGTGAGAAAAGAGGTTCATTAGTGAGAAAAGAATGTGTAAATGAAACTGCCTTACTCTTTCTGCTTTAGTGAAAATAACAGAATTCTGCCTCTGTCCATTTGTACGAAGGATAAAATACTCCCAGCTGTTACTGTAAAGCTCAGAGCACTTCCTGATTGTCGTGCATGGGAATCTTTGACAGCTACTCCAGCTATTGCACAATTGTGTTTCTCCTACTTTTGTTTTTGCCACATCAATTATATCATGCAGTATTTGAAATAAAGGTGGGGTCTGTTATTCTGACAGCTGGCCGTTTAAACTTTTAATGATGCATTAAGAAATCAGCAAATTTAAAAATTATTTCTAAGATTTGTATTTGTCATATTTTCTAGCCAGTCTTATTTTTAACCCTTTATTTAGAGTTTCCTATTCTTGGATGAAATTCTCTTGTCTTTCTTCTGCTGTTCACAGTAACTCAAGTCCTTTTCCTTCTTTGTAGACAATCTACTTTTTTTTTTTTTTTTCATTCATACCCTGTTTTCTGGTGTTCCTTATTGCCTCATAGAATTTTTTAATAAATCACAGCATACACAAAATTGAGCATAACTTCTCACTAGCCTATTGTGAGTCACTAATATCATCTACTATATTTCGATTATATCAATTCCCCCAGTTTGCCTTTGTTTGTGCATGATGTCACTATGTAACTTCCCTAGCACTGTCCTCTCTCATGATGGGATTCACACTATTTCCCTGCAGTGTCTACCACACTCCACTGCATTATGAGTCATCTGGCTTTAGGCATCCGCTCTCCTCCTCCCTACTAACTGGGTAGTATTTAAACTTCTCCACTTGCCTGTCTCCTTTCTTTTGAATTCCTACGCTGAGTGAATTGAACTAACCTTGCTTGTTTTAAACCTGTAATTCCTGACTGCAACAGGTAGTGCCAACCCTTGCAACTAACAGATTTGACTAGAAATTGACAATTCTAACTCCCTCTGAATTTAATATTTTACACCCATATGCAGTCAAAAGGCAGGATCATACTTTTCCCTCATTGTCCAATCATAACATGTTCTCTTAATCTAAACAAAAAATATTCGGACCATACCTCAGAAAACAAATTTGATTCCTGTTAGTGCCGTGCAGGTGAAAGGAGAAAAATTTTATTGCAAAGAAACTTCCAACCACTTCAAGGGATTTACCTAACAATTGCTAGGATAAGCTACAAAAGTCATGCTGTTCTATACCTAATGAACAACCTAGTGGCAGGTGGGGTAAATTGGACTCTTTGCACTTTAGTCGGGCATATGAAAGGCATAGCATCCCTAAAAGTTATCTAGGGATAGGGATTTGGGATCACAGATTGGTTGTATTCATCCAACCTGCTTGATAGGAATCGTGATAGGAGAGAGGAATTTTAGGACCAAGAAATTTTTTGACAGAGCCTCAGATTCTACTTGAGAATCATGGAAACTTAGAGCTAGAAAGTCCCTTAGAGATCATTTAATCTACCAGCCTTATTTTACAAGTGAGAAAACTCAAAGCAGTTAAAAGATTTACTTAAGTACTCACTACACTCCTGGGTAGTAGCAGACTCAGAACTGGAACTGGATAATTCTGACTTTATTTCACTGGTCTTAGATGAGACTGACAAGGAAATTTTTTTTTATTACCCTGACAAGGAAATTTGACCTCCCACATTTTGAATCCATGCTCTAAAAAGTATCCTAAATCCAGTTCATGAATATCTCTTTCTCTGAAAATAGGCAAACAGGTTGGACTATTTTGAAAACACTGGTTATATGTGAAAAGAAATACCTGCATAGACTCGCTGGCTGGAAACAAGCCTTCTCTTAGTCATAGGGTTAAAGTTAAAAGTTGATTGTGTCACCAGGCTGAAAGCAGAAAACCTCTTAGGCTGAAATTAGAACTGAATGAAAGAGTTTATAGAAAATTGAATTTGGAGCCCTCTCACAACACTGGGAGCTCTTTTATCTTTGCTTGCTTTTAATGAAGTATTTCAGGCATACAAAAAATAATAGAAACTTACGATAAACTCCTTGTGTAGCCCCACCTGACCCCACTTCCTTCCCTCCCTCTTGAATTTGGGGCTAATATATTTCCATGCCTATTTTTGTGCTTTTCCTACATATAAATATATCCGTGAGTAATATATAGTATTGTTTTTATATTTTAAGTTTTTTATAAATGCTATCATATTGTCTATCTTCTGGAACTTGCTCTGTTTTGTGTCTTTTGTTTTGTTTTTGTTTTTGCTCAATACTATGCTTTTGACATTTGTTCTGTTAATATATGTAGTTCCAGTTCATTTATTTTAACTAGAGTATTCCACTGTATGAATGTTCTAACATTGATCTCATCTCCTAATTAGACATCTAGTGAGTGGATATCTAGTGAGTTGTTTTGTTTGTTGTATAAACATTTTTTTAAAACCCTCTCCTGATGCATGCTGCAAGAGTTTCTCTAGTGACAGTTACAAGTTCTTAGGGTGTACGCATCTTCATTTGACAAAGAATGCTCCAAAAATAACCAGCAGCATTTGAGAGTATCCCACGCTAGAACTGTACAGTTACAAGCTTTTTAAATTTTCACTAGTCTGATGAATATGAAATGGAACTTCCTCATAGTCCTAATCTGCGGTTCCCTGACCCGCATGGGGCTGAGTGGCTCTCCGTGTGTTCACAGCAGTTTGGATATCCTCTTCTGCCTTGGCCACTTTTCGCTTGGGTCACTTGTCTTTTTATTATTGATTTTTAGAAATGTTTCTATGGTCTGGATACAGACCTTTCATCAGTCTTAGGCATTGCCAATATCTCCTCCCAGTCTGGAGTTTGGCTTTTCATTTTTAAAGTGGTTTCTTTTCATAAACACATATATTTAACTTTAATGTAATCAGATTTATTGATCTTTTCTTTTTCGATTTATGCTTATTGTTTCTTCTTTTAAAAAATCTTTCCCTACTCCAAGGTCAAAAAGATATTTTCCTATATTTTCCTCTAATTTTTTTAAGTTTTGCTTTTTAAAATCTTTAAGTCTTTTATACATCTGGAATTTATTTTTGTGTATGATGTGAGGTAGAAAACCGACTTTTTTTTTTTCCAAATTAACAACAAATTATTCTGAAATCTTTTCTTGAAAATTCCATCCTTTGCCCACAGGTGGGTAATGTCACTTTTGTCATATATTAAGTTTCCAAAATATGAATGGGTTTGTTTCTGGATTCCATGTCCTACTCTGTTGGGTTATGCTTCCGTCCTTGTGTCCCTCTTAATTACCATAGCTTTATAGCAAGCCTCAGTATCTGGAAGGGAAGCACCTACCCGCCCCACACATCTTTCTAGTGGACATAATGGAATGGAAGGTACGGGATTTGCGCTATTTCTCTTGAATCTTGCCCCGGAAGATGCACACTGCAGGGCGGGTAACCCAGAAAGAGCCTATGGGGAGTGCCATTGGGGTATTAGCTGAGTGGGGAGCTGGGAATACTGGAACTGGAGATCATTCTCCCATATCAGGGAACTACGTCCTGTAGAGACCTGTAGGGCCCTTCAAAGAACTCACACATGTCTCAGGAGAGATCCAGGCCTTGGATACCTTCCCACAAACAGCCTCAGTGTCACTAGGTGAAACAGCAGCAACCAGAAGACAGAATTCCAATTGCTCTGAGGGAGATAAACAGATATTTGCTCCAAACAAGAAATTAAGAAAACAATTCCATTTACAATAGCACCAAACAATAAAATACTTAAGATGTGGCTCAAGCAGTAGGATGCCCGCCGACCACATGGGAGGTCTCAGGTTCAGTTCCGGGTGCCTCCTAAAGAACACTAGCAAGGCAATGGGCTGCCACAGTGAGCTGACGCAATAAGATGGTGCAATGAGATGACACAATGAAGAGACGTAACAAGGAAACACAATGAGAGACACAGTAAGTGGGGAGATGAGGTGGCTCAAGCTATTGGGCACCTCCCTCCCATATGGGAGGTCCTGGGTTTGGTTCCCGGTGCCTCCTTAAAAAAAAAAAAAAAAAAAAAAGACAAGCACACAACAAACAGAAACAGCAGATAGTAAGCTCAAAAAATGGGGGTAGGGGGGGATAAATACAATTTTTTTTTAAATCCCAGCTCACTTCTTTGCAGAAACTGAAGCTAATCCTAAAATTCACATGGAAATGCAAGGGAACAAGAAGAGCCAAAATTATCTTGAAAATGAGAAACAAAGTTGGAGGACTCATACATCACGATTTCAAAACTAAATGCAAAGCTAAAAGCCAACACAGTGTGGTACTCCCATAAGAATAGACATATGGATCAATGGAATAGAATTACAAGTCTGGAAATAAACCTACACATCTAAAGAACTCCTACAACTCAACAACAAAAGGACAATAAACCAATTTAAATGTGGGCAAAGGAACTGAATAGACTTTTCTATAAAGAAGATATAAAAATAGTCAATAAACACATGAAAAGATGTTCAAAATTATTAGTCATTAGGGAAATGCAAACCAAAACCACAATGAGATACAACTTCACACTCACTGGAATGGCTTTAATCCAAAAAAATTGACCAAAACAAGTGGTAGCAAGGTTATAGGGAAATTGGGACCCTTATACACTACTGGTAAGAATGTAAAGTAGTGCAGATGCTTTGAAAAACAGTTTGGTAGTTCATCAAAAATGTTAAACATAGAGTTACCACATATCTCAGCAATTCCTACTTATATGCTGTATTAGTCAGGGTTCTCTAGGGAAACAATCAACAGGAGATATCTGTAAATAGTATGAGATTTTATAAATTCTTTCAAGTAACCGTGGGGATGCACAAGTCCAGATTTTGCAGGCAGACTGCTCCAATGAAGGTCCAATGAAGGTCCTTGATGAGCTTCCAGAAGACATTGGCTGTCCAAAGATGAGTTAGGAAATTCTCTCTGAATGCTGAAATCACTTCCCCTTTTAAGGCATTCAACTGATCGGATGAGATGTCTCTCGCTGCTGACAGCAATCTCCCTTGTTTATGTAGTTGTAATCAGCCATCTATTGATTACTAAACTCACTGATTATTAAAATCCATAAATGTCCTTATATTACAATTAGCCCAGTGCTTCCTTGACCAAACAACTGGGTACAATTACCTGGCCGAGTTGACACATTAGCCTAACCATCCCATATGCCAAGAAGAAATAAAAGCACATGTCAACACAAAATCTTGTATATAAATGTTCATAACAGTATTACTCATAATAGCCACAAAGTGGAAACAACCCAAATGCCCATCAATGGATGAGTGGATAAGCAAAATGTGGAATACTATTCAGTGATAAAAAGAAATGAAGTACTGATACATGCTACAACATGATTTAACCTTGAAAACATTATACTGACTGAAAGAAACTAGTCACAAAAGACCATATATTGTATGATTCCATTCATATGTAAAGTCCAGAATAGGTAAATTTGAGAGACAGAAAATAGACGAGTGGTAGCCAGGGTCTGATTAGGTGGGGCAGGGGGCAGGCATAGTGGAGTGAGTACTGGGTTTCTTTATAGGGTAACTTAAATATTCTGGAATTGATGATGGTTGCAGTTGCACAACCTTGTGAATATACTAAAAACCACTGAGATGTAGAATTTAACATGGTGAATTTTATGGCATGTGAATTATACCATTTTTTTTTTTACTTTACTTTGTACATTTAATAATTGAAACTGTAAACAATTAAAAACTAAAAAGTAAACACAGATGAATAAATATATGCATTTCTCAATTAAATGTAATGGATACATAGAAAATTTTTTTTTAATCAAACGATATGTTACACAATATATGTGGTTCATAGTAATGCATTCATACAGTATTTGACCTTTTGTGTCTGGCTTGCTTCACTCAACATATTGTCCTCCAGGTTCATCCATGTTGTCATATGCTTTACAACTTCATTTCTTCTTACAACTGCGTAATATTCCATCATATGAATACACCACAGTTTGTTGATCCATTCATCTGTTGATGGACACCTGGGTTGTTTCCAACTTTTGGCAATGGTGAATAAGGTTGCTATGAACATCGGTGTGCAGATGTCTGTTCATGTCACTGCTCTCAGTTCTTCTGGGTATATATATATATATATATACACAGTAGTGGTATTGCCAGGTCACGTACAACTCTATATTCAACTTCTTTAGGAACTGCCAAATAGTCCTCCATAGTGGCTGTACCATTCTGCATTCCCACCAACAGTAAATAAGTGTTCCTATCTCTCCACATCCTCTGCAATACTTGTAGTTCTCTGACTTTTTAATACTGGACATTCTGATACAAGTGAAGTGATATCTCATTGTAGTTTTGATTTGCATTTCCCTAATCATGAGCTATGCTGAGCATTTCTTCATGTGTTGTTTTTTTATTTTTTTTCTTTCATTTGTATTTCTTCTTTGGAGAAATGTCTATTCAAGTCTTTTGCCCATTTTTTAATTGGGTCATTTGTCTTTTTATTGTTGAGTTGTAA